>CM077464.1:52702095-53306589 GCA_039654755.1 Calcarius lapponicus | reverse complement strand
TTGCATACGCACGGCACCGCCGGGCCAAGGCGGCCTTTAACCCTTTGCGGGCCGCCGCACGCTGCCCGGGGGCGAGCACGGGGGCTGGGGGCTCGCCTCGACACTTACCTCCTCCCTCCCCTTGTAACACTTCAAAGGCCGGCTGGCTCTCTACGGTGGGCTTAATCCCTGCGCACGCCAGTGTTCCAGAGAAGTCCCCGCTCCTGTAGCAGGCTGCGTCGCGGGGCTCTCAAATCACTTTGCAGGCGGAAAGAAATGAGATGGGGAGGGGAAAAAGAAAAAAAAAAACAAAAAAAAAAAAAAAAAAAAAACAAAAAAACCAACCCAACCCCGAACCTATATTGTTTAAGGGGGAAGAAACAGACAGCTAGCGACGTGTGCTGTCCTTCAGAAAACGCAGGAATGCTGGTTTAAAGGATGCATGAAAATCGGTTGCTCAGTCAAGGCTGGTCTGTCTCTCTAAGGGAGGAAATAAAACTGTGCTGGAAACCAGGGAATGCTCTGAAGCAGCCTCTACGAGAGTCAGAACAGGGTGATTTTATTTAGGATGCCATATTGCATTTTGCTGTGGCGAACTGAGAAGTGATTTAGAGCAAGAGCCTGCATCCCACTCCGTTTTTCTGAATTAGTTTTATTTATCCAGATCCTTGGCATATGCTTGAGTTGCTTTGTAGAAAGTACCTTCCACTTCATTCAGACCAAAGAGACTCTGACTCATACCGTCACTGAACTACAAGACAGGCAGGGCTGAACCACGCATGTTTGGGTACTAACTCCCTCTGGATTCCTCAGCACTGGTTTCATCAAAGATCCCTTTGCATCTCTCCCAGCTGTCTGCAGACCACCGGGAGCCACTCCTGAACTTCCTCCTCACCCCCCCCCCCCCCCCCCCCCATCAACTATGGCAATTTACTCTCCTGGCACTCCAGCGTCAGTGTGTTACTCTCTTACTTCCCTCAACGCAGGTGTCTGCAAACTACAGTGATGTGCAAGTAACAGGCAAGAAGCAAAACAGAGACCAGAGAAAATCCCTTCCTTCTGGACTGTCTCAGTCTGGTCTCCACATTAAAAAAATTTTAAACAATCCCACGCACCCCCAAAAATCAACTTACTAAGCTAGGTACAACTTAAAGAAATAAATTATGAAAGCAATGAGTAGGATGAATGCAGGCAAAGAATGGTGGGATGCTATGCTTGCATGCAACCCAACAGTGGCCCATAAGAAGCCATTCACTCTCTGCTTGGGCATCAGGAAGAGAAGTAGAGTACAGAGGCCCCTCCCCAGACCAAGGACATTGCAAGAAAACGTTCCAGAAATACCAAAGGCTGTTACATGCCAGCTCCAAGGAGCTGGATGCTGTGGGGTCCCAGGCCTCAGAAAGGCCTGAGATGTGCACTCCATGTGACATGGCCATCCAGATCAAGCTGTTTATTGCAGCTTGTACCAATCTGCCGTGACAATAAGATCCAAGGTACCAGATTTCTAGCAAGTATACCTGCTATGTGTCCCTTTTATATTAACATTAGGTTTTAGCTGCAAATTAAATCTAGCATTAAGAGTCTAGATGCAAAGTACCCTAGGACTCAGCTTGCCATTATGCAGATCAGCAAAGGAGTCCCTTCTATAAAGGACTGTTACTGGCTTACTGTAATTGCTAAAGAACATACTAATAACATTGTAAGCCACAGCATTCTGGATTTAAGAGTTGATACTGTAATACAGACTAGCCTTAGGAAACATAAGGATCTTTTATCACAGCATCTCCTGTATTTTTAGTTTGGGTTCACTATGAAAATCAACATGATTTCTGTTCTAGCAGTGATCTGGAGACAGAAGCAGCAACAGGCCAAGATATCTTGACAAATATGCCACTCAGTACCTACAAGAGAGTGAATCTAAAGCAGCAAAGCAGACAGCAAAATTGTATTCACCCAGCTAATGTAAGGTTCATTGATTTAATAAAAGGAACCAAGGGAAAGAGACAAAGACTGGAGATTACTGAAAATCAAGTAAAAGCCCTGGAGAAACTGAAAACCCATCATCAAGGTTCAATTCTGAGTACAAGGCATTCTGTCTGCCACCTTTTTTATTCCAGTAGTACAGAGTGTTACCTCAGGAGAAAGGAATCTTTCCTTCTCAAACATTCACCTTGCCAAGAGGTGTGGCACACGCAGAGAAAAAGAAGCCACATTCATGCTGAAGCAAGCTTTGGGCAACTTTCCCTTCTGCAGGAGGCTCATGTAAGAGGCTTGTGTGTTCCTCCACTCTATGGCTATAGTGTTTGCCTCAGGACCCTCATTTTTTGCCACACTGTATACTCTAGGCTTTTATACCTTTGTCTGTGTTTCTGCTTCAGAGTAGAAAAGAGACCCCCACAATGTAAGTGCACTGTAAGTTAAAGTAAGAGTGCTTTCCTTAGCCAGCAGGCACTTAACCCATGGCTCTGGGAAGTGCCACAACTACCACCAGCCACGTTAGGTTCATAAGCCACTCTCCCCTCTGTTCTGACTTGATACATGTTGATTGCAGACGACGGATGAGGGGACTATGCCTCTACGAACATGGCCCTACACACAGGATATGCAACCATGTCACAAGATGTCCTTGTGCCTCAGCAGCTCCCCTGCCCTGTGCTGGGCCTCAATATATTCCCTGCACAAAGGATTCCACAAAACACCGAGGTGCTGATGAAGGCAAGTGAGTGGGACACAAGAACCCACACAGACCCAAGCGTTTTCATTTACTGCTGGTGATGTGCTGAAACTGATAGGACTCCCAGGAGAATATAATCTGACCAAAAGATGCTATACAATTTGGCATGCAAGATGCACACTGTCTAGAAGAAACTGTTTTTCAATTCACTAGTTGTAATGTGCCATCTACGCAGTATGTTTGATACAATTAATAGTACTTATAAAAAATGGGAGAATAGAAGGCATAATAAGTTGGGGGTTTTTTAACACTAGCATTCAGGGAAATGCAGTGATTGACAGTGTATTGAGTGTGAAAAGTAATCTCACAATTATTGATCGTTACAGTTCAGATCTTCAATCTGTCGTAAAATGACATTGTTGGTCTCATTACAGCCTCTAGTGGACAGTAGTAATCCACCTCACAGACCTGTCATACCATTTGCTCAAATGACAAGCCTTATCAAGGCAGAGGTTACTCCAAGAGAACATAGACATATAGGTTATTCTTATCCACCAAAAAAAAGGATTTTTGAATACAATCAAAGGTTCGCTGTCACTGCTCATAAGGTGCCTCGCTTTACTCTTCAGGAATAGCATTGGCTTGTAAATAAACAGAGAACTTCTGCTATTAATTTCAGCTTCTGACAGCTTTCATAAAACTAAATTAATCTCAAATATTTTTATAACAGAAAATATTGGTTGCCATGTTTTTGGCTTAAGTAAGATGTTTTTAATCCAACTCAGAATCTGCTGACTGTCCAATTCACCTCCTATCTATTTACAGCTCTCTCACATTCAGATAATTTTTGCTAATCCTGTTGTTTTTGTTATTATTTCAGACATATGAAGCTGATTTAAGGTATTTTTACAGCTTTAATAAATGAGAAACTATAATTTGGATTGCAGCTGGCTACTTAAGGTATGCTTTCCTCAGGAAAGTTAAAAATGTACACGAACAATAACGTGTTTGGACTATATCCTTAAGTGTCACTTGTGTAAATGTAACAAAATATTACTAATGTCTCTAATTTTTGTGTATTCACTTAGAAATGAGTGTATTCCCTGTCAAAACATCCCCTGTTGATGATGTTCTCCAGAACTCTGTGATTACCTTCAGATGCAAGGAAATTAGATTGGTAGACACAGAGAGCCAATACTGTCTCTTTAAAGCCACAAGTATCTCATGCAAATTAACATTTAGTGAAAGGAGAGTAAAGGATTCATGAAAACTAAGCAAGTATGTAGTACTACACCATGATTCAAGGAGAAAAATCTTATAGTCTAAAATGGTGGTCCTTTGCAAGTGAATTCAAAGGAAAGACTGCCATTATTTTTTTGCTTGTTTGTTTTATTACACTGTGGCTAGGTAAGGGTTGTAGGGTGAATGAAGAAATCATTATTTGTCATGGGATATTTAGGTTAAAAAATGTTTACCTTATCATTGTCTTGATTTTTTAAAAGAAGCAATCAAGTTCTCTTTAAATAACAATAGCTTCAATGGCTTTAAAGAAACAATAGATCCTTAGATGGAGATCTGAAATGAGATACTGTATTTTTGTTGTTGCTTTTTAAAAGCTGGGCAAAGCAATTCATGGGGGAATTAAGAAACTGAGGACTCTTCTAAAGTCTCAAAATCGAGTCAAATTTAGTCCTTTGAATACGAGGTCAGTCAGTTACAGGTCACTGCTCTGAAGGGAAGACCTGTTAACCTACCAGTGACCACATCAGGATGGACCACAGCCACAGTTAGCCCCATAAGCTGTGGCAACCAGTGGAAAATAAAAGTGCTCAGCCCTTCTCTAGGGGTTCTTCACTGGTCTTTGCACCTATCAAGTAATAAATACTGTGCTTTATGGCCAGTGCTCTTCAGCCATCTGAGGTCTCAATCTGTGTCCTGGCCTCCATGTATCTCCCCTGACACTGCATCTACCCAGACGGCTGGTGTGAGCAGAAGGGCCAAGCACAAATGGAAACTAAACTCTGTCTTATTCCTGGAAGTGATCATTTCATCTTGGGGTCAAAGTACACCAGCAGAACACAGAGGGAAAGCTCAACTCTGCAGAAATGCTTTGATTCCAGAGATGTTAAGGCAGTGCTGTTAACAAGGATTAACATTCAACCAACATGCAGGAGAATTTGCCAGTCACTGTCTGGGAGAGGGCTCTCAGGTGCTAGCAGGGAGCAGCCAGAGACCACATGCCCTTGTAAGAGACACATGTTGTTCCATCCCTTTAAATCATACCTGGTACAGAGACTTATCTGGGAGTTCACTTCCCAGGATTTTTTCTGTCTCTTAAGGGCGTTATGGTCTAGACAGATTAGATTAGCATCTACTCTGTAAACACCTAGGGTTGGTAAATATCTCTGGACCTTTCTTAAAACTCTTACCCACATATAAGATACCGTGGTTTCCAAAACCCCCTGATCGATGCTATACAGGTTTTGATAAGTGCCATGAGTTTTTATGAGAGGAAGGGAATGGGCTAGAATGGACTGGTTACCTGTTTGAACAGACACAGAAATTGAAAAAAAAGGATTTTTGACTCCTAAACCCTTTAATGGCCCCAACTGAGCTGTTCTGGTCTATTGAACAAATCCTTCCTACCTCATGGATAATCGACCTACCAGACTTCAGGAGCCACTGTGCTCAATCCTGCTGCCAAGTCTGCTCTTTTTGTTCACATGCTAAAAATCTTTATGTTTTGTTGAGAAAATGCACAGCTTACAATGACAGCTATTTTCTACTCTCACTGTCTCTACCTCTTCACAAAATATGATACACACGGACCTTGCCCCCAGAGCTATCATGCAAATTCAGAAGTCTGGTTTACCAAACTCATCCAATACAGGTAAGTTTGGGCTCATGCCTTGGTTTCAAGACAGCAAGAAGTGCGAGCTGCGTAATGTTCAAGACCAAAGTTATTTTGTATCTATATCTTCCTCAAAAAGAAAACTAAGTAACTAAGACAGTATTAACCAGAAAGACAGTAATGGTTCTCAAATACAGGCATCATCTACATAGGAAAGAGCTGTATTTCTTTGCTTTCAAAAGATATCATTAAAAAAAAAAACTGCAGCCACCTGATGCACAGGAATTAAGACTTTGAACAGTTCCTAAACATCAAACAAAAATTGAAATGGGATAATTTTGGTATGAAATAATTTTGCTACATCCCTTTATATTTGACTCATAATTGGAAAATCACCAGGCAGAGATGGACAACAGTCCATCTGTGTATTGCCTGGAGGGTAGGAATTCCTCAGCCTTACAAGGCTTTGACCAACAACCTAAGTGAGCATGGTAAACATTTACCTTCAATTTATCCAATTACAAGTTGACAGGGTATTTTTCATGTTTCTTCTGCAAGGTGACAGGTACGTGCCCACAGAACCCTAAAAGTCCAGAGTTTAAAGAAAAAGTGTCCTGGGAAAAGTGACAGAGGCCTGAGGTAGGATATGATGTTAAATCAGAGTTATTTCAGCTTGTGCAGACCCTTTTATAACTAGAGTGGCATCACTTTGACTTCTTACTGCACAAAGGCAGCATCTTTCCCTCACAGATCTGCAAGATCCTCATGTTCTCTCTTCATCCTTCAGAAGAGGCCTTTCTACTATTGACAAAAAAGGTTCTCATATTAACTGAGATGTCATATCATGTCTCTCTCTTTCCCCCTACCCAGTTTTTCCAAAGAACTCCCATTTAGGCCTGTCTTACTCTGCTTGATCTGTCCTTGGTCTGCTCTCATATCATCCTCGTATGATATTATCAATTTATTTATATTTAAGGTAATGAAAGATACCCATTCAAAGCTCCAGAAGCCCTGAGACATAGCAATTACAAGCAAAGCACAACAGTGTGAAAGAAGTTTTATCAAAAGGAACTTACCTGGGCAACCAGGTAGACCAGAAACACCTGGCAGCTGAAAGCTCATCTCTAGTCTTCTTCTAAAGTGGATGGGGTTTTGCCTCAGGGCCTCTTCAAAGATTATAAAATTCAAACTCTTGTGAAGTGTAGGTTCTACCACATGGATAGATTTGCTCATGCATGGACTGTTTTGTCATGGGGTCAAGTATAGTCAAGAGAATGGAGTGGACACCTTGGGGGCAGGACCATCTCACAACCAGCTTTCCTACTCAAGAGACTCTAGTGCTGGAATGTTTCCCACTACAGAGTTTTCACAGCTTATACTCTCATAGAATCACAGAATCATTAAATAGAATCATAAAATCATTAATCATCTTGGAAAAGACTTTTAAGATCATCAAGTCCAAATCATCAGCCCAGCACCACCATCATGTTCACCATGAAACCATGTCCTCAATGCCATAGCCATACATTTTTTGAACAATTTCCAGGAATAGCGACTGCACCACTTCCCTTGGAATTCTGTTCAAATTCTTTTCAACCCTTTCTGTAAAAAAATCTTTCCCAATATCCAATTCTAACCTCTGCTGATGCAACTTGAGGCCATTTCCTCTTGTCTTGGGAATCCTCTCATCTTCTTTGTGCAAGAGGACATAAGAATGGCCACACAGTGGCCATAGGACAGCAGTGATCATAGGCAGATGCTTAGGAAGACATGGGCATTATATACTACTTTATTCATGTACTATTCAGCCTCCCACTATTTTCAGCTTAAGGAACTTCCTGAGCAGAATGTGGTTTCTGCCCATTTAGTGACCCTCAGTGGATTTAACTCCCAAGATTTGTACAGTCTTCTCCATCACCATCTGTGAACTGTAGGTATGTGTTATGTCACATTGCACAGGTCAAGTCCCTGATGCAAGAAGAATCCCCTCGTCCTGTCTGATTCATTCAGTGTTCCTAGCACTGAGACAGGGAATGGCCAGTATCCATACTCTCAATGCTACACACATCTTTGCAGCCCTCTCTCAGATTCCTCCTTCTTCCAAGCTGGAAATCTTGTTACCAAAACCAGTCAAAGTCTTCACTGCTTCTGCTGCAATTCTTACCTGGTATTGAGTCCCTGTCTTGGTCTTAGTCCTGAGCCATCTGCACTCTCTCTGTTCTGGCTGTAGAAAAGTCATAGTAAAAATTGTCCTTTTATTCCACAGAACAGTGGTGACACAGAGAAGTACAAGTATTATTACTATAAAAGCAATACAGAATGCTCTCTTTTCCCAAGGCTCAGCCAAGGACTTGGAAAAGCAACAATTCCACATATCAAGGACAAGAGAAAACAGTAGTAATGTAAACAAAAATAAACCCATGGTTCTAACTACATTTTTTCCATACTTGTTTAGCAACATATGCTGACTAAAACCCTTCCCATTTCATAAACTACCTTTGTCAATCAGTACATTCCTGTGTAAAAAATCAGAACTGATGGGACATCTCCCACCAAACTCAGATTATTTCACACAATTGTCTGCATAATAGGTCTGAAAAGTATGACACACTACAAAAGTGGGACTGCCAGATGGTTTTCCTGCCTGTCTCTCCCCTTTCCAGGATATATCTCATTTCTTAGCACACAGGTATTAAGTCATTTCTCTCCCTTAATTGACACATCTTCAGCTAGGTGTGTAAACTTGGTGTCTAGTTTAAGGTGTACAAGTTGTCCCGTTGTCTTAATGGTTCTGAATCATACATTTAAAGTGAGCTTTGTGCTTGAGGGTATGGCCTCATGAACATGTCTTAGTGAAGCATTCAAGGGTGTGGATTTACAGGACACCAGCTACCCTGCAATAACTGCACAGGTGAACACCCTTTGCCTGCTGGTAAATGCAAAGCAAGTTAGCCCAGAGAGAGTCTCAGCCAAGATCACCTCTGCCCTCTGTACAATTGCTCTTCCTGCAATTGTATGCTCTGAATGCTGGTCCTTTTGCAGTAAGCATGACAGTTGCATATGGAGGCACTACCACCTCCCTCCTTTCCATAGTGATCCATCTCCAGACACAGCTCAAAGCATACTTTTTCTTAATACACCCCAAAATCCTGCAAACTGAAGTGATATTTAAGGGACCTTGCCACCCTTGCTGTGCTACAACTTCAGCCTTTTTTTTCTTTCATGTTTATATAATAGGATATATTCTTTGCAGAGTCTTCATCATGTATTATATATACATAGGTCCTCTAATTTTTGAGCCCTCCTGTTTCCCCCCTGCTAGTTAAAAACACATAGCGGGGGGAGTAGGGAGGGTGGAAAAGGGCAAGCAATTCCTCAAACAACTCTGAGTCACAGCAGGTACCCACTTTGGGAGGAGGGAGAAGAGGGAACAGACCTTGTGCCTACTGAATACCAGTGGCTGCTGCCCCCAAGGGTATTTCTGAGAGCCTACAGGTATTGTTACACAATGTATATACTTCACAGGATCCTGAGCAGAGTTTATCAGCTGTACAGAAATTCCTGCATAGTTTATCATCTGGGCAAGCATCCCAGCACCACTGTTGTCTCTCATTAGAGTCTCTTCAGAGTATCAGAGGTTCCCAGGAACATTCCCAGAAGCTTTTAGCTCAGCATGAATCACTGCCAAGTTGAAGAGTTTCTTCGAGTCCCTTGTAGCAATCATCCTGAAAATTGCAGAAGAGTAGCTTGCAGGCTCTACAACTGTCCCTAAAAGGCTCAACTTGTACAGGAGTCATTGTCTGGCCTCCAAAAACATTTATCTGAACTAAGACACATTTATCTCAACCTTGCACACATTTAAGGTCTCGCCAATGAGATC
This sequence comes from Calcarius lapponicus, assembly GCA_039654755.1. Classification (NCBI taxonomy): domain Eukaryota; kingdom Metazoa; phylum Chordata; class Aves; order Passeriformes; family Fringillidae; genus Calcarius; species Calcarius lapponicus. The sequence continues at coordinate 53,297,205 of CM077464.1, read as the reverse complement.
ACAAAATCTCCTTGTAGCTGGAAATATTTTTTTTTTCCTTTGGTGATTTTCTAAAATCTTTTTTATTTTAGATTCTAATAATCCCTCAGATCCCTAAATGGGGATCAGCACCCCTTTGCTGTTCAAACTAGATGCTCTACTCAGTTATATAAGGCCAAGTTTCCTCCCTAGGCAGTTTACAGCATAGGCACACAGGTTATGCTGTCTGCAGTAAATGATGCAGTGAAATACTCCATTATGTGAGTTACCTCTCAGAACAGTTACCTCCAGAGAAAAGACTGCAGTTTTGAGGCCAGCTGACTTTTCAGAAATGGCACACAATTGGTGGGACAAAACGATAGATTTCTCCAAAGGTGAAATAACAGTGTTTTCTTCTTATAACCTAAAAAAATAATAATTTTCTGAAAACAAAATGAAAGAAAAAATTCTAACAAACACCAAGCCCCTTTTACTCTTGAAGAACCTGCTTCTCCCTATTTATTTTGTTTTCTGAGGATTTGCCTTTGACATGTTCACATTTTTAATGCTTCTTACTAGCCAAAATGTTAAATGGATGACTTAAGTTCCAGTATATTGCTTCCTCTGAATCTGTTCCTCTTGTAGTGGCACCTTCTCTTAGTAGCATATTGAACTAGTGTAGTTTATGGTCACCAGTTCCTAGATTCCCTCTAGTGCTCAAATCTTCAATGAACAGTAAGATAAGTGTGAAGAATTTGCCAGCTTGAAATGCCTGCTATCTGCACAACAGGCCAAAAATTGGGTTTTAATTATTTCAAGATTTCAAACTCCGAATATTTGGCTGTGTAATTAAAATCTGGATTTTTAAAATATACTGAAAATACATTTACCCTTCAAATGTTTCACCTGTTAGTATTCTACTTCAAACTCTTCAACTCCACAGTGTTACTATTTTATTTTCTTTGTGTTTGCTCCTTTTAAGCTAACCCCAAAGAATTTCACTCTCGCCCACCATGGTTATCAAGCTGTGCTTTGTTAGCACTGTAAGTATCTATGATATACAACTCTCTTCTGTCCTTCCCAATATTTAGGAATTAATACCTTGTATCCATTGATTAATAGCCCTTCTTTCTTGATATTTCTTTTAGGAGAGTTAGGAATAGCCACCAGATAATCACCTCCATCACTTGGTAACACTGCTCCTGGGCTGGTGTATAACTCTTGTATAAGGGTGGTTGGTATGTAAATACTCTCCTTAATCGTCATCGTTTGTTTCAAGGATAAAACAAACAAAACAATAACAAAACCTCCTTTCTTTTGCGTGCTGGAAGCACATGCCATTAATATTAATTAATTTATTTATTTAAACTTGGTTAAAGCATTTGCTCTTAGGCTGGGAATGTGACTGCCAAGTTTCCTGCCTGCAATTTGTTACGGCTCAGTAGTAAACTCCTGAAAATAGGAATTTGAAATGGAAATAGTGACAGGCCTTTTAACTACACTATAATAAGCAGGGTGTTTTATCCTGCATACTGTATGTCGTTACACAATGGCAGCCTATCATAATGTGCACGGAAAACAAACAGGGTCTCTTTAGATCACTCTTCTGGCTAAAACTGGGCAGACAGAGGAAGCAAAACAGGCTGGAAAGACAAAAGACTAGAAGGTCAAGAACACCACACCCAGACCTAAGCCCTTCTGTTACACAGTGGAGCACAGGGATCTTAGAGAACTTGCACTTGAATAAATTGACTTTGATCAGCTTGCCATAAAAAAAGAGGTGTAGCCTGCTATATTGCTAAAGGAGGTAAAGAAGCAAACTTGTCCATTACTTTGCAGTCTTAAGCTGCAAAGTAATGTACCCAGACCCACCCTGTTATGCAGAGCAAAGCTCCAAAAAGTATGTTTCTTGCAATTTTTTCTAATTTGCTTGTAATAGTATGTTTCAGGTAATTTTGCACATATAAAACACAAGAACATTAAAGCTGGTTTGCGCAGTAGCTTTCCAGTGACAACTGTAAAGTACAATTTTTCAGAGCTGCTGAACATCCAGAGTCCTAAAAAGTAGCCTGAGTTTCTTCAGATCCCTACCTGTGTAAATGACAGCAGTACTGCATCTTTGTGAAAACAGAACAGTGCTACTGCTTTTTATGAGGTGTTTGGCAACCAGGAAAATAACTGAATCACATGTGCAGAACAAAACAGAACAGAACAGCAGAGTATCTGGGACTTGAGCTGAGCACTTCTGCTTTGTAGAACACATGCTTAAACACCGTATATTGAAGTACCACATCACATCTATTTTTACTAATTGAGTTTACTTGTGTTTGGGCACTGTACCAGCTACTCAGCAAGTCCAGGAGATTAATGTAAAAGCCTCTCTGCATTTAGAAAGTACAGTCACTCTAGATTTACAGCTGCTTACTTTGAGGGTGGCTGACTGCTGATCCTGGTGTCTTTGAGCAACAGATGGTTTTCTGAGCTGCATTGATAATGAAAATGATATAATTTACCTCCTAACATTGAAAGAAAAAGACAGAAAAAAAGAAAAAGCAATACATTCATCTTCTACAAAGAGCATACCTTAATACACAGTGGGATAAGAGGAGGAGGAGGCCCAGTCAAAACTCAAGGAATAGTATTAGAAATTCACGAGGACAAACTTACATAAAATAACCCATCCTGATCTGGACTGTGAAAGTATTGGCCCTTGTAATGTTAGAATTTATAGCTTTAATCTTCTTAAGAGCTGCATGGCTCTTCTCACATGCAGGGAAAACAGATTTGATGTTTGTGAGATTAAAACTACTGAGCTGAACTTTGCTTGTTATTGGCCAGAAGCACTTGGAAACCTAATAAAGCATTCCATTAAAATCTTGGCATTTTAGTAACACAAAAGAAGTAGGCTTCTCAAAATATGAGTCCAAGGCAAAAGGACACTTTGGGGGGCGGGGGGAAAAGATTGTGGAATTTGGATTTTAACAAAGTTTGCAATGACTTTAAAATAGATCAAAGGAAACATGAGGTAGAGTGGAACAATAAGTGCTTGATGTAACTAGCAATGTCCAATTCTTTGTTGTTTAAACTTTATTACATTTGAAGACACTTTTTCATGTTCTTTTAAATCTCATACTTTCGTAAGTCCATGAGTAGCTGGAAAAAGTACAACACATCACTGACTGGCTGTGTGGTCTCTAACAGGTAATATGAGGCCTGATTTTATGGAACTTTTGTGGATCCACAACCACAGCTGAGATTCAGTTGGGCTACTCATATCCTGGGCTTTAGATGATCAGCTTTATTCTGAAATAAAGAGCTCCATTAAAGCTGGCTAGGCTACAATTTTAGGTGCACAGGAAGCCCACAGTGAACACGTATGCATTTGTAATCAGTATACAGTTTGGTTTGATCTATGAAGTCACAACTATATTTCTGCAGAGAGAGGGATAATACTTGTGGTGATGGCATGAACTGAGTTCAAAGCATGACTGATCAAGGGCTAGGATCTTATCAGCAGTGGTAAAACCTTGTACAGTACCGTTTGCCTAGTGCTAGCTGCACTGTTGAGAACCCTTGCTTGCCTTCACCAAGGTACAGTGAAGAGAAGCCTCATACACTACAGCTTTTACTGTTCTGCTCCGCAGGCAAACAGGCAGAAATAGGACATATAATCAAGTTTAAAAGAAGTAAAGCTTCATAACCAGCCCTAAGTATAAGTCTCTTGCTAGGGTTCATTGACAAGGTTTGGGGTTTTGTCACAAGGCAAACAGCATTAATTCCAACATGCTATGAAATTACTTTGTCCTATCTGTACTGACAAAGCCAACCATGGAAACTATGTTAAAATTTGCCTGAGTATGGTTACAGCTAAATCAGACCTTCTACATTCATTCTACTTACAGAATCAGGAAGTATGTAGCACTGTCTTCTGGAAAACTTGTGGTTAAAACACTGGGAAGCCTGTAGGGATGATCAGGTAAAAATAAAATGCCTACTAACAAATTTTAGCCCAGATTTTACCCCATACAGAGAACCAGTGTTGACCCTGGATTACACAGCTGGTGTGAGTGAGTACTACACAAGCTCATCCCATTGTAGATGACCGCAGAGAATTCATTCTTGCAATTCTATTTTCTGCCCTTTCAAAAGAAACTCCCCTTTATACAGCTGAACATTACTGGGTACTCATAAACTGGCTGCTAACATGGCTGGTATGCTTCATTTTTTGTGGCACTAACATATGAAGAGCTATCTACTGTAACAGATGCTCTTTGACAGTGCGAAATAACAGCACTCAGACTTAAACTGTAAATTATAAACAATCCCTCTCTAACTACAAAATGAATACACAGAATGGGGAACCTTGTCAACTAAGATATTAGTAAATCAGGTTGAGGAAGACAAATTATTCATTAAAGCTAAAGTAACTAAAATTTTATTCAGTTAACATTACTGTCATTAGAGTTCTCCTGTTCTTTGCCATAATTGGTAGATACGAAAAAGAGTAATTATAAGCAACACATAGTAAAATCAGTTACATGTTTTCTTGCTATAGAAAAGCTACATAAAATGTTTCTGTTCTTCCTTTTTATTAATTTCTATCAGTAGAAAAGATGCTATATAAATGCTTACTAGTGGTATGTGCCTGGCCACACCAAGACAGCCCTTTCCCAAGGGATTTCATAATTATTTTTTCTCCACCAAACCACAGACAGGACTGTGAATTAAAAGTGATCTTGATGGCCTGGTGGTGCAGCTGCCATGTATTTGATTATAAACTTACTGTACTAATGCTGAGGAGTGGTACTACAACATAAACTGAAAATTAATTCAAGCATAGCTTTCTTCACAGAATGTCCCTGGTAACCTGGCTGCAAAAAACATTCAATGCACAAAGATTTTTTTTTTTTAAACCTTTAAAAAAGAAAGCATTCCTTTTTTCCTCCCCATGTCTTCCAGTGCCAAGTTCTCCAGAAGGATGTGCTCAGGGATAATACCCTAGATTACAAGGACTGTAGCTACATCTGGAGTACTTGTGATATCTCAGATATAAAACTTCTTCAGAAAGGACATGGAGAACTTGGAGGAAGCATGGGTAAAGGAATGGGCACCCCATTACACAGTACAGTGGTTCCTACCTTATAGTGGCAGCCTCTCAGGAATTCCTGAACACCACAGCAGAGATGGTGAGCACAAAGCTGGTCTTCCCAAATGCATGCAACTTCCCACCACCTAATGAGGGGTAAAATGAGCTAGCAGTTCATAATTTCCTTCAGCATGTGCCAGGAGAAATTTTTATGTCACTAAGTTCAGGATCAGGCTTGCAAGGCCCAATACTCACGGCTTCAGAAGAAACAGGTATGGCCAAGAAAAGACCCTGGCAGCTGTCTGTAGGCAGACAGCATACAGACTTGCATTTCACGGGATACCTGGATGGGAATCTCAAATTCTGCAGAATGACAAATGCAGCCTGGTGTCATCTCATGCATTTGCACTGCCTGCATCTCCTATGATACCTGGAGCTAGGGTACCTTATCTATGTCTTGACAGCATATGATAAAGAAACAAGACTAGCTGAACATCTCCCTCTCCTCTGAGAGCCAAATTTACCTTCTTTCTCCTTCACAGACAACATGGGGAAGCAGGCGCCAACCCCAGCAGTTTTGCAGATGCTAGCTCAGAGTACACACAGAGGTATATTTTGGGTGCTTAAAGAGCTTCACAGCATTGAAAGACTTAATTCAGAGAATGCAAAAGGTTGGAGCCTGCCTTCCAGCGCCTAACAATAGGGTGTATGCACATACTGAGGAAGGAGGCTCCCTCTGTTGCACAGAGCTGGCTCCATAGCTCTTTCCCATCTCCCTAGAGATCCAGGGTATTTGTATGCAAGTTAGGAGGAAACCAGAAGGCTAGTCAGCATGCAGGGGGACTTGGTGGTCTCATGGAATATTGCTTTAGGTAACATAGCAAAAGGACCTCCTAATGTGGGCTCTGACTCATCCATAGTTTGGATGGTGAGAAAGCCTTTCAGTCCCCACTTGTCATAGCTGACCAGTCTCATTTTAATGCACAAAACAAACTCACTGTACAAATATGCCATGATGGGCAGTTTGTGCCCATGATGCAAGCGATACCCAAACAAGCAGAAGGGTCATAAAATAAGGATTAAAGTTCAACAAGGAAGCTGATAACGAAGAAGCCTACTCAGACTATGCCCTATTCTAGCCAACATTACGTTATCTTCTAATTTTAGAACAGCTGACAGTTTTTCCCAGACCAGAAGTTGACAAGAGGCTGAGCAACACCAGCGTCGTTAAATCTTTGTTTTCAGGCACAGTGTTGTCTCCACACTGCAAGAAGTTGTTTCAGCATGTGAAATTTTGCAGGAAGGCACACACTGACGCTGGATGCCCATACAGGGAGCTGTGTAATATGTTGAAACCATCTGGCATTTTGTGGTTTTGCTGTATCAGTCAGACACACTGTCTGGAAACACAGGGCTCAAACCCAGAGTCCTTAATTCAGGTCAGATACCTACAGATGCCTGTGGTCGTTTGGCCAGACTGGAGGCTGCAGAATAAAGCACTTAATTAGGTGGCTGAAGTTTATGGCAGATTCTAAGGGCAGCTGAGCTAGAAGCCTATTATTGCTTAGGAAGTTTTAGTAAATGTAATTACTATGGCATGTTTGATATAATGCACGGTCTTCACAAAATGCTCCAAAATAGCATTTTAAAGACGGGTCTTGTTGCTGTTATGCTTTGTACCTTCTGACTAAGGAATAGGCCTGATGATGTGGATCCCAGTGTGAAGCTTACTGAAAACTACCACTAAAATTAATAGAGCATAGTTATGGAAGAGTATTTTGTATAGAATTGCCTTCTGTGGAGTGTGAACAACGCTGCTGAAAGCAGGCTCTGGGTTACATTATTCCTGTGATCCAAATTTTTTTAACCAGCTGATGTCACTAGGGAGATTTAAAGTCTTTATAATTACCGCTCAAGGCCTAGAGGAAGGGGGGAGGAAAGACAATGCAATTACGTTTCAGATGTTGATTTAGAGAGTAACCTGTAGTGGTCTGTTAACTTGTTTCATCTATCAGGAAATCACATTAATTCTGTATCCAGTTGGTTTTATGAGTGGCAGCTCATTTTGCCTTCCCAGTTAAGCAGGGAAGAAAGTGGCCTTTTGTCACAAACAATTGCTTCCTGCAATGCTGCAGAATAAGATGTAAAATAGGCAAAGAGCTTTGGATACAGCTTCCAATGTCCTACTAAGAAGTAAAATTTCTTTCTTTCATCTTCCCTCAGAGAAGGAATTCAGGTTATGCTCTGCACTAAATTAAAGTGTTCTGCTCAGTTATGTACATGTACAGCTTTGAAAACTGTTCCTGCTTCTAGGTCAAGGGCTCTCCCTGTGGCCGGGTGCCAGCTTTATCCCTGGACTCCCATAATCCCTTGAAATAAATCAACTTTCCATTGAAATCCTCTGCCAGTTCCACTTCAGACTAAAATGTGCTGTCTGTAGCATGATGCTCTTTTATACTTCTGTGGAAACAAAAAAAAAAAAAAAAAAGAGAAACAATGTGGCCATTGTGTACTGGAAACAATTCCACGTAACTTGCATTGTGTATATTAAAGTCTATCTTTGTATGTTGCACTAACCCAAGATTTCAGTGTTTATTATTAGAACTAAGAAAAATACCTTTGACCAAAATAATAATTCGACTGACTGAAAAGGATCCCAGCTTGTGTGCGTGTGTGCGTGTGTATCCCATTACTACTCTGCTCACGTGGACTGAAGTATGAGGATGCATTATACTACCTCCCTGGGCAGATGAAGCCCTCAGATATTTTTTTTCTCTTTCCTCTCTTTTTTTTTTTTTTTTTTTTTTTTATTTCCCCCCCTAATATCAATTTTCTTCTCTGTGTGTTATAAATGAACCCGAATACATTCACACGTTCCTGTCGAAGACTAAAAGCTGTCACTTCATTTCAGGGAACCAGGCAGCTTTAAACTCAGCTGCAAGAAAGCCCAGATGCTACTACATCTCCAGGGGAAACTTATCTACTCAGAAATGGCAAAACTTCTGAACAATAATAACAAAATACAGCTTAAAGATGCTGATGCCGTTCTCCTGTTGGTGCCGAGGTCAGTACTTTGGAGAGTGGGTGCCAGTCAGAAATTGCAGCACTCAGAAGACTGACATTTCTGAAAAGCTCTGCTTCTCCCCAAATCTCAGTAACTTTAAATGGTCTGCCAGTTAAATCAGAACAGCTTGGTATAAAGCCTCCAATTTTCTGACAACCTTTATATTCTCTTGGCTCCTACAAGGCCCTAAAGCTGATCGTGTATAATCCTGAACTGAATGTAAAATAAATATGAAAACCTGTCATGATTTTAAAGTTTTCCAAAGGATATTTCACTAAATAAAAAGAGCTGCATTTTTGGCACACAAATGCTTCATATAAAAATCACAGTTCTTTAAAATAAAGTTACACAAAGCAGTGCGAGACTCTGCCCTCTGAAGTTCCCGCTGAGTGCTGGGGAGCAGCTACGTCCCCATGAGCTGGCTGGCCCTGAAGGTCCTGTGCTCCTTTTCCCCTGCACAGTGGCTGTGCAAATCAGGGCTGCCACCGGCCCCAGCCAGCCCAGCCCCTGAGGGTCCCTCCAGCACAGGAGCCTGGGGGGAGGTACCCGGGTTTCCTCCAAGCTGGGACACAGCCTGTGGTGTGGCCAGCTAAATCTAGCAGTGGCAATTGCTTCCATGCTTGTGGTGCAAATACAGCCTGAGCAAATCGTGACCCAGAGCTCACCCAGCCTTCATGTCCTTGAAATATGTTGCCTAAGAAAATAACAATTGTTTGCGGAAAGCTCTTCCCCTCAGCCTGAGTTCTTTAGCTAGCTACATTAACTGTGTGCCAAGGTGTTGGCTATAAGCTGGAGTGGCCACAGCACTACAGCACAGAAATGAGTTTAAATCACTGACAAACTGGAGTTGATGTCAGGCTCCACTGGCTTCACAGACCTCACAAACATCTGCATGTCCAGAACACAGCTATAAGGCCAGACAGAGATGCATAGGTCTAGCAAAGTAGGACCCAAACACAGCAGCCTTGACAATGGACATGAGGTGCATTTTGAGTGAAGCTGTGACTCGACTAGCAAAGGATCTGAATACCACCCAGCAGGAAATTTGGAAGACACATCCTGCAAGTCCTGGGGTGGTAGCTCACTGTTAAAATCACAGGTTATGCTTGCACAATACTGTTCAGATGGTTGGGAGGGAAGAAATGGAGGCAAGACAAAGCATTTCAAAAAGGGAAAATCTGTGTTGTCACTCTCAGGGTTTCCAGGTTTGTCCGCAGAGTTCTTTCAACGTGCAGGTTTTAAATGTTACGCACTTGTATCTCATAATATCCTCCTGGGACAGGGTACAGGCAATTGCACTGGATATGAAACCACAATTAACTATACCCACCAGCTTTAATTTTAGGTCAGACTTGGTGAAACTATCTGGTTTTCTCCTAGAAGCCCTCAGTGGACAGTTTCTTCACTTAGCTCTGCCACCTTTGGGCCTTCTTTTTAAGTGAGAAGTGTAGCTGAATGCAAGAATTCAAAGCAAAACTCAGCGAAAACCATTATGTTTCATCTGGTTACATGTCAAAACCTCAAACCTTGTGTACACAGGGCTCAAATTATAAACCCATCAGGCCCAACCCCAGAGCTGGACCCAGGTTTGCCTGGAGAGCCCGCAAATCTTTTAGAGAAGCTGATACAAGTTTTGAGTTCATAATGACTAGAAAACCCAAAGTGGCCAGGAGACTTTTCCAAGGTCAAACAGTGAGCTAGAGGGGGAGCTCAGAAGAGAACCACAGCCCTGGCCACTTCACACACTGTTACCAACAGAGGTAGAAACTCACTCTGCTTGAACTTCATACTGCATAGTCTTTGCCAAACCACTCAAAAGAACCACTTTTTTTGCCTGTTAATTGTTTTAATAAGTCACATGGCAATGAATGACTAAAAACTACATCATCCCTCTAAGGATTCAGCTGTGGAAAAAGCATCCATTTAGCTGCAGGGTAGTTATTACTGCATAGCTTTGATTTTGCTACACAATGCACACCCTGTTTATGGAAATGCTTACATGCTGCTCCGGGTGAAATCATCCTCACTTACAGGTATACTCTGAAGCTAAAGGAATGACCTCAGATCCACTCATCTAGACCCCAAATGAGCCCTGTCCACTTATCTGACTCTCCACAATGCTCTCAGATGTTGGTTAATGTCCCTTTGGACATTTTTGAATGCCTCCCAAATCTTTGCATCTACAACATGAAAATAGAACTTCAAGGTGAGAAAAAACAATTGTAGTTAGAGTACCTGTCCCTCCTGCTGGCTCCACCATGCCACATGTCTCACTGGGGAGCACTGGGATAATTTCAAGTTCACAGCACAGCATAATGTAATAATCCCTTTTGAATCTATACCATCATGCAGTGATCAATTATCTGCTGCTCCACATGAATTCTACCAAGACTTTAAGACTTCTGGCAGTACAGCAAGCAATTGCTTCAGGATCAAGGCTTAATGCTGAAATACCACCAGGGCTGAGGATTGCTACATATTGCTTTCTAATAGTCCCTGCTGTTTGACACCTGGAGTGGCAGTAAGGAGCCCTGGAACTGTATCCATAGTTCTCCACCAATAATTGAAAGTACTTCTACAATATGGGAGAAAGAGAAGGGGGATCAGGGTTCAAGGTTCAGGTCTGTTTAAGGTCTTGGAAACATTTTTGTGGGGTGAAGGGTCAGCATTTTTAAAGTAAGGTATGACTTACATACACAAGTGAAAACATGAGATTGCAATACATACCTTTTCCAATTCAGGTTAATTAGGAGTTTGCTGTACTCCCAGCTAGTTTTGCTCGCAGGCAAATTTTTTTTGAGCTCAGCAGCCAGGACTGTATCTAGGGCTAAGCTTTCCCACCATATCATTCCAATAATAAAAGAATTTTTCTGGCTTCCTGTTAAACCATGCGCTGATTACAAAATTCTTTTGCTTATTTAAGGGCAGATTCAATAAAAATCCTGTCCAGCTTCTGCATCATAGAAGGCCACAAAAGCCCTGAAATATTTTGGTTTTGAAGCCTGTGTGGGCTTCCATGGTTTGGATGCTGGGTAACTGTTCCAGTGAATGTGGTCCTCATAAAGCTTTTCAAGGTCCTGCTCCATATGGACCTAGTGATTTCTCTTTATTCTCTCCAGTGTGGATTACAATCTACTTCAGAGAATCTCTGATTTATGCCTCTAGCTACAAGCTAAATCCTAGAGGAATAGGTCCTTTTCATATCAGGTCACATCCTCTGCAGAACACTGACAGAGAAATTCGAGTTTCTGAAAAGCAAGTACCACTTAAAAAAATCTGGTATGTTTTGCATGCTTTATATAAATATAAGTGAATGGTAAAATCTAAAAGGAAATTCAATAAACTACTCATTATCTATCTATATTCGTATGACTAAGCTACACGTGGAACGTAGCTTTTATCCTCCAGAAAAAATGTACAGATGTTCTATAGAAAACTGTAGGAACAAACTTTAACCTCACGACTGCTATTATTTTGTAATAAAGGCTTACAGCATAATGTGAGCTTTTTTTAGAATGTAAGTTCCATGTGAGTAGCATGTTGTTAATTTAATATTAATGCAATGCACCAGGAAGAAGTCTGCACAGAATCTCAAAGACAGAGAATCACAGTGTTGCAGACAGGAGATTTGTGTTGTGGATTTTATTTGTTTCAGCACTGGGAACAGAATTCATTGACCAGGATTCCCATTGCCACAGGGCAGTGGATTTGTCTACCAATGTTTTCACATGCTTTGGCATGGGGGTTTTGCTGCAGCATTCCTGCTACTGTTCCTGAGAATCATGTGGTTAAGTCACCTTGTGCTGCACAGAAAATTTACCTCTCACTGTCAAGTGCATATGAATGAGCTTCTTTTTTGGGAACAGCAAAAGGAAAAAAGAATCCACTGAATAAACTTTTGAATTTCTTTTGCTGAACCATCCTTCAGGTAGCAGGTGCAAAGACTTTCACTAAACTTGCAGATTGAAAATGCAGTGCCTGCTTTGTTTGCAACACAAATGAATTAAAGCAGGGGAACAGAACAGAAATCCAGTTTCACCCATAGGGCTCCTTTCTCAGTGCCTGAGCCCTCTCCTTTGCAGCATCTGCCATTCAGATTACATATCTTGTATTCCTCTGAGGAGTCAGTTCACTGTCTCCAAATGCATTGGTGAAGTAATTTATGACTCCCATTATTATAATCGCTTAGCAGCTCCCAAGCATGTAAAAATAGCAACAATAATTTCTCCCACTTTTCCTTCCTTAGCACCCCATAGGAGAAAGAGCTTGATTAAATCTGTAGGGGTTATACTTGCACTTGTGTGTTTCTATAACTTACAGAGGAAGTTTGACATTTTCAGAAAGTGATGATGTCTACAGACATCTTATTCATTGCAGGAATTCCTCAGTCTAGATAAAACTTTTGGAAGGTCCTGTGTCTAGAAGCTTCCTTCTTTTGCTTTACAGTTTCATTGCTTCTGTGAAATGCACTCGTGTGCTATCATGATCATGAAGGGCAGCCCAGTCTCAAAAACAAAGAAAGCAGTTTCCTTCAAAGCCTACCAGGATCAAGTTTGAAAATCTACCCAGGATTCCATGCAATGAAGCAGAACCTCCATGCCTAGCAGGGAGGGAAAAAAATGGGGAAATGCTTACGAACAGACCCATGGCAATGTGTGCATGGTAACCTGTCAGTCTGCTCCCATTTGTTCCAGTTTTCCAAGCATGTGATTGCAAATGCAGTTATCATTTTGTGTGGACCATCGCAGCTGCACTGCACTCATCAGAGCAAAGACAACAGTCTGGTCCTTGTGAAATGGAGATGAAGTTTTCCTATTTCTGTGCATATTCTGTAGGCAAACACTAATGCCCAAAAGTTCACAGAGGTGCAATAAATGTCTAACAAAGGCCCTCAGCACCTGGAATAGTTATGAAAGGAAGAATTTCAAAGCACTCCTCTGCTTCTACAGTCATCATCTAGGTCTAATCTGCAAGGAAAAAGTATCCTGGTTTTTCTAAAGGCATAATTTTAAATCCATTTTGGTTAAACCAGTGTAGAAGACATGAGCATTCTCATATTTCAGTGCAAAACCATGTCTGGTTTGGTTTAAGCTTAAATCTTTTAGGAATTGATTTTGTATTTGCAAATAAGATGGTCTTTAGCTAGCACGATCAACTTGATTTACATGTAATTTTCAAACAACACTGATACAGCTGGTTTACACAACTGTTATCTTTGACTTCTCTGGTTCACTTCTGGCCACTTGCTCTGCAGTGCAATGTCAGCTTCAGGTAGCTACCGGTATAATTAGGGGAAGGCAATAATTATGCTTGCAATAATGAATATGAAAACATAGATAACATCTACAGAAAAGCAGGCACTGCAATTCACCACGTGATCTCCTCAGCTCTCCAATGGTTTCACATGTGTATGGAAGAAGCCTTGTCAGCTTCCAGAGATGAGGAGTTTGGAAACAGGAAAACAACTGCTCCTTATGACTCCTCTAGCTCCACCTCAGGAGAAGGAAGAGGATGCTTTCAAGGAGCTTCCTCTGATATGCACAGTTCCTCCCTACATGTTAGCAGCATTTGATGATCTACAGTATCAAATATCAAGAGTGATCAAATAAAAAATTATGTACTACCATTTTTCACTGGCAAAAGTTACAAGGGCAGTAACAGTGCACTGTGCTACCCTGAAACTTCAGTAATGGGGATCGAGTTCCTGACTGCCTCACAGCTGATGCTAGAGGTTAATTTTTGTCACTTGATTAGCAGACCTCAGCTAAAGTTTGAGAGGTAGCTGTAGGATATCACTCTTTGAAAGACCAATCCATGAATGAAGGCAGACCACACATTAGCTGGAAGATTAGATGGAAGATTCAAGTCAAAAGAGGGTATCACAACCTCCATTTACTGAAGCCCCGAAAACCCCATTTCCATGTCCATTTACTCAAACATGGAAAAACCATGTTATATTTATTCTCCTAATTTAACTTGAGTACCTGGGATGTTTCAGCACAGGCTGTGAAACAAAACACCTCATACAAAAGATGTGACAAGGTGAGTAGTGTCAGCTGAGGTATATAAAGCAATATTAAGCTCCTTCTGCAATGTCAGATGAATAGACATCTGGCAGCAGCAAGGTGCATTGCAGTACTTTGCATCCATGTCTGTCTCAGGCAATATTTCTAACACTGGTATTCACTGACTGTCTTGCAGGTCTTCTGCTCAAGCCTTCTTTCATTACTGGCAGGACACAGAAGAGCAGGAGCTGAAGGCTGAGCATGAAGGCAGCAGATGTATTTCTGTCTCCCTGATCTGTTCTGTTACTCCAAAAAGTTTTCTAAAACAATGGGCAACACAAAAGAAATGTTGGGTTGGCCTGCTTTGTACCACTCCAACCACATGCTTTTTACAATCTGCTCCTTCAACAGAATGGCTGATTGCTAAAACAGCAAAGCATGACAAGCTGATGCATTAGATATTTCCATCAGACTAATGAGCCTTATCAGGTGGGAAGGATTTTCCTCCTCCCTGCATCAGTGACCATTTCTTCCTTTGAAATTAATCAGAAAAATATTATGAGGAGAAGTATTTCCCATGCAGTTGATGCTCCTATCTGCTACAACCTGTGTTCCCTTTGTAACTGAAAATGCTGAAAATGCTTATCCTTCTCCTGTTACAGGGACCAGAACTGAAACCCTGCTTTGGCTGCAGTTTCCTCTGCTTGCCATCACACCTTGCACAGTCACACCAAATGATGAAAGTAACAAGGACACCGCACATTTCTCAGAGTTCCATCCCCGCTTTTTTAGGTGAGGAACACTGCCACATCCCCCAGAAAGCTCCACACATGCTATTAAAAGAAAACAACCATTACTAAAAACAACCCTGTGCCTTCTATGCTACAAACTCATGGGCAAACTATTAATCTATTAAAATTTTTCATTAAATAATTGCTCCCAGCTGAGGGTTACGAAAGGCCCTGCCAGGCCAAAATGTCAGCTCATTTATGGGATTTATTAATCCAACTGTCAGGCCAGAAGGGTTTGCTGCAGCAGATCCATCAGGCATGCTCGGACAGGAGCTCCTGCCTTTGGGCCAGCTGCTTCAAAAACAGAACCCACAAATGTCAGATGTCAAGTTCTCCTTTCAGATCCTGCCTCTTCCCTTTCAATCACCATGGATCAATGGAACAGTTGAGCTGTTAAACAACTGGCAAAGACCACCTCATGTGGGTAAGCATCAGTGGTTGTTCAGCTTTTAGAGCTGATAGAGGTCTTTGTCTCAGCTTTCTCTATTTTTAAAGTACTAAAGTGTAGCTTCAAGGGCTTGTGACTCAATCGG
Organism: Calcarius lapponicus; assembly: GCA_039654755.1. NCBI lineage: Eukaryota > Metazoa > Chordata > Aves > Passeriformes > Fringillidae > Calcarius > Calcarius lapponicus. The sequence continues at coordinate 53,281,768 of CM077464.1, read as the reverse complement.
CAGGGGAGGGGCAAGCTGAAGGATGAGGTGTACTTTCCTCAAGGTGGTGGCTGCTCACCATAGCCATGTGCTTCGGGAGGGGTGGCTGAGGGCATTTGTAAGCTGCAGGTCTGTTAAGGAGTCACAGGCTGATCCTGGTGCAAAGAGAGGATTGCACTTGGGTTTCATAATGGAGCTCATGGAAGTCAGTGAAAATTGAACTGCAGCCAAGATGGAGAGCCATGTAGAACAGATGTCTTTACAGAGGATAAAACAAACAAACAAAAAAATACTCAGAGTCTGAGTTAGAACTTTTGGCCCATGTTAAATCTGTAAAAAAGCCCCAAAGTGCTCTATTGTGGCTGTCCCAAACACTTAAATTCCACATGTGCAAAGTAAAACACATTTGCATTGCTAATTTATTAAAGGACTTCTTGACCCAAAGTCAAATACTAGCACAAGTCTTCTGCCTGGAAAAGCTCTGATAAGTGTGCTCTTTAACTCTCTTTGTGAACGTTCAGTAATGCTCCTTTTAAAAGTACATATGCTTCTTCTCGTGTCTGACACTAATTATCTTATCAGATAACAGGCAGCCCTGTGCTGAGTAGGTATGTAATATATTAGCCTTGGGGAGGGGATTAAAAAAAAAAAAAAAAAGCCTTATCTTTCAAGTAGATTTGAAACTGTGTATGATCTTTCTGAGTCTGTGGAAACTTTCCTCTGCAGCACAGATCTTATATAATGGAGACAATGAAGGGGAAAAAAAAAAATCCCAGACCCATACAGCTTGCAGACTGCAATTCTCCAGGCTGTTCTTTTCTGTGGAATTTTCTCCTCTATCAGTATTTTGGAATGGCACACAGGTTAAAACTGTTCAGCTGGCAGGGAAAGCAGCTTTGGTAATTGTAAGTTTACATTACACTATAAACAATCGGATTAGAGTAAACAGATGAGCCGTATAAATAAAATGTCACTGCTTAGCTCTCCTTTGTGACTTGTATTCTGATACCACTACTACTGCTTTTACTACAACTACTACTACTACTACTGCTAGGCTTCAGCTGACAGCTCAGCCTGAAGCCCTTTATTCATCTTTATTACTACTTCAGCTGCTTTGAGAGCAAAAAGGCATGGAGGACTTATTGGCCAGAGGCTCTCTAACCTAGCAGGCCTGCCCGGGAAATCAATATGCCGCACTCGAGAGCACAAAGATGGATTGTGAAGCTGGGGCTGGCAAAGGAACGCGGGCTGCATCTGGAAGGACACGGAGACAGCCAGTTCTGCTCCGCCAGAAGCCTCCCAGACCGCGCATGTTTGCACACCAACCTCGTGGCAGCCTTCCAAGACAATTTGTGAACCTTGGTTCACACCATTTTCAAAGTAGGTCATAGGCAGTAATCTCAGCCGAGGAGAGATACCCTGTCAGCAGCAGCGGCTGCGAGGAGGGCGATAGCTGCGGCCAATGAGCGAGCCGGTGCAAGCGGGGAGCCGGGAGCTCGCCGGGCGCGGGGCTGGGGCCGGCTGCAGCCAAGGTGCTCGCCGGGCTCCCACACACCCAGCCTCTCGTTTATAGCGTACAAGCACCCTCTGTTCCCCTGGACACAGCCACCGGCACGGCTTAAACATTAACCCGAATGAAAATACAGTAGGAGAAGAGATCTAACCTTTATTGAGCTCTGTTTTCCCGACAGCAAGAATCACAGCTGATTCTGAACCAGGGGATTTAAATTTACTACGAGCTTTGGATTATTGCTTCCTAACGTGCTTCCGTCACCTGCCCCTGCTCTGACAGTCAAAACACAGCCTTGAAGGTAGCTGTGTTGACAGAGAGGATTTCTAAAGCACTTACAGTTCCCTGCATTTTCATGTATCCCTGTATTGCTGTATCAACGTGCTTGAGCTGTTTTAGGGGCATGGAATCAAGAAAGGGCACATTTAAAGGTGCATTTTTGAAAAATGGTGTCGAGGAAAATAAATGCAGAAATGAGAGTGCATATTCATTTCCACACTACAATAATATAAAGACCATCAGAGAATTACCAGTTTCAAGCAACAGCACAGAACTTCCTAGGCACACAAAGTGCTGGGAACGCTTTGCCTTTAAAAGCAGCCTGCGCGCCATCAGAGATGACTTGATGCTAGAAAGCTCAAGGATTGCCTGAAGAGTGCCACAGCGTTATGTAATTCATTTTTTTTACACGGGTTAATCTTTAAACAGGCTCAATTTAACCTTGTTCCTGGTCAATAGTTACATGAATCTGAATGAAAATATGCTCTCTGGAGAAATCCACTCCAATATAACAGGCAGGCATCATTTTAAACACTGAAATCAACACTGAAACAGCAGAGCTGGACAAGCATTGCTTTTTTTTTAATTTGGCAAGTAAGAGGAATGACTTTTCTCCATTTAAAAAGTGGTGCTTTCTCCTTCTTCTCTTTCTTTCCCTGTGACGCGTCAGACTAGAAATCTTAAACAAAAAGAAGAGAAAGATTTCTGAAGGTACCATACTCTATGCAAAGAGAGGGGAGACAGGACCTTGAAGACTAGCAAAAAGACTTATCTTCCATCCAAGAACAAGTGCACAAAATGACTGTCTGCTCCTGGAAGTGGCCTACCTGGTCAACAGCTTGTCCAGGGAGTTGTAAGACATGCAGAAACATGCCACAATGTGCTACTGCTATCAGCTAAAAGGGTGCTGTAATGACTTCCTATGCAAATATACAGAAAAATCCACAAATCCGAGAAGGGTTATCACTCAGTACATCATCAAGGGAACAATTTATTCTCTAACATGGGATGAGAAACTTTCCTGCCAAATTTGAATTGCTTGTTTGTTATCACTAAGCTTGAAAAAAAAGTAACCAACAGAAATCCCTCCTGCTGCTGCCTCTGGAAAAGAAAATCCCTTTTAAGAAAAACTGTAACAAAAAACCCCCTCAGATACTTCACTATTTTTTCAAGAATGACAAATAACTCTAGCTGTAGTTACAAACGGTCTCAGTATTGTACAATTTTGGGTCATGTGAGTTTTATTACTTTTCAGACTAGCCCAACCAGCTGCTGGCAGTTGTCATTTTAGGACTGAGAGCAAACTACTTTGAAAACAAATTTGTTCAGAAATCTTTTTAAAGTGATACAGAAAAAAAAATCCTTTGTGTTTTTCATTTCAGCTTGGATGTAACATATTTTTTTTTCTCCAGTCTTTGAAAGGAATGAGTCTCCAGTGTTAAACAGGTCACAGAGTAATTAGGCATCCACCTGAAAATTAAACACACATTCAAAAGCTTAACTAACAGCATTTACTAATTCATAACAAGTATATATCACTCAGTTTTTTCATGGTTGATCATTAGGGTGTAAGCAAAACGAGATCACATCAAACCCAGAGAAAAAACACTGTAATCTTTCAGCAGGGTTAAAAGGAAAGATACAACAGCAAGGTGATACTGTGTTGATGCAGCTGATCCAATACAGCAGGGCAGCCACAGCAAGTCCTATGTGTTTGAAATTTTTGTCTGAAGAGGAGATGGTCTCTGGGATTACTCAGAGAAAAATCAATCCTGAGGCCTGGCCAAGGTCCTGTGCTTGGACAGGTCAGCAGAGTCATTCCATGTTTGAGCCAAGCTGAGATCAAACCTGGACGGCTACTTTCGACATTGTAAACCCCTGTCTGAATTGAAAAGACAGGCAAAAACTTTGGCAAACCCTTTTATGTACAGTGCAGAGCTAAATTTATTATCTGTGACATGCACATCTTCTTGCTCTGGTGTCACCAATTATTTTTTATTAGCTTTCTATGTTTTCCCTCACCTTTCATAGCACAGGTTTGTCAGCAGCATTTCAGATGCACAAAAGGAATTGAATCTATATTTCCTTTATAGAGGGAAGGTGTTTGAGTTAGTAACATCTCTTTTACAGAATTCCTTGGTGGTAAAAACCATTTTTCTTTGAGAGAGGAATGCACAAAGCTGGCAGAGATCAAAGGCTAGTGAAGAAGTTGAAAGGACCTCAGCATGGTCTTTACAGGGGTGCACAGAGACACACAAGAACTGTGAGCTAACATAGCTGGTTTTTATACACAACCTGCCTGCCTCCAGCTGAGCACTTGTAGTGACTGACTTTGGGACTTATTTGGAACAAGTGCTGCAGAACTCCAGTAAAGTGGCACTGGTTGAAGGAGATCTTTGGCCAATGCTAAGATTGAAGATGGATTAAAGGTGACATTGGTCAACCCTTGCCTCTTTATGCCAAGTGCTCTAAGATCAGCACAGGTAAGACTGAGTGCTAAGCTATTATTTATTGCCTCTTGGATCTGCTGCTGCAGTAAGTCTGAAGACTAGCATGACCTGGCTCTTCCCAATTACCTTTGCACTTGGCAAAAGCTGTGGCCTCCCAGCGTTGCAGATACCCACTGTGTCAGGAACAGGAACCCCACACACCACTTCCCAGACAATTTTTAAACTGTGCTAAAGCTTTTCTTCTGCTACATAATTATTAATATAGTTTCTGGACCGCTCAAGTTAGGCTTGGAGGATTTCACAAGGTCTCTTCTGGCTATGATCAGCAGATAGCTAGACTGGAGTAGGGCAGAGCTAAAAAAATGGGATTGTTACTAGTGCACGTTCAGTGGCACACATATCCTGACATGCCAGAGAAGGGTTTCCATGTCAGTACTGACTGATGCACCTGCAGAAGTGCTACTGAGGGTTCACTGGGGCCTCACAGCTCACAGCTCTTGGCGGCCAGAAAGAACATTCTCTACCAAGCCAAATGGTTGAAAGTGTGCATAGTGAAATTGCAGAGTACAATTCTATTCTGTTCACCTCTCTCTCTCCTCCCTTGAGTTGCTTCAACTCTGCGATTGGGAGCACTGGAATAAGGCTGGTGTAGGAATGCTAGGGAAGTCAATGGATTTATACTGCTGTAACTGGAAGCAGAAGGTAGCTTAGAGGCTCAAAGATCTAAGCTTGTGTGTTACTCCCAGCATTTCTGGCCAAAGTGCTTAGCTGACCACCACTGGATTAGCAAGTGTTTCACACTTCCTGCACTCACAATGTCAGCTCTCTCAGAGCCAGAGCTGAAAGAGCTGCTCCTGCACCCCATTCATTCATGACAGGTAGCACAATTGCTGGCTCAGCCTGAAGATCTCCATGACCCAGGGCCATGAGCATACCAGGGCTTTTAACGCAGTGACTTGCATCACCTCAGCTTAGCACCACCCAAGTAAATGTAACCCTTCAGTTCAAAGCACATGACGTTTTTCTTGTGTTGGCATCAAACAAAATAGCATGCTAATCCTTCTGGTATTAGTCAAATGGGGCTTAAAAATCCACTCATATGCTTTGCAGTTGCAAGATTTCCCTGGCAAGTGTGTACACTGGTCTCAGTCATGGATCCTCATATAATCTAAGCTTCTGTTAAGAAAAAGAGAAAACAAACTTCAAGGCAGCAAAAACTGCCTTTTCAAGCTTAAACTGAGTGCAAACTGTAGCAACATTGGCTTCCTGAATGCAGGAAGCTTTTCCAGAGAAATAACTGCAGTGGTTGCTCTGCTCCTCCATCTCGATGCTACCAGCCAGCACCTACTGATGGAGATCCCAGTCTATTCTCCAGCAAGGAAAACCCAACAATCCTCTAAGGTGAAGCTTAAAAAAGCTGGTAATGGGGACAGAAATGGGCGCTGGAATGATTCACAAGAGAGAAAGATCCTGAAGGAAGGACGCTGAAGAAAAAGATGAGTAACAGAAATAGCTTGCTTGCTTCATCTTCCAGAGAAGCAAGGAGGAGGACGAGGGATGCTGAAATGAGAACACTACTTCTTTTTTCCTCTCGTGACTATCAGGAAGTTGACAGGGGAAAAAAAAAGGAGCTGCTCTGGTTCAACAGCTAAAAATGAGAGTTTCCAACTGAACAAATAATCACTAGCTATAAAGGAGGAACTGCAACTCCAGCAGGCTCCTGCAGTAACTTTCTTGCAGAAATCCCCCAGATCCCAAGTGCTGGTTCACTCATCTTCATCTAGTGTGTTTACCCACATCAGACTCGTTGGTATAGGTATGTTTCTCGAGCACAATTTTTTAATATAAAATCATGACAATTCTCTTCTATTTTCTTCAATGAAATGGTGAACATCGCCCTGGTGATTTCTTTTAATTTTACCATGTTAGTTTTTTAAGAGAGTAAATACTGTAATAATAAAATACTTGTTGGGAAGTGTTATTATATTTCTGTTATAACCTGAATACCACATATTTTTACTAATTCAGGGTACTCTTCTCTTGACCACTATCTCATCCATGTGGTAAAGTCAACAGGAAAAGCATATCCCTGCTAATATCTCCTCAGTGGTCAGAGGGACTCACACAATCACTAACTGAGACTTTTCTCAATGTAAATAGCACTTTTTTTTTTTTTTTTGGCAAGCCATTTGATTTGGCTTAAGCCACATAATGCAGAGTTCTGTCCATCTGTCCTACTTAATTAAAATGACTGCAGAACCTAACTTTGCTTCCAAACGTCCTTAATTACTATTATACTACAAACTTGCTGGGTAAGGGGAGGAGCTCCTCTGATTCCTAAAAACTCCCAATCAAACCAAAATAAGGTCTGGAAGATTTTACATTATTTTTTCAGTGTTGCTGCTAGAGACTTAATAACCACAGAATGTGCCCCGTGGTCTTTGATATTGCATATAATAAGCAAATATTGTTTGTTGGCAAACAATTTGGTAAAACATCTTAACTTGCATTTTTCTCTGTGCCAACATACAGAAGATTTGTTCCACCTAGGAAAAATTTACATCATAGGAAATATATGCCTGCATGCTCTATGTAAATAGAAAATGTTGACCAAACTGCAACAAACATCTGATTTCAGCTGTAAGCAATATAATTTTAGATAGACTACATTTGGTTAATACCAATTGCTCTATCAACTCCCAGTCAGGGGGAGAAAAGCCATCTAGTGGACAAAAATGTAATTATATCCCAGAAAATATTTTCAGGCACAAAGCTTTTACTGGGGAACTGTTTTTTTTAATTTTGTTATTCATCTGCTGTATTGCTTATCTAGGAATACTCTAGAAGACTCCAGGAAATCAGGGTTTGCTGGAGGGCAACAGCAAAGATCTCTAAACCCAGGTTTTTGGCAGATTTTTTGACTAGCAATTGTCATAAAACATAGAAGAAGCTTTGTCCCTCCTATCCCTCACAGAGAATTAATCAGCATAATTCTTACAACGCTGTGAGGGTCATTAGTGGGTTGAATATCTTATCACTAGATTCAACACTATGTGCCAAGCAGACTGGCATTGCCACAGGGTTTAAATAACTGAGCTAATGTTTAAACTTTTGTCCCCTCTGATCCCTGAAAAATAATGAGAAGAGACTTTGTGACTTTGTAAACAGATGAGCCAAAGGGCACCCAGAACAGTCGTTTACTAAAATTCTCTTCAAGATTCTCTGGGACACAAGATCAGGGAGGGCTGGGAGTGTGAGGCAGAGCAGCTGAACCACCCCCTTCACAAACCTGCACGTGCAACTCATTCAGCATCTGATGTAAAAAGGGGGGAGAAGGGAACAAGAACTTGCATCCCAGTATTACTTACAACACCCTCTGGCCTTTGCTGACATGCAGACTACCATGGTTGTAGTGGTCTGTGCCAGGAGTTAAGAAGCTGAATGTATCCCAAGCAGACAGGCTGAGCTGCGCACTGCTCTTATTTTTCCATTTATGCCAGGGAGAACAAGGGAATAAACACAGTAGCCTTTTTTTGTGCTTCATTTTCACAGACCTGGCCCCCAAATTCATCCTCTTCTGCCACAAAGTTCAGAGCATTTAGCTAGGAACTTTCAGCTAATCTTGAAGAGCAGATAACAATCAGTCATGCTCAGGCAGGCCAAAGCACTGAAGCCAAAGTATAATTTCTGTGGGATTACAACAACCCAAACCACCATCATCAGAGACTATACTGTGATGATGCAATCAAACATCTGTAACTCTTCCTGCTCCCAGCAATATACTGAAGTGGGATTAATGACCTGCCATTTAGTAACTGCTCTGCTGCTGGAACAACAGGTTTTGTTCCCTCTCCTGTACCCCTTTTGCTTGAAGTAATAGGTAACAGGTATTTTGTGCTCCCAGTAAAAACAACAACAGCAAAAATTACAAAAATCTCTGAATTAATCTTTTGAAATAGTTGGTTTCAGGAGCATCCCATGCAATGGTTTCCACCTGAGACATCTTTGCAGGGGCATGAATTTACCCAGCTTTTCCAATTGACCCTGCACACACATGCTTAGACATATCACATAAGCAGCAGGCATCTCCTTACATCACTCCTGTTTGCCTCAGCATGAGGACAGTTTAAAGCATTACTTCTGATAGAGCCCCCATTTGCTGTGCTTGGACAACCCCTGTGCTACTGGGTTGTAACACAAGAGAAATTAAACTTCTGAGCTACCTTGCAGACTTTCTCTGCAGTCTCTTATTCATCTCTCTCCTAATGAATCACAGCCTTTTCTCTCCCTTTTCATAATAACCAAATAAGGATTTCAGGGTTTGGCCCATTCGCTACATTCTGTGTTTTAATACAGACAAGAATGGAATACAAAATACTGCCAAAAGTTTAGCAGCAGGGGCAACCTTTTTGCTATTTTCATGTCTACAGTTCCCGATTCAACAATGCCGACTTGCTGCTCCGCACGACCGCAAGGCCAGGAATTCATAAACAATAATCATAATCACTGTCCAACAAGGCCCCATCCCAGCCATGCATAAGTCCAGGACTGGCACAGAGCAGAAAAATGCTGCTTTGTGCCTTTACAAAGCTTGCAATATAAACTTTGCACTGTCAGTTTAAAACTTTGGCATCTGTGTCTGGAAATGGGGAGGAACCCATTTTCAGATACTTGTGAAATATAAACTTCAGCTGTTGCCAAGCTCCGAGATAGATTTGCTCCTTTTTATTTTTAAAAGTTTCCTGAATATGTGAAGAAACCCACAAAGACATTTTAGAGACGTGTAGCTATGAAAAATGTACATGCTTCTGGGTTTTTTTAAGGAGCATTCTCAATCACTGTAATTATTCCTTGAGAATGCTTTTTAAAAAAACAGAACCATGGCTATTTTTCACAGCAACAAACCCCTAAAACAGCTCTAGAGCTTTCTGTGGAATTTAAGAAAAAATTGCCTTTCAGCTAAAAAGAGTAAAAATAGATCAAAAACCAATTAGCTGGCCCACATGGCAGAAGACAGGTGTGCTTTGGATGTGGTATTTATACAGAATCAGGATAAGCATTTTTTTACTTTTACACAGATTCCTGAAGACTGTAAATATCACAAACCTCTTCTTGCCAATGTCCATCCCAACCATTTAAAACACCGGCCACTCAAAGAATAACCTCAGGATGCAGCCTAAAACATTTCATCTTGCCTCCTACCAGGTTATAAAAGTAAATTAACATGAAAAGCAGCAGACTGATGAGTGAATTATGGTAATAACAAACCTTCAAAAGCAAAAACAAGTAAACTCCTTTGGAAACTGCAGCCGGAGAGAAGGCTGGGAACACTGAAACCAATTACGACTGCTTTAGTGTTACACCTGTTTAAATGAATGCCAAATCCAGCACAGAATTATTTACATTATGCTATTAACAAAGGCACATATGAGTAATGGGAAAATAGAAATGGTTTATGCAAAACAGGCTCAACGGAAACCATTTAAGAACTTCAGGTATTTGTGTCAGAAAGCACTGACTGCCCTTCAGTTGGGCAAGGAGGCTCCTGCCCCCTCTCTAGCTGCTGGTCACTGTCCCCAAGCTGCCTGATTGATGCCAGAATAAATACTCATGTAATTGCCCCTTATACAATTCAGTCAATGATCTTCTCACTTTTCAATACTTTGAGGTTATTTTCTAAAACTTTATTACTCAAGCAGAAGCAGATTTAGGGATAAGAAACTGCCAGGAATCAGAGGGACAGTCTTCTGCAAACATCTGGCAGGTGACAAGCAAATGGGAAGAGGCTGAGAGCATTGACTTCTTCCCCAGACTACAGTCTTACTACAAAAGTAGATGAGGTGCATACAGCCCCTTCCCCTCCTGCCAATTTCTGAGCATTCACGTAGCTATGTACAAGATGGCTCCCCACTGTGTAAGACACTTCATGTATTAAAGCATATGACAGACAAGAAAAAACATATTTCTAAATAAACCAAGTACAAGGTTGGGAGCTGGACTGAAGAAGCCTGGCAAACCTGCCCAGGGGCAGGGATACCTGTGAAGTCCAGGTTCCAGCTTCCTCTTTATGGCACTTCTTCTTCCATATCCTGCCTTCCTCCTACCTCTAAGAACTTGTTCAGTTCCTGATGCTTTGGTCAGGTTGACCATTGACTGAAAATGACTGATCAATTGCAGGAGCAGGTTTCCAAACCCAAGATGCCCTCCTCACTAATCTCATCCTCTCACTGGCAAATGCCAGGCTGTCTCAGGCAGATGGCTGTGGTGAGGCTTCCCCAACACTGGCTCGAAGCTAAAGTACCTTTTCTCTCAATTCATCCTCTTATGATGCATCTACTTAAAGTAGTTCAAAAATTGTTCCTCAAGTCAGGAGAAAAATCACGTTGTCTCTTCTACTTCCATCAAGCACATTTGATGGTTTTGACATGGTGATAACTATTGTCCATTCTTGTCACAGCCAGGACACACATAACTCACTTTGATTGTTTAACTCAGCAATATGACAGAAAAAGACATCTCTCTCTTTTATACCAAAAAAACTTTAAAAAGGGGCTTATTCTATACAAAGAAGACGGTACATTAAGATCAGCAACACAATTTTTCACAATTCAAGTTTCACTAGAGCAGTAGAATAAAGTGGCTCTCTTCCATTCCCATACCTAACACAAGCACTACACAGACAAGAAAACAGGGCTTTTACAATGAACTGAACAGCTTCCTGCACCCCAGCAATGCTTTAGGGAAATTAACAATGGAAATAAACATTGTATAACAAGCTGCACAGCACATAACAAAATAAAAAGGCAGAACTCAATGTTATATTCAATGCACATCTCAGAGCACTTTGCCAGATCCTTGCTGTCTCCTGAAGAAATGCTCATTCCAAGAATGGTTGAACACCACAGAGTGACCATGGGCTCCGACAGAAGTCTGTGAATCTGTTCCCAAGAAGCTCCCAACTGTGCTTCAAAAGCCAAGATGACTGCCATTTAAGGTTCTCCAGGGCTGAAAGAGCTTACACATAAGATTTTCCTCTCACAACCAGAACACCAGAACCCAGAAAGAGCTCCAGCTGATTTTCCAAGCAGTGAGTGACTGACTTTCTCAAATACAGCTGTCTTCTTCATTAGGAGACTAAAAATAGTTCTGCTCCTAGCAGGCTGACTTCCTTTTAAGCCTTCTGCCATATCCATGTGTGTATTTCATTCAGTTTCTGGATGTCTGTGCCACTGTAATTCTATTTCAGCCTTTAAGTACATTCAAGAAATTTTTCATTTCCCTCTCCCATATTCACTCCAGATGTCCTGAATTGTCCAAAACTGTTTAATGTTAGTAGAATTTGTAGGGTTATTCTGGCATTCACACCACTCCCATCTGCTTCAATATTTTCAGGAAAGATCAAATTTCTTCTGCAACTGTTAAAGAATATGGACAACGAGTTTATGGTTTTAAAACATCCATTATTAACGGTAGGTGTTTTGCTTGTACCTTGCACAGTAAGAGTAACTGAATACTGCCATTTCAGGCTTTCACTTTTTCTCTTGGAGAGATGCTGGAGTGAGAAACCAGAGGAACTGGACAATATCCCATGTCTTAGAGAACATATTGCAACAGCAGTAAACACCCCATGACACTGCGTCAGCAATCAAGAACCTCACTGTGAAAAGCCCCACTGAACATGAGGTGGTGGAGACTGTGGGAGAGATTATGCAGTGCTCCTTTCAGTCCCAATTACCTTGTTTCCAGATCAAGGGGAACTGGGCACATCCACTCTCTTGCAGCTCACATGGTGGACATGAAAATCAAAGTGCAAGAGGGATTGTAGGAAGGGAGGAACTAGGGCAGGGATATACCCCCAACTCCTCTTAATGTGACAATTAGCATATGCTTGGATCCATATAGCTCCAGAGGGTTCAAGATGACCTGACCAGTAAAACCTGTGGTGTATTCAGTCTTGAGTGAAAATTCCCAGTGTTGGACAAATGGTGTATTAAAAATGTGACTGACACACCTACCAGAGCTAGACAGCATCAGATACCTTTGCTTCTACCCCAGGAAGACTTCCACCTTGAACCTTTCAGCGCAATTCTCTACATCACTTGACAACAAACAGTAAACTTTCTAATCATGGGAATACTGTTTCAAACAAACGAAACAAGTTGAGTTTAACTCCCAAAATTCTAAGCTGAGGTATATTTGCATTTCCAAAGGTTTGGTAATAAACATGAAATGTTTCACTGAATCTGTCCAGGATGAAGCTGGGAAGCTAAAGGGATCCTAGCACTCAGGATATTTCTAGATGAAAAATATCTGCATAAGCATTATGAAACTTTGGTAACATTTCTGCCCATCCTTAATCTTCTTGCAAGTGTAGGTGTGTTATCTAATAAACTTAAAGATGTACAATCTTTCTAATACAAGTAAGCTGCTTGCAAAACTTTTGTTCCAGGAAAGATAGCTAAAAGAAAACTCCAGGTCCTTTTTTTTTAATCTGAAGTTTCAGTGATGTGAATTGCTAACTATGTCTGAGAATATAAAGCTATCCCCAAACTTTTCTTACCCTTCTTCCCTTACCTTCCCTTACCCTTCTTACCCTTACCTTTCTTACTTCTTACTTACTTCTACAAGAGTTGAGGTGGTTTATAACCTCATGCTCTTGAGTCAAAAGTTGTCCTATGAATGGTATTGCTTTGGAGTTTTTGAAGAGGAAAGACAGAAGGGAAATGTACTGATACCCAGACAGCATTATTTAAAATAAAATATGATAAATGGTGCATCTCCTTCCTCAAATATATACTAAATAGGTCCCTTCAGAGTAAATAGTCTTAGCCATTTTCCATGATGCTAAAAATTGAGGTTTCAGCTCTTCTTTCTGCCTAAGTATGAAATAAAAACTGACAAGAATGCCAATGCAAGTAGAAAGCAAATTAATCTAGCCATGTTTTGCTAGGAACAATGTTGCTGCACTCCTATGATAAACCAAACCAGGAGCAAAATTTGGCTTGCTCTATCTTCCCCCTCCAAATGTCTCACTCTGACCATACAACTGTTCTATTTTCTGGTTAAACATTACATAGAGTGTGTTCATTTCTGCTTCAGCTAATTTAGCTATGCTAAATGCAAATGCTTCCTGTTCTTATGAATACAATCTGTTCATAGTGAATAGTTTTGAAGATTTGGATGAGTTAAAACAGCAACAGTATCCATGTGGGACCAATCTTCCCTGGACAACTCTTATGCTTTGATTCATAAATTCTTTCCATAGGAAATATCTGTGGAAAATCTCCAACACATCCAGAAATGCACAACTCAGTTGCTTGAGTTATTATGGGTTCTTAATACTTACTGCTCCTCCCTTTATTTCTTGCTCTTGTAACACATTGGCTCTTGGGTTCACATGAGACCCCTTTTGTTTGTTTTCCATTATTATAGAATGTGTATTTAATAACTTCAACAACAACCGTTGTTAGTTCCACCACACAAATCTATTAAATTAAAAAAATTAAAAAGCAACTTCCAGCTCTGGAATAATCTGAAATCTGCATCTGATGGGTGTCTTAAGGCACCTCCTCACCTGCTGTTACCATTCTGCATGTTTGACTTACAGTGTGGAATTAACACCTAGTTTCTGGGTTATGAAAAAAGTCATACCCTTCTCTGGTTTACAATACAGAATTTAAGGAAATCTTGAAAAAACATTTAGCTTTGTGAGATGTAGGGGTGACAGTGGTGGAAGCACAATGGAAAACCTGCAAGTGAACTTCTAAGGCCTGTGGCATTCACAATTCACAAAAGATGAAGCAGAAAAGCAAAGAGAGGGATTACGGCTGCTAGGATGTCAGAATGTGCCCAGCTTGTCACAGATATCAGAAGCTGAAGGATTTTTTTCCTCTTCAACAGTTCATTTTGGAAGCGAGAGCCCTGTACTCAATTGCCTGGAGTGCAGAGCTTGAACATACCTGGGTGATTCTCTTCTCATCTCTGGCATTTTGTCATGGATCTCTGCCAGAGGAGTTTAGCTCTTTACACCAGATTTTGCAGACTCCTCGGGAAGTCCCTGTCCATCCAGCAACTAGTGTAGCAGCACCAGGTGTTACCTTAACATGAGAAGGAGTTCTGCTGTAGCTGAGTCTATTTTTACCAATCCTCCTTGTGATATAATCCCATCAATGGAGGCTAACTTTTCCCTAAATTAAAATTTAATTATAAGAACTTTAGGCAAAACTAAAGTTCTAAAAAATTAATTATAAGAACTTTAGGCAAAACTTGGCAAATTGCAGCTAGCCAAGAAGTTAGAAGAAGAAACTAGTACTTCTGGTCCAGGAATGGGTCCAGGAATAAAGTTTTTAGTTCCTGGTGACACTGCTTGTCAGTCAAAGAAAAGAGCAAAAATTTAAGACCCTTTCACAAAGCATTTGTCTTCTCATGTTTGCATTTGACAGACTCCAATTGATACAGCATTTCCTCACTCTTTTTCATTTTCTGTCTTCTTCAAATGGTGTCTCTTCCTCATGATTCCAATGCTCAAGACTCAGACAGGTTCAGGGGTATAAGTAAATGTTGAAGGTCTCATTTCTGAGCAGTGTTTCTCTCACTCCCTGTATAATTCTTGACTGGCCATTCCACTCTAGGTTAGACCAGTAACTGCAAACATCAGATTTCTCACCTCCCAGACCAAGAGGAGACCATAGCTCCATGCTCTTCTCAGTAGGAATGCTGTGGCAGCAGAACTCTTTGGGTAAGAGTTCTGTGGCTTTCTTTTAAAAAACAAATTAGTCATATGCAGAGTATGTCTAGAGGGGAGAAAAGCCAAAGATAGAAGTCCTTTTACAGACCCAGTTATGCCAGCTGAAGATGATGATCTTCCCAGCTGCCTCTCACCCTTGCCAGAGGTTACAGCAAGCTGACCTGCTAGGGAGCGAGTGTGCTTCAGGCAAAATGAGTGAAGTTGGCTGAAAATGTTTAAATATTTGTTCACTCAGGTTCTTTTCTGACATGAACAGGTTTAAATGGTCCCCATGAAGCTGAGCCACAGATCTGAGGTGACAGTAACTCTAGTGTGGGTAATAAGTCTCCAGTATAAAGAGGGATATTTGTAGTAACCGTTTCAGCAGGCAGTATGCAAGACAGAATGTATTTCCACAGTTCTGCACTAACATAAATATTCTCTATCATCAGTATTGTTCTTTCCATTCCCTCACTGGATTATCCTAACAGTTTAAGCAACTTCATGACATTTGCAGGCCTGGGCCTCCTGAGAGACTTATACCGCCCCAATATCTCCTGGAGGGACAACACATCAGGACAATAAGCAATCCAGGAGGTTTCTAGTGAGCATGAATGACAAGAGCCAATGACAAGAAATTTTCTGCTGCTCATGCCCACCAACAAGGAGAGATTCATTGGGAATGTGAAGATCAAGGTCAAGGTCAGCCTTGGCTGAAAAAATCATGAGATGGGGGAGTTCAGGATCCTGAGGGCAGAGAGGAGGGCAAAAATCATGCTCAAAACACTGGGCACTTCAGGAGAGCAGACTTTGGCCTCTTCAAAAATCTGCTTGGAAGAGTCCCATGAGATAAGGCATTGGAGAGAAGAAAGGCCTAAGAAAGCTGGATAATATTAAAGGAACATCTCTCTCCTCCAAGATCCAAAGAGGTACATCCCAACAATTTCAAAAAATGTCAGGAGGCCTGTATGGATGAAAGAACAGGTCCTAGACCAACTCAAGCCCAAAAACTAAGCATATAGAGGGTGGAAGATAAACTGGGAGGAATGTGGAGACATTGTCTGAGCACCCGGAACAAAGTTAGTTACACTGAAGCCCAAATGTAACTGAATCTGGTGAAGGATATCAAAGGCAACAAGAAGGGCTTCTATAAGTGCATGTGTGACAAAAGGAAGGCTAGGGAAAATGTGAGCCTATTATTCAGCAAGACTGGGGACCTGGTGACATAGGATATGGAAAAGGCTGAACACTGCCTTTATCTGGTAGCAGGACTGGCCTTCAGGAATCCCAGGTCCTAGAGACTGTGAAGAAAGGCTGGAACAAGCAAAATACACTCTTAGCAAAGGAGAATCAGGTCAGGGAATACTTAAGCAAACTAGACGTATGAACTGTTCCACTGACTGATCCTAAACAGTTTAGCACAGTACTAGTAGCTTGGATTTCAAGAGCAAAGGAAACTGTTAAGAAATGTCAAAGTTTACCTTCCATTAAGCTTGCCAGTTTGTAAACATGAAAGAAAACACACGTGGCATTTGACTGTGCCGTGATACTTGATGATCAGTCCAAGCAAAAGCAGGTATGACAAGTGTTCTCATTTAAGTTGTAGTCATTACCTCATGCTTCATCCCTTCTGTTGATAGCAACCTTGTCTCACAGCCAAACAACAACAACCAGCATGAGCATAAACAAAATCGATCATTCTCCTTCTTATAGTACAAAAACATACATAATAAAACCCATCAATTCCCACAGAGATACACTTTAAAACAGTTAAGTTGCCACTACAAAAGAGACATAAAACAAAAATAGGCTAATAGCATCTAAAGGTATTCTGTTGAGATGTTGGAAGCTGTAAATGGGTTCGTTTGGCTTTTTGAGTTACAGTTTGCAGACACATCTCTACAAGATTATCATTGTGAGTTACTGTTGTGTATGTTTAATGGATTTTTCTCTTCTCCGCTACTGCAGGTTCCTAGTCTGGAGTTTTGTTTCTTGCCAGATCTAATCAGCTAATACTATGTTTTACAATATTTACTTGTTAGCTACTCAATTTTGGATTCTCAGGCCAAGGAATGAAGGGAGTGAATGCTACACATTTGATTATATTAAAACGGTCTCTATTTTCATCTGTTTGTGCTAGAGATATATTTGCCTTGTGAAAGTCAAGAGGCTTACACTTCTCCTGCATCTCAGATAAATATTTTATATCCTTATTTAGATGCAATTTAAAGTATAGCTGACTGTGTTGTCTTAACTTTACCTACTAATGCTTTCTTAGTAGCTCTTATACAGCTTCTATAGCCTTTAGTCACTCCGGGGTCCTATCTTAAAACACTCTTTCAGGTAAATAAACATTATTGAATGCTAATGCATGTGAATTGTTCCTCACCCACTGACTGTCTTAATTGATAGGGACATTATGAAAAAAATCTGAAACACCACCTTTGAACAGCTCCTGGTTTTATTACTATTTTTTAATTCTCTGCCACTCCTGTTGAATATATAGCTACAGCCTTATAGGATCTATGAACAGTTTCATGATAAGCATCTTTCATTTTCATCAAACTGGATGTTCAGTGACACCAAGAAAATGAATTAGTAAGGTATCTTTGCTATGGCTCAGCTTAGCCACTCCTAAAAGGAAGCTCTCAAAATGCAATCACTGACCTGAACTAAGATTTGGGATAGCACAGTGATGAACATCAGACACAGTCATCTTCTGTGTAAGTTCCCTGCAGAGAGGTCACAAGATCATGCTTAATTTGAGAAAGACAATTTGTATTGCACCATAAATTTAAATGAATAAAACCTACAAAATCAAAAAAGCAGTTCAGTGACATAATCTCTGTTTAACAATGCCACAACCAAAGAAAACAGAGAAAGTCTGATTTGCAGTTTTATGAGAAGTATGAAAATCTATAAAGTCAATAAACAGAGCTTTTGTGTGGTGCAAAGGACCACTGGAAAAATTAATGTGCAGGTAAAGGATGAAATTTCTGCCAGGAATCAAGCAGCTTTTAGCCTAGCCTGCAGATGAGCAGCACAGCAATAGTTTGATGTGGTTTTACTGGAGTAACCAAAGACAGCACTGTGAAAATTATATCCATCTTAGAGCCTGGGTTCCTCTTTGTACTGCTTGTCTCTCAGAAGCACGTATTAAAGTACCGCAAAATGCAACACATGACACCGATCAGCTTCAAACATCTGTTGTGTAGCACATGGAAAAGCACGCTACAGAATTTCTAAGGAAAGCTCCCTTGTAAATTCGCAGGAAAGCTTTACTGCTTCTCTTCTGTACGGAATTCAATGAAAACCAAAATCTTTTAAATTAGGAAAAGTCTGTGTGGAAAGCAGGGAATGGCAGAACTTTGCACAACACACACACACTTCCCTGCTCCATGCCCTCTGTAACACAGGAGTATTTACATTCCATGGCAAACAGCAACAGCAAGCAGCTGCCTTTCCCACTGCCCCATCAATCACCCGGCAGAGCCTGACGAGGGTATTTCAATGACAGCTTTGCGAACACAGAAGCCAGGAGCGCTTCCCAGCTCTGTGCTGTCCTCGCTGTCGGTGGCTATCAGGGCTATCAGGACAAAGCGTGGCCCTGCACCACCTCCTCCCGCCGAGCCTCGCTGCCCAGACCCCACGGGAGGCGATTCGGGCCCGCGGTGGGCAGGGCTGGGAGCGGCGGTGCCGGGAGCCGGCTGAGCTGCGGCCGTGGGCGCTGGCAGCGAGCTGCGGCTCTACTACGGGCTTCACCAGTCAGGGGGTCGAGTTACAGCGTGATTCGGATGTGTGGGGCAAAGCAGACCCAGGGGATGGTGTAAGCCGACTAAGACGGGAAAGGTGATCGGCCTTGTCACCGCTACAAATTGAAACCATGATGTAAGGGGAGCAGGGACGGCTGCATTATTAATCAATGACAGGGTAGCATCTGCCGAGCAAGACAAACCCCACCAGTCAAAGTCACGCTCTCTGCCGGCCTTATCGCTCGAGGTAAGCGAGCCAGAGGGTATAATCCCTTCTGACATTGCTTCCCTGCTCAGATTCCAGGGCAGGCCCTAAACACAAGCGGAACCGATGACAGTTCTGGGCAACCAGTCCTTCTCAAAGGCGCTTCATAGAACATCTGCAAATCCGCTGCTCCCGGAGGCCGGCCGGGCCGAGGGCAGCACAGCTGGGCCAGGGCTGACCTCGGCCGGCGCCAGCGCTCCCCACTGGCCGTGCCGCTCCCCGCCTGCCACCCTCTGAATCCACACCGGTTTCTCTGATGTCTGAACTAAACTTTTATACCCATACCATGTGTAATGCAGCAATTTATTTCCTGATAAGCGTTTGATATTTATATAACTGCAGACGAGAGAGGAGGAGAAAAAAAACCCTCTATCTGAAATATCTTTATAGATGAGTCGTCTCATTGTCTAACAAGCTTTTCATTGTTTTTCATTTTCATTTCTCTCCATGGTTCAGGGCACTTTGAAAAAAAAAATAAAATCTATTCAGTAGTTTCCCACTCATAATTCAAGGAAGAGAGTCATGTATTATAATAGAGATAATTAGCTTTGACTGAAAATAATAAGCTTGGCACCAAATATCCCCCACTACTGCACAGAATAACCATTTATTGTCTTATATACTCTCCATCATGCCTAATTACTGCAACAGTAATTACTAACCTGTTGAAAGAACAAAAGAAAATGCAACTAACTCTGCTCTGAAATAAGGAGAACATTGCTGATTCTAATGAAGCTCTTGGTTGCCCTCTCTTAGAACACACTCACCATTTAGACCCTTTACCAACACATATGCCTGTAAGCTCCGGAAAAGGAAATACATCCACAAATAGTCTGATTATAGTTGTTAGGTCCCACCCATTTAAGCCAAATGTCTCTTCCTTTGGACTGAAGGAATGGCCCTGATGTTTAGATTTCTGGGATGTTAAGAAGGCAGTGCCTGTCCCAGGCGTTGTGCTACAACATTCAGACTTCCATATGCTGAACAGATTTGCTTGCCTACTCTTCTGACCCACCAAGCCTCTCCCTGGCTGTTATTCTGTCTTGTCTCAACAGATAGGCTGCCAATCATGCCAAAGAAAGAAAATTAACAAATGCAGCCCTTTTTGTTCAATGAATAACATGTACATACAGGGCTTGAAGTATCCTTTTCATCTGCAGAAATCTGTGTTCATGACAGCATGAATTCTCCCTAGTTCCACTACATCCCACTGTTGCTTCTGCTTAAATTCAGTCTTGGAGCTTCACCTGTGACAGCTGAGCAAGCCTTGGAAAAAAGGCTCACAGCAAGCAGCAGCACCAACCCATTTTGCTGCTTAAGGTCATAAAATAATCTGTATTTGGGAGAGTGTGTACAGCCACCTAAGAAAATAGAGGGAAGTGTCATTAGTATCCTTATGTCCTGCTCCATTCAGGTCTCTGAATGGGACCTATCCCTCTCTCTGTATTTGTCAAAGAGACTTGAAGAAAACTGGTGCCTTCCAGATACCATCAATACTTTTCAAAATCCAGACTGCCACAGTTGTTATGCTCATTGAATTCAGGAACTGGAACAAAGCCACACAACATATGTGAGCATTCACAGCTAATCAACCCAGCTGAAATTATAGATATTGAATATTCTCTGGGAAACTGTTCGCAATCAATCCACAAATGTAAACAACACAACCTCCCACCCCCAAAAACCCCAACAAGATATAAAATAATTCATAGCATAAATACAACCAAAAAATTCAACTTAAAAAACCTCTGAAACAGGAATCTGAAGCACTCAACAAGCATGATTTACACACAGACTCAAATAATGAGACTGGTTTAACTCAGAAGAAGTTGGGGGCTTTTTTTTTTTTTTGAGTTCCTGCATTTTGAAGCATTAGAGTTCCAGAGCTTTTTCAACAGAATCACGGGGACTAAAAATTGCATTTTTTCCCGCCAAATTTCAATTAATTGGTTTTTTTTCCTTGGTCCCACAATCCTAGATGGTACAAGCTTCAAGGAAAATGCAACAAAGACTCCAAGAATCACATCTAATAATTGTGTTTTCTTCTTCCACTGGCTATGCACTGCTAGAAGGCATTCAAATAACTGGAAGGACACTCCCAAAATGATAGGAATACCAACAGTTGCAGAAGCCATAACACCTGATTATCGCACTGAGAGAGAGAGAGAGAGAGGTATGATGTATTTTTAAAATAAAGAGAAGATTTTATAGTCTAATGGCTGTGTCATTGGTGGGTTTGGTAGAGTAGAACAGGATAAAATCACCAATGGTTTTTACAGCCTTTACTTGGCTACAAACACCACATCAATATACTTTTAATAAAAATATATGCATTTTTCCTCCCTCAAACCCCACTACCTAAATGTAATTTGACACCAAGTTTTAATAAGTCATCAGTGAATTTAAGATGTACTTAAAGCAGGATTAGAGCATTGCAGCTACTTAAGTTGTAAATGAGAATTTAAAATATCACTAATATTTTCTTGATGAAACATCTGTTCATTACCTAACAGCTAAAAGATACCAAAAAAATTTTATGGCATTTACCATTTAGAATAACACAAAATCAAGACAAGGCATCAAAAGCCAATGAAGTTCCATTTTGTCCTGCATTAAAATGTTCAGTTATGGTGGCATTTTGCATGCCACCATAAATTTCCCCTACTAGCTGAAAAAAAAAAGAAAAAACATAATAGCTTCAAAACTTTTCAGTTTTCCCACCTTCCTTATTCATTTTGTGTTTAACCACCTGACTGTATTTCTGCTATTTTTCAAGCCACCCTTCTCTGCAATGCATAATACATAATCTAATGAGATCCAAAAAGAAATAAGAAAAAAAAAAAGAAGAAAAAAAAAAGCATCCCACAAAACAATTGTAAGTTATAGGCATTGCTCCAGCCAGAGAATGTTTCTATGGGCTTGCAAAGACAACAGGTTTTTCCTATGTGTAGGATTTATACAGTGTGACTTGGTACTCTTCCGGAAGCTTGCTTTCACACACTCCAACCTTCTTTGCTTTATCGTGAATGAGTCACAGTGAAAAAGCACACTTGGGAAAAATATCCTAAGAAAACATGAGAAAACTAGTTAGCTGGAAGTAGGACAGGCCTATGCCAAAACCAGACACTCAAACATATCTGAACTTTGAGAATACAA
Organism: Calcarius lapponicus; assembly: GCA_039654755.1. Classification (NCBI taxonomy): domain Eukaryota; kingdom Metazoa; phylum Chordata; class Aves; order Passeriformes; family Fringillidae; genus Calcarius; species Calcarius lapponicus. Next base: position 53,259,651 of record CM077464.1, on the reverse strand, counting down.
ACTTTAACTTCATATGTATTCCCCATGTCTACCGTAGGTCTCAGAAAATTAATTTGTGTAATTAGTTCTACTTGTAATTATGCTGTTTGGTCACTAGTGCCTTTTGGCTGTTTGGATGCTTTCAGGAAAGGAAGTGGTTTCTGGAGACAAAGGAAAACGGAGCATAATTCATTCTGTTTGAAATTGCTGCTTTCCTTACTAACAAAATACTTCTTTAAGCACTTTGAAAAATCTCACCACCCTGATTCCCAGAAATACTCAAAAGACATCAGAAAAATGTTTCTGACCTACCTCTATGCACATATAAATCTGACTTTTTATTGAACAGACTCTGCCTGACCCAAGATGATAAACTTATAAAAAACCTTCAGTTTTGCATGCATCCAAACTTTTGGTGAAATCTAAAAGAAAGAGATACAAAATACAGATTTTGCTTTCAATGCAAGTGCTCTCTGCATCTGATGATCTTTTGCCTGAATTTTCTCTTCAAGACTCATATCAGTATCTCTGTTAAAAATCTTACAGTGGCTCTTTTTGGAATAGGTGGGTTATCTGATTATCTGATGCAAACACATTTTTTACAACCATTCTACTTTATAGCATGAGCCACATACACAGAGTATGTTATAAACTTGTTCTTATACAGAAAGGACTGATGTCTTTCCAGTCTGAGCAGATTTTTTGACTTCATCACAAATTGTCCTTTCCCCTTTATATGCCTTGATTAAGGATATGGGCTTGGCTGCCAAGAGAAACACATTACAAAGAACTTCTCCAAGTTATAAATGTCTATATAGCTGATTCAACAGGACATACAGACCTGGGTATCAAGAATAATGCACGCATCCTTATCGGTAGAAATGAAAGTTCTCACACTCTAAGTTAATACAGATCTTTTTTCAGAAATTTTTTGTATCTAGGTTCTTCATTTATTTTGGAATGTCTTTAAAATTTCACCCTCTTCTGGCTTTACAACATACCCCACATGAATAATGTAATGACTGGACACGTCTCCAGCATTTTATGTGCATTCTTTTACAAAAACTTCAAATGTGGTCAGAGTTATTGTAAAACTCTCTGAACAAAGTCATCAGCTGGTCTGGAGCTTAGTCATAATAAAAAAAAAAAAGTGAATTAATATTGCCTCTGTGAAATTCTCTGGCATGTACAAATAGTGCTCTACAGTCTTTCTCTACCAGGTAGATCCTCTCACTATGTGTAATTTGGCTTTGACAAAGCTTGGGTGTTGTTTGGCCACCTGATCTATATTAACTCACTCTCTTACTCTGCTGTAGGAAAGGTCAAACATCAGTGTCCTTGGTCAGGCATTCAGACTGGTGCATCCTTCTTGACTTAATGCTGCAACCTGACCGATGCCTTTTGCTCTAAGTGCTGGCATTTTTAAGCCAAAACCTGAACAGGAACTGATCAGTATGCAACAAAACAATGCCATCCCATCAGATGGGATTCTCCAAAGAGCAGCATACAGGTTTCTTCCATTCTGCTTTGCTGTTTTAACCACAAAGTATTGAAATCTTTGCTGGAAGCACCAAAGGAAAACAATTGTTGCTAGAAATACTCAGCCCACATATTTACTGGATTATGAAAATGCTACCTCTGCTGCAATCCACACAGGATTCACAGGCTCCTTCTTCCTCCTAGCACTGCAATCATCTCATCCTACGTTCTGTTGTAGTCTCTTTTTGCCAGATAGGTCTACTAAGCCAAAATCTTTAAATCATTGCTTGCTCCTTGGCACCAAAAGCAACTCCCACACAGAATGCCCCAGAGCTTAATGTCAAGATTATATAGATATAACAAGGTCTTTACATTTCCCTGCTCCAAACAATACCACTGTAGTCTGACACAAGGACAAGGGTTTCCATTGTCCTCTGTGAAGAACATTTAATGCTATCCCTTCCTCCTTCCAAATGAGAAATCATGTGTTGCTTGATGTCTGACTGGTCATGCCCTAAAGCAAACACATCTTCCTCGATTAATGCGCCTGTATCAGCCAAAAAAGCCTGGCTCCTGTCACTGGCACTCCTTGACTTCCAAGTGTCCTGAATGAATCATCTTCCTTATTTCACATCTTATGGTTCTGCAGCTCCTTCAGCTTTAGTTGTCAGTTCAGACATAAGGTCAGCTCTGCGCAAAATGACCTGTGTCCATCAAGTTCACTGGCAAACTTTAAAAACTCACATATCTGGGTCCTTTTCTCAGTTACCAACTAATTTTTGCATTTATGGGTTTGCCTCATCTAAACCAGATAACAAACCACCCCCCACAAAAATCACTGTCAAAAGTGTAACATCTGATTACAGGGCTGTAAGATTCCACAGTTCAGTGTACACAGTGTCTTTGTTCGAAGCATGGGCTGCTGTGGCACAGACAGGGAATTAATACCTCTTTTCCCATGACAGAGTGGTTGCTTCAGGCTACACTAAACACAGCTGAGTAGTGTAGCTTGCAATGAATAAATAACTTCAATGCTACCAGTTCTATAACTTGCCCATATAGGAAAACTGTTGATTATCTCCTACATACTTCCAAGATGGTATTTCTATCACAGTTGTGCCAGAATATCCCAGTTATACAGCAATGGGCCCTGTTGCTCCACAGACATTTTTACAGTTACATGAAGGGTAGTTAGATTTAGAGTCTTAATAGATAGTAAGAACTAACTGCATAAAGGAAGCACAAAGCAGAGAGAAGGACTCTGGGACCCAGAGGTGACGGAGCCACAGCTGTTTTGCTGCACAAGGTGCATAACTTTTACATAGGGATCCTTACAACTGTAGTTTCTGGAGGTAGATATGTGTGCAGCATTCTTGAAAACTCAGACCTGTTATAATAACAGGGATAAAAATTTACTCTACATCTCTCTGTCAGTGGGTCTTAAGCTCCAGCATGCCTAAAGCTTCCCTGAAAACAAAAATTCTGAGTCCAAGACATGTAAATATGTTGGAAAACTTTTCAATGAGATCAGCAGATTCAGATTAAATCAGCTAAAATTCCCACGCACAGCTTCTGGCCAGAATGATGCTCACCTTGCCTTGGCTATATTTGCTTTCCTACTTTCATGATGCAGGTGAAAGGGAACAAAGAGTGTGCTATGACCTCCTTACCTGCCACCTCACCACCTTTTCCAAGTTTCATTCAGAGAGGGAATACCACTGTACTCAGCAGAAACAGGACCACATGCCTGGAGAGACAGCAGCCTCTGAAGCATAGCCCACCTTCTGTAGTGTGCTAATCCAGAGCCCACCCAGGAGTCTCTTGATGAAACCACTTTAACCCCAAACACTGCCTGTCCCTTTCTGAGCCAAGCATAAATACTGGCTTCAAAAAGGGCTTGTTCCTCCCGTGAAGGTGAGAGAACAGCTTCAGCAAACAGATCCATCTGGGACTGAGAAGGCTGAAACATTGTTTTTGTACTTTCTTGATCTCCAGAGTATCTGGGACTTCTGATGCACTAAGAAATAAACTCAGCATTTTAAACAGCTTTTTAACCCACTGGCTAGATGGGGTGGGGTGGGAAAAGGGGGTCAAAATGGAAGCTGCCTAATGACAAAATCTGTGAGCTCTGACCTTCTGTCTGAAGATGAAAGCTGAGTTGGATGATTTTTCTGTAGATGGCATTAAGGCAGCTATTAAGGCTACTCTGCTTGAACTCTTGGTTGCACTTTGGTATTGTAAACAACTGCCGGAGGGGGAGTTAAGTGAGTGGAAGTCCAAAAAAGTAAGAAGCATTTTCAACAGTGGAGAATATTGATCGTAGTGAGAAACCATTTGTGCCCTGAAGGGCCATCAGCTGTCACTATTCCCCTGGCTCCAGAGCCATATTTAGGCATCTAATATGAGTTAATTAACATATTCATTAATAGGTGGGTGGAGTGGTGTCAGTCTCAACAGATAGGGAACACTGACATCAAAATAGACTAATTAACATAATTTGAACCTGTCTAAACTCACAATTGATAGCAAACACAGAAACTGAAGCATCATGGCAGACAACTGGCATAAAATCTATTCCATTTGATGTGCTTCCAATGCATGGCCAGAAACAAGCAAGTAATATTACCTGACGTGGTCAGATAATGAATAATTGGCACATAGGAACAGCAGATAATCGATGAAAGGCTTATTCCATTTTGAACTCACAGTCCCCTGAAACAGTTTAAATCTTATCTAAGGCAGTTCTGGATGATTCTTATATCCTCAGAAGCATCCGTGGATAGATCATGGCAATGCTTTCCACAGGCTTAAGACATATTATATAACACTGCGTCACTTGAATCAATTTCAGGTTTCCTGCATTCAATCTTTTCCTCATGTGATTAGAAAAAAATGAATAGTTTCAATTCACAATTTCATACCATTCGTTAATTCAGAGGCAAAAAACTGAAATTCAGGTTTTTGCCTCTGAATTAACGAATTTTTGAAATTCAGTAGACCTGGCCTAAATTCAGAGAGATTCCAAGTACTCAGCTCAAGAGATAGATCCACCTCTTTCATGCTGCTGAGCTCCCAACTGACTGACAATGCCCGAGGAACAGCAGGTCTTACTAGATTATTTTATTACTGCATGATTTATTCTTGGAAGTCCAGTGTAAGGATGAGCACTTAAAAATAATTTTTACAAAAATTAAAAAAATAAATTCCAAAACTAGTAATTAAAAAAGCTGCTAGCATTGGATATTGTGAGAGAACAGTGCAAAGGAAAAGAGAGAGAAAATTGGTCTAAAGTGAGATTCTAGCAAACGGGAATGAAATCTCACTTGCTGGCATGCACTTCAGTAAACAGGTTGCATACTATACTCTGCTTCCCCACCACACTCCAATTCAAACGCAGCTCACATACGGAGTGTGAATGTTCTTGTTCAAATCCCATAAGGTTTTTATTTTCTTTGCTTATTGACAAAACAGTAAAAACACTGTGTTGAACAATTTTGCTACAAGAAAACAGCAGTTTGTCAGAACGACCGAATAAGGCATCCCTCAACTGAAAAAACCACAACGTTATTAGGCAGTGGAATGTAACAGACAAGTTCATTATATGGATACTGAGAGATTTCATTATTTTCTTTTAAAAGGTAGCATTTATACAAGTTATACAGTATTACAGGCATATGAAAATTACTTAAAAAGGAAGCAGAGAATGATGTTGAGAGGTTAAGTGGGGTATTCCCCTTTATCTACTCAGACAATACAAAGCAAGCTGATACTCAAGGAAACTGAAAGGCAGTGAATTTACCAATAACAAAAGGATTTTTTTTTATTCAGTGCACGATAAATAAGCTAGGAAACCTGCAGTCTTGAGACATTATTAAAGTCAAGAGCTTATCAAGATTGAAAATGAGATTTTTGTATATGCACACAATAGGAAACTGGCAGTAGCTCAGAGAGGTAGGTTCTTTTGAAAATTTCTGACAAGACCTAGAAGCTAAAGTTCCACCTTCAAAACTAATTTAAGCACACAGCAATTACACTTGCTTGAATGAACCCTGCTTTTGTAATTGTCTTCATCATTCAAGGCTGCACTGGTGCTAAGAGCCTCTTAACTCAAACTCACCCTACTCTTGTCTGGCCTCTCTAAGTGGCAAACCAGGCTTGCATTCATCTGCTCCTGGTTTCCTGTGAAGCCATAATTTTTGGTGACTACACCTGTTGCAGCCTCAGGGGGCATGACCGAGGTGGTTATTCACTGGTAAATTCTTCTCCAAGATACAAGTTCTAGACTCCTATAGAGGCCAGGAAAAAAATTGTGGTTGAAGACAGATGGCAGTTGGCTCTGCATGTAGGAAAGGCTTTAAAGGCCATTCTGGATTCCTGCTTTCATTTTCAAACTACTATGACAGAGAAGGGCAAAATATTACCTTGCCCAAAATTACCATAAAGTGAGATGAAAGATGAATTAGGTACGAAATTCAGCAAGTAACAAATTCAGCCAATGAGTGTAGCACGGATTGTTGCAAAGTATATGCAAATGTATGCTGAGCTCATCAGGCAGTTTCATCTAGTGACGGGTATCCTATTTCAGTAAAGTATTCACAAAACTGTTACTTATGCTTATCCCATTTATAAAATACCCAAGCACTTAGGACAATTCATTTATCTGGCTAAGGACAGGAGACTCCTTATTTGGGAGCAGCCCTTTGCCACTAACCTACTGTCTGTTGCCATTGTGCTGGGTACCCTCAAACTCTCCTCTTTACTTTGTGTGAATTGACTTTCACTAGCGGAGTAGAGCTTGCTTTAGTCTGTCACCAGTGCAATTTTCTGCCTCTGCCCTAAAGTAGCAGAATTCAAAGCTCTAGTGAAGCCTCTTGTTTTAGCTACTTGTAAACATTTAACTGCTTCTTGGGCTAAAGGGCACACAAAGAACGACAGCTAGTGGCCAGAGGATGTGTGTTAAACGTTCTGTTCTTGCTCCACTAAAGGTTGTTTATGTAAATTTGAAAAAGATAACAAATGTACCAATTCATCTAAGCAATGCCTAAATAGCATGGTAGAATTGGTAAAAAGCTAAGAATTCAAAGCCTTTTACAGAATGGAGGAGAATCTGAAACTCAGTCTGTGATGAGATCCTGACTTGGACAAAACTTTGAGGTTGATGTATGTATGTTTTCTCCTGCAGCAAGATCCCTAACAAAGCCAAAACAAATTTTGACTGGGAAAAAAAAGGCATATTTTTTGAAATTACAAACTACAGAAGTTTTTTTAAACAGAGAAAACTCACAGCGACTTATTTATCTCCGCATAGCCAGTCCATTGTGCACATACAGGCAGGTCCTTGTTTACACTTAATGCTGGGACTTGCACTTTTCCAGACCTAGGGTTTCATAATGGGAGCTCAGAGTGCAGTATCCCTAGAGAATAATTAAGTTCGCTACTTGCCTGAATCAGTATCATGTAGTTAGGGTCAAACAAAACATGCCCATGTGCTGTTGCTGCAGGAATGGATGTGTGTTCCCTTGTAATTGGTCATAAAAGAACTTGCTTTCCTATTACAGAGCCCCCTATCCACAAATAGGAAGTGGTTTCTTGCTGTAACCACTGATTCCCTCTGAAACATCAGCTGGGTCAAAAGGGAAGTGTTTAAGGATAGTAATACAAAATCCTCTCTCCCTCATCTTTTTTTGAATAACTGTACCATAATTTTCATCTAAGGAGATGAAATTACCTTTATTCCTCCATACTCATTACAGTAAGTTCATAACTGTGATGGTGTTCACAGGGGTTCTTGGATGAGGTAAGAGACAAAGATCTGACTCCATGTTTCAGAAGGCTTGATTTATTATTTTATGATATATATTATATTAAAACTATACTAAGAGAATAGAAGAAAAGGTTTCATCAAAAGGCTAGCTAATTTTTTCTAAAGGAATGATAACAAAAGCTTCTGTCTCGGACAGAGAGTCTAAGCTAGCTGACTGTGATTGGCCATTAACTAAAAACAACTCTATGAAACCAATCACAGATCTACCTGTTGCATTCCACAGCAGCAGATAACCATTCTTTACATTTTGTTCCTGAGGCCTCTCAGCTTCTCAGGAGGAAAAATCCTAAGGAAAGGATTTTTCGTGAAAAGATGTCTGCGACATACGACCATATGTGAAGTGTATCTTTGGTTCTTCCATCATACAGTTTACAGAGATAAAAAGAAAACTCATCTTCACAAAAAGGCAGAAATGGCAGTAAGATGACAGAGATGCTCCTCTATGAGCATTAGTTTGGGGTCACCTTCTCACCACTAAAAAGGGAACTGTCACTGAACCTACAGAAAGAATTAGTCCACAGAGCTAATGTACTATCAGCTTCCATCTGAGCACCATGAACAGTAACTTTTTAATGTAGACAACCCCAATGCAAAGAAAATTCTCTGATCATCTCTTGAACAATTAGAAAAATAGAGTTTATTTACCCAGCTAAGAAGCCACTGGCTCTACTAAAGTCAAAGCTGAGATGTATCTCTTTGTGCTGAGAGGGCTGAGGGCCTTTTCTCTGTGTGACTCTAGAAAACAGATTATTGCTACTTATCGTACCCCAGTGCTTTTAATGGGTTTGATCAACTGATGTTTATGCATTGCTTTGAGGATGTAAATATTCTTATGAAAGTTTATATCCATATATTTTGGCAGACTATTTTCAGCACTGAGATCACTTCAAAATAGCCATATGACATTCAATGCAACAAGGCTAAAGAAAAGTCAATGTGATTATCTGCTGAGTGTACATGTAAGGACAGTAAGTGGTTTAGATGTAGGTATTTATGAGACAGATGCCTGTTTTCTGCTAAGAATTACAACAATGTTTTGGCAAAATATGGAGATTTGCCAAAAAGGATAGCAGCAATATGTATTGTTTGGCATTTTTATAATTTGCCTTCCACCCCCAAAACATGCTTGCCTTGACTGACTAACCTCTAATCTGCATTTATATTGTTGTATCTTTATCTATTATGCATTACATGCACACAAAGCCAAGTCTCTGATCACACAGAGATGCTATTTAGAGTACACAAAACTTCCCTGGAGGGTTTCCACTTAGAGAAAGAAGCAGATTACCATAAGTCTCATGCAATGGTAAAAATACAAAAGGCTCAGCTATTTCCACTGCAGAGTATCAATGTCATTCATGTGTCCCTATTTTAATATATTCAAGTACAGCAGCAGTCCTCCATGAAGAACTGGGAACAGGTTTGCAAGAACATCAGGTAGGCAATAGCTTTTGTTCTCTCTCCTGCTGTTGTCCAATTTATACTTCAGGAAAGAACTACAGACCAAAATTTACCATAGTCTGTTATTCAACTCACCTGCAGTTACTACAATTAGTGACTTCAGAAGGTTACATGCTGCCTTTCATTTTCAGCATGCTTGGTCTGCACAGAGGGATAAAAAGGGGGCAATGTAATCAAACAATACCGTAATAATTGTACAGAGCAAAACAAAGGGGAGAAACACTATTAAAGGAAAAAATGTAAAAACTCATTTTTTCCATGTAAACTCATGCTGCTTACCAATGTCCCTCACAACAGAACAGCAAATCATAACTAAACACAGGTAACAGAGTCATGCTGAAGCACTTGGGTTTTGGCAAGGGATGGGCAGCAGAAGGGAAATGTGTGTGGGTGAGAGTTTCTGAAGGCTGCTGGGTCTTATCCTTTGACACTTAATTTTGGGTCATTTGTGGGAACACACTTGGATGTTGGGTTCTCCCTGCAGACTAGATGGGAGTCACTCCAAGGGGAGCTTGTTCCAGTAAGGGCAACACTTAGATTAAGTACAACTGTATATAGCCAGCTGAAGGCCCAACTCTTGAGACTGCAGGGTTGAAATTCATTCCTCTGGGACTCCATTAGTACCCCTGGCATGACATCAAAGATATTTCTTATGGAAAGAAAAAAAAAAAAAAACAGAGTTAACTCGTTTGCCTTAATAGCCTTAAAAGATATACCACACTAGCCTTCTCTTTTGCATTTTCATTGGGTACTGCTTGCTGTTCTTCAAGGAGGTTGCATTCACTTAGACATAAAGTGCCAAAGTGATCCTCTCTATAACAGATTCATAAGATGATGAGTAAATAAGCATATTCATTGATCTCTATTGGTCAGACTCTTACCAAAAGAGGTTACCAGAGGTAACCTGAATGAGGTTACTGTGCCTCTTTCAGGTGCTGACATTAAAGCAAGTTTGTTAGTCCAGCTGGCTAGAATAGAATCTCCGCCTCACAATAATTTCCAAGTTGGGACCATCTTTGCTAGCAGTTCCACTGGAGGTTCAAAGGCTGATGACACCAGACTAGGAGTGTTTAGATAGCACAAAACTGGCCCAATATAAATTTGCAGATAGGATGAGCTAAAGTAAACAAAAGCCTGAATGTTCTTCTCACCCCTCTAGTTGATTCCTTACCAGTTAAAGCAAAGCACTTATGTCCACATAAAAAGCCAGGAAAACCAAAGTGTTCAGTTAAAGGTCCTGTGCTCATATATTTATAAAAGAGCAAGTGGTTTATGTGTTTTTCTCAACACTGGCAATGGGAAGGATCAACTAGAAGCCTTATTTCTCCTAGCCCTGTTGAAACATCTAGTACTTTACTGAGCTAATGGGTATAAATAAGCAAGTAGGAGAAGAGAGGTCTGTGCAAAACAAGTTTTTCACTTCTGCTGCATCACCAGCCTTGTCCCAATAAGCTCCAAGTCCCCTAAGTCAGAAGAGTACATTTCGTCATCTCAGATTGTGTGGACAGTACAGCCATAATAATTGATCTGTACATGAACATGGGCCAAAGGATAGGAGTATGTTCTTACATATAGACAAATAGGAAAGGGAAAAAAAAGGTATTTTGGGAAGTTAAAGGGCAGTGCTGAGTGTTGCAATCATACATCCTATGATGTTGCCATCAGCAACACAGAAAATTAGATTTGTTGTAATGTAGAGTGACACTGGCTCCTAGAGCTTTGCAAACAAAAAAGGCTTGACTCTCTTCAGCATAATGGTTCACCTTCTGTAATAAAACAGAGACTACTTTCCCTCAAGGCCCAAAATTTAATTGATGCTTAATTTCTGGCTGCCAGGTACTCCTTACAATATCATCCACATCAAAGCCTGCGTGCCTTTGCTTCGCTCTAGTCACCCTACCTTCCATCAGGAAGAAAGGACACCTTAGGACACTTGCTAGGGCTACAGTCCTGTGATATGCTGGAAAGGCAGCCTGTTGCTCACTTATTTCATGGCTTCTCTGTGGCCTGGAAGGAAAGGCAGGGCAGTATGCTCTGACCTATGAAGAGAGTACCTCCCATTTGGTCTCTGCCTTTATTTCAACTGACTGGAAGGATATCTGGATCTTGGATCCTTATCCCTGCCTGCAGAGAGTCACAGGTGATGAGAACTTTGCTGTTTGCAGCCCTCCCAAAGGAGCTATACAGCTGCACGAAACACTGACACACCTTTTGAAATGGCCCAGTGCAAGTAAAGTCCTGAGACTTTCTTTAATGTACACAGCTTTTGATATTTTTAGGTGTTTAAATCAGCATCATACAGCAGCTGGCATGAACCCAGCCTCTTCTAGTTTTGCTGGTATCTGCTCATATTTTTGCTAAGAAATTCTCCCAGTAACAGAGCCACAAAGCAGGACACAATCATCACACATACATGAAGACCTTACTCCCCACCAGGCCCTGGCTGCACCCCTCCGTGCACACTGTTGTGTCCTCCTGGAACATCACCTTGGTGGTGTGGCTTGGAGATGCTGGGCCTGATCAGATACTTTTGGAGGTATTTTTTAATGGGGAAGTAGAAGCTTGATGTAAGGTGGAGAGTGTGCTGGTACAGCAGCACCAGAAAAGTGTACTTTGGAGGGGCTCTCTTCCATCTCCAGAGACTTTCTAGACTATCACAGGCACTGGTATGAGGAGGGAGCCAAAATGAGAGGCTGCCAATAACCTGTATTTGTGCTAAAGAACAAGTGGCAGGACAGTTTATCATAAAACCTACAAACAATTTCTCCATTTCCTTCTCCCCATTTTCCTTCATTCTCATCCTTTTCACACCTCTGTGAAAAGGAGGGTTTTCCAACATTTCAGATATCCAAATCACAAAAGATTACTCATGAATCACATGATTCCTCTTAGTTCCTGGAAACTAGGTATAGTTGGGAAGAAAACCCTGACATTTGGATTTCAGATGTTGTATCTTGAACACACCAGAATTTTCTCTCTTCTTATTTAAAAAACCAAGAGACAGAACAAATGTTACTGATCCAATTCTCTGCTGCACAGCTGTATAAAAAGGAGCTAATATGTTACTGGCTTAGAATAGTCAGTATGAAATGATGGAAAAGGAAACACCTGGTACCTAATGAGATGTTACAAGCTTCTATTTGCAATGAAAGTACACAAATGTAAGAGGAAAATGGACTCATGCAGCCTAAAGCCAGGAAAATCCAACGAGCGAGGATTGATCTTTGGGCCTTCAACATCAATAGGACTATTCATGCACTTAAATACACATGTGTATTTTAGCACCTGGCTGAATTAAAGCCTCAGATAGCAAATCAGGAGATGGCTGCTTGTTTTCAGCCTGCAGAAAAGCCAACCCTTTTTGAGAACTGCACCAATTACCCTAGTTTATAATCTCCTTAATATCACAAGTTCCACAAAGATACATTTTGTTCCCTAGAGCTCCTAGGAAATCAGCTAAACATATGGACTGCTTGCTTACACCTACTACAGAAGGCTGAGTATTGAGGATTTATATATTTTAGTCTATGTGGTGTAAATATGTATAAATTTATATTGTGTTAATTTATGGCATACACTACAGAAGGTTTTGCGTGAGCTACATTGCATTCCTTCCCACGTTTCTGCTGAAATATTCATCTTCGGGTCTTTTTCTCCATGTTTTCCTTAGTCTCGCCACAGATGTTTGGGCAGCTTGTGTTAGAAGGGAGTGTGCCTTAGAAGTACATTTAGGAATGTAGGTGATGAGAATACCAAACTCAAGTGTGTGGCTACAACCTGATGGGGTTAAGAGGCCTGATGAACACTCACCAGTGTCTCAGACCTGCCTTCTGATACCCAGGCAGGCATCGGGACACAGCCTGTGAATTAGCAGCACCGAGGCAGACACCCAGCGCAAAGAGAACTTCTGTCTCCAGGACTGCCAAACAAGTGCCTGACAAACATTGCGTTCACACACAAAACACGGATACATAAAGCTGCCGTGCCAAAGGAAGGACTGATTCGCGCAAGAACAGGCACCTGTGTATCAACAAACTGCACTCAGCATCAGCACCAGCAGTTCCTCCCATCTGCCTGCACACAGCTCTCCAGAATGAAAATGTATTCATGTCCCAATAGCGCTGAAATCGATAGGACTCTTGCTGTTGGATCAACAAGAACAAGGTCAAGCCATTGGGCTGAAACACAGCCCTTATCTCCCCGAGCCCTTATCGCAATTCTATCAACACAGTCTTTGTGTACAAGGACTGGCAGTAACCCAGGAGTCCCAGTGCCAAAATGTGGCACCATTAAGAGCCTGCTGCCTGTCCTAATATCCAGCAAGAGATATGAATTCATACAGAAAACTTAATTAAAGCATGACCTAATCAACAAAAGTGGGGCCCAACACACTGTTTATTTGCTTAGCATTTCAGTTGTGCATCAACACATTGCATTTCACTAACTTACTGGAATATGAAAATGCACAACTACATAAATAGTACCAGAGGGAGTTACCTGAATAAATACATCATACACAGCCAAATAAATCTTTCAGCTCTTACAGAGTCCCAAATGCAACATTTACTACTAACTCACAGAGAGGAATGAGTAAGACGATGCGTCTGCAAATATTTTCTCAGACACAGTTGTGAACTACTTTGAATTTTGACCCTTCTCCCCAAATTCACTGTCCAAAAGCATTTCTTTGTTCTGTGTTTATGGCAACATACTGACAGATCTGAGCCCAAGGTCCAATGCTGCTTCAGATCTCTGGCTAATTCTGGGGAAGTTAATTTCTCCTTTGAGGTCCTCTGGGAAAGACGCAGTTACAGACATTTTGCTCCAGTCCTCTTTGCTTTTCTTGTCCATCTAGGATCAGGACAGGTTTAAGAAGGTACTCTGATTGCTAAAGATGCAACCACTGCTCTTGCAAATCCCATCAGTCACCTCATTTTGCCCTTGAGAACAACAGCAAGCATATCCTATCCCCAAGTGTCTGTAGATCCTCCCCAGATCTGGCCCTGTGCTCTGGCATGGTGAGTGCCCATCAACATGTACATTACTTAATACAGGGCTGCTAGTATTTCACAGGGTGATGGGAGAAGAATAAAAGATACAGTAATAAAGATTTCAGTAGAGTTTAATTCAATTTTTCAGGATAGCTTTTCCATTACTACTACTACAGCTACACTGCACAATAGCAGAAGAACCAAAAATGCTGAAAAAGCATTTTTGCACAGAGTGGGTGAATAATTCTAATTTATCAGGCAAAATTAACAGCAATTCAATGAGGGTACAGATTACATTACCTTGTTATGTTGTTGTATGAAGGTTTAAAGAGACCATACATTTTGCTGGTTTTATTTTATAAACAGGCCAACTAAAACCTCACATGTAAAATAATCCACAACGAAAACCACAACCCTCAAACTACTGCCACACTTCTACCTCACCCTTGTTGCCAACTCTTTCCCAACCTATTACCCTGCCCTTCTTGTTTCTCATGCTGAAAGGATCTCACAGTGGAGTCTAAAGTTGCTGAATTCAGGGAAAAGTCATCAGGGCTGAGCATGGAAATAAGTGCTCCCTGGTCCCACTATATGCTCTTGCCTAACTGACTCTAACTCTCTCCAGCTCCAAAGAGCTACACAGCACTGGGAAGATGCTGCTTGGTCCTCTATTCCTAGAGCAACTGAGCCACATTCTAAGCTAGGGTCCTATAACAATACTCAGAGATTAAATAGACAGTAATACAATTTGGAGCTCTCATATGGCTGATCTTCTTATTCTTCTACTTTCCTCCCCCTTTCTTCATTCTCCTAGGATTTAAATACTGACTGAAAGATTAAAAACAACAGAAGTTAATAATCATCCTATCATGCATTAGAAAAAAACAGAACACACTTAATGAGTGTTGATGGTTTCAATACTTCAGTAGGCTGAAATATATTCAGCGAGTGTTTCAGTGAATTTAGGTAAATGGGAAAAATTGTTAAGAAAAAACCCAAAACAATAAAATTCAAAAAAGCAAAATCTGATCCTGGATAATTAACAGTAGAAACAGGGCTAAATTGAAATAAATTATTCAGTGCAAGTACTTCAGACAGCTCTTAAGAATAACACATGGATTCATGGCACTCTTTAGGGGACTTTGTGCCTATAAACTAATTAATAGATCTGACTTCTCCATATGTAGTTTTTCCATCTGTAACAGATAAAGTATGGATAGGTTTCTCCATGTAACAGGAAAAATTAAAACTGAAGTTATTTTTGTAAGTTGTAGAATATTCTCTAACTTATTCAGAACGCAAATGTGTGAAATACCATGACAGAATGGAAATTGATTTTGTAAAATGTGAGAGTGAACGACCGCGCTCTGAAACATGTGGTGCAAAGTCAGAGACAGGGCGCTCGGCTCCCTTCCCCTCCAACCACCGCCCAGGCGTGTCGCAACCCAAATGGTGGAGCAAAGGCAGAAGGGCACCTAATAACCTGCTCCTTGCTACAGGCAGTGAGGCAGCCAACCACATCAGAAGCATTTCCATCTCAAAGCTGAAAGACCCCAAGTTTTTGCCATCCCAGTGCATTGTACAGTTTTGCTTAAGCCTTTGCAAGCTCTTGGACCCTTTGGTTTAATCAACACAGGGGCTGCTCCAGTTACTCCTTGGAACAGCTACCATGCTGTGCATGCAGGAAAATGCTGTACAGCTTCCTAGGGCAAGCAGAGCTGGCATGCAGGAGCTTGTCCAGACTTTTCAACTGGTTAGAAATCTGTCTGCAGCCATTCCATCCAGCCCAGGATGTGAACATTGCTAGAACTTGGCTGAGAAATAGCTCACTTCTCTTTTTGCAGATACCTTGCATTTCACAGGATTAACCTTGACCCTTGGGTTTCAGAGGCAGCTTCCAAGGTTTTAGCCAAACTAATGTACATCTGTCACGGTCACCCATGCACATTAACTGAATCCCATCTGTGAGGACAGACAGTCACTCCCATGCTTTCCTCTCCCTGCCTGGAGGGCTGTCCAGTGTGGGAAGTTGCCATTCCCACACATATTATCATACCTATTTACCTCCAAATATTACTTAAAATTGAGTGTATTAACAGAAAGTGTCACAGTCTTACATTTCAAGATTTCAAAAGCAAGAATTGTTCTACAGCCAAGTCAACATCAACATTCATAAAACCACCAAACCTATTCAGAGGTTCATAAACATGGGCAGTTGTTTTATCTGACATCTTTTCTCCCAACGTGTCTCATGATTCCCATCAACAAGCTGTCCGACAGTGGTGCCATGCCCAGCCACTATCTGTGCCAAGAATTAACACCTCTTAGTCACCTCCCCTCTTCTTATCCCACATCCATCTCCAGTCCATACCTCATCAACCAGCAGCCCAAACATCTGTCCACCTTCACAAGAAACAGACTCTTATCCAGCCTAATTCCCACAGCTCAATGCCCAGCCATGTTCCTGCCCTAGTCTCTAAATGCAACATTTGCTTGAGTGTGTTGACATCAGATCTCATTATTGATTTTAAGGAGAGCATCAAGAAGAGTTTCCTCCACTTCATCTTCTCTTGATGAATACGGACAACGAGCCCTGACATTTACCTTTAATTATCGTAAATAATTGCAAACTTTTGGAGAAAACCTGCAGTTTCATTCAATATGAAGCTAGGCCTAAACCCAAACTAAATACTCCTTAACATTTTTGGAGGCTGTACTCAGATGCGGGGGTTTGGTTTCACTTCTTCTGTAAACTGATTCTGCACCCAAGAGTGCTAAGATATGTTTTCCTTTTTATTCTAGCATTTTTTCCTCAGATTTCACTCTTTACAGAGCACTCTCTGCAGAATAGCCTTGTTGTCTCATTTGGGTCAGTCAGAAATACAGAAAAACAATACACATCTACTTTTTTCTCTTTTTTGTGTTGGGGTTTGATTGTGGTCTGCTGTTTAGGTTTTGGAGTTTTTTTGCAAGCCAATGTGTCTTTGGCATTCATATGTTCCTGTCCTTTCCTTGTAGTTATGTGCATCTTCCCTTTGTCATTTTTAACTCGCTTTTCCCTTTAGAAGGCTAAGAGAAGAGTCTTACATGCAAGAGATCCAAATTTGTGCTAGAAAAAGAAGACTATGAGAACATTTCAAAATGAAAAGCACACAAAGTAGCAAAAGAGCCTGTTGTCTCTACCATCAGTCCCCAACCATTAAACAGGGCGCTCCATATGCAGAATTGTCATAGTCTTTCCCACTAACTGTATATCACAAGAATAAATTCATCTGGCAATTAATAAATCCTTCCATTGTTTCATTAACCTTTCTGCTTAAGGAAACAAAAGTTTCCTTGGCAGTCTCTCTGATCTGTACTTAGTACACCAGTTACAGAAAAAGACTGAACAAAGCTGGTTGTGTGTGACTGCTCCTCCAGGGGCCAGCTCTCCCGTGGCTGAGGTGAGGGCAAATGGGAGCAAACAGGAATCCTGTCTTCTCAGCCCTCACCCTGTGTAGGCTGCTCTTATCATGGGGTCACTGTGCATCAGACTGAAAGCTGTTTAACAAAACCAGCTTCTCCCAACACCACAGGGATATCTCCACTCACAGCTGTGCAGTTAGTAAACACCTGCTTTGATATCACACACTTTGTTGTTTGTAAATGCACAGCCAGTTTGGTTGGAATGCAAACAAACCCAGCCCAAGATCCCATTTCCAGCCTCAGCCTCTACTCACTGGCCATGCCAGGGAGGGGAAAAAAGGGAAAAATAAAAGCTTTTCTCTCAGAGGACTGGGATTATTTCCTATACAGTAGTTTCATAGAGGTGAATCTTTCACTAACCTGGTTGGCTGACACAAATTGTGCTGGGAACAACAGGAGGCTTGTCAGACGATTCCAGCATACAAATGAACAGAACAGACGGGTAGCAATAAACTCACCTAAAGATAAAATAATGATCTTCAGTCATTGAGAAAGATGATAACTTAACCACAGGATGTATAGCAATTAGCTTCCTCAGCAGCCTACAGAAGCAATATATACAAATTACAATATAATTTTCTGCAATTTGAAACCATTTAGGATCTTTAGCATCGTATACTTGGATCAATTTAAATCTTTAAGTTGCTATCATCTTTCCTTCTTACTCAGAGATAAATATCTCCTTATTTTCTAGCGAAACACAGTTGATGTTTTTATGTGGCCTAACTGTATTCATCTCCTTCTTCAAGTTAGCTGGTTGAACTGTTACGAGCTCCCCAGGACTGTGGTTGCAAAGCACAAGGAGCGCTGGCCGTATCTGTGTTGGATTGCCCCCAGTGGCAAGGAACTGTAAAAGACTTTGGCAAAGAGAGAAATGAAAATTTCTGATTGAGAAATAGGTCTGTGGTGGGAGGGAAATAAACAAATAAATAAATAAATAAATACATAAATAACTCTCTGCATGTGGAAATCTTTAAGCTTTCATCCATTTCTAGGAAACTGGAATGGCAGGAGCATGCCTCCTACTCCTAAAGACATCTGCACTGTGGGGATACAGGGAAACTACTGCAGCACAAGCATGGTTTTGGCAAATTGAAGCTTGTCAGAATCACACTGAGCTTCCCGTTGGTCTGGGTCTACTTATACTTTCATTACAATTCTGTGTTTCTTTCTGCTATTCCCCTCTGGACATATAATACTTAAAAACTAGCAAAACTGCAAGAACTCAATTCTCTGCAGTTTACAAAGTAGCCAAAGTATTTCTTTCTACGGTCTTCTTCTTCCTCCTGCCTTGTTTTTGACTTAGCATCTGGCAAAACTGGAAAAACCCTGGGACATAAAAATTCCCTTAACTGTGAGTAAGCCCTCATTATTATGTCTTTCTTTACAAAATGGCCCGTCTGATTAATGCCTGTTTGCATGGAAAATTCTCTCCTCTCCTTTGCTCTCTCCTGCAATTGCTTTGCATTTTAGTGTCTTCTTTGGCAAGGGAGAAAAGCTAGATGCTGGGTTAAATCATGGCCCCTTTCTGAGATCTGTGGGACTTTTGTTATTCATTTCCATGGCACCAGGATTTCACCCTTATTCTTAACAAGTACAGCCTCCAACAGTGGCCTACCACACCACTTAAAGTCTCTGGAGCAAATTACCTGGCCCAAAGTTGCCATTTAAAATACCAGCAATTCTGCAAA
The DNA here is from genome assembly GCA_039654755.1 of Calcarius lapponicus. Lineage (NCBI taxonomy): Eukaryota > Metazoa > Chordata > Aves > Passeriformes > Fringillidae > Calcarius > Calcarius lapponicus. The sequence continues at coordinate 53,240,761 of CM077464.1, read as the reverse complement.
AGCCTGTTTAATTCATTAGGCTTTCTCCAGTCTATTCAGCCTTGTTCAGATGAATCCAGTAAGCTGTGGTCTTTCATGCTTTCTTGCCTTTTAAGTGACAGAAACTTTGCAGACTGAGAACTTACCCCGAACAAGTCTAAAAATTAAAAATCCTTCACAACAGAAATCTGAAGCTGATACTTGTATATATGATGATTTTAGAGGGACTGAATCTTTGCCATTGAAAAACGTCTACTTAAAATCTAGGCCAGGAGAACATCACTTTTTTACAAATCAGTCTTATTTAAGTTTATGGCAACCAGCCACAGACCTGCAAACATTTATGTATTTGGCAATTACAGGCAGCTTTCTGGACACTCAGCCAATGGAATTAAACATTTGAGAGATTGTGATTCTATGATATAATCTGGTTATGAAGCTAATTACACCTCTTGTCATTGTTGACAATGTATTATTATAGAGACAAAAATCTTGGTTCTGCTAGTCAAATCCCACCAAAAGGTATAGACATGGAGACAGAAAGGAAAGAAAACAAAAGAAATCAAAACAACTTTAGGCTCATTTATGAAATGACTACCTGAGTCCAGAAGAAATAGAAAGAAAATAAAAGAAAATCACACCCAACAAGAACACCAAAGTTCCCCCAAAATGCTAAAGAAGATTTTAGCATTTTATTTTACATGGATAAAAAGGTATACAAGGCTGTTTTCAGTTAATCTGCAAATAATCATGTAAAGTTGAAACTTCCAGAAAACTAGCATGTTAAAAAAATTATGAAATAAAATCTTGAACATAACACACAGTTCCAGCTTTGCAAGTAAGGCAATAGGTTCCAGTACACCCTGCAGATGCCAAGGGTTCTCTCAGACAAAAGCACATCTCTTTTGAGAATCAGAAGTCCTTTTTAGAAGCAACAACTGAATTCACTATCCCTTGTGATCTGCAGTCTCCTAGTTCCACATGTGCAGTAGATAATACAAAGCAAATTTTAAGTCTTCCATATTTTCCATGGTGTTGCTTAGTTTGTATGCTCAACCCTTCACTGCTGATTTTAAACTTCTTTGGAATGAAGATTAATTTCTCAAATTATTACACCATAAAATCGTGCATGCCTTGAAAGCTATGGCTTATTTTAATAATGAAATAAAAAAAAGCAAACCAAACCACTATCAAACATATTTCTAAAGCAGTAATTGAATTTTTTATTTTTTTCTGACAACAATAAACCCTAAAGTCTAAGGAGTCTGTTTCTTGCAAAACTGAAATTCTAAGCAAGTCTAAATTTTTTCAAGATTATAAGTTACTGCATTCATAGAAAAATTTCAGTGACCTTACTAAAAAGAAAAACTTGATTATTTCTATTTGTAGAGAAAATTGAGAGCCAGAAGTAGTGAACAGCAAAACAAGTAACTTTTTAACAGATATACAGACATACAGTTCTGAAAAAATATCAGAACAAGGAAAAGCTTATTATTTTAGAGCTTTTATTCAGCAAACTACTACAAAATGAAGGACAAAGCTACAGAAATATTCTTTCATGGTTCCAGAATTAATATTCTATGCTGGCCCCTGTGCAGGTCATGCCATAAAATTTACCTGGCTGCCCTGACTCACACATCCTTATGGCAAAGGGTAAGGACAGTGACGTGGTTTGCTCCTACTGTTACTTTAGATTATTTTATTCGTTCTTGATTTATCTAAAAGTGACCTGGACATTCAGCTTGACTTCTATATGCCCCATAAATGAGAAAGGCACTTAAGTTTCTTTTGGTATAATTATCCTTATCACAAATAATTTCTTCTAGCCCATGGCAGATGGACAGTAGAGATCAGAAGGAGACCAGATTACTCTGTTCCAAATAATGCTACTTCCTCAGTTTTTTATATTGATACTACTGCTAAAAGCCACAGGAGAAGCTAGTAACTGCAAAGAATAAAATGAAAACTGCATTTAGAAATGGTATCCTCTTCTGATCAGAAACCAGTCAGCCCATATAAATTGTACTTGTGTCTTTGAATTTAAAATGCGACTGTATTCAGTCTCCGGAAAGCATAACCGAATTTGTAATTCACAAAGCAAAAGGGGAAAAATGGTATGGTAATGTTCCAGCCTCTAACAGCCTCTGTCAGTGTTTTAAATCTGGAAACTGCTATTCTTTTAAGCAAGACTATTGGTTTTGGAAGCAATACAGGTAGACTGTACTTAAATTAATTTTTGTATGATTCGTATTCTGTTCACTCAGAAATTCAATGTAAATGTTAGAAACTTCAGGGAAAACAGGGCAGAAATGTGCCCAAGTATGCTTATGATGATCAGGTTTTAGAAAAGAAAAGTTGCATGTGCACCTCAGCCACTTTCACACCCACAAGACAACAAAGCCTGACTGGTAGTGCTGGCAGCTAACTTCTAATGAGCATTAAACGTGTGATAGAAGATAAATCAGTAATTTTTTCTGTGAATAATAATCTTATCCTCTCACCATAGAAATGTGAGTTGCCAACAGCTGGGCACATATACAGCCTTGAAAATGCCATTCCCTTTCATGGTTGTAAACCAAAACAATAAATCATTTCAGTAAGATCATTTTCTGTCTTCTGCTTGTTCCTACAAATAAAGAAAGGCATGGGCCTATCCCATGTTTCAAACAAAAACAAAACAAAATTAGTTGGGGATTTAACAACAATAATTTAATTTGTATTAACCATGCCACAACATAAACATTTTCCTCAAAGCTGAAGCAAAAACAGCTTACGCATATTTTCCATGTGTGGGGGTTTTTTGTGTCTGTGAGCTGCTGAGACTGCTTTCATTAAAGCAAATTCAAAAAACCCACTTCCCATTTGAATCAGAGTTTCATATTTAAACTGCAGGATTCCTCATTTAATGGTTTAGTTGTTGATTGAATTAATATGGATGTTTAGCAAAGGTGGGCCAACCAGGAAAACAGAGGAAGAAGACAGGGAATACATTAAAAAACAAACAGGGAAAAGCAAGACTGAATCAGTATAGTGCCAGAGCAAAGAGATACAACATGAAAACATGCACCTTTTTGTGCCCTTTTTTCCATCAAAATCAATTTGTGACATGCTTCCATGCCCTACAAAGTAAACACAAGCTTTGAGGCAGGACTGTGAGAACAACCTTGCTTAGAGCCACTGTCAGAAAGTGATAAAAGACAAAGTACACGAGTTTCAGCGGTGGTGGCTGGTCTTGGCACTGTCAGTGTACATCGTTCAAAAATCTGCATTAGTGAAGCCAAGTATTTACTTAAAATGTCCTTGCAACTGATACTGCAGCTTTTTTGTCTGTGAGCCACATGGTGGGCATCCTCTTGGAAAGATGGTAGGGTAGGTGGGAAACTGGGTGGTAATGCTGGTGCTGCAAAACAAGGCACTTATTGTAGCTGGGTCACCAGGACCAAGAGAGTTCCTCATGAGGTGACACTGACAGACCTGTGAGATCCTCAAAAAACACAGCAGGGGGGTACAGAGAGCAGATATGACATTCAGACCATGGGCTCAGCATCCATGCGTATAGAGCTGAAGGGCTGCTCCAGACTCCATTCCATCCCATCCTAAAGCTATAATGAGCTCTCTGTATGTCAAGACCTCTGTTGTAGATGCCCAATGTTTGCTGGACACCCAGGAGATTAAGGCACTTTTGAAAATGTGCCAGTCAAGATCTTTTAGTAGCCAGTCTTTTTCTTTGCCTTAGGTGTAAGCTTGGTACAATTGTTACCTCTGAATGCTCCTCCCATTGCAACAGAAATCACTCTGACTCAATTTAATAGGACCTGAACTTGCTGCTGTTTTCTGCCAAGAAAGCAGAATCTTTCAGCTCTCTGTGCACAGGAACAGAGATGTTAAAATTAGCCACAAGCAGTATATTGCTCCCTGAATACAAGAGAAAGGTACTGCAATTTGCTGCACGAAGGCAATTAGTTAAAACATGAATCCAAAAGTAACAGATTTAAAGGAAGTGTTCTGTTTGCTAAGACAACTATTGCACACACAGACATCACACAAATAGCAAAATGTGTAAATTCAGGTTTTGTTTGAGAACCCCTGTGAGGTCACAGCAGATAGCACTGTTACTTATTTCAGCATCTTCCAACCAGCACTGAGATGCTTTCTAAGCTGTGAGGCACAGAGCACACAGAAAGGTCAATTTCTATGTCTCTTATTTCTATCTCTCTCTCTGCTGGTGGAGTAGCTATTTCAGCTGTTACTGCTTCAGTTAATCCCTGACCCATTTCTGAGGCCACTGAAGGAGCTGAGTAATTTCCACCAGTGCAGCAGGTTCTAGCGATCGTTGTTAAAGAATGAGGAGGTAGAGAAGAAGACACCCTCAGAGTTCCTGCTCAATTGGATTCTGTTCAAACTAACTGTGAGACATAGCTGCAAAAACAGACCTTACAATATCCCAAATAGGCTGTTTCTGCTTCCCATTCCTAGGCCAGCAGAGGCGCCTGAGTTATGACATTCACGTGTTTTACCATGCTGGGGACTGGGGACAGACTGTGAAATCAGAAGTTTGTAAGTGAGGACACTGACTCCCATCTCCATGTGCTGGGTCAACTTGCTAATCTACAGAAAAATGAGCCCAGCTAAAAAGAAGAGGCTGGAAAGGTGCTGAGGGCCAGAACTCACATGAAGACAGCCTGGTGCAGCCAGGATGGGGGTGGTGGAAAGTAGCAGAGGGAGGGCTGGGAGTGTAGACTTCCCATTGTGGAGAGGCACACTGGTAAGGTTGGTGCAGACATTAACAAAACAGTAGCACTGGTGTATGCAAAGTCCTAGGGGTTCTTTCTCTCTCCCTCTCCAACTGAAAGCAGCAGATATTTTTAAAATGTAAAAGATACAGAACCATGAGCAGAAGCAGAATTTATCAGGATTGGTAAGAGCTTTTTGTCTTCCTTACAGACAAACAGCTCTGTGAGCAGCAGATCCCATGAGCACCTGCATCTCAGGGCTTCCTTCCACCATGGGCACTCAAAGGTCTGATAGACTCTGGGTTCTGGGTCCTGTAGCCTGGAAACCTTCTTGCTGCCTTCTCCCTTCTCCCTGCCCACCTGCTTTCAAGAACTTAAGACACTTAATAAACCCTATGCCACAGCCAAATTTGGTCAAAACATTCTCTAAGATCATAAAATATTTGTTTCACCATATGGAAGGAGAGATTACCAATTAATACAGTCTGTCCTAATGCATAATGAATTTTCATTAGGAAGCAGGTATAACAAAATTATATAAACACATCCCTACTCTATTAACAACCACTTACAGGCCAACTTATGCTTCTGGTTATATAGCTGTAAGCACAGAATGACTCTGATTCACCACTTAATTTCAGTGACAGTGAAGAATAACCTGAAGCACCAAACCAACTGACATATACACACCACCTAAGTACTGCAGTTCTCTGACTAGCAGGCAAGAGTGTGTGTTTATCAAAAACAATGGGGGCAGCACATATTAAATCTTTGAACGACTCCTCACTTGTGTCTGGCAAATTAAAACATCTGAAATAGCAGGTTAGAATTAGGAGTACAGTATGGCATGCCTTAATTTTCCCTTTTTAGTAGCACACCAGAAGTATTTATACATATCCTAGAAAAAGCTGTATTCTGCTGTCTGAGGTACAGAGTTTTCAAAGGACATTCCTAATCTAACAAACATCACAAAGTGAACAAAGCAGAATGAATTTCCTTTGTTACTGACTACTGCTACATCATAATAAAAGAATTTTAAATCTGAGTTCATTTTGTTCAGCCATTGTTTTATGCCTACTTTTGTATTCTATTGGATTAGAACAAATTAATTTGTTTGAGTTTTCTTCCTAGACACTTTTCATGTCCTGGCTTAGTAACAAGGCTTCATTTTTAAAAAAAGAACAAAGTCTCAACATCTTCTAAAATTTTCTCCTTCATGCTACAGTTGCTTTAAAAAAATAAAAATTTTAACAAGTTTAATATTTGGACTTATACTAGCTGGCAAAGTAAATTTCTCAGTAAATGACAACACTTCTTCAGATAGTTGTCTTCAGCCCATTTTTTAACACTTTATACCACTGCATTGCCACAGGCCCCAGATCATTTATTCTAGCTAGTTAGCTGAATTCTTGCTTCTACCTCTGTATTGACGGTTCTGACAGGAAAACCTCTATTACTGCCAATGGAAAACCAAGATGTGACAAAGTTGAAAAAAAAGCTTTATGAGCCCTCTCTGAGACAACAGACTGCACCTCCACTTGCCCTGAAAGCCACCTTGCTTGTCAGGCAGCGCTAATGTCTCCTATGAAAGCAGGGAAGCCAGTCCCAGACATGCAGCTTTTCCTAACTGTGAACTGGGGGAACTCGTGCTGTCGCACCCTGGCAGGTGCTCTGCTGCTGGGGCAAACCAGCAGCCTCTCCTTGTCTGACTTGAGGGCTCCTAAGAACACAAAACTCCCCCAGGCAGCCTGCTCATCTTCTGTCCTTAATCAAGTGGGTTGCTGGCCTTTCATTTCACCAGCTGGAAGCCAGCAGGCAAGTCATGGGAAGCTTCCTCCACAGCAGGTCCCAGCTTGTGTTGTTCCAGTCCTAGGCTGGGCTGTAGCAGGAAGAAGGAAATGGCTGAAACTCTGTACTTAAGGAGAACAGGGATGAGTTGCCCTCCATGCCATCTCAGGCAAACCATGTATCCTACTTTCCAGCTGCAGACTAAAGATGACTGCTTTTATCTGCTGTTTCCATCACAACACTCTTCCAATGGTCACCAAGACCTGGTGCAATGGGGCCATGGTATTGTTTGAAGTCTCCCAGTCCTACCTTCATACAGGCAACAAAAACAACTGGAAGCAAAAGCATTCTTATGCCAGGTCACTTTAAAACCTGTGCACTGAATATAAGCATTCTCCAGTAGATTCAGTGGGATTTCCTGCAGCACATACAGCAGTGCACTTCTACCCACAGTAAGTGGCATCTGCACTAGGTTTTCATGAAGATCTATCTGATTCCTTCCTAGTAACAAGAGTCATCTTGAATGACAGGTATTAGCCAATAAATTAATTAATCATACTAATAGAAATTTTGGGAAATAATATTCTAGGATAGCAACAGAAATAAAGCTGGACAAACAGACACAGAGAAAAGTGAGTGACTTGCCCAGAAATGTGTTTTCACAGTATTTAATGGTAGCAAGTGTTATTCTGGTACAAGGCACAGAAAGAAATTATAAGAATTACACACTAAGCCTAGAAAACACAACAACCACGTCCTGTTACCATTTTTTAAAGTCATTAGCTTCTTTTCCTGTGAAAAGTAACACTGAAAACTCCCCACGCTCTAGCACAGTAATGGCAGCAATTCCTTGGCATCCTGTTCATGGATCACTGTCAACTTTCTGAATGCACTCTGGACTACCACACTGCCTTGTAACACCAACCTTTTAAGGCAGCATGGCTTTGCAAGCTGGTAGTGATCTGTGAAGCATAGCGGAGAATAACTGCTCTTGATAATGTGACTTCAGCAAATCTCGAGTGGACTAATGACAGAGCTGCCTACACCCAAGGTCAAATTGTTCTGCTGGCAACAATTTTGGTATTTGATTTCTAAAGCTGAGGCTAGTGGAATTATGATGAATCCAGTACTTCTTCACTTAGAGGTTATTCACTTAAATATCAAACCACTAACTTCAGCTGTAACTCCTGGGATTTGACTCAGTGGTTCAGTCTAGAGTGTAGCTGTAGCAGCAGCAGCCTTGAGGAAAGCAACGAGACTTATCCTAAGCCTTCTCCTGGAATCAGATTGCACAGTAACAAGGAATTCCTGGCACTGTGGTACAGTAAACAGTTCTCCTATGTCCAGGATATAACACCAGAACAGATGATAATAAATAAGCCACTTCAACAGGGCCGTGAAAAATGATCCATGACATATCTGTAGCATAGCAAATGTCATCTCAGAATGGGCTTGTCTGGATGCCTACAGGAGAGCACAGTCTGGCTCAAATTTGCAGCCTCCTCCTGTAGGGCGCTGTGAGCAGACTGATGACTGACTAATTCCACACAGCGGTTCCCTACCTACAGAGTGCTCGCTCCAGCTATTAGTGTCACAGCGTATCAAACGGGCTGTCACAAACCTGCTTATCACCCTTTCCCAAACTGCAGCAGGTATCCAGCAGCAGCTATTCAGTATGGATCTATGCACACAGTAAGTGTAAGCTCTCTGGTAAGCTGGACCAGTGCATCTCATTCAGGACAGAATTACAGCCCTCATGTATCCTGAGATCACCACAGATACATGGAATTAGAAATGCAGCTTGTTAAATTAAAAGTCTCTCTTTACAAGCAGTTCACAAAAGCCGTCTCCAGCCCGGTGAGTCCATGTTTCTTTCTAGAGGCAGTGGAGAAGTGACCCCGATGGAGAACAAGGTCATCCAGAACAGAAGCCCAACCTAACCATCCCAGAGGCCTTCTCTCTATTCACTGCTATGGAGCCTTTGCAAATATGCCCTCATTTCATGCTGTCAACTCCAAAGACTTTATCTCAGAGTATTTGATTTGTTTCTTTGAAGGCCCGTTTCTTCGAGTCATTTAGTTTTCCAATAATATCATATATTTGGTAAAATACACACATACATACATATATAATTATTATAAAATGCATAGGCCTTGCTGTTGTGGAGAAAACTTGAAAGTGTGAAGTCCAGAAAAAAAAAAAAAAAAGCAAGAAAGAAAAAAAAAAGTGGTGAAATCAAAAGGGAAAATAAAACAAACAAGATATTATCTCAGCTTTTTTTAAAGCCAAGCTCATGACATGTCATGCCTTTACAGTAGCAATACTAACTTTCTTTTACTGAAACAGTCTAAGAAATAATTTGAAATTTGCAAATGGAATATATACATTTGCCTTGTGTCTTTTTCCAAAACTTTTCAAAAAAATTTTTATAAGTAAAATTTATAAATAAAAATTTGTCTTTCTCAAATTCCCACATGTATTAGAATTTATTTGTCATTTTAAGACAAAATTAGCTTTTGACAGCAGATTAGGGAAAACTGTCTCCTTTTAATATCTGCACACATAAGAACTGTAATCAGTTTTCCCAAAACATTATGAGCATTGCCAGTGACTGACAGTCACAGTTGCTTTAAATTAAAGGGACTTCCAAAAGGTGTAAAACTTTGTTCATTCTCAACAAGCATCCAGTGAAATGACCATTTCAGAAGCCATTTCCTTATCTTTAAGGTCATGTCTAAAATTCTGGATGTTGCTCAGAGAAAGAAGCAGTCTTAAGCGCATGCTGCCTTGTTAGCTGATGATTTACCCAAGATGATATGAATATTCTAGGTCAGTTCCTATTTTCCTTCACCTGGATAATATTCGTGGAATTCCACTTGTATTCTTCTATAATCATTAGATGAAAGAGGGAAGTGCTCCAACAACTTAGAATCATTCACTTTTCCAAAGGAACAGATGATTCAATACTTGAAGTTTACACTACAGCCACTACATTTGAGGTGAAAAGGATTTTATTTTTATTTTCACTGTTGGAGCTCTTTGAACTACCTCAGACTGGATTTTTAAAAGTTAATGCACATGACTATTTAACACCTGTGTTCTCTAGTAAGAATGAATTAATGGAATTCATATTTAGTTCTTGGAAGAAATTTCACAAGGGAATCCCCCATACTACAGGCTGGCATTCAGCCAATAGCAGTAACTTGCACAGCACGTGAACAGGTCCCCAGCTCATGATCTGCAGACAAGGAACTGGCACTTCTGGGAATTCCATATCTTGCCCAGACAGGCAAGTCCTAGACTGTCCCTGTAACAATCTCCTCTTTGTCCAGTGGAGCTTCAGGTTACAACATCAAGAGTTTTCTAACTTTCTGTAGCATCACAGGAGGGGAGCAAAGGAATAACCAGCACAAACAGGAATTCGTGATCTGTTTTCCTGACTCCATGTGCTCTGTATCTTAAATGTTGTACAACAAAGGATCCCTAGGACATGGGACTACAGGACCTAGAGGAGATGAGGATATAACACAAGGTCTCTCTTCTGCCCTGTATTTTTCACATATAACTTCTGTAATATTTAGAAATAAAAAAAAAAAATACCCATTTTATTTTACATCCTTCTGTGGACCACAGAAGTCTGTTTTGCATACCAGTGGTTACTTCTATTAGGAAATTACTCCACACACATTTAGTCTACATTTTCTTACACTAAGCTATTGATCTTTTAGTTCCAACCTCTGGTTCATACAATTCACAGCCTTCTGGTTTTTGGCATTAAAATCTGAAGATGATTAACAAAGCATTGATGTAATCAACTTTCAGCTATTCAAAATGTATACAGGGACATTTTGTTTTCTGTTACTTTTTCTAGACTTATTGTTATGGTGAATAGCATTCTTTATTTACTCTCGAAAGGAAGATGAAGAGTCTCCCAAGGGGAAGAAACAACTTCCTAATACAAAAATAAAGCACGGGAGAATACAGTCCTGGCCCATGTATAAACAGATAGACAAGACATGTAAGAAACAATGGGAAAATGCTTTTTCCCTTGGTAACTAAAGGTCACAAACAGTGGCGGTTACTACTCCAGTTTTTCCCAATTTCCAAGGGGAAAACAGAGGAAATTTTTATCTCCAGTCCATTCCCCAAACACATAATTTGATCTTATTGTACTACCTGAACCCTACAGTAATCTGTGACCCATAATACAGTTTCTGTACACCCATACACACTCCTAGCAGCAAGACCTTGTGGACTATCACGTAATTAATTTACCCATATTCCACAACCTAAATTGGTGTTCTTCATACCACTGGTTAATATATAAACCTGACACACAAATACACAGAGAAAGATCTCAAGTAACTGGTAAATACTTGGTCTGCTTAACCACAGTGGGCTTGGGGCTGCCAAAGCTGTAGGACTGTCTGTATGCAAGTAAAAAGATGCCTGAGAGGCTAAGGTGTGTATATACCATGTCAAACAGCCCTGCTATGAAAGAAAATTGAGCAGCTCCACATATGTGGGAATATGAGTTTCAAGACAAGGCTGTAATCCCAGTAGGAAAGTCCTCCAAATGGGCAGAGCCACTCAAGCAGCTGGCTGCAAGGGTGGGATTTGGTTTAAGATTAAGGCACTTATTATGCAGTTAGTGTATGAATTCCTACTACAGTCAAAGGAGACCTACTGAACACAGTCAATGAAGCTTATAGAACTGTTCTGCTGACAGCTGAGAAGTGTCTGCGCCAAGGTAAACTAAATCATATGATTCCATAAACTCCACTGATTTAACTTCCATTGACTACAATGGGAACTGAACAGGAACATGACTTTTGCTCCAGAAATTGATACATAAGTATCTGCAGTTACAGTAGTTCTCTAAAAACCTCATCTAGAGTTTTGATCTGGGACAAAATTCTGCTCCAAAGGGCAGGAGGAACTCCACATGGAAGATGACCTTGCAGAACCAAAGGCTGTGTCAGGATTGTGAGACTTAACATTAGGATGCACACGGTGAACAAAGCCGCTGGGATCATCAGTGAACAATTTGCTGCAGATGTTGGCTGCACCACTCTAAGAGACATAAACACTGAAAGCTGCTTGCTTCCAGAAGACTCTGGTAAAGAGGCACTTACATGAGTGGCTTTATTTAAAGCAATGTTCTGAACATTTCCACAGTTGCTGGGTTTGGCCATGATGACTTAGACTGATAGTCTGGTCAAAGATGGACCAAGAGTCCCATGGATGCCTTCAGATGCATGCAGCTGTGGGAATGCAGTACTGGGTACTCAAGTCTAGTGAACTGCTGGAGGCAGCCTCAAGGACAACATTCCTTTTACCCCCAGTACAGCCAGACATGAATAGGCCTGCAACGTGTGAACACCATTTCTGCACCTTGCTCACAGCTGCACCTACACCTCCTGCTCTGTGTCAACAACAACAGTGACCAGAGGTCCCAGGTGCTGAATTCACAGCGCTACCCACTGCTGCAGTCCCACTGAAGCACGAGGATCAGTATCTAAAGCATCAGGGTAATCTAGGGATAACTAGATCTAGAAACACAGAAAAAGATCAGAAGATGTATTTGAATTAACTGGTTCCACCTCTTCCTTTCCTTGCCAATCCCCTTCTTGCATGCGAATATGTCATCAGCCTCATAATTACAACACCCACATCCCTATTACCATAAGAAAAAAAGCAAGGTAGATGCCCTTTATGTGCCCTTTCCAAGTCCTCTGCACATTTCCTGCTACTCCCCTAGACATGATGGGCCAGAGTTAACCTGTTTCTTCACCTGATGACTTTGTGACAACTCTCAGCAGACACTGTCTGCAAAAGCCTTTTCCCTGCAACACGGGCAGAGCCAGCCTGCAACAGATCTATTCATAGAGCAAGAGAGAAAAACCTCAGGATTGGAGGCTCCTAGGTGAGCAGCGACAGTAACTGATCCAAATGTTTCCCTTGTATTGTATGATCAGCAAGAATGTGTGTTTTCATTTGAATTTTCACCCTTTGGTTTTCTGCATCTGGTAAATACTGGCAAAGTAAATGTTAAGATGTCAGCTCTCTCTCCTAAGAAGTGATTGACAGTCCCTGAGTGCTCTGGGCTTTTTATAACCAATGTGACTGACAGCTTTTAAGTGGAAGCACTTCGTGCAAGTTTCAAATGTTAGTTGTCTGCACGAATAACATGGAATATTGGCTTTTCTTGTATCTATCTAATGGCATTTCCTCCTGCGCCAGCAGCCGCTCTAAACCCTCAGTTGTTAAAAAAGGGGGGAAAAAAAGTCTGTGTTCTCTGCTCTGCACATTTCTAAAGCTCTCAGTGTAACAAAAGGCAGAATAAACCAATGTCTGTACTTTAGGTTCTTGCATTTCAAAGCAGTGCAGCAAATAATTAATTTCTCTTTGTATCAGCTTAGCTAAAAATGATGGTGGCTTGTACAGTAATATTTCTATTTTATTATTTTCAAGCGCTCTGCACCAAAAACAGTATCAACAAATCCAACAGTATTATTACTCTGTCAATGCGCCCAATCAAAGTGCTAGCAACCATGCTACTGAGTCCAGGACATCTCTTGGCCTGCCTCTCTAATAACTAAGGAAAACAGATACACTAAATATTAGGCATAAAATTTAATGTACATACCAGAAATGTTCATGCTACTTCTCAAACAAATGTGCCAAAATTAGAATCTTGTACAATTCTGCATCTGAAGTCCACGCATAGATAAAAGTCAAAATAGGGAATTTAGTGCATAAGAAATTGTTTGATTAAAGGCACCTATTTTTAGTTTGCAACAGGCAAGCAATTTAAGTGCTGTTAATAAGCACATTTCAACTGTGAAAGTAACTTGTAAAAATGTTGCTGGCCCTTCTACCCAGCAAAGAGACTAAAGGTTTGAACAGTCTTCATTTACTGAAAAAGTTTCCCAGAATGCATTTGAAGTAGAAGGAGTTGAAGGACAACCTGTTTTCCAAAGCTACAGAAATATCCATCATTTCACGTATACTTCTACACTGAAGGACTTTAATTTTGTATTTCTTCTACACTGTGTAACTCTGGAAATGTTTGCAATGTGAGCACTTCAGTGTGAATCAATCAAAAAACATCTTGTGCTTTCTGAATAAAGTAAGGATAGAGGCTTTACACAAAGGTAGGCCACTCAAGATTAAAAAGCCCATTACCACAGAAAAATCAAAGAGTGAGATCCCTTTGTCCTTAACCATCATGATGAAGATTAGGTGAAGGTGCACTCCCTTGATTCTTCCACTTTCCAGCACTCAGTGCACAGGATCCCTATCACCCCTATCCAAAAGTCTACGCGCTGCCTGACAGCAGGGAAGGCACAAGCTGAGCCACCAGCCAGCAGGACAGAGTCACACCGTCCCTAGTGCTCTTCTCCCCAGACTGGCACAGCCCTGCAGCTCACGTGGATGATGCAGGGTATGTATGAGAGAAACCTGCTCTTCAGTCCACTCACAATTTCTCTTTGCTGAAATGCACCTCTGCCTTGAGGGCTCAGGAAAGTGAAGCTGCAGAGTCAGTACAAACAGTATGATACTATTTAGATTTTGCCATGCCATCATAAGAATACTATTGCAATACAGAATGAACCTTCCCAAACCTGTAAACAATGCATTCCTCTTAGTGGAGAGCCTCTGGCCTCCTACAAAAGAGAAATCAGTTGTATACTATATGATATTCACCTCACTTTCATGGCTAAAGTGTAAGATTTTTATAGTTACCTTTTCTTGTTCAGTTACATTACTTCAGTGCTTTAAAAAAGAAATCTATGTAGCCATCATTCGTTAACTGCACAACATAACCTACTCAGAGAATAATACAATTTCCTCTTCAGCTTCTCATTTTTCTCAACTTTAATGCAGCTGCATAAGATTCTCCCCTCTCCAGAGGGCAGACAATAATCAGGTTAGGTTGGTATCTTTATGACACTGACCTTAAAGTTCACTTAATTTTTTCTCCCATCCTCTCCCAACAGCCTTTCTTAAGTCCTTTCCAATACATTTTTTACTGTTGAATATACCTAAAAATAGAAAATGGAAACAGATTAATAATTTTACCTCAAAATTTATCAGTGCACAAAATAAACAAATTACTGCTCAGCAAATGTAGAAATACACTTTAATCTTTAGTATCAACTGTGTTCATTCATTTGCTTTCTTTTTATACAGAAAAAAATTTATCCTGGTAAAAATTAGAAAAGAGACAGAATACTAGTTGTATTTTCTTTAAAGAAAATAAGAGAAGTCACTTAATCCTCCTATGAAAAAAAAAAAAAAACTTCTCTAAGTTTTGAGAGCAATGCTTTATTTATACTGCTTTTAGGTACTATAAACAGTTAAGAATTTTTGTGTTCCCTCTGAGTAATTGACTAATAAACATGCGCAGCAACATTGATTAATCTAAGACACATAATTTCCTGGAAGTGTTTTCTTTATATCAATGTCTTTCAGGCTGCAAATTACAGCCCAAACAGAGTTAGTGAAAGTTCTACAGAACTAGGAGTTATTTTCTCAAATTTCCAAAACCTCCTGCTCCCCACAAACAAGTGGTAGTAAAAAAGTATGCACTTGAGTGGTTTAAAAAAAAAGGAAAAGGAAAATTTTCCCATGGATATAAGTGTTTCAAGTTTCTACATCAAGTAATTTGAATTTAGAATACTTTTAAGTTCCTTCCTCCTCAAACTGTTCACTTCATCACTAATATGCACCACCTGCATTTTTAGAGGATGGAAACCCAGGATTAGATCTGACAGCATGCATTTGCTAAAATAACACATTGATATATTTTACTTGTTATGTTAGCTAAGATTTAGCCAGCAATGATTTATTCCTGAACATTGCACTTGGCATCTGCTAGACACACTGAATACCACCAAGGTTAGCTACAGGGGAGTTCTCCCTGACTCCAATCTTCCTTCCAGGAGAATATTATTAGGATGAGGAATCCATACTTTGTATTTGGCATATGATGATTACAACACAATCAGCAAATAAAATCCTCTTCTGAGATTACTTCATTATCCCTCCAGTAAGATAAAGAAGGCCTAGAAAATACATAATGTGAAAAATAAAAGATAATTCTATATTTTCACAGAATTCTTCAGCTTACCATAACAAACTTCAGTTAGAGGAAAATCAGTGAGCTGGTCAGTAGGAGAGTATGAATTCCTGAGCCATGAAATAGAAGACAGAGGCTTCTCAAGCCCAGCAATGCTGGTTTCTAAAGCTGAGACTTTCACTTTTATATAATGAAGCTGGAAGAACAGGTTCCAGCTACTGCACTCAGTAAGAAGAGAACGTCCAAAGAGATGTGGTATAAATAAACACGGAGTGAAGAAATTTGTTCTTGTTTTGTGGTGTAACCATGTACTGCTGCACAGGATAGTTCCATACACCCCCAAGTATGTGACTTTGGAGGAATGTAGGTTTATATACCCAGTATCTGCCAGGTACGCTGAATAGAGCATGTTATCACTTAGTTTTGTTCTGGTTTTTAATTATGAAATTCCCTTCATTCTTCAGAGTGGGTTTTGCCTGGTGTAATCTGGTATTGTTCACAGTGACATTTCTGCAGGACAGCGGGGTTACACAAAGGCTCTGTGGCCTTCCTGACTCAGTGAGGAATATGTTGGTAGGGCTGGAATGAGTCGGCCTCTTTGGAACTGCTCAGGGACCAGGGAATTACATGAAGAACGTCTGCAGTGACTCAAAGATGTTGTGCTTGCAGAGGTAGTTGGGACTAACCTTTCTTTGGTGAATGCTTGGTGATATGTTTAAGGTGCAGCAGGGATTAGGGAAAATAATCTTAAATTGACAAGGGATGATCTGGAAAGTTCAATAACAAACACTGGCAGTTGGCAACCTTAACAAGAAAGATATTTTTTGCCCCAAACAGCTATGTCATGTAAAAGAGGGAGAACACATATATAATTCAAAAAGGTATAAGAAGGCTAGGATTTCAAACCACTGAGGTTTTTTTAATGTTCCTGCTTCCCTATTCTCTTCTCTTCTACATATCCCAGATCTGTCATATCTGTAAAAAAGGAAATAAGAGTAAAGAATTCCTATCCTTTGAGAAAAAATTGAGTTAGTGTAATGCAATATTCTCTAACTAGCCGTCAGTTGTTACAGCCATAAAAACTGCTTAGCTGTAAGAGCTTCCTGATCCACTTTTCAAGGAACTCATTCTTGAGCTGACATATTCTAGTGACGATACCTATGCTCAGGGCCTCTAGAACCCAGTTTTAAGGCGGTAGATAACTTCAGCTTGGTTACATTTGACAGGTCTATGAATAAAATACAATTCGATCCCATGAACTGGATGCAGTGATTATTACAAAGCCAAGATGTCTCTGTAGCGTTACATTTTCTTTACTATGCAGTTCCATTGAAGATCAAGGGTTTTTTTTAAAAAAAGAATATTCCTGGGGAGCTCTCAAGCCCATTGTGATATGAACAAGACTAGGTACACATCTCCAAGTTACAGCTCAAAGAGGCCTGCAAGGCACAAAAGTTATTACTGCACTCAGCTCATATCTTCAAATTTGCATTCAAAAATGTAAATGCTAGGGACAATCTTTATTCATTTATTTTTCTTTTGCTGGTGCCATGGCAGAGGATCCAATATCATGAAAAATACATCTGTTGGGTAAGCAGGATCTTTCTTACCAGAGGCTAACTTACATTTCCTAGGTACCCAAGCTGGTCTAGTGGAAGACATCAGAACCAAAAAGCTTCCACCAAAAAATTAATGATAGGTGTAAAGAAGGTGGCCTATTTTAGCACAATACCAAAGCAGAGGGATAAGAATAGAGCCAGTAGGGAAGGACAAAGTTAACCAAACCCATCTAGGGCTGTCAGAAGAGAATCATGTGCTGCTCTGGATAAGCAGAAAGACCCACAGCCTCACTAGGTAAAAGGCTAAGGAAAGTTGGGTCAGAACAAATGTGGTCAATTAGGTAACAGAAAATGGCTTCTTGGCCTGAGTGTGGACAGGAAGAAACTTTAACTGAAAATGCCTTCTTTGGTTAGACAGACTAACTGGTGTTTAGAAACCAAGCTAAGGAAGCACTTTGGTCTCAGCTTAACACTGTCCCTGTGGGTAGCCCCATTTGTTTATTTTGCCTTGAACCTGCCAACATCCTCTTTGCACAAATCATCTGGTCTACAAACTCTTGGGCACTGTCCTCTCTTCAACCACAGCTTTCCGGTTCCTCCACAAAGCTCCAGGCCTATTATATTTCAACCTGCTTGTCATAAAGCCTAACAAGCTCTTTCAATAGCTTCCTAACACTTGAGAGTTACTGAGCTTTTAGTGCTTCCTCAGCCTTACTTAAAAGAGGCTGGTATTGGAAAATCTAATATATTCAATGTGACAGGGCTGGGTTTACAAATATACTTGTCTGGTTTCTATCGACATTTAAAAACAATGTTAGTGACAAAAATGTAATTATTCCTAAATTATGGAAACTAGGAGCCAGGCATACCGAATGAACTTTTTTTGAACCTCTATTCATTTCACTTCAGATTTTGGCAGAGGATTCTGCTGGTTTCTATTTTATCCTAACCAGTTTATCCATGTTCCAGACTTTATATGTTCTCTGGCTGTAAAGCTTTCCTGTGGAATTTGCCCATTGCTGCAGAATTGCACTGGAGAAATCCAGCTCAGCTCTGAAAAATAAGGGAATTTTCTTGTGCTCACATGTACAGATAAAATTGAGAACATGCTCTGTAGCATATGCTGACATAGCTCACTCTCCATCGTGTTTCAGGCTGCCTCAAATTGCAATTCTGAGAGGTGTGAACTACCTCATCAATTTCAGCTGGGGCTGGAAGGATTTCCCTCTTCCAATCTTTAAAGTCTATGGATTTGCACTGTGTCACAGAAATTCACCATTTTTGCTACAGAATTCTGTTTTACTGCAGTTTAATGCTTTGTTTCCTTTCTCCTGACTTTTCTAAAATCCACCTACACAACTGTGTCTTCCTTTCCAATTGCAGTGGGCACAAATTGAAATACAGGGAACTCCCTTTAAATGCCCTTTTAAGATAAAACTTTTACTGCAGGTATGACTGGACACTGGCACAGGTTGCCCATAGAGGATGTGGAGTCTCCATTGTTGAAGATACAGAAAACACGACTGGGTAAGGTACATGGGCAGAGTTGAGCACTGGGTGTGGACTATTTACAGTGGTCTCTTTTTACCCCAGCTGTTTTGCAACTGGGTGAATTTCCCCATGGAAGAAGATGATTGCTGCATTTTAGCATTTGTTCTGCCTGCCCTATTCCAGAGTCATCTCCAGCAACAACCCAGGGACCTAATGAGCCTACAGAGGTCAAGTCCACAGGGTCAGCTTACCAATCCATACACTGTCCTACTGCAGCTAGAAAAGGATACACCAGAAAAGCCCTAGAAAGAAATTTTCCTGACCAAATGGAAGGGTGCTGAGCGTTCATCAGAACTGCCTGGGTAGGAAGTGGAGAGCTGCCTTGATGAATACCTGCCATCTCTCCAGCTGAATGAATTCACAAAGAGGAGAAAAACACTAAAGGAACAAAGACGAGTTTTGGTGCAGAAAGATTAGAGAACACTCACAGATGTAGAAGAGGTAATGTTTTGGCAAGGAATCCTTGAGTCAATGAGCTGTGTACATGCCATGACCTCCACAAACAGTTGTGTTGACTGGATTAATTTCCAGTCCTTCCTACCTCCCAGTACAGCAAAGCAACGCTGAGACTTGTGTAAAATAACAGAAGGCACTTCATTGCCCACTTTCAGCTGCACAATGCCCACTCTCAATCCATTTATTCCACCACTGTTACATTTTGCCCTAAACCGTGCTGGGCTTTTGCTTGAACAGATTTAGCCATATCAAATTTAAGTACTTAGTATCAGCTACTCATCCAGGCTCCCCTTAGAACAAATCAAAACAGGCGGATGTCTCAGAAAACTGAAATTTCACTCCCCAGAGTATCTGAGACAGGGGAAAGAAACAGGTTCAGAGAAGGTTGCTGAGCATCTAGGTTTCAGTGGAGAACAACTTTTAGGTACCAAAAATTGGTTCACGAGCCTCCTATGATGCGCACTCACTTTGTCATTGTCACAACACTACAAACAAACAAACAAACAAACAAAGCATTCCAAGTTTAGTTAACTACCACAACAAATATTTTAAGCTACCCCACAACACGGTCATCTGACATGGAGCAATGCAAATTGAAAAGTCTTTTGGCAACTAAATATTTTAGTCCACCTACAAGGAGCCAAATCAAATAGTCTGGTATCTCCTGTTGGCTGCAGCTGGTAAAATGAGAGAAAAGTCTGGTCACCACATTTTCTGCCATTGTCTAAGAAGCAGTAGGTAGGAATCAGAAAGTACTTTAGAGTCACCACCAGGAGCTTCACAATGGACCAAAGAAAATTCAATATATACTTCATTAACAACTGGAAATGAACCAGGGGTGGGAGTGGTGAAAATCAATCTTCAAAACCATTAAGAAATGAAAGCTACCTGTGAGATACCGTGACAGCAAAAGTTCCAAAATTGAATGAAGCATGAAAATTGCTTTGGAAGAGTAGGACACAGGTGGGAGTCAGAAATCTTTTTGCCTAATTTCGTCTCTGATGCACTGAAATGACTTTGGCAGATCTTTTATACCCTTTGTGCCTCTGTATCCACATCTGTAATTCAGATCACAGCTAACCTGGTAACGTTTACCTCACAGGACATAAAAAGGCTTGAAAGTTGAGATCCACGATGTGGCTTAGGAAACACAATTATTTAAAAACTGAGCACTTGGAAGATGATCAATAACAGTGCTGAACAGCATTATAAAATCAGAAAGAACAGACTCAGGCAGGGGCTCAAACAGCTGGAACTGACGAAGTGTGTCACCAGCTTAATTCTTCATGGAGACTCCCTTCCAGAAGCACACACACCGGCTGCCGGCCATACTGTGCTATTAATCAATGTCTAAGCACAAACCAAACAACAACAAAACCAAACTGCCCAGACCCCACACAGCTGTGACTTCTTGCGCCCACACCACAAAGTTCCAATAATATCTTTCTTTGGTGGGAACAAGTGTCCTGAAAGTAACTAATCCATAGTGTCATGAACTGCAAGAGTAGCAAACTGCAAACCGCCCCCAGACACTCAGATGACAGCACAGGCAGGAATTCAGCCCTACAGGATGTAGCCTCGTTGAAAGATGATGCACCCTGAGCAAACCACTTGCTGAAGGTGATACAAGGAAATGCTGCAGGACTAATTTACATTCCCACCACTCTTCAAACATCATCTGTATACAAAAAAAAAAAAAAAAGGCAACATGAAAAATAAGGTAATTGAGTTACCATAATGAAACACTGCAATGTGAGCTGATAGGTAATAGTGTCCTTAAACTAGACAAGAAGACTTATTTCCTTAAAGACTCAGTTCAAATGCATTAGTGTTAACTAATTACAGCAGGAATTTCATCCCATTTACAACAGGCTGTTTTCACTATCTGTGAAAAGCTGATGTAGTTAAGCCATGGGAAACTGAAGAAAGTTACTGGAATTAGTGAGGGTGCATATGTTTCTGAGTTTCTAGGAAGGCTGAAGTATGAGAAATTCACAAATGTGTGGAAACTTTTGATAGCATTCCAGTTGAAACAAACTTGCAACAAACCCTGCAGAGAGGTTCATTCAACAGGATGAGCTAAGCAAGAAAACAGTCAGTTCTGGCTAGTTGCACGGATATTAGCAGCAGCTGTGAACTCAGTAAACAGCCCTGTTTTCTGGTTGTCAGAGCTGCTAAAGCAGATGTGAAATGCATCAAAAATAGGTCACAAACAGAAAACATGCAAGGGAATGCATCAATATGAGAGTGACCTGAAAATAAGTAATGCTGGAACATCTCGGTAGTGTTTATAGCCCTGAGGTGTACGCAGCTCAGAGCAGCACCCAACAATTGGCTGCTTCATGAGGTTCTTATGATAGGAGCTTCCAGAGACAGCACTGTCTGCGTGAGTAAGGGTGCAGCACTCTCAGCAGCTGAAGCATCAGACACAAGAAAAGGTGCTGAACTGTACTCTGCTTTCCTTTTGAATTCGGTTTTCTGAGAGAGGCTTTCATTCCTGTCCTTCTCCTCACCCCCAATCCCAAACTCTATAATTAACTCAGACTGAGGTATCATAATGAGCCAAGCGTGGAATTTGCCACTACAAACAGATTACAAACTCACTTTGTCTGATAGGCAGCCCTCACGCAATAGTCATTCCTCCAGGGACTGGAATTGTTGCCAGCGTGGTAATTACATTCCCCTTTTTTCCCTTTCCCTTTTTAAAAGCCCATAGAACCCATTCCTTGTAATTCCCTCATATGGAGATCCACTCAGAACTACTTCTAGCACTCTTGCAGTACTTAAAACACTGAAGTTTCTCTACTACCAGATATATAAAGGAACAAGATTAAACTCTAAAGGGCAGGTTAAGAAAGATAACATACTTGGGCTATAACAGGACTAAACAGGGCACTGACACATCCCATCATTCCCCCGGAGGGCCTCTGTGGCCTTCACAGCGCAGGTGTGGGATCATCTCTGGCCAAGAGCCTTCAACAAGCTGAGTCCAAGCACCATAGCCTGAAGCAGGCTCAAACACTTCCCACAGTCTGCAGGCAAGGACAGACACTCTCCTTTATCTGATTGCTTTACTTCCATTACTGGGGCAGGTTTTACCCCTCCACAACCTAAAGACATTGTATCATAAGCATTAATACAGTAAGACTAATCAGACAAAAAACCAAAATAAACAAACAAAACAAGGCTGTTGATATATTCCATACATGGTAAGGTCAATTTGTATGTTTAACTGGGAACACAGGTCATTTAGTTGCTTAGTCTTAGCAACTAAATCACTTAAGTAGGAATGGCTCTGAAAGAGCGTTAACACAGAAACACTCAAGACACTTCATGCTATTAATGTTTTAGACCAGCAACCAAGCTTCCAGAATTTGTCTTCTCTTCTTCAGAGGAAGGGAAGAGAAAAAAAAAAAAAACACTCATATCCAACTTAAAAGAAACCCTTTGTGGCTCGCACTTAGTTGGAAGCCTTTGCTGAAACAAATGTTCATTTTAGCATGGATTTCTTAGAGACCAGAATCTAGGGTGAAATGTGGTAATTGACAACAAGGTTAAAAACGGCAAGATAAACATAATGATCATTGCTATCAGCAGTTACGTGACAGTGCTACAAGGTCTTTTTTTTTAAGCTAGTCAGCTTTTATTATTATCATTCATCTAAGCAATAACTCAAAAGCAGTCATACTTCCTGAAGCTAGCAGTGTGAATCCTGGAGGCTGAAGCAGGCTGCTGCGCTCCACTCTTTTGAAGAACAGTTTTCTAGAAAAGGAGCCTACAGAGGGAGAACAGAAAGCTGTTACTTTCCTACAAGGACATAAAAGGATTGTTTCATTCTTTCAGAAGAAATTGGGCTATGTACTTGTACTGAGTTCTTGGCCAGCTTGTTCCCTCCCCTCCTCATGGGGCAGCACGTTACACACATTTGGCCGCTGCTCTCCGAGCGCCACAAGTGCTTTCATTCCAGCGAGGATGCAAGTTTGTGAAGCAGCTCGGGTGGGAAGGGACAGCAGCAGATTTAAACTTTGCTGACAAACCATTTAAGAACATACTTTCTGTCTCTACAGGTTGCAGTTCATGGGTAAGCTCACTTGCAAAAACAGAGCAATATGCATTTTTACCAAGTAAATATCAAGCAGACAAATCAGATGGTAACTATTTCAGAAAACCTGGCGTAAGTTCCATTTACAAAATGCTTTCCAAATGTTCCATATCTGCAGAATAAAGATAAAAATTCTGATCTTTGTAGTCTGAACTTGTCTGCTTGGTTTACTTTTCCTTTCTGGCCTAAATAGAACTTCTATGTGTATGACTTCTGATTTAATACAGCAAACCTAAATAAATCCCAATGAAAGAACTGTCAGCTGACAAGGTTTGGCTCAGAATTTGGGGCTTCTAACACTTGAACTTATTTTCTCAAGTTGCTTTGAGATGCACTGGGCTGGACTGAAAACAAATCCCATAAACTTGTTCCTTAAATTTTTACTGACTTAGTGAGAGAGAAATCCTTTCTCAAAGACAACTCATAAACTGTTTGTCATCAAATGCTGTTACAGTCAAGCACCGAGTTACCTTTTGTGCTGTAATCTGTTGATAGAACGTTTGAAGCAGTGCTATCCCCAAGATTTTCACTAGCCATAGCATGTTTTGAAAAATCTGAAATGGCTTACTTCAACTTGCCTGCAAGATCTGTGTTTGTCTAGTAGGAAGCATAAGGAAGTGAATGATTAATTACACTCTTCCCAGTAATTTAGAAGTGCTGATGAATGCCAGGAAAGATTTTAATGAGTACTGAAAAAACCCCAAAGGCAATACATTGGAAGGCTTATTGTTGCTTTCAACAGACACAAAATAATTAAGTTTGCTAATTAGACATCACCTTTCAAAAAATAAGTAACAATAGGTACATTTCATGCTGTCCATATTTTTGTGCAAAAATCACAAGCTGAGCACATGCAACTGTAGCCAACAACTGTTCATCATGACAACCCAGCAGCTTAATCTCAAAATTAGCACTGTGCATAGACATACACACAGTCAGATAATTTCTCTTCAGTAGACATATTTCAGTCTGTCATTCACTAAGCAGCTCTGTGCTTCAAGTGCATTCTGTGGTGAAACAAGCAGAAAATATTTCTGTGTTTCACTGTCATGTCAAACTAGATCATGTAAGGTACTTCATTCTGTTATTGGGTTCATGTAATCTTTTGCACAGATCAGAAGGGAAAGTTGCCCATTTGGGAAAATAAAACACACTACATAGTTCATTCAATTATTTGGAAAGCGTTCTAAGCTGTTAATTATGTATATCAAGAATCTGTACAGGATTGGTAAAGTTGAGGATTTTCTCTGAAACACCTCAAAGAGATTTTGTTGCTCTATTCATGCTGTATTATTTTCAACACCATATTTTATATCATTAGTTAGCTTAATAAGTGCACAAGGTTTCATATCTTTACTTAATCATGTAGTTCTTTGCTGAGAGGGTGGTGAGGCAGTGGAACAAGTTGCCCAGAAAACCGGTGGATGCCCCATCCCTGGCAGTGTTCAAGGCCAAGCTGGATGAGGCTTTGCATAGCCTGGCCTAGTGAGAGGTGTCCCTGTCTGTAGCCGTGATATTTTCTGAAAAATCCTTTCCTTAGGATTTTTTCTCCTGAGAAGCTGAGAGGCCTCAGGAACAAAATGTAAACAATGATTATCTGCTGCTGTGGAATACAACAGGTGGATCTGTGATTGGTCTCATGTGGTTGTTTCTAATTAATGGCCAATCACAGTCCAGCTGTCCGGACTGTCTCGGTCAGTTACAAGCCTTTGTTATCATTCTTCTTCTATTCTTAGCTAGCCTTCTGATGAAATCCTTTATTCTATTCTTTTAGTATAGTTTTAATATAATATATAACATAAAATAATAAATCAAGTCTTCTTAAACACAGAGTCAACATTCTCGTCTCTTCCCTCATCCTAAGACCCCTGCGAACGCCATCACACCTGTCCACAGCAGCAGAGCTGGAACGAGAGGATCTTTAAGGTCCCCTTCCAACACAAACCATTCTGTGGCCCAATGTGGTTTGCACATTTCCATGAACTTGAATGAACTGAGTTTAAGAGTTTATGCTTCAGAGAGGTAACAGGAAACCACCATCCTGGCTCCCTGCCCTCCCCCCATATATACATTTATTTTTATCTTTCATATCCCTCTTGATTACTGACTATAGTGTAGTGGTTGAGGAACACATTCAGGTAAAAAGTGAGCCTGACATTATCAGGAAACAATTCTCTTTGGGAACTATCGAGTATCCATTCCTTTTTGTTCTTTCATCCCCACTCTTTCCCTGCACAGCATTGTCGCTCTGAAGCAGCACCTCTAAGAGTAAGTTCCAGCCTTTTTCCTTAAGTAAAAAAAAAATAACCAAACCAACCAGCTGCAGTGTCAGAATAAAATCCAAGCATAGTAACAAGCCATTTTCCCATTGCAGCATCTATGCTTGCTAAAATAAGATACTGAAACCCAAAGTAAAGCACAAGGTATAAGCAGTGACAGAATATAGCAGGCAGATGTGTCGCTACTCTGAATGTCTATAAAGACGAGAGATTTTTTCAAGCTGCAGAGGAAGAAGATCAGGTGTTGTGCCTGCTGCATGCCACACAGCTACATGCCATGGGGAAAAAAAATCATCCAAACATCTGGGAGGCTACAAACATCAAGGCAGAGCTTGGCATGTCTCAAAAGGACACACCAAACAAAATTCCCAGAAAGATGTATGGAGACACTTCCAATGCGCTTTAGGGCAAGTGCCTTAACTCTGTACAGGAGTCAGCAGCCATCCAAAGAGCATCCTGGACAGAGCACAGAGTGATCAGGGATGCTGCCAGCCCAGGCCCGATGGCAGAGGGATGGCAGAGGTGGCCAAAGCAGCACAAAATACCAGCAGGGGACCCAGAGAGGAAGCACAGTTACGGGCTGCGTGCACGTTCCTGTGCGAGCCCTTTCGTGGCCGATTGTGCACAGTGCTTTGTGCTGCACCTGCTGCAGAGCTCTCCCAGCCACAGAACTGGGGGGAAATTCCCATTATACACTCAGGGGACAGACCAGAAAGCACATCTTTAACTGCCCCCTGGAAACGTTTAACCCAGCCTGGGAGATTGAAGAGACAGATGCGAATTTTCTTCCCATCCCCTCCGGCTTCAGCAGCAGTCTAGTGCCAATGTCCTTCCTTAAGGCACATCCCTAAGAGTTCCCCAGGGAACAAGGGGCTCTGCCTGAGCTGAAGCCCGGCAGGCAAACAAGGGCCACCCTCCCAGAGAGAAGGAGTATGCAGGGCAGCCAAGAGCAGGAGGAACCAACGAGTGACTGATCATTTGTAGCTGTCCCCTCCCCTTCTCAGCACTTAGATTTACACAGACTTCTTGTTCTGCCCCAAAAGAGCACAAGTCACTTGTCAGAGCACCCTAAAGTCCCAATTAACAACCTCACCCTGTGCAAGACAAGGCTGACCTTCAAGGCAGACACACCAACTTCATATCCACTGACCTTGAGTGAAGGAATTCATTTGCCTTCACAACTCATGGATGCTTCTGCTTTGTGAGGGACATGATCGATGGAATCAACTGAAGGATCTCTAAGAGGCATTCTGAATCCTCAGGCTGGACACTGGGGGAACAACCAGGAGCAACCCACTGGGACCTGAGGCTCGCACTGCTTACATGCAAAGTGAATTCCAAAGGAGCGTATCAAAGTTACGTGATGTTATAACCTCCACTATGAGAAATCCTGCTGAAACTTTTATTAATGCAGAGAAAAAAATCCAGAATTTCCTTTCTAACATGCTAGAGACTAACTGAACAGAGACAACCTTGTCCAAGCCCTAAGCAATGCTTCATGGCACATGGAGGACAGAGATTCACTTAAATAAATAGATAAGTAATAGTATTACTATTAAATAGTAGTAGCATTACTATTAAATTACTTGATAATTACTTGAAATCAGGTGATTGAGGAAGAGGCTTTATCTAGGAATAAAAGCTCAGCTGTTTTTTTCCTCCAACACAAAACACTGTTGTAAGGATTCCAGCCCGGGGAAAAAACCCTACACTACAATAAATGTAGAAATGCTCCCAAAGATTTCATAAGTCCACACTTCAGGCACTCAAGAGTAAATGTGATCACTACATATTATGTTGGCAACTATGTGATATTTGTATTCATTTCAGCGTGGCAAACTGTGGAACGTGTGATTAAATGGGAGGGAATACTGAGAGGGCCAGAAAGGCTGAAAGGGTTGGGAAAACATTAATGAAGAGAAAATGTTAAAGTACTTCTTTGTTTAGTCAAAGAAAGAAGAAATGAGAGATGGCAATAGGTTTCCAAAGTGTAAAAAGTTGGGCTTTTAGGCACTAAAACATTGCGCATGACCCTTTGTACACGTATTACCATGAACGCAATTTTCAGTAGAGAAGATTAAGTATTATGAGGAGAGCCTTTCCAGCTCTAGGTGTAATTACACAGTAGAATCCAGGGGATCGTGGTATCCTCCTCGTTGGAGGGGCTTTAGTTAGAAATTCATCTGTCAAGAGAGTTTAAGTGCAGATCCTGCCTAAAAGCTGGCGACGTACAGGCTGAACTCCTGAAGGGCACTGCAGGCTTCCCTTTCAGCCGCGCTCCGCATCTCGCAGGGCTCAGTCCGGCGGTCACCGCCCGGCCCCTCACGGCCCCCATCCAGCACCGGCAGCCCGCGCGCCGCCCGGAGCCCGCCCGTCCCGCTCGCGCCGCCGCTGCGCTCCCTCTCGCCGGTACTTGGCCCCTGCCCCCGGCCCGAGCGGCAGCGCACCGCCGGATCCCAGCGAGCAGCGCCACGGCAGGGCCTCGGGGCCACCGACGAACAGGGGATGGCACACGGGGCGCTGCTCCCCGCTACCGCGCCGAGATCGTAGGGAAAGGGTTAAAATAGCTAAAAAAACCTACAAAAAATATGGGGGGGGGGGGGAGATTATCCTTCATCTAGAATTACTGGCAGAACATTGCACTGCAAGTGCCCGCTGCTGTGCCGGGAGCCCTCACAACCGCGGCCTGCGGGGCAGCTCTGGGTGGGCGGCAGGAGCTGCGCGCCCCCTGGCGGCCGCGCCCTTTCTGACATGCTATGCGGCCGACCGGCAGGATCGCGCGCAAGACCCGCGGTGCGGAAGGGCACGCGACCGGCCGCGAGATCCGGAGCGCGACAAGGCACGAGACCAGTCACGAGATGCGGCCGCGCGACACGCCGCGAGCTTCGCCCACGCGACAGAGCATGCGCGCGAGAAATACTATGTGACAGAACACGCGCACCTGCACGAGACCCGGGCACGCGACAAGGCACGCGCACTTGCGCGAGAAGTACCACGCGCGAGGGCACGCGCAATTGCACGTGCACACGCTCGAGACATAAGCACGCGAAACGGCACGGGCATCTGCGCGAGACAGGGCGCGCGATCCGGGCTCGCGACAAGGCACGCGACCTGGGCACGCGCACCTGCGCGAGCCGCTGGCACGCGGCAAGGCGCGTGCACCTGCGCGAGACATAGCACGCGAAAGTCGGTCGCGCGACAGGGCACGCGCACTTGCGCGAGAGATACCACGTGACATGGCACGAGGCCCGTGCACGCGACAGGGCACGCGCACCTGCGCGAGACGCCGGCACGCGACAGGGGGCGAGATCCGAGCTCGGGACGACGCACGAGATCTTGGCACGCGACAAGGCACGTGCACCTGCGCGAGACATAGCGCGCGAAAGTCGGCCGCGCGACAGGGCACGCGCAGCTGCACGAGAGATACCACGCGACAGGGCGCGAGATCGAGCTCGCGACGAGGCACGAGATCTTGGCACGCGAGGTACGGGCGCGAGACGCGGGCACGCGACAAGGCACGCGCACCGGCGCGAGACCCAAGCACGCAGCAGAGCCCGGGACGGGCTGCGCGACAGGGAGTGCGGTGGAGCGGCCGCGCGCTGTTGGCACACCGGACGGCGCCCAACGGCCACGACGCGGGACCCGCGGGCGCGCGAGCGGGGCCGGAGCTGCTGAGGCGGGGAGGCCGCAGCGACTCCCAGCACTGACCAGCCCGCACCGCCCGCAGCCGCGCTAAGCCGGCGCGGCCCAAAGGCAAGCCCTGGCGAGGAGGAGCAGGTGAAGGAGCAAGCGATCCCGTGAATTGCTCCCTCCCAAAAGCACGGGGGAGGGGAAGGGGAAAACACAGCCGACTTTCGAGCCGGCTCTCTGCCGAGTCCGAACCCCGACGAAGGCAAGCCGGGGTGGTTAGAAGGGAAGCAAAGCAGAACGGGCTGTGAAGTCAGAGGAGCAGACAAAGGGGAAGATGCTGTGTAGGAACGCATAGAGGCAAACCTGGGATGGCTTCAACTCCCACCCAGAAAGGGGGAATTCATTTGTTTTTGGGGCTGCGGCTGTAGCCTCAGCGGGATTTGCGCTGTCCTGGGCTGCTGCTGCCGCTCCCAGTCACAGGCTGGCACGGATCGTGACAGGACACACCACAACACCCCCCATGCCCATCCTTTCTCATTGGGAAACAACAGCCCAGTTCCTCCCAGACTCGCGAAAGCATGATTTTCAAACCATAGCCTGCTACTGTAAATCTTTAATTTAGCAAACTAAAATATTACAAGGTGTTACTATAATCTATTGGGACCTGTTGCTGTAAAGTGATTTTGACAATATCAAAACACAAGGAAAGCTCATGTAGCAAAGTCAAAACTATGTAGTAAAAAGTGAACATTTTAATCTGAAGCTTCAACTCAATTTTTAATTTATATCTCACGATAATTGAAATTCAGTTTGGGCTCGTTTCTCGTTTTGATTTAAAAGTTACACACATTCAAAAGCCATCAGGTGCTTGCTTCTGCTCTAGAAATATTCCCACACTTGCCTGTGCTTTCTCCTCAGCAAAAATTAGCCCCATTGGCCTTCTTCATTGAAGCCCTCCATGCTGGAGTGGTTTCAGCAGGTTGGTGCTTCCTCCACACACCCCAAGGTCACATCGTACAGGGTCAGTGATGTTACAGCTCCTTGTTTTCCATTAAGGAGTCCCACGGGGCTGGAGGCGTGGGCCTACCAGTACCATTTTAGCATCATAATCATCATATCCGTGAGTGAGCACAGCTTCCCTGCAGTTTAATTTACTGTTTAAACAAGCACAAACCTCACAGAACGTCTGCCCTCCAATTACTCTAGAGGTAGTTCAGAGACACCAACTTCCTAAAAGAGATTCAAGGACAGCAGAATAAAGCAATACAAAAAGTTCTACTGATTTCCAAATCCCAACCACAAGAAGTCACTTAAGTGAAGAAATAGTGACCTGTTACTAGCACTACATGGAGAGGAAGGAACACATACACCCCCCAAAAACCCAAACACCAAACTTAAGTCTAACTGGCAGTGGGATCTCGCAGATTTACTGACTGAAGTCCTACCAATGTCAGTGTGACAAAGAAATGGCAGACCTGTCTTGGCATCAAGTGTCCTACAGCATTCCTGAAGTTTTCCATAAATGAGAAAATAGCTGTCAACTTCTTACTGCTTAGAGACTTCATCATTTTTTTAACAGAGGTGCTGATTCCCGCAGAGTAGATTGAAGTCCCATTACAAGAGTCTTTCTTCTCTTATTTACATTTAGCATCTCCTTTAGAAATCATCCCAGATCTCCAGAAGTCCATGGATCATGGTTAAATACTTTCTCAGACACAAGTATACGCTTCATAGCCTAGAAAACCTAGCACAACCAGGCAGGCAGCCAGAGTCTGTCTTCAGACTTTTTTTGACTGGCATGACTTAACAGCATTCCTTTTATTTATTTATATGAGGTACTCTTGTGACAGAATGGGGAAGATATACACAGAGAGATGTTAAGTATCTGTTCAGCTTTTCCCCATCATCTGTATCATGCTGGCACAGTGCCTTGCAGAAAGCACTGGAGCCTATCCATTTGCATCCTTGGCTAGGAGTGGATTGCCAGTCAGGGTAGAACGCACCGCCAGTGCATTCCTGTATTCCTATAAGCACATCCTTGGGATGTCATGCATGCTACTCATATATATTTAATTAGTGCATCAGTATATATGCCTGTGTGCCTGAATATGAACTGCAGACAGATGTGTGTAGTACTTACTGAAGTACCTCCCCCTGAGGAGAGGTGTAAACAGGCAGGTGACTGAAATGATTTAAAAGTTCAGGCATGTCTCTGAGGCTGTTCATTCAAGGACTGTACTCTGAGAAGCAAGTGTGCAGACTGGAGTGCACACTCATCATTCTAACTGCAGTCCAGCCTGTGCTTGTGCTCACTCCAGTGCCCTGCAGAATTCTTCATTCTCCTGCTTCACAGGCACCTATTGAAACTATTTCCAAACTCTTGTGACAAGGGACTGGGAGAGAAGGAAGGCACAGACAGACCAGGTTGTTCTGTGTTCTTTACAATACAGAACTGTGCTGTGATGGAATTAAAATATTACTTCCTACCTATAAAGCAAGCAAGTATAAGTTTGGAAGAGAGCATTGCAGAAAGACAAAAGCAGCAGAGTGATGTGCAAGATAATGGGAAATCCTTCTTTAACAAATGGAGAGAAAAGCTGCCCAGAAGCTTGTGAACTCCAGAAGAAGCAAGTGTGTGGCAGGGACAAAACCAGTTTCCCAGTCTCTGCCATAACACCTCATAGTAGGGTGACTAAAGCAACCAAGGAAAAAAAAAAAAGCTGTTTAGCATGTTGCAAAATTGTCCTGTGCACATTTTTCTCCTTAACTTTGTTTTCAGTTTTGTAATTAGCAGTTCATTGTGTGCTCTGCTAGAATCACAGTGTTTCATTTTCAGCACAAAGAGTGACTCAGGCAAGCAGCACCTCTGAATAGCAAGCAGAATGTCACGGACAAACTCCTAGGTGCTCAGGGCCACCAGGCCACACTCCCCATCTCACTGATGGTGTCAGGTGTGCAGACATACATAGGTTTTCCTCTGCTGGGTGTTAGCCAAAACCCTCCACTCCTCCAGCCCTTGAGAAGGAATGACACAGCTCCCAGGCTATTGTCACCACAGATACCTCGCCTGCCATCTAATTTTCTGGAAGCAAACAAAAGTTAACTTTGCCTTCCTCTGGGTGAAGAATGGGGTGTGATACACACACACATTAAATTCCTTGTTTAAAATTAAATCCTTTGCCACAAGAATATTTTAATGACACCCCCACCATAGATTGCTTCCTCTGTATCCTGAGAAACACTTGCCCCCAGTTTTCAGGCAAGCAGCCTGTCCCTGTGCTATGGTCTGCTCCCAAGCATCAAGATAGTGATGGAAAGAGGAAAAAACCCAACAAAACCCAACACTTCTAACTCTCCCACGCTGACTTTAGTACACATTATGCTAGTTGGTAGACAAGGCTTTTGTACCAGATGAGATTACCCAGGATCTGCAGCAGCACAGACAAGGATGTGCATGTGTTCTGCTGCCTATAAATAGGCTCTCCACTTAACAAAAACACAACCCCAACAGCCAGCTGTTAACAACTAGACCACAGAGTCTAGGCAGCAATTGCTGCTTGCTGAATAAATCTGTGCAACCTACTCATGCTTCAATTGGCAAATGATGTACAGATTAATGTTTGATGAGAGCTGATAATATTAACATGATCTCTGAAGAGGCAGGAGTGAAACATGCTAAGCATGAAAACAATCTGAACTGCTGCTCAGCAGGGCTGCAAGAGGGGCTTTCCAGAAGTGAGCATTTTTAACTCACAGCTTGCCACTGGCAGCTTTGGCAAGAACAGTGGGGACTGTCAAAGAGAGGAAGGCCATCCCCATACCTAGGGGACTGTCTTTGGCTTGAGGCTTACCTCTCTCACAGGTTTCTTTGGTGAACAGTTGCCCAGCTCTATACTAGAGATTCAGCAGTACCCTGGAATAGCTACAGGAGTTTTCCAAGAATGAATGTACTAAAGGACAAGCCCAGCTCTTCTCCTAGCCCTAGATACAGTCATTGCAGGGCAGACTCAGGTCAGAGAATAGAAATGCAGACAAAAGTTTGCATTATGCTAAGCTCAGCTGGGTCTGACAGTCAGATAGGAACCAGCCCTCAAAGCTATACTGTGGGTACTCTGCAAGAAAAGTAGAGTTTGGTTGGGTCATGGGAGAGCCAGTGCTTCTGGAAAACACTTTCTCCTTGGTGCAGACTACTTGCCAGAACCTTAGTGCCATTCCAAGTCTAATGTGTTGACCTGACTAAGGCAGGACAGAGATTCACAGGCCAACCTGGTTTGATTTCCTAATTAAAAAAAAAACAACCAAACAAAACAGCATACCACCAAAACCCTAACAAACCAACAACATCAAAACCAACTCCTTCAGTAAAACATCCAAAGCCTGTCTTAAGGCTGATTTTGATGATCATTTGGTCCAAAAGGCTGAGCAAGATGACCCTCACAATTGGGTTGAGGCCCCCTTACAGAGAACACAGTCCTTCTGCAAAGGCTGTGCCATGACAAACTGGTGGCTGACACACATGGACTTCAGTTCTGTGGCCGAGCTGGAGTTGAAGCTGCTGATTCATCTGGCTTCTATCACCTGTGCCAGAAGGTCTGCACTCCTGGCAAGCACATCTACAGCCACACAACAGAGGTCCCATCATCATATGAAACAGCAGCTTGGACACCAGAAAATCCATGTAAATAAAATACAGCATAACCGTACCAATGTCTTACTTTCCTTTTTTTTTTTTTTTTTTCTTTTTTTTTTAATTAGGGTTAGGAAAGAAAGAAGGAAAATCTTTACAGCTTAGTTATTTAAGCCCTGAGATATTTTCCATTAAGTATGCCAATACAGATTCCAGATTCAGGCCAGGCTTAGATTGCAACAACTTCACCGACTTCAGAAGCAAGACTCCACTTTAGGTAAGCAAAGCAGAATTATAACGAGCATTTGGAGACAGCAACTATTACAGAAACAATCAAAAAAATTCATACACATCCAAAATGACCCAATAAAAAACTTAGAAATCCCTTGAACAGGCACTGCTGAATTTAGCCATGGTAAATCCAAATTGCATTCTCTTCCTTCTCCACCTTTCTTTCAGCCACAGGTTACTGCTCCTGTAATAGAAGTGGAAAAATACTGCTCTTTTATGTAGTCTTCACAGGCAGCTTATGACAAAAATATAAGGCTGTATGCAAGAACATAAGGCTATAAAAGATTACAGCAAACCCTGCCAGTTCTTACCTGTCAGAACTCTTAGAGAAAACTACTAAGGCCACACTTTGAAATTTATTTTAGCACTATTATTTTAAAGGCTGTCATAAAGTTTATGAAGGACGGAGTGCTTAGTGTCTCACCACCCAGCATGGACACCCGCTAACTAAGGGCAAACTGTGTTGTAAAGGTTTGCATAAAATGACAAACTGCATTAAAAGCTTGAAATTCTTTTCAGAGGAAGCTAAATATAAGTCAATATATCTTAGAAGAAAAGCATAGGGGTAGGGGAGGTGATTGGTGGTGGAAGGCCAGAGGGCACTTTTTACTTCTTTTTAGCTGTGAGGCTCTCACCTGGGAACTGGTTTTGGCATCTAAAGATATTTTTTCAGATCGCACATCAGCTAACAGGCAGTTCTAGAACAGGCCGAGTGTGAAACACCTTGAGAAGCTGACATGGTATCAATAAGCCATATGTTCTCCTTACATGGCCACAATGGGAGTCTCTTTTAAACAACAGGAGAAATTATCATGGATATTGAAAGGCTGAACAATTACTTAATTTACTCTGAAGAGAAACATTACTAGTACCATTATGTTGGCCCTATGTTAAACTATGTACAGCACTGAAGATCTATGGTGACAGGTAATACAAACCAAATCACAGTCCCAAATGGTCTGAAATCCATTTGCAATATTCCTCTGCAAGAATGCAAGTTTCAGAGCTCAAAACATGACTGAAGACTTTATTGATATTTTTCATATTTATAATGTGAATAAAACTGAAAATTCTTGCTCACAAATGCACAACAAAACATAATTTCTACTCCCACTATGCATTGTTATAAATGCACCAGTACAAATTGCTAAAATATTCCCAGCAAGGCTTTTATAAAATTCATAAAGGCTGGTTCTTCACAGGTCTTCAAACTGCATTGAAATCCTTAATTTCCAAATGTTTTTCTGTGTATATTTCAGTTTTGAAAAAAAACCCCAAAACCCAGGTAAACAGAGTAAGCTGCAATTACGCTTTGCTTTTACAATAACTCTAGCAGCTCTAATCAGGAAAATGCAGATAC
This sequence comes from Calcarius lapponicus, assembly GCA_039654755.1. Taxonomy (NCBI): domain Eukaryota; kingdom Metazoa; phylum Chordata; class Aves; order Passeriformes; family Fringillidae; genus Calcarius; species Calcarius lapponicus. The sequence goes on along the minus strand of CM077464.1, from coordinate 53,205,321 downwards.
TGGATGCTCTTGCCAAGTTTAAATAGTTTTACATTTTACATATCTATTCTCTGATAACTACTGAAATAATATTCTTTAGTAACTAACTCACCAAATTCCACATGTTACTACATTCAACAACAGCATTTTCTTGGGCACACTAACTTCTTTTTTGCAATAATGAAGCAAGTCTGGAGAGAAGAAATACCCAAATGCACACTAGGAAAAGGCATAAAAATTCCAACAAACATCAGCCACACAATTTTCCTAAAAAATGAGCAATTGAAATACAGGAGGCAAGATTTCTACTTTGTGTTTGCATTTTGCTTTTTCCTCCTGCTGTAGAAAGAAACTGTTCTGTTGCATTCACATGGCTCTTCACCCGTTACACTTGCAAAACCCAAAGCCATTTGTAGAGGGAAATCAGCAGAGCATCTGTCAACAGAAGAGTAAATGTGATGGTCCTGGTGTCAGCACCCAAGCAAAATACTGACTTTGGAACTCCAGCAACCTGACAAGCCTGTGAAAGCTCACTGCAACCTTTTGTTGTAAGGTTTCACGTTAGGATTTAATCTCCAATTGATCACACATGTCAGAAAAGTGTGGGATTGTTTTAGTGCTTAGGAATACAGCATCTTGTGCATAGAGAGAGGGCAATACCTGGTCTGAATCTGTTAAATCTTCAGGAAAGGGGTTTGAGCAGGAATAAAGATGCAAGTCTTTTGCTGTCTCTACACAGGGGACATTTTCCATTCTGACTACCAGCTACTACATTTCAGTGCCCACTCTTCTGGGTGCCTGACAGAAACAGCCCAGGCTTTGCATTGTAATGTTTATTTCTAAAGCTGGAATTTCAGACATTTACAGTTTCAGGGCATAGCTTTATGAGTTCTTCTCCAATGAAATAATTCTTGTTATTTGGTTTTAAACTGCTCCCCAGTACAACCTTGCTGGCTTTTTAAAAAAAATACGAAAGTGTGTCTGTGCTCCTCTGGTGGTACTAGTTTGTCATCAGTCCTCAATAAATTAGCAGTGTCATCCATGAAGTGAGCTGGGGAAGCAGCATCATCCTGTGCTCTCCTGTGCAATGCAGCAGCACACTACTAAAAATAGGTGCTGCCTTTCACTCCAGAGATGGAAGCTTCCTGAGAACAAGGCATTTCTGTACTCGGGGTACATGCACAATATGCAGCACACTGATATATCACCACTTGTCCATATGTAAAGTGAATAGATTTGCAGTATTTCCCCAAACAGAAAGCTGTCCCAGCCACACAGCAAGTGTGTTTCTAGTAAACACTCTTCGGCCTCCGCCCCACAGGCTTGAGCAGTTGCATTTTAACTCATGTTTTTTAATTTTATTTCCACAACTGCCAAAGCAGTTCCATGTTTCTGCTAATCTTTTTTGAAATAGAAGAAAGTGAAAAATGTTTCAGGAGAAATTTTGGAACATCTTCAGATTATTTTTTTTTAAAAAACATATTTTGTTTAAGTAGAAGCAAACAACAAGTTTTTGATCTCAGCTCTCACATACAAATCTGGACCATTCCACATTTAGATGGAAAAATGGAATCAATCTATTTCTGAAGAGAACTGGCTCTGGGCAAGGATAGGCAAAGCATGAAAGCTGCTCACTCAGAAGAGGGCAGAAGCTGGAGGGATGTTCCCTGGGCAAAGGGAAAGGATGCGCTGAATCAAGGGATGGAAGAAGTGATCACAAAGGGTTCAAATATGGAAACAGGACTACGAACCAGCCTGGGAGTCTGAAGGAATTTGCTGTTGAGCAGAGAAGCAAAGCTGTGGCACAGCTTCCTTAGAAGCTCTGACAATTTTGCATTAAACATCTGCTAAAATGGTATTTGACCACTGTGCCAAAAGGACATCTCTGATGTGTGGCTCCCAGGAAGGACAGACTGCATTTGGCAAAGCAAAGCCACTCTCTGCCCCATGCTTCTGCCAGACACAGGAGATGAGGAGTGCTGGCTCCACCTCACTGCACAGCCAGTCTCCCAGAAGCACAGAAATGCCACCAGGAACTAGTAGATCCTTACCTCACCATTTCTGCCTGCCAAGAAAGCATGAGCCCAGGGCTTTGCCTGTTCAAATTCAGGAAAAAGGTGTTTGAAGAGCTTTGCTCAGCACAGCCAGCATTCTGTGAACAGTGGCAGAGCTCTAATTAACTGCACAGACTTCATCTCAGCAAAATGTTTTAAAAGAAATTTTAAAAGTACATGAATACTCCCAGTTAATCCATAAGGCAAAGAGCTGAATCACAGACTCTGACAAGGCAGTCCCTGGAAAGCAGATAGATATGTCATACACTCCATTTCTCATTCCAGGAGCATCCCAAGTCCAATGTGTAGCAAGCAGCTTTATATGCCTATAAGCTGAAAGGAGAATGCCAGTTTCCAACACCCAGGAGGATTGTTCAAATCTGGAGTCGAATTAACTTCACAAATCTCCTTCACTCCTAGTGTAGGAAAGTTACAAAGGAAGATTGACTTGACTGCATGCCAGACATGTAGATTCCAAACAATTGCATTTCCCCCGAGTCCTTCCATGAAGCCCAAACTGCAGTCAGGACAAGCAAGGACACCAGCTCACCCAGGCTTCAGGGCTGTCCACCAGCCTGGGTCATTTCAGAGCCAGGTGGTGCTCTCCTGTGACTGCACTTTTCCAGGAGCAGAACTGTCCTGTCCCACAAAAGGAGCTCTAGCATCACTTCACAACAGAGCAAGGCTGATGTCTAAAACATTCCTAGTCCATTCCAGCCACTACAAGTGCTTGAGATCACAAGCCAATTTCAGTCCCTTCAAAATAACTTTCTCCTAAACGCAGTCTTATCCTAGGGATGAGGTGAAGCTCGCTCTACATCCACACTTCCTTCTCCATTAGCACAGCATCTCATGTAGCTTGTACCTGGAGAAATATTGCCAAGAGATCCTCTTGTTACGTATCCTTCCAACCACACATGTGGGCACATCTGCAGGTTGGGCAGAATAGGGATTGAGAGCAACCCTGCAGAGAAAGACTTGGAGGTAATGGTTGAGGGAAAACTCACATGAGCACAGTGTGTGCTTGCAGCCCAGAAACCCAATGGAATCTTGGGCTGCATCCAAAGGAGAGTGGCCGGCAGGGTGAGGGAGGGGATTCTGCCCCTCTGCTCTGCTGAGGGCCTCAGCAAGAGTGCTGCATCCAGCTATGGGGTCCCTGAAATTAGAAGGACATGGAACTGCTGGAGCAAGTCCACAAAGTTGATAAGAGGACTGCCCTTTTAAGGCTGAGAACACTGAGGCTGTTCAGCCTGGGGAAGAGAAGGTTGTGTGGATACCTCATAGAAACCTTCCAGTATTTGAAGTGGATCTACAGGGAAGCCAAAGAAGGACTCTTTGTCAGGAACTGTAGTGATAGGACAAGGACTAATAGGTACAAATTGAAAGAGGGGGAATTTAGATTAGAGATTAGGAAGAAATTCTTTACTGTGAGAATGGCAAGACCCTGGAACAAGTTACCCAGAGAAACTGTGGATGCCCCAACCCTGACAGCGTTTAAGCCAGGTTAGATAAGGCCTTGGGCAACCTGATCTAGTGGGAGGCATCCCTGTTCATGGCAGGGGTCTTTGGACTAAATAATCCTTAAGGTCCCCTCCAAACCTTTACATACTATGATTCTAAAAGCATTCCCTATTCTGGTAGGACTTTGGTTTGCCCCTGTGTAGGGGAGTCTGCACTTCCAGGTTCCTGTATTCCCTTAGGAAAGTGTATTTCAGCTTAGTTCAACAGCTTAAGAGGAAAAGCTTGGCAATTTCTATTGTACCTTTGAGAACTTAGCGATTGGCTTAAAATCTGACATCAAACCTGGCATCAAATGAGCCAGGTAAAATAGTATGGTTCTGAAAAGGCCTGGGGAAAAGGCCAACTCAGCCCCAACTGATGCAACACTTCTGAACTATTCCCAACCCACCCAATTAATGTACATTGAATATTTTTGGAGAACAGATGCCACTATGAGTTATTTCATACCTGCATGGTATGAAGTCTGCAAGGACTCTTCAGTGGCAGAAACACAAGCTTTTGCAGAAAACAGTGACATCCACCAATTAACATAGGATCTCATTGAGACCAGTAGACATACTCAAAAGACTTATTGGCAATTTCACAAGATGGAAAAGGCCTGGTGTATTCAGACTGAAAGCAAAATTATCTAAAATAGCCATGAAGAGCTTTCATAGAGATCAGCTTGAGAGAGGAGCAGGAATTTTTTGCTGTTGCTTGGGAGGGGGAAAAAGAATACAGAGAGATGCAGGTGTACTTCAGATAAGCACCACCCTTAAGATTTATGAAGTTTTTTTTCCTAGTTGGATGGGAAAGAAGAAGCTCTTGTACCCCTCAGCAAGCTGTGTTCTGCAGAGAATTGGATGCAAGGTTGGACACAACACAGATTCTGAACACCATGAAGATCAGTCCTTCAAAACTTACGGTCAAATACCCATGCCCCCACCTACACACACACAAGTAGTACTTCACCATGTTACAACTAAAATCATGAGAAGCCAATCTGAATCTTGTTCAAGAGTGCAACTGGGCAAAAGTTGCCTTGAACATTACATCCCCTACTCTCAACTACATAGTACAGTTCCTGACACTACTAGTAATTAATAAGCAGAATTAACTTTAATTTTCTGGACAGGAAGGTAAGCAGCAAGTTTTAACAGAAATTCCCATTTCCTATTTGTCAGCCTTTTCTTAACCTGTTCCATGTTCATGAGAAACAACTCCAAAGAGAACACTTTAAGCACCCCAACTCCTAGTAGCAATTCAAGCAGGGTTTCAGTGCTATTCACTTGAATAGCATTCAGTCAGTCAGGGAAGCTGAAACAATAACATATGTGAAACAGCTTGAATCTTGAGGATATGATCTATACAGAATTAGTTAACAGAATTTTTTTCTTTAAACCCACACACTCACCATAACATTCATTTAGTAAATCTGAATAAGAACTGCATTCAAGAGAACACAATCTGCATGTGAACATTCTGTGAAGAGAAAGAATGAATTCCATGAATCAATAATTTGCTTCAATTGTCTTGGTTCTGTTTACTATCTACACTATGTTTGATGAGACTTATTAATGTTGGACATCCTCTGTCTGAAATCTCTATATAAGGCTCCGAGTGAACATAGTCTGTGTTTACTTTGACTTCAAAGATAATTCAGCATCTGCAGAAGAGTTTTCAGACTGAGAGGGACTTTATTAGCTCTGCTGTCATAAGTTCAGGGAAAAAAAATCTCTGCATCATGTCAATTTGAGGCAAGAGGCCCTCCATTCAATATCTCTTATTTTGCAAAACAAATTTTTTTACATTATGTTGATATCATATAGTATTGTAGTTAACATTAACATAATAATGATGACATATGTGCTATTACCATTACAATGTTGGCATGTTGATTTTTAATATTGACAGAGCTGCCCGAAATATCTACTGTTTACAACATTTGTTCTAGCTAAAGAGATTTTGTAGCATTTGCTAATCAACTGCAGCCACTTCCCACCCATAAAACTGATGCAAATAAGAGAAAAAAAACAGCTAGAGGGATCCAAAGACATAAACACTTTTACTTATAACTCTGTAAAGAGAAATCCCTCTCTCTCTCCATATGGCTTTCTCTTGGCTCTTAATCATCTTTTCATTGGCTTCCAGCTGGCTGTCTCACTATCAAGACCAACTTGCTATGCCAAAGTCAGGCTCAGAAAGATGAGAGCTGCAGAGTGGCATGACTGGATGCAGCAGTTTTTACTAGGGGTAAGTCTAGCATAAAGAGTGCATAGCAGGGTCACTTCACTTGCCTGAGCCAAGCAGGCACTGCTGTGTTCCCAAAACACAGCAGCAGGTCTATGTTCACACTTTTTAGTAGCAGGAGCGAAGAACAACTACTACAATTGAAGCTACAGGGAAATTCTGCAGGCAGAAGTGTAATTACCTGAGTGGGAATTCTGGCAGAAAACCCAGACCTCTTTCTCTCCTTAAATAGAAACAAATACTGTGCAGTCACCATGGAGAGATTACGTACAGCATTTGGATCACACACAGCACTGAAATACAACACACACACAAGAGAGCCAGCCACAGAGCTGGTTTAGCAAAGCACAACCAAGTCAGGTCTCCACTGACTAATGCCACCATTTTAGCCATCATGTCAGTCTTACAAATATTAAGCTATCTGTCAAAATTTATGCTCTGCATTAAAGGTCAGCTCTGCAAGCTGTTTAGTCCATCTGGGAGTACCTAGAGCCTGACATGACATGAATGAGACAGAGATGGAAGGACTCACATATTGATCTACCACTACCCAGGTAAGATTTTAAGAATAGAAGAAAACCACAGAGAAAGAAACATCAAATAGTGCCTGTGTGTGAAGGCCTGTTTGGATTTAGCTAAGCAGCCAGTCACTGAAGTGCAGCAGTTCTTGTGCAGTCTGTAGAGGCTTTAACTTGCAAAAATTAGTTTTGGTCCATGTCTGACACCTTTGGTTTCCAGTCGTCCTATGCATCCAAGCCTACCTCCTCATCTCTCTCTCTAGCCCTTCCTGCTGCTCATTCCCCAAGCCAGCTCATTTTTTTGCCTACAGCCCCCAACAGCCTCCGACTCAATCCCAGCTTCAGCCCCCCCTCTCCAGGGGTGGAGTTTTCCCCCTCTACTCCATCACCCATGTCCCCCAGGCTTCCTCCTTGGGGTTGTGATAGCACCCCAGGGGGGGTCACCAGAGCACAGGGAAAATGAGCACCCTTTTCCTTCTTCAAGCACAGCACGGGCTGCAGTTTTGTAGTCTTTTTGGCTTCAAACTCCCCTCCAAATGACTACTTGTGCTCACTAGTTCTCAGGGCACTTCCTCTTTAGCCACCTGACTATTCAGTACTGTTTTCAAAGAGAAATATGGCTACTCAGAGTCCCTGTAAAATATACCATCAGTTTCTATTCTTCAGAGTCAGCAGGACTGTTACCAGACTAAGAATCTCAGAAATTTGCCTCTCCCTTTCAAACCAGCCAACCTTTGCTTTGTTAATAACTGCAGTCAGCCTCCAAACTTTAGAAGAATGTTTTTTATCTGCTTACATGTCAGGGTGGTGATACTAAATGGGAAATCGTTCGCTTAGCAGGACCTGCAAAGCCTTGCTGTGTATCAGAAATGCCATTCCATGGAGAGTTCTTTTCTCCCCTCTCTGCAGCAGCTCACTAATTTAGGTGCATAAATCAGAGACAGCTGATAAGGTCACAGATACCAAGATGTCCTGCCTCCCATTTAGTTTTCCCAAGCATCCTGCAAGCCATCAAACAGCTTCAGATTTGGAAGTTTTGAAAACAACTCTCCTCATTTTAAAATAATCTTACATTTCAACTTCCTTCACATACCACTAGCAATTATAGAAACAGCTTTCTGATTTTATAGTGATTATTCCCCAGCATGCACATCTCTGTGACTGGCTTTTGTTTCCATTCTCACAAGACAAAGCATGGAGAGATCTGCACTTTTTTCCCTCTTCCCACCATTACTGGTCTTCTCACAGCTCGTCTTTCTCTTCAGTTTCCATGTTGTGCTTCACATAAGCTCCATTCCATGGGTTTTCTTAAAGGGAAATATCTTAATTTGTATTTATGAAAATCTGCTATTTTTTTGCATAGCACACATCCTGCTGCCTTAACTGTACTGAAACTTGCTTATTTTTAATGTTACATATTAATGAAAAGCTGCTAAAATGAGAGAAAGGATTTTCTATCATCAGTCAGCATCAGTATGAGAGCAGTCTGCTCTTGAAAGCCTCTAGCTCTGATTGTTCAAAAACATACTGTTCACCATGTCAGTTGAATCTTGTGCGCCAGATATTAAAAGTTCAGGCTCTAAGTGCACAAATCACGTTGAGATCTGAGAAAGTTCTTTGCCATAAATATTAATGAGGGCCAATTTCATGCCACTTGTTACATCCCATGTACACTTACTTCTTCAAACTATCCCTTGTCTTGTCTTTTATGTCCCAATAATCAATTTGTAAAGCATAAATCATAAAGCTTACCTAGTTTTTGATTATGCTACAGCCTATGATATAGCATTTAATCAATTTTCTTACTTTGATAAGTGACGTTATTTCCATTTTATCATCTTATCTGTGTTTGAAGGAACAAATAAAAGTCACCTCTTTGAAAGATTAAAATTTCATCTATTATTTACTTAAAATCAAGTTTTAGAACTGCACCATCACAGTAAGCATTTAATCAGAAATGCAAACAAGAAGCTCAACCTGTACATCCTGTTCTGCCCTACATCAATCACATTTCAGCATTACCTTGTGCAATCTGCAGACATCTGCTAAAGAGAAAACAGAAGAGCAGCAACAACAAAATACCCACACACCAAAAGGTTACTTGACTTGCATTCTGTGTGAATTCAGACTGAACACAAGAGTCAAGTCCCTGTTGATCAGGGATGAGAAAAGAACAAGATGTTTTGGAAGACAGCTGTTTCTCAAGAGCCAGCAAGTGCACATTTGAGAGCGCCTTGCAGCGCCAGGATGCTGGCACAGGTAGGTACAGCCCCACACGTGCTCTGGGCTTGGCAGAGGCACTGCCTAGAGAGAACCTGGGAGCCCCACAGGAATCTTAAGGCAGTGCTTTGCACAGTCAGGCAGGGCACACTGGGGCAGGGAAGATCACTTCGGGCTCCCTGCCATGCAAATGAGTTTATTCAGCTTTGCAAGCAGAGCAGCTGAGAGCTTGGACTGGAGACAAGAGGAATGCAGAAGGCTGCCTGCAGCCAGCCGGACAGAGCGATCGCTTAGGCTGGAGTCACAGTGTCTCAGCAGTGGGGTTCACTGGATTCTGACATCCACTGGCCTTACTATTTAAAAGAGGCATTAGTCATGTTAACATCTCAGCTTCTCATACATACACAGAAAATATGACAAGTTTTAAAGAAATGTTGCCACAAGTCAGAGTAAGGTCATAAAGTGACATTCATTTGTTACCAGGGTCCCAGGAAGTTAAAAAAAAATCCCATTGTTATTAACAATCACTTGAGCTTTTGCTCCCCTTCAAAAGGTTTTGAATCCTTAGTTCATACAAAGAGTCTGTTTCATGTAAATATTTGGGGGAAAAATATTCTCTTTCTTCTAACTATAACTAGCTGATGATGTCAGCACAAGTGACCCAAGACATGATCTTCAACTGACAGCACTGACTTAACATTTCTCTGCTGCCTTTTATAACAACCTCTTGAAAGCATAAACTATGGCTGCTTTTTTCTTTTTTTAAATCTCCTACAGACATCTACTTCTAAGGATGTGAACAGGCTCAAACAGTAATCAAGAAATCATACAATGATCTCAAAGGATGCTTAAAACATTCTCCCTAGCTTGTCCCTGTCTCCCAATGACATTTTCTCCCATTTAGAAGCTTGCCTGAAATTCCAGATTTAGAACTGATCTTTTTTCCTGGCTAATGGTGTTGAAGTATACTTAACAAATTCAACCAGACATTGAAATGTGTGTATTTTACATGTGTATTTTACAAGTAGCTTGTTCATCCAACAGCTTGAGTTCCCACAGGAGGTTCACTAACACCCTGAATGCCCTATAGAGACTTGGGACTCCAAGACCAGCATCCTAGCTCTAAAGATGAAACATTCTCTCTTATCTTCTGAGAGGAGTGTCTGGACAAGGACAATGATGTCTGTATGCCAGGACATAAGTAGAAAGCTTTCTGTGGAGTTATTTATTGTAGAAACAGGCCCTGGCAACAGTTAGACTCCATGGTGATAACAAATAACCAGGCTCTCAAGGAAGAGCATTGGGCAATCCTACTCCCTGGACTTGCAGCAAGGAGCAGATGGTCACAATTTCACCATGGGCTACAATATTTCTATCCAGGCTGCAGTGGCAGAGCTACCTTCTGAGGGGCTACAGAACAACCAGGGAGTCAAAAGCCAGGTGGTGACCTCCACCCCATGGACTCTGTCTGAAATACCTTAGGAGATGCGTTAGCACATGAGTGTGCCAGGAGGACATAGGCACACAGAGACATCATTTTGCTGATGTTAGGGGTGGCTCTGGCTCTGTCAGGGAGCTCTTAAGGAGAAAGGCTATCACTCACTCAGCTGAATGCAATCCTTCTGCTACAGGGGAAGCAGAGTCACCATTTGGCCACAGGCATGATCTGATTTCACAGCACCTGAAAAGTTGATTTTCACAGTCTGTCCCACTTGCCTCATTAAAGATACAATTATAGACACTTATCTCCCACACCAGTGATGAACGACAACACTGCAGCAAGGTGGATTTTGCCTCAAAAAGTTATTTTGAGGCAGGGGGCTTGTATAGATGCAAATATTATGTATGCAAGATATATATGTGAAGCCACTTTGTGAAGCTTACAAAGTTGAGTTGACTTAAGCCCAAACATACAGAGAAGAGACAAATTACATCTAGGCTCTAATCCTCCATTATTAGGCGGTTCAAAGCTATTGCTTACAAGGTGCACAGGCTAACACCTTACCACATGCTAATTTAAAACTCAGTTTTAAATTTCTAACCAATGTTCTGCACACAGAAGGCCCTTAAAGTACTGAAACAATACTCTCAATAGAGTCAAATGGATTGTGGCCACATTTAAGCTTAAAGTTATGCTTTATTTTGAAACTGGAAAATAAAAAAATTAATTTTGAAATGGTCCAAGAGACCTTCACTCACCATCCACCTGTGACAGAACATGGATAAGGTATCAGGAATCCCTCTGTCTTCCACTGTACTCTGAACCTCACAATTCTATAGGACTACTCTAGAGAGTCCCTTACATGTTTAGAAGCCCAAGGAGTTTTTCACATTTGTTACTTCATCTTGCTGTAGACTAGAAATGACAGCATTGATGAAACAGAGACAGACCCTCACAGGCTGGGGCAGCTTGACTAAAAGGGACTTTAAAGGATGGAGCCAAACTTGAAGATGAGACAAGTGAGGAAATCTTCCCCAAAGAACCACCACAAAGATTTACTTCTTTTCAGATAACCCAAGCACAAGTTAACAATAACAGAAGTTCATAACAGCTTCACAAACACAGATCTAGGAGGAAATAATCTTGAAGGTCTGTTGCTACAGCCAACTTCCAGACTAGGAATCGTTCATGCTGTGACACCATGCAGACGGAGCTCTTAGCACTGGTTTAAAGCCATGCCATAGTAACACAGAGTACTGATGATGATGCTCTTCAGCCTGACTGTTCCTCACTACCAGAAGAGAAAGCAGGGTCAATACTTTTCTTGGCAGATGCCCAGAACAGACCAAGAGAACAAACCCAGCCTTGTCCCCAGGGGTACAAGGGGACCCTCTCTGACTGGGATTACAGTACATTGGGAAGGGAGGTTGCCCACAAGCAGGGCTCTCAGTCAGGTGTTACAATGAACCAGTTTTTACCACAGCCAATACGATGCCCTGATAAGCAGCAGGTAGAGACAGTGAGTAAATATCCTTTTATTTCTTCACATTTGCAACCAGAGGTTGCAAGGCTGGTTATAATATGAAAAAAATAAAAACATAAAAACTCCAGAAATCATCATGGCAACAAGCAAATGTGTGCAAAGAATTTTTTCTTTTTCTTTCAAATGCAAGTGAGCACTTAAACCCAAACTTTTCTGTAATCTTAGGATACCATTGCAGTAAGAGTTGCTAATGGAAAAGCAGCACCATTTTTTGGTTTATTTGAGCCCTCTTATTTCAAAGTTTAACTCTTGCATTTTTCAAGTGCTGTGAACATCTTATGTTTCACAAACATGCTAAATGGAGTATCTACAGTGATTGTTTACACTCTATAATAAAAAAAAAAGTTGTAATAAAGTAATTCAAATAGAACACAAAAAGAGTAATTAGCAGTGTTTGCTAATCATTAAAAAAGACTTCACTCCCAATACCACAGAGGGATGTGATACAAGGATTTCATTTCATATTGAACAAAATTATTTGCTTGTTCTGAAATGGTTTCATTTAATTTTAACCTCTCTTTCCTCCCACTTTCTAAAGGATAACTTCGCAGGAAATTTCTAAACAGAAAGTTTTGAGATCGTGCTTCAATCTTCTTTTTTGACACCAAAAAAAGACATACCATACCAAGATACTTCAACCACATTTTTCTCCTGAATGGATTACTAAAACCAATACAAATTCACATCACTTGTCAGTATTGCCCACTCATCCTGCTTTTATTTTTTGCCAGGGTGCATTTTGCTGTATACTGGCTTCTGACATTTGCATGTTCTGACTGACAGCTGAAGCCCAGTGCTTTTTGGGTAACTGGTTTGGTTATTTTAGGAGCAGTACAGAGTCAGCTACAGGGTGGTAGATGTTCTGTATTTTTGTTTTACAACTAAAAAATAAAACAACGTTGTCATACTCACTATGCTTATGAAGACTGGCAGATGTCAAATATCTGCAATTTTGATTTGGTCCAAGCATTTTTCATACAAGAGCTCTCACTTCTGCCAGTAGAGACTGGGCAGATGGTAGAACTGTCAGCTGAGGGCTTCAAAACATGATGGGTGTTGGCCTTAAAGTTGCTCATTGTTTATTCATGTCTAATATGTGGAAACTAAACAGACACTAAGAAGAGTTATCAAATAACTTGGGTTTTAGTCCTAATGCTGTCTATAAACATATAATTGCATATAACTGTTGAAATGCTTATGATCAGACTCAAATGTAGCAATGCTGTTACAACAAAAATCACAATAATGCATGAAAGTTTGGGTCTCTTTAACAGAGGAACATAGTGATCTTTACAACATGGCTCATTAGGAGACTTGTACAACACCATCCCAGCCTGGCTTTCTCCAACCAGATCACAGAAACTTTAAGAATTCAAACTATCAAGAGCTCCTATGGACCCCTTTTGGGAACATGCTCAAAAATTGACTTCACAGGTCTTCAGCATAAGCTTCCATGCTTCCCAGAACATACCCCTCTGGGTTGTAACTGGACTGGGCACCTGCACCATTCAAGCCACTAAAACGTCTACTGCAAACTTTAAGCAGTGAAGAGAGGCCCCAGCTGGCATTCTCCACTGGACAGTCTCAGTCTATGCAACCTCTTAGACAAAAACTCTGGCATTGGAAATACATCATGAAGCTTTGCTTGAATGACAAGCGCTGTACAAGTATTGAGTTTTAATGTTTACATCTTTTGACGACACACCGCTCCCCAGTGAGTTCATCAGTAAAACATCACCCTTAGAGGAAACAGAGAGACAAAAATCATCATTCTTGAGGAGCTGAGGATGCAGGGAACAATCAAACTACCACTGCCAGAACTGTAGAAGCTTATGAGAACAAGGTAAGTGTCACATGAAACAGGACTCCTGCTACAGCACTGGCTCTGCTGTGAGCCCCCTGAGATGCAGCTTTTGCACACTAAAAGCATCGTCACAGATTCGTCCTCTAGGACTATTAGAAGCAAGTTGTTTAATAGAGAACTGCATTGTAGGAGTGTTAATACAACAGAAGCTGGCAATAATTTCCAATTGTTTACAGTTTCTGGGCTTGTTTCAAATGTGAACAAAGGAAATAACAGTACTAATAACCTGCTCTTTGAAAAACTCACTGGAAGTACATGCCAGTAAGGGATACAAGCTTGTTTCTCAGGCCCACGAAACTAGAAGAAATGCTTCTATCAGGACTTGAAATGAAACTTAAATTAAGACATCAGAAATCTCTAATAGCAACATTTCTGAGAAATCTACAATTCATATTTGATCTCAACCTAAGAAACCATTACAAAATTGATTTTAGAAAATATAGAACTTATATTTGACTAAGAAGCTAGTGTCCATTTTCTTTGCATTCTGAATGATAACCTGTGGTTTATTTTGGCTTCTGAACTCAAGTTTTTTATTTTGTTGTCAAGCATTGTGTTGAGGATCAGATGCCTCTCCTAGACAGGCTTTTGAGTACAGATGTCAGGAAAGAGAAGGTCTGCATGACATCTGAAAGGAGTTTAACACCGGTATGGTATGTATTGTTCAAAGCATGATCCCACCACTGCTTGAACACAGGAGCAATTCAAGCTTGAACCCGGGATGATTCTGAGTAGCTTTATCATTTGAGGGAAGCCATTCACACATCTCTAACCTCAGCCACTTGCATTATTGAAAAGAAAATTTCACAGAAACTTTCATATTCTGTGATTCTGCAATGAAAAGGACTAAACAAGCAAGGGCTGTGTTACAGTCTGGCCTCTGGTGCTGCCTAACACATCTCCTATTACCAGCACTTTGGAAAATGGGGATAGAGGGTCTCCAAGAACAGCTTCTCTATAGCCTTTACTTCACACAGATTTTTTGAGTATCCAAGAGGATTGGTCCCGCTGTGGCTAAATTTAGGTAACATACTGCAGGCAGGTTTTTGTATTTTTCCCCTTCATAGCAGAGGCAAGTGTCTGCTCTTTTTCTCCTATTGTACTAAAAAGCTGCCTGGTATTAAATTACACACACTCTTTTATTGACAGAAACTCAGTCTTTGCTATTTCTCCTTAGAGAATTTCTATTCTCCCAACAGGAAGAAGGCACTTTTTTCAGTCTTGAAATGAGTACAGCTTTTAAAATGAACTTCATATTTTTTGCTAACAAAGCCAACCTTTCCAACCGATACTTTATATTTGACCTGGGCCCACTGCTGGGTAGCCTACAAGTGAAAACATAAATCTGTCACTAGCTGTTAACTATTAGCTCTCCCTTAGCAGCAATAGAAAACTCAGCCTGTGCTGCCTTCCTTGAGAATAACTTACTCCATTAAAGCTCAAATCCAGCAGATTTCCTATGAATAGACAGATCAAACACAGATACAGTAGAAAAGGTGCAGTACCTAGACATATTGCAGATTACAACATGCAGCTCTGAATTTTGCTCATTAACACACAGGTAAATTCACATCTGACACTTTGGAACTGACCAGGAATAAGCATGAATTTATGCCAAGTTTCAGTCCTAGCACCACCTTCAATGAAGAAATGAACCCATGGCCCTCATAATGCTATAAAAGATGAGTACAACCAGGCTTGAGATTATTCTTACTGTAATATTGGGGAGAGAACCTTGCTAGAGGTTTCCCTTCCTGTGCATAGTTCTGCTTCATGTAAGTATCTGCATCCCTTAAGCCTTGGCAGCATCATGCATCTTCTCCAGATTACCTACCACAGCCAACACTGTCAAACAGCCTCATTAGAAGCTTTGGTCTTCTGCCCATCCCTTACTTTATCCTGAACAAAGGAATTCAAAGCAGTACAGGTTAGGATGCCTTGTTACACTTTTTTCTAAGCATTACTGCTCTAAAGGAGCAGCACCTTTGAGAGCAACATTTTATGAATCTAGCATAACAAAGCCAAGCGATACACACCATGGATGGAGGATAAATCAACGTCTGCAATTTTCACAGTGGTTCTTATTAAAAATGCTAGTAGAGACAGAGCTTTCACCTAAGACACAGATATCTAGTCTTCTTTCCATTATTACATTTTAGCACCTGCTGGAAGTTTGGGGCAGGGGGAACCTCTTTAACCCTTTATTGCTTCAAAGAGATTGTTTATCATGGGATATCTCAAGTTGGAAGAGATCCATAAAAATCATTGAGTCAAACTTCCTGCTTCTTGCAGGACTACCAAAAACTGGACCACGTAACTAAGTGCCATTCAGATGCTTCTTGAACCTTGACAGGCCTAGTGCCATGACCGCTTCCCTGGGGTGCCTGGTCCAATGCCTGACTACCCCCTCAACAAGGAGCCCTTTCCTAATGCCTAAAGTACCATTGTGATGTCAACGTGAAAATGTTTAATTCTCACCTCTGAGGAGTTACATTGAGCTCTTAATAGACACCCCTTCTCCCAGAAGTGGCAGGAGTTGAATTACAGGCAGAGCAGGATGCTTTAGTGCACTAACAGCTGTAGGATGTCACCGATCAGGTACCTTTTTTCCAAGTGTGCTTTTAAAGGCACTCCTACATGTGCAAGCTTTTGGAGGGTAAGCAAAAGCACCAAAAGCTGTCATTTCAAATGGAACAGTCTGTGGGAATTTTATCTCCTTATCATGAGTTATAATTTACAAGGAATGTGCTCAGGTTATTTTAGTGCTTCTTTTGCTGTTAGCTTTCAGTGTGGGTTCATTGAAGCTACGAGGACTCTTGATCTCCAAAACTGTTTAGCTCAAAGACAAGTTCTTTTCTTAGCTTGTATAGACACAGAACAATCTGGAAAGCAACCTGCTTGCTGAATACTCTGCTTTGTTTGGACATATTGGGAAGAATTTTCCAACCATCTCTTTCTATGCAGTCTACAGTTTGTCTTGGGTAAGGAATAACATGGTCAGTGTGCAACACCATTGTGCTTTCACTGGAATGGTCTTCCTCATTAAATAGAAGAGTTTCTATTTTTTTAAAACCCTTTTGATTCATTTTTATGATGATTGAACATTGCTTTGTTCAGACTTTGTGTGTCATCTGCATTCAGAATGTCTCCTTTGTATATCAGTTTTCTTCCTACTGATTCATGCTCCACCTTCATCTCACTTCATGAGTCATCTTCTCTACTATTTGCAGCACTTAACACTTCTGGCAGTGAGGCCTGACTTCTAGAGTTATTTATGGCAATAAAAGGCTGAGGAGCAGATAACTCAGGAAACTTGTAACAGGATAGTGATTACCTCAACCCTAGGTCCTCGGTGTGGGTTTAACACTGCTAAACCTCACATAGAAAATGGCAGAATTCAGCCTCCTGGCTAATCACAGAATCACCACATCTTTCAGGACTCAGCACTGCCCTCAACAGCAGGGCTGTAGGACTGGGCTGCTCATTTGTATGCAACAGAGACCTGTGTTATGATTACTAAGCTTTAACAAAACCATTCTTAAATCTCTTCAGCAATGATAAAGTAACTTCTCTGAATCCTCAGGACCTCATTACCAAATCCCCACGTCTACTGGGTGTACAACATTGCAAGCTCCACAGACACCAGCAAAGGGGAATTCTCACTTCAGGCAACACTCCCTCATGAGTGAGCACTGAGGTTATTAGCACATTATTACTTCTAGGCTTTCATTGGTATTGGAGTCCATCACCTCCATGCATGAAAAATAAAAGGCAGAAGGCAAGCAGCAAAGTGTCACCCCAACAACAAAATATACCCTACTGAAACCTTTCTACAGAGAGATGCTCTAGGAAAGACACCAAAGAAACCCCCAGCTAGACTGGAAAAAAATTTGGAAATGAGAAAGTGGCTGATTTTACAGTGAAGGACATGAAGCCTTCTGCTGAAGCAAAGAAACAGGTCATCTAATTCTGCTGCGTATTTTTCCAGTGTTTGTTTTATCACCTGAAACCCTCTACTTTTTAATAAATCAAGCTAATGTAGACAGTTTATGTACAACCTACTACCAACAGATGATTAACTGCAGTACAGTGGGTCTTATATTCATCTCAGAGACATTGCAAGTCCAGTTTTTTTTGCTGAAAGCCTGGAAGATTACTCTAAAAATATTCACGAGAAAGGAAACTTCTGGAGCAGTCTTTTTTTGTTCCTACAGCAAAAGATTCACAGTCCACGGACACCAGAACAAATTGACTAAATTCAGAGATAACTGGAGTACTCTTCTGATCACATTTGGGGTAAAAAGACAGAAAGAACGTTTTTTATGTATGTTTTTGACAAATACCTACTTCTATCTCTCAGTACAGAGCATTGCACATTTTGATTTTTTTGTTCTAGATTAGGGAAGAGGAACTGAATAAAACACACATCACTTTTTTCCCCCAGAAACTGCTCACCAAACCACAAAGAAACAGACTGAAAAGGACTGCCTGAGTTTTGAAAGCCCTCAGCCCTCACCTTTAGATGCTGAGCCAGGGCTGCTGCTGCTGAAGAAAATAACTGCAGTAGACAGCACAAACAATTATACTGAGGAGGACACTGTCACTGAGTCTTGGTAACTTACAGCTACATCAATGAATCAGTCTGGGTCTGTCTTGCAAATATGAACAGCTCCTCTGTTCCCTGCAAATGTCTTCTTTGAAGGCATAAGTAAATTATTTATAACAGGGCACAGCTGAGTCTTGCTGCTACCTATCTCACCTGGGAAAAGGTATCTCATCTGTGTGTAACAACACACTAATTAGAAGAAACAGGTGAGAAGAAGCAGGAAGAGGCAAGTTAGTAATGAGCCAGTTACTAAATTCAAGCACACACATTATCATAAGTCTATCAAATTTAATTTACTATTATTATATTATTAAATTTATCCAACTTCTTTATTGGCTCCATGACAAGATTCCCTTTTCCTAGGGATCAGGAGGCTGGAAACACATTGTATATACACAAGAAGACACAAAAGCAGGAGCACATAGGGAAAAAGCTATAACCAGCAGGGATTTGGGGCAGTTAAAAAATATGGAGGACCCTAAGAATTTTAACATACCATGCAGAAAGACTGGCAGAGAGGTGAAACCTTCAGACAATAAGGTGACAACAGGCCCCAAGAACATCTATTTGACAAGCATTGAACATATAAGGGAAAGACAGAACAAGTACCAAAATTATAATGCAGAAAACAACTGATGGGCTGAGATATACAGAGCACAGGTGAGTTGCAAGGAGATTACTCTTTCTATTCCAGAGTTGTATGTCTGGTCAGTCTCTTGACTTTGAAATCCTCTATGCCCTACCTTGAATGGGCATAAAACATTTATTACAGCCAGCTCTTCCAAAAAACCAGTAAAGCAATTATGCCATTTGCGGTCTCCCTGCTATCAGCCCCGCCATCACCTTCTGGTCCATGCCCACTCCCATTTGGGCCACTGGCTTTGCCCACCTCCCTTCCTCACCAATCTCACACCATGCTCACCTCTGCTCCTAGCCTGGCTTTTTACTTTCTTACCTTCAGCTACAGGTGACACATTCTTCCTTTCCACTTTCCCAGCCAAGAAATCCAGCTGCAGCACAGGACCACTCTTCTCTCAAATCACAGGCCAAGCACTGCAGAACAGATTAAAAGATAGCCCCGATTTTTACAGCTTTGTGGCAGTTCTCCTAGCACTCTCAGGAATAAAAAAAGCTTTCCTGCTTTCTCCTCTCTTGACAGACTTGTACTAAATCACTAAGGGGAGGAGCAAAAGATCATCTCGTTTCCTAAGCAGCTGGGATCCCACCTGAGAAGCTGAGAAAGGCAGCCCATTAGATAGAGCCTACTCTTTCAGCCTACCTCCAGGCCTGGTCCAGTTGGCATGTTTTGCAAAAAAATTGTATTAGCAAGAGAGAATAAAACTTGGAAAAATCACCCTGTGTTGCCTGGAAAGAACAATGGAGACACAGGAAAATGAGAAAAAAACCCTTAGAAAATAGAGAAACTACTCAGCTGGTTCAAAATTTTACAACAACCTGACAAATAAGAGAAGTAAGAGACCTGAGGATACATTCTCTCTACGCAGTTAACTGAAGCTGTTCCTTGAATTTTGTTTCTTAGGTACATTTAGCTAAGGCTATCTGGCCAGGTACGAAATAAAAGCTGTTGTATGCATACACACACATCTATACAGACTGTTCCACTGAGTTAGAGTAATTTGCCTGAGCTGGCAATGAAGTTACTCAAGTGCTAATAATCTCCCAGTGCCTTGTCATGGTTTCAGAAGGGCAAATGATCATCTGTTTGCAGCCAATGCCATTTCTTCAATTATTTCCTGGGCTAGAATTTTAACTCCCTGCAGCACAAAGCCCCATAAACCCCTGATGATATGAGAGAAAAGCACAGCATCAGTAAAAGTGCCTTTTTGTAGCAGGACCACTCATGTGGTTCTGTCTGGCTCATCTGTGTGTCACACATGATTGTTAATCTCTCAAATCAACTATGCAGCAAAGATACCTTGGAAGAAGCAACGAGAAGTGTAGGACTAATAGCAGGCTACCTCAGATAAACCTCCTAGAATCAAAGATTTGAGATGAAGCTGGGGCATGGTGTAGTTCAACTGGTGGGCTGAGAAGTGATGCTATCTAGCTTGTCAGCTTTACTTGGGGAGGGCACAAATCTGTTTCAGAAGTGAAACACTCAATTCTTCATCCTGTGCACATTCAAGGACTTAACCCAGAGGAGGTAACTTTTCCACCTGCATCTATTGGGGCAGGGTGCATGTTAAAGGTAGGTAGGCTGGTACATGCTTTGTGAAGGGGTTGTTCTGTTGTCTGCCTGACCCCATTAGACCAGAGGGAGTTACATTCTGAGTCTTTCTAGGATGCTTTTTGGAAGAGGCTGAGCACTGTGTGGAAGGCAACTTTAGGAAAAAACCTCACACAGATTTCTCCTTTTGCAAACTTCACAACAACTTTAATTATTGCCTTTATTAGGAGGATCTGCTGAAATCCACAATTTCATGTTTTTTAACACAATAAGGTTCTGAGCCTCTTCCTGCAATAGAAGATACAAACTCTTGGCTGGGCACACAGTTTAAATATTTTCTGGATTTAGAAATAATTTTAAAATAAAGACCAAATGTCTCTGTTGAGTGAACTAATTTCTGTGTTATTAACAAGAGAAGCAGTTAAAGCCTGCCTTATTGAATTGTGTATTTCACTGAACACTGATCTAACTCCCACTGAAAACCATCCATGTCTTTCTGTTACTTTCAGTGGATGTTGGACTTGTCTCTTGATGCCTAAGAGAATAGTTAAGCAGGGAGAACTAAGTTACATTTCTGAGCAAAGAAACAGCTTGCTGTTTTGACTTAGTTCAAAGAAACAGTACATTGTGAATATTCCTGTGTATAAAATTACACTGAGATGTAGCTGACAACTGCAGGGCTCCTCGCCATGGCTAACTGCACAAAAAAAAAAAAAAAAAAAAACAAACAACAGCAGGACAGCAAATAGGTGCCAGGTGTCTGCTTTTAAAATGCCTTCAAGTATTAGATCTCCTCCTGTTTGACTGCTGGGTCTCTTACCAAAACCCTCGGGGCACAGTTCAACAGCTCTCATGACTAAGCTCCACAGACTTGTGTCACAGTCACATTTGCACTACTCCCTGTCCCTTGACAGGTTGAAAAGGCACCAGCAAAGCAATAGAAGCCCACAACTCCATGGCAACTGTGGAGGAAAGAACTGCTCTCCCTGTCAGTGGCAATCTCCCTCTGCTAGCCATGCATGGAGAGAGACGCACAAGTCTAGGCAAGGGTGGCTCGAGGAGAAGCATCTCTGGAGGTCAGCCCAGCCAGGGCTTCCTCTCCTCAGACATAACCATCATGGACCTGTTTCCATTGGAGTAATTTGCCTGAATTTAATCCCTTGATCTTTACCAGAGGGCAGCCAGCTTTCTGAGACTGAACTCGAACTGGCAGAGCAACCAGGTGAACAGAGTCAGAGCTGCAGATGTTTGAGTGCATCAGCATCACTGGTGCAGGCCAGGGGATTCCTACCTCTGCTCTTTGAGGACAAGCCCGCAGTCCCTGCCCTAAACCACGGACGCCCTGTGAGGGGCAGCGAGCCCTTACCTCAAGTATTGCATGTGGGGAGGCCTTTTGGAGCCTCCTGCTTGCATGATGAAGAAATAGTCGGAGCACGATGCTGTAACACGTAGTCAGGCTCCTCTGAGCACGCAGGTTTGAGCGCAGCTTGCCGCTCCTGCCCTGGGATTTTCCCTGGAATTCCAGCACAAAGCGCCCCCGGCAGGGGTCACCCTGCCCCGCGGAACTCTGCTCCGGCGCCGCTCCCGCCCCAGCACTGCCACTGGTGGGGGTCAGGTGTTTATTCCTGCCTTTTTTTTTTTTTTTCTTTTTTTTTTTTCTTTTTTTTTTTTTTTTTTCCTGAGCTTCTGAACAGGAAGGGAGAATATTCCGTGCATGCTGTATTTATGCCGCCGTCCCTTTTAAGTCAGTTTCCTAAGATACCCAGCTACAAGAAAGATGTGAATAACTTCGTTCACGCTGTCACCAGGAAGAAAAACGGGAGAAAAAATAGAGTTCCAAGAATACATAAAGACAAGTTCAAGGGAAGTAAAATTATGTATGTACTATCAGTTTGCTTTTTCTCTTACTCCAGTGACAACTCTGACACAGGAATCAATGCCAGCCATACTTCTCAGAGATTTTTCGTACAAGAGTCACCTCTATCGAAGGGAAATGTTCTGTGTGATGCTGAAATTAAGAATTCAAAGGAAGGGAAAGAAATACTCAAAATACTCAGTGGACCAGGGACCGGGTTCGATTTTTTGTGGGGTTGTATCTGCCTGAAGGAAAGGCAGTAGCCAGGATCCTATGCTGGTGGGAGCTCGCAGGGCCAGGCTTCTTTGCCGGAGGCTGACACTCCTGTTTGTCCATAGAGCTCATTCCTGGGCAGGTGTGAGTGCTGCTGGAGGTCCCTGTGGGGCATGGTCACACTTCCTCCCTTCATGAGTCTGTGTTTCTTCTCCCCTCATACTGATTTAGTCTCTTTCTTTTCCCTTCCTCATTTTGTTCCTCTATTCCTCTGATACTGTTTCTTATGACCCAGTTTGCCTTCTCTCCAGCATGCAGAGTCACTAGGCTTTTTGCTGTCCTCGCTGCACTGCAGTTCTTTATACGCTGAACAAGAATGTTCCGTTTAAAATACCAGCCATTGCTGCTGGACCACCAAAACCCTCCAATTTCAAAACAATGTCTGAACAGCTGGGACAAATGTTTTTCTCTCAAAAAGCAAGAGACAACTGACCACTATGCCCTGCATCCTCGGGGAGACACCAAATACACACCTAGACCACATTTTCAAATAAGCCCCTAATATTCAATAGACAGGAGTAGCTGGCAGGAACTGAGATGTCTCCAGTTTTGAGGCATTTGAACTCAACATCCAAATGGTTTTATGTTGCATAAGTCTCTGTTTTATAAACACCCTGTAGTGCTGAGACAGTGTGCTGCAGCAGCTCTTGGGAGCTCTCTCTTGTGAAGCCACACTGTTTCCTAAATTACTCTGTTCTCACTTTTAATATTATCCAGAATGATGAAACTAAATTTGTTCCTTAGAGCTTTGCATTAACTGCCTGTCTCTGTCAATGCACTTCAGACCAAGCCAAAATACTGAATGGTGGGAGCACAATTGTGCTGCACAATGCAATGCTTTGGCATGAGTTCAAGAAGCTTAGTGCCAGAAAGGGTCAGTAAATAATGTCATTACTTCCTATATATACAGAACTTTAAATTTAATTACAGACTGTAGTACCAAGGATACAGAAGGATTGTAAAAGGGAACCAGGAGCCTTCAACCTCCCTTTGTTTTTCAATGTTACCTTTACATTTCAAAACAACTCATCCTCTTTTCAACTTCTGTCAGAAGTGCTGGTTACCTTTGAGGAGCCAGAAGTTCTTATTTCAGGCAGCATATCAAGAGAAACCATGTTTTCCCAGCACACAGTCAACAAGCACTGAAAAGAGACTTCAGTGACTGCAGAAGCAACTACTGAAAATATCCCAATTGGTGTAAGACTCCTGTGTCTAAATGTGCAGGGAAGGTTTGGGAGCAGTGGGCATAGGGAAAGGGCAGGATTAATGAGGAGGGAGGGCTGGATACCAGGATGCTTTAGGATAGAAAATTCCCTCCCAGAATAGCAGTAACAAAATTCTTTCCCCCCTCCTTTTGAAAAACAAAGCAAAGCAAAAGAAAACACGAAGTTTTGATAAAACAAAGAGGCAACTTTACTTTACAAAGTAAAGCCAGTATCAATCACACACAGCAGGAACTCAATTTAGCTCAGTGAATTCCCTCTCTTTTCCTGTTGACTTGCAGATTAGGAAGACACAGGATAAAGAGATTCTGTCAGGGATATTAAGGGAGCTCTCCTGCAAAGATACTGTACATAAGCTCTGGTCACAGTCTCTCCTTACCACAGAGCAGCCAGCTCTGGAGATGTGTTTCCAGCTGACTGACACTATCTCAGAGAGGGTGAGGACAGAGACAAGCTAGAATGTCCTACCCGAGTGTGTGACCCCGTGTGCCTTCACTCACAGCTACTCCATTGCCTGGGATTTAATTCTGTGGAGTGATTTGTTCTGAAATAGAGACCTGACTGATATATACATAGCAGAATAAACTTGCCCACTATCATCACTTTTCCACTCCCATTAAATTCAGTTTTCTCTGTTCCTTCTGTGTTTTGTGTTTAACAGGCCATCTTTTATTTTTAATATTTTAACATCTCTGGCAGGTGCTAGATCTGTTCTTCCTCCCTGGCAGTTTTAGTATAAGAATTGCTTTGCTTTGGAGGAAAGTGGGGAAAGAAAATTAATAAGGTAAACATAAACAATTTCAGAAAAATATTTGCAAAGACAGCACTGGGAAAATTCTCTCTCCTCCACACGAGAGCATTTAGTGTGTTGTGGCAATACGCAGTGACTGGCCACTACTGTACGCTGGTATGTCTGCTTCCATTATTTTAATTCTCTTTATATTCTGGAAGATACTAAAGCCAGCTAGTGATATGGAAGGTAATGGTTATTGGTGATGGCATCTCTGAGAGCTGCTTAGACCAGAGTCACTTCAAAATCAAATGAGTAAGATCCGGCTGCAGAAAGTCCTGCTGGCACTAAAACCTTCCTTCTGAAGTGGTACTCTCACTTAGTTGTGAGAGCCCTTACGTTGCCTGTAACACTCCCTGGATGCCTAGAGCTAAAAACATGAGCTATTAGAGTTGGAATTACTGAGCCAAAGCTCTCAGCCTGGGACTACAAGCGATCATGATCCTCAGTAAAACACTGTGACTTCCTTTACAGTGGGAAATTAAACATGCCTGGGGTCAAGTGGCATGGGATGCCAACATATATCCTATTAAATGGTCCTTGATCCAGGGTATCCTCTGAATTGTGCCCGGGAGCTGTTGGGACAGTGCTAGCTGGCCTATGTAACAACTGCCAGAGGCTGTTCTGACATTTGAACTCATGACAAGTTTGTTTATTCTCAGAAATCTTCCTTGACACTTTCAATTACTAGAGTAGGCACAACCTGTCTGAAGCAATGTTTTCCTCACATTTTTGACCAGTGTACTGTTCCTTCCTCTATCCTCAATAAAATGTGCCTTTGACTGTACTATCAAAATACTTATAATTATCCCACGATTGAATACTTACCTGGTAGAAACGAGCTACTTTAGTTAATAAACAGTCATGTGAAATATGAAACTCATTAACCTGTACCCAGTCTGCTTGTCACAAATACTGTCTTTTTATCACCAGCTCTAGCAATTGATAAGTCTCATGCTTTACCATATTCCTTTTCCCTTAAGAATTCTGGGAAGATCGCCACTTTGCAAGGGCAGTTCAAACACTCCTTGTGAGCACTTGGTGGCTGACAGGCAAAAAGGGGGAAAAAAAAGATCAAAAATAAAACTTTCTGATTTATGACCCTCATAAGCTAGGAAGTCAGTGGGCTACAAGTGCTCTCCAGCAACTAAGCTGCTCCTAGGCATATCCATATCGGCCTTCAAAAAAAAGAAAGATATTTCATGATCCTACAGGATACTGAAAACAAGCACTAGATGGAGCAGTGGGTAAACGTCTGGACTCTCTCCCTGCTTTTATTCAATCCATGAAGTTACCAGATAGCCCTCTTGGAACCTGAGCTGACAAGCTGATGCCAGGTCAGTAGTTTGTGTGCCTCGGGTAGGGCTGAACCATTAGGCCGTATTACAGGACTCTTTGGATTCAGGGCAATTAACACTGATGTGTAACTGGTGGCCACATTCCTAGATGTACTCTTAGATGTTTGTACATTCTTCTTTGTCTAACAGTTCTGACTAATATGCATCCTTTTTGAAGATTTTGACTAAGGATCTGTAAGTCCACAGTATCCCACTTATCATTTGACTGCTGAGGACGTCAGCCAGCAAAATCAAAACCAGACCTTCCTTTTTAATTATGGATTGTGCATTTCACCTTGTCTGCCTCACACAAAAATATCACAGCTTTTTCATAGATGAGAGTCTACAAAGACTCTGGTCTTCCTTGGTGTTTGAAGATTCCCAATATAGGGTGTCCCTAACATTAGAAAATTCAAAATGTATATGAAGGGGGAGAAATTTTCACAAGGCATCTGGTCTGGGTTTGAGGCATTTTCCCAGTTGGAGAAAAAGTTATCTTGTTGGAAAGGAAAAAGCACATTGTTAAGAAACGGCCTCATGATTCTTAGGGTAACTTGGAGGGAAAGGGGAATGCTGAAATGAAAAGCTTTTAAGCATTTGGGAATGCCAGTGTGGACTTCAGCTTTCTTTAAAGTACAAGAAATATAAAAGGGGAGGGAATATTTTCACCTCTTTCCTTGACAAAAACAATCTTTGTCATGTCAACCAACAGCTAGTGCTGAGCTTATCACTGCCGCCACTCTGCCCTGCTCTCCCATCTCAGTAACCTGTTCTGGCTTCTGAAACTCACACCCTTTGGAACTGATTGAATAATGGACTTTTCACTTCAGGCTCTCTCAAATAAGAGAAGAAAATCCTGTGGGTTGCATGTGGAGTTATTAAATCTAGCTTCAAGATGCTACATTTGAAAATTAATTGTAAAAATGAAAGAGGGTCACTTCTAAAATGAAAAATTAAAGAGGATTGTTTTGAAAATAACAATTGTTTTAAGGCCTTACCCTTCCTTGGTTTTTTGCCCTCTGGAGTGTTTATCAAAACCTGCCCTAGTTTGCCAATTTCATAGCAAATTACTTCAGTTTTCCAGAAACTGCAGATGTCCCTCACCAGATTACTAAGAAAATAACAGTAGAGTATATAATGTTTGAGTGAGAGCTATTTGAAGAATTATTCATGTCAGCAGTTAGTCATAAACCTTTATACAAACATTTATATCACCAGAAAGCTGATGACAACCCTAAATTCTTCTCTTAATTTTTTCCCCCCCACTTTTCCCTTTTCTAATGTGCTTCCTAAATGAATCCAATGGTTTGCCCAGGATTCATCCATCTGACTTTATGGCTAGGATATGCTCCAAGGAGGTGGGAACAGCTTACAGCTTGGTTAGAAGGACTGAAAAGTAAGTTTCTTTTACTCATGTAAACCTAGCATTTAGCTGAATTTAAGCATTGACAGGCTAATGGTTGTTGCTTAGCTGCAACACCAATTTATTTTACATTTTAAGACCTGATGTAGCATCATTCTACATCTCTCAATAGCCCCAGCAGCACCTTGAGAAAGAGGCATCAGGGACTTCCTCTGCAAGGGAGAGTCCAGCCCACACAAACAGTAATTACTGCTTTGTTCACCTTGCTTCCTTTCAGTCACTGGTAACACGAATGGATGCCCAGACAGCAAAGAGTGCTCCAACAGCTTATTGTCATCTCCTCCAGCACAGGTACCACAGGCAGTCACTGAGGAGGACGGACCACTGGAGACAGGAAATTGCCTCTTTTATCTATGCCTGAAGCTGCTCCCGATGCAAGGTGTACGGCAGAACGTGCCAACACCTGACAGCACCCTTATTTTCACAGTGTATGCAAGATGTCACCATTAAAACCTGGGCCTGGGAAAGGTTTAAAATAAGTAAAAGAATGCTAAATTACACCTTAAAACCCTATTCCAGAGAAATGCAAAATGACTGTATTAACCTGAGCCAAAAGCACTTGGTGTTGGAAGGAAAACCCAAGTGACAGTAGCTAAATTGACAGAAAAAAGACCTCAATTTATACATATATGAATGATAATATTGATCAAGAACAAGAACATCACTGTCACATAATGGGGAAAGTAATTTGCACATGGCAATATCCGCTGGCAGTATTGCTGTAAATAATCACGCTGAGGTTCAATTTAGTAATGATTATCACTGAGACCATTTTAAAGAAGAAAAGAGTACAGGATGATAGCAGAGAAAATTTTGTTTGTTACTTTATTAATAATGATTTGTATAATGCCTTATTAGTCATAATTTGTATTTGTGTAGAGGCCTTCATTACAAAAGTACAAAAATCTCTCTACAGAGACCTAATTGATTCTATAGAGAGAAACACACTGATTTTGAAGACATGCACAATAAATATTACATCACTTTCACTTGCTCTTCTGTTGACTGTACAGGAGAGAAATCCTCTTTCTACCACATACTGTCTCTGCAAAACTGTAGACCCAGATGTAAACAGAACTGTGCTAAAACAGTGAGCACACACACCATACTCTGCATTTGCCTAAAATATACAAATTATTGCAGTATGCTCCTATTTCAAATGACAGTTGGTCTGAATTATGATAAAGTACTTTAACTAAAGATTTTACCATTTATAAACATTTATTGAACTTGAAAGCCATGCAGTTATTCAGCAGCATGCTATTCCACTTAATGGGATAATGAAGAGTAGGAGCAAAACCAGGCTACCTGCACTTTTTGGCATCCTATGTAGCATTGTCATCAAAGTGATGCTGTGGCAAGGGGAACAGCTCAAGCGTATCACTAAGCCCTGAAACAAGCTATGCCATTATGTGAAAGTTCCCATGAAGCCCCAGCGACTGTTAAATTATTGAATGTGAATTGCTTGAAAATGCAGCATTTCCAACAACTCCTTTGCAAAAGACTGAAGTTTTGCTCTCTGCTAGATGTCTCAAGCAACAATAAAATCAAAGCATGAAATTCCTCTGCAACAGTAAATTAAAGAGAACGAAGAGAGCATATAGTATTACTGAAAAATAAAATTAAGGATAATCTTGTATTCAGTGTTTGGATTCAGTCTTCATCCAGAAAGAAAATACTACAATAAGTATCTATGGATTCATCTTCTGGTAGCATGAAATGTCACTGGTTTTCCCCCACACTGTCACTATGACCCTCTGTGCAGGGGAGTCAGAATTATTTGGCTCATTGCTGTGAACTCTCTGTTCTGTTATTGTCAGGACACAGCACTCCTTTTCTGCCAAAAAGCTGGGATGTGTGCAAAGCAGGAAGACTTGGGCCTTGCCCTTTCCCCCTTGCCTGTTGCCCCTTCCCTTTCCATGCTTTGCTTGGGACAGCAAAACAGCTGTTTTATTGGTGTGGTCCTGGAGAACTCAGATTAAAGGTCTATCAGTTTATACCCAGTGTACATATATACATGTATATTTGTATACACAGCATTTCATATCAGCCAGTGTCACATGATTATGGGACTTGGTTTGCTTGCTGATAGAGTATATCTTTTATTTAATAAGAGGAGCGTAGGTATTGCTGTTTTTCCTGGATGCCTCTTGGGAACTTTCTTTGACATCTAAAGCCTTTTTCTGGCAACCAGTTTGTTCTCTAACAACAGCAGGCTGGGAGTTGTGATAGATCCCATTTAGTCTTTTGAGAAACAACTAAATTCTGTGAGCTAACTTGTCTTCTTTTACCATCTAAGGAATATTGGCAGGCTGCAACCATTTTCCTCTGTTAGCCCTTGAAATGATTCTTCATGCTTTTGTCACATAATTAAAATTAGATTATTGCAACTCCCTGCTGGCTGGCCTTAGAGCTTTGTAAACACTCCAGCTGGCCCCTAGGTTCATAGTGAAAGGGATGCTCTAAGCATATTCTTTCTTTGTCCTCTCTTCTCTCATCTGTGTTGAAATCACTGCACTTGCTAACTGCCAGCAGAATGTATTGGGTTATTGCTTTCTAAGGGCAGTGAACATAATGTTAAAGACATTATGTGCCAAAGTCTCTCTCAAGCTTTGCTTGAAAGAGCCTGGATGCAGGAGCTTTCAATCTATTTTCTCTTTGTTGGTGAGGTCTCTTTTTGCTGAAAAGAAGGGAAAGGAGGGGGAGGGAGTGGAGGAGCACAGGCTCGCCTAACACAGCATTCAAATAGAAAATGCATACAGCTACACAATTTCAAAAGCAGGGGCTGACTTTCATTGACCAGTGTGTAAATACCATAGACATTATGCAGTTGCTTCTTCTCCTACAACAAAATGACTCCCTTCCACCCCAAAACATGAAAGCCATTTTGAAATAACAGCACTCCTACTACAGCTAAGCTTTCTGAGTTCAGTAGGCAGCATTCCTGGCTGACTTCTTTTTATGTCACATTTGCTTATGGACCGTTACTCCCACATTCACATCCAGCCAGTTCCGTCTTATAAATCTTGCATGGAACATTGCAACCGTGTGAGATTTGCCTGATGAGCTTGTAGGGATATCATATTAAAGTTCTCAAGGGTCTGCATGACTAATTGTTAATGAGAGAGAACAATGCAGGGATAATGGCGCTTTAAAAGTAAGTAATACTAATGGCATAGTTTGTGTTTGGATGTGATTGTGCATCTTGCTGTCACATGTAGAGATCATCTCTTAGTGTCCTCTGGTTTTATGAGCCCATAACCTCAGCTCTACAATCAGATAGTCAGTAAGCACTTACTCTGCTGAAGGAGAGTTATCATGGTGAAGAAGCACACGCAGGCAGTAAAGCTGGCTGTATTGAACTCTGCAAAACTATCAAAGCCTCCCCACTGAAGCCAAAAGTACCTTTGTTTGGGTTGAGTTTTACACAGTCTTGGCCAGCCAGTGCGATGAAATGATGACTATGGCTGCAGAACCACAGGGGTAATACTGTAGAATACCAATATTCTCCTTATTTGCGCTTCACCTTATCTCTCATATTAATGATTTATGTTCCAGCATGGTCATCTCTGTGCCCAGTCATTTTTCTGTGCTATCTATTCCTTTGGACACCAATATTTAGTCATGCAGTGCTGTTACTAGCCAGGGGCTTGATTTTAAATCCCTTGGACAGATTTCCAGAACGACTCCCCTATCCAGCTGAAAGCATAAGCACTGTGGGTCTTTGGCAGCTCTGCAAATCAAGACTGCAGCTCCTAGAAGTCTGAAAACAGTTGATTCTTACACTCAGCTTCCTGCCACAGTGCAGTTTGTGACTGCTGGCAGCCACAACATAACATAAGCTCCGTTTCTTTTCTCCGCTGTTTCATTGGGGATTTTGCTGACATAAATACGTTACCACGGGTGAGCAAGTGCACAACGCCATGGCTAATGCAGAGAACATCCTCTCCTATGACAGAGCTGGCATTTGCCATGCTCTGCTGCCTTCCCAGTGCAAATATCTCCGCTGGGGACCTCACCACTGCAGTGCTGGCATGCCACTGCCTTTGAACAGGGACGGTGCCAACCTCCCAGACAGCCGTAAGCATGTGAAGCCAAGACACCATGTATCAGGGCCTGTGCATGTGTCAAGGACAGGTTTCCCAGCCTGAAATGTCAAAGCAACTGTTTTTTCCCTCAGGAGGTGCATTTGTCTCTATGGTGAAGAAAATGTATTATCACAAGTGTTGCCTTTGAGCTCAGAGCTGGATAAAGACCAAACAGACATTGAATCCAGCAAAATTTCAGCATCCCCCTCTTCTCCTCCTCTAACTACTTTTTTCTTCCAAGAACCAGTCTGCTTCCAAAAGGAGAGAACTGAATACTGACCAACACCAGACTTTACATTACAACTGCTTGGAAAGCGACACTTGAAGTTTGTTCTGCATTGAGGACTAGTCTCAAGTCTAGTGCCCTTGTTAGCCAAATTGGGACTCCACTTCTTGTGAGCCTGTGTCTCCTAATATTGGCATAGATAAATGGCCTCTAACTGGGCTCTTCATTTTGCTCCTAACATTACAGACCCCACACAGAGACACAACCCCTAGTTTCAGAGCTGGGGACTTGCAGAGGGCTGTGCAGTGATCCTGTTGCTGCTAAGTCTTAAAGGAATGAAGGGGACGACTCATTCCAGTACGCTGGCAAGCCCGCTAGGACTCCAGCTCCTGACCTCACACCAACTTCCTTCTGGGTGTCAGCTGCTGACTGTGGCTGAGTTACTCACTGATAAGAGCCAAAGGAGCCAGGACCCACAGGGTATTTCACTCTTAAAACATCTTGCAATGCTGCAGAAATGCAGGCTTGTGGAATAAAACAGACAGTTAAGCAGAAGATGGATACTTTATCACTTTCCCAAAATGGGCAAGCAGAAAAATCTCTAGTTGACTTTCACAAGTCATTTCATGTTACTTCTCCTGTGTTGCTCTGATGTTTTTGTTTCAAAGAGAGTGAGGGTGATGTGCAGTTTTGTTTCTTTCTCTATTTTTAATTAGCACCTCTGGGCAGTGACCCAATCAAAGCCTCATCTCCCTAACAGAAGCATGGCTGACCACAACTTGCATGTTCCAATTTTCATTCACAGGCAAAGACTATCTGTTGTCCAAGTATTTTTACTCTGTCATAATCAAAATACAAATTGTAGCTTAACTTAAAATAGACACGTCAGAAACACTTGACATGACCTGCATACCTGTCAACAAGTGATAATCAAATTTCCTTGCCATACTAAAGTTGGGCAGAAGACATTTATTTAAAAAAAAACCCACCCTATCTAGTCTCCATATTATATTGAATTCCCGAGACACAATGGGAGTTTTTCTTGTATGCAAAGGAGTCTAAAAGGAGTACAAGCAGTTAAAGGGATGTCTGCTGCAGCAGACAAGGGTACAATTCTGTTTGAAACAGCTTACATGCAGCATTACTGAAACTTAAAGAGCAGAGGTGGAATTATTTCTCTGCTTTTTCCATTTATTGATTATGCAAATACAGTTTCCCTTGTATAAATATTTAGCTTCTCAATTTCTCTCTGAAAATCAAACAGCAGCAGGGTTAGAAAAGCAGGGAACTCAATTGTAAAACAGCATTACAGTGTATTTGTGAAAGTTGAGAACACAAATTGGAGTGCATTTTTAATGCAAGTAAGGCCCAAACTGACACTGTGCCTTACAAAATTATTGGGGAAAAAAATGACACAGTGCCAAAAGGAAACTTCCTACAGAAGATGATTTTAAAAAAAAGTGGTGATAACATGACAATCGTTAGCAGAAAAAGATAAAGGTATTAGGAAAGAGAAATTATTCCAGTTCCTTTCTCCATAAACTTGCTCTGTAAGCGTTCGCCAGAAACAAAAAGCTCACGCCAGGAACACAAACAAATAGGCCTCTTTAGTAGAGGGTTAAAATTATCAATGTCTCACTAACTTGTGATCCGGACAAAGCAGGGCATTAAAAATCCAAAAGAGCACAGCTTCTTCTATTCCTGAAGAGACTGAAAGGGTACACTGACATAACAGTTTCCAACAGCTGTGATAACAGCCTGTGCAGGGTCATGCTGGAGCTGATGGACAACAGCCCCTTGCACACAGAGCACTGGAGCTTTGGGGGCTGCCTGTTGCCAGGCTCAGCTCTGGTTACCTTGTACAGTATATCACAGACTAATCCTTCTGTACTTGTCTGAGTCCTCCTCTGAGGGTTCTCCCCCATCTCCTTTTCTGGTTTTGCCAAGGCAGAGGAATGCCTGTCCCTGCCTCCTTTACTGGATTTTGCCTGTTTCAGCTTCTGACGCAAAATGGCCCTTCCTCGCCCGGAGGTGTTGTGAGATGCGTAGAAGAGGGCTTTTCCTTTCCCCGCTAATTGCATGGGTTTGGGATGTAAAAGTCCCAAACCTCTACTAAATACAGCACCAGAACAAAATAATTTCTTTGTCGTGACATGGCTTCTCTAAGACAAGAACTTACTGGGTTAAAATCTGAGACACTTCTTATTTATTTGAACAATCTCCCACTAAGTTCAATGCAACTGTACTGAGAGGAAACTACAGTGGGGACTGCTGAACAGAAAAGCTCACAATTATCAACTCATTACCCCAGGAAACCTACTGCTGTGGGAGAAACTGTTTTCCTTGATCCCATGAGACACAAGGACCAGGACATAGCAAGCTTTGGCCCTCTTTGCTAGCCTTAATCCCAGCTCTGGGAAGACCACTGTTCATCCCTGAACAACCACTCCATGGAAGAGGACTACAGTAGCACATCCCAGAACACTTCAGCAGGGTAAAATGGAGGGCAAGCTGCCCACAAATGCATATGGTAAGTAAGGAAAGTAGATACCAGGCCTCCTTAGCTGATGAATATTCCAAAATAAATGTCACAGGAAGAGACCCTTCTCCTGTCCAGCAGCACAGCTTCAAGAGAGACATTTGCAGATCAGGTGTTGCCATGGGATGCCTTCAGATACAGTCTCAGGATGTCTTGACTGTTTCCTGCAGATTCACAGAGCAGGTGAGAGAGTGAATTCTGAAGATCTTGTCCTCTCTTTGTATGTAGTCTGACAGACCTGGAGTCTGACTCTTCCTAAGTCTAAAAAAGTTGCAAATACCGTATCATTTCTGGTGGGAGGAAGTGTGACTGGCACCCCAGGGAGGCTGAGGAGCATTAAAAACTAAAACCCAAACCTGACTTTTTTTGCAAAGATGCCACCTGGATTCTGACAAAAACAGATTTGCAATGCAAATTTGCATATTTTAGGAAAGTGAGGGCAGAAGGCTAGAAAAGTGTCAAATGTCTGATATAAACTATGTTCTGAAAATATGTGGAAGTAGTATGGATAAAGATGATGCCAAAGGTGTTAACCAGTTTTCTGATTATTTGTCTTTGCAGGTGGCAATTTATGTCAGTGTAATTTTTAAGCTGTTTCTGGAATTCTCCCTTTCTGTTCCTCCAGGTTCAGCTGTCCCTTTGCAATCCTATCACTCTGGACCACATTCTAATGCCCTCTGTTGTGCCAAATGGGGAGAGAACCAGTTGCATATGTCATGCTTTATAGAGGGGATAAAATCTATGAAAAGCAGCAGGGATTGTAAATTTTTAACCTCTTCCTCTTTCTCACACAAACTGACCGTGATTGCACTTAAAAGGCAGAATTAATACGTGAGAATACAGAGTCAAAGGATGTGGAATTCATATTCTAAGCAAACAATGAAGAGTAGCTGCAGGACTTTTGGCACCTGAGTACGATGAAGTTTTCAAGAGCATTTCCTCTTGAAGGAACCTGAACTATTGGAGATTACACATACTCAGCTTGCACACTTACAGAAAAATTCCCTTTTAGGCAATTGTAAAATGCATGTGTTTTAACCATTTCCCTGGCACTAGAATAAACAAAAATAAGAAGAGGGCTGCAGAGGACAATCCAGAGAGGCTGATTAGAGGAAGGAACATGAAAACATGAAAGGTATATATGCCCATATTTTCTCTAATGCTCACAGCAACTACTGAGTAAGCAAATGGCCACTCCTAGTATGACTAATGGTGTAACTACTTAAGGACTTATTTCCACTGAAGTTTATGAAAGTTAAATCAAAACAAACCACACAGTTTAAAATAGAAATGTTCACTATCTGCTGTGAGCTGCAGCAGAGTATTTCAGCCCATGTATGATTTTAAGCACACGTGCAGTTCTTTAGAAAGAGATGTGGGGCTTAAAACCACGTGCTCACATTGACTACTTTGCTTAAGTACGGTCTCCATCTAACCATACTGAGCTGCACATCCCCAAAGTCTTTGCAACTTTACTTTGTAGCCATTAGTTTTGGCCCCACGGGAAGCTATTTATAAATATCTGAAATAATTAAATCAGATCTGTACAGCAGAAAAAGGAATCAACGAAATATGGTCACTATGGCAACAAATATTTTCTGGATGTAATTTTGTTTCTAATCAGCAATGGCGTCCTCATGTTCCTAACAATGGCAAAAGTTGTCAGGCTTTTCTTGTTTGCCTGTTTGTATTAAATGTGTTCTTACAGAGCAAAACAATAAATGCAACATTCAAGCATTTTAGACAAAGGTCACTTTTCAGACTTATTTTACAGTAGTTGGAAAAAATATTAGGAACTTGAAAAATAAATCCATTGTTTTCCCACCTTCTTATTGCTCTCCTGCCTCCCTAAGACAGAGCAAGCCTCTGCTAGACTGAGAAACTTCATAGGCTCTAACTGCATTCAGATATAAAAGTGATCCCTTCACCATCAACAACAGCTGAAAGCAAGATTAGGGAAAAAAAAAAAAAAAACACAAACCAAATTGCTGTTTTCGACAGCCAGTGCTGGCTGACTCCTTTGTCAATATTAAACAAGACCAAAAAATAAAAGGTGCTCACACTTCACCAGACCCCACCTGCAAAACATTCTTCTGGCCATGTCAATCACAAAAGTTAGGCCCTACATGCTGCAAATATCCAGATCGTGTCCTGGTCATGTACATAATCTCTGAACTCACCAACTTGGCCACAGCCTCCTTGGAGTTTTGCAAATTTCATGCTTTGTGGATTGAGTCTTTGGTAGGTTGTAGATTTCTCAGAGGGGTTTGTGAATTTGTCTGCACTTGGTAGAACTTAAAAACATCAAGGAGTTGTCTGAGCTTGCTTTCTTTTTTATTTTTTTCCTTGAGTACATAAAACAACATTTCAAAAATAGTTTCAAACACCCATCTTGTCCATTGCTAAATGAGAGGGCATTTCTGGGACAGGTCTGTATTTCCTCTCCAGTTTTACATTTCTGGCTTCTTTATAATCAGTGGTCTCAAAGGTATGCAGTCAGCCCACTTACTCTCTTCCTTCGCTTAAAAACTAACAAATCCATTGGCAGTGTCAACTGTTGTCATCTTATTACAGGGGCTCCATACTGTTGTCTCTTTTATCACAAAAGTTTCATACCTTCTTGGTGTTTCTCATGGGCAGCTCCTCAGAGCACTGACTCCTTCTTCTTCATAAAGCAGCCAACTGACTCCAGTTCCCTGCTCAACCAGCCACCCCACTCTTTTATAGCACTCTTCTTCTCAGTGGTTACAGCTGTGGCCTGTTAAAGTCAGGCCTGTTCCTAATCTTTGATAATTGGCCCAGCTGCAACTCCTTAGGGGTAAGATTACTTTCTACACTATCTTTATTTTCTTATATTCTATCCCCCTACAGTCAACCAAATGCAGCAAAGGAGGTCAGTCCTCAGAGATTGTCAAGATTGTACAAGTTTCGTGAAAATAGTTCTTTGGTAGACAGAAACGATCTTTTCCATGCCATTACTGTCAGAAAAGTTTGTTCGCTTATCACCTGTGCAAGAATCTGTGTTAGCACTGGGCAAGAGGCAAAAAAGTACCCATGCTTCTGATTGCCCCATTCAAGGGAAAAGATTTAGTGGGAGCTGACACCTTTTTTAAACACCAGTATAAATCATGGCTCTTCATGAAATCAGCCTTTGTGAATCCCAGTGCACCTGACCTTGCCAATCTTATACAGGTGATTAAATTGTTAATATTGATCTTTAAGTGTCTCTTCACAGTTACCTGTGCCAACTGAGATGGGAGGTTTTAGAATGAGGTCACTCTCCTGCACAGATTTATTAATTTATTTATTTATGATAATTATCATGTGATATTTTGGAGAAATCTATTTATGCAAGTGAGGCATTAGGTTTGTAAAGCTCAAGCCACACCCTCCACACAACCAAAACCAGCAGCAAAGCCTTAGAGATGCCAGAGTAAAGGATATGCTCAGCAAGCCTCTGACTTGCAAAATTTGGTGGTTGTTTTTCTTCTCTTTCATCAATGCAGGAAATTCACACTAGCAAAGGAGCTATAGCTGAAATCAGGTGTATTTAGAAAATCAGCAACAAAATACTTGGAGCTGACATGACTACTTTCCCTCTGATCTCTAGCCTCCAAGCCCCTCCTGACACAACTCACCTTCTGGATACAGCAAAGAGAGCACATCAGCACCCACAGCAGCAGAACCAGTGCATTAGGCCAGGTTGCTCTGGGAATATACACCTGGATTTTGGCATAATATTTCTCTTCTTTACTCATAGAGTGTCTTAAAGCAAATATTCCTAGTAAAATTAAATGCGACTAGACTTGTCTTATGTTAAAGAATGTCTTCATGTCCCCCTGAGCATGGGTGAGGGATTCATAAAATATGAGGTCCTTTATATTTGCATTGAGAGGGTACCCCCACCCTCAACATGGCTGTTTGTCAATGGGGTGACAGCTGCAACGCAGGGTTATCTGACATTTGTTTCCTAATGCACATGCTGATTCAAAAAGAATAATGTAAATGTAAATAAATGCAAAGGAATCCCGAGGACAGAAAAATATTTACAAAAAAAGCAATTAATGAAAAGCCCACATATTGCTCTGTATTGTTTCACTGACTATATATATTTGTTAATTCTTCTAAGCCTCATTTGCCTAACAGCATGGAAACTGCCAGCATTTTAAGAGCTGCTATCAGATAACTTGAAATGACATTAGACGGACCATACAAACAGCACACAGACTCTAGTGACTGTTTCCTTGGATCTGATCTGAGGTGCAGCATGGCTTTGCTACGTGTAGACTTTAAGGTTGCTGGACACCACCTCAGTCCCTAAGCTTCTGTGGTAAGAGAAGTTACACAATATACTGCAAGGTCAGGGCTCTGAGAAATGTCACGTGCTGAGGACTGATCTGAAATTTTTATTTATACCCTTGCCAGTCCAGGGGGTTGTTTTTCCCTGCTTCTATCTTCTCATACTTTGCTGACAATTTTTGTCAGTGAGATGAGAAAACTGTTACATAATTCCTGAATTTCACTTTTAGGATTGTTTTCCTGATGCATCCAGGGTCACAGCAGTACAGAGAATCCCCAAGCCAGAACTCCCTGTGCTACACACTAACTCAAAACAATCACAAAGAGAGACAGGCGGTATGGATCTCAACCGCAGAGATACTCTGAGATCTTGAAAACACTTGTGCATGCACTGAACTCATTAAAAGGAACTCTTTATTATTTTCTAGGGTCTTTTCAGAAGATGGCTATTAGGATGACAGCACAGACAAAACTAGTCAACTTACAAAGGATGCCTTAACAGAAGAGGGATGAGAATGGAACAAATCCTCCAGAAAAAGCTGCATTTCTAGTACACAACTATGCATCCTTTCACAAAGATTTCCTCCATTTAAATAAGATCATAGAAATATTTTCCATCCCCTGCATATAATGTCAAATTTAAATTACTCTTCTTACTCACTAGTATTTCTCATGAACTTCTCATCTGGTTGCATTTAGGGTCTCTATTTTTTTTCAAGCCAGCTGCCTTCCCCCCACCCATCCAATTTTAATAAAACCTGTTAACACGCTTGAGAGTCAAACATGAACAAAAATCTCCCATTCCCTCCAAAGTATGG
Organism: Calcarius lapponicus; assembly: GCA_039654755.1. Classification (NCBI taxonomy): domain Eukaryota; kingdom Metazoa; phylum Chordata; class Aves; order Passeriformes; family Fringillidae; genus Calcarius; species Calcarius lapponicus. Next base: position 53,166,287 of record CM077464.1, on the reverse strand, counting down.
CATTCATGAAGATGTCATGAATAAATAAACATTCTCTAGTGTTCTGTTTCTTTTGTCTAGCTTATTGGTGTTGAGAAACCCTCTTCTTCATTTATTTATGTTGGTATTTTATTTCCTTATTGAGTTTCAAAGATGAAAAGAGAAAAATAAGTACCAAGGAAATAGCTGATACACTGAAATGACCAAGAATTTTCCCAGGGAGGTTAAAAAAATATGCTTTAATATTAAGATGTTGATGTCTCATTATTTCATTTAATATACCTGCTTTTAATATGGAATGCATGACATTCTGTGTATGAGAGTAGACAGCAAGCCAGTATAGTAAAATCAATGTGCAGGAATGCAGTTTCTTCTAATTCTGATATAATGATATTGCATTTTGCACCCCTAAACAACTGTGTTGTGCTTTGAAGGGAGGCAATCCTGCCCAGTCCAGCCTTATTCAAATGGTAGAATATATATAGATCAGACAGCAAGTCAGTTTTGCACCGATCCACTGAGGTCCCCTGCACTTGCCTGCAGCAGATGCAATATCCTTACCTTTTCCAAATTCCCTAGGGACACAGTACATGGCAACATACTTGCAGCTCCCAGTGAAAAGACAATGTGCAGAATCAAGTCAGCAAGTGGGCTGATCTCTTTATGTCACCTCATACTTCATTACAGATCTTGGTAAATTGAGCACATCTCAGAAAAATTATTGCTCAGACTCTAATTTTTTAACAAATTGATAAACCTCAGTGAAAATTAACAGACTTTGACAAATGCTAATTGGGTAGGCAAGATGCTTATCTTAGGCCTCAAAATGCAGTCTACCTTTCATGTCTTAAAAATCCAAGCACTATACCTGATTCTTATATGCAACTAATATGAAATTTTAATTGTTTCATGTTGCCTGGGTCCATTTTTCAAAGCTACAATAATTCTTTGGTAGAATTAAATCCAATTTGATCCTTGTACATAGCTTACCAAAGGACAATGTAGTATCTTTTCTACAGCACTGTTAAAACACTCACTGTATTTTCTCAGCAAAGGCCTTTCTAGAGGTGAAAATGGAGGCATTAGAGCACAACATGCTTTCTGTGTCCTACTTCATAACCTCACACCTTATATGAACTGTGAAACTTAAGACTAAGGGACAAACATGACAAACCAGCCAAACAGTACTATTTTTATTCTCATGACAAAGCCTGAGTTTGGTTGGTTGGGTTTTTTACTTCTTTTTAAAGGCAAAAGTCATGCCTTTTCCAGCTGAGGACAATAAAGGCTGTAAGAATGCTTAGAAACCTCACATTACCTTACTGGGTTGCAGCAATAAGTATGTAGATGCTACGCTGACAAAACCCCCGCTACTCAAGCGGTAACATGCTCAAACTTCCACTTATTCTGCAAAACAAAACAATTTTAAAAACCAACCTGCTGCATAGTTTTGAAGCTGTAGCCCTTGGGGCTGGAATCTTACAGGTTAAACTTACAGGTAAATTTTTGACAGAATGTGACTTTCAAATTTGTAGGGTAAATGCAGAAAGCAGTGGTGACTCAGTGCAGGCAGAGCTCCTCCCTTCTGAGTCACTTCTGCTTGGATATCACAGGAAGACGGGAGCAGTGCTGTAGACCTGCAGGTGTCACCTTACCAAGGGATCGTACTACAGAGATCCTGACCTTTTGGCAGGGTGTGAAGAAAGCCTCCACGATCTTTTGTAGATGGAGGGTTATTCCATTTTAGTGTTTGGGCCAAATTCTAACTTACCTCGTTTCTACCTACCAAAGAAAGAAAACAGACAGAAAAAAAATATCTCTGAAGCAGCAAAGATAATGTGGTCTCACAGTCCTTGAAGAAGAGGAGTGCTGTGTTACAGAGGAGTGCTGGCCGTACCACAGCAGCAGGTGGTGAGATTCAGCGCAGGGTAGTAAATCTCTCCAAGGTCCTTCCGGAATGAAGGCACTGAACAGCCATCACATGCTGCTATTTTTTTTTTAACAAATCACATCTAATCCAACAAGTGGAACCACCTAAAAGCTATTGTTTAGCTGTTATATTGAGGCTATTTTTAGTTGAAGAAACCAAGACTGCAAAGTAAACTGGATAATAAGAAGCACAGACTAAAAATACTTGACAGCAACATGATATCTGTGGATCAGAAAACATGGTTGAGCTAGTAAACAAGCTACTTTCTCCTACAGCACAACCCATGAGCACAGGATGGGTGAAACTGGCAATACACTGTCTATCCAGAGAGACAACAGTGCATAAATGGGATGACCTCCAGCTAAAGTCCATCCTCCCTACTAAATCCTCTCTTCAGCCCTTGCAAAGAAAGTCTCAAGCTTTAGTCTGATTGTCCAAGTCACAACATGAAGAAGTCCTCCACATCCCTAGCAAAAGATGCTGTGAGAAGAAGATGGAGCACAAACCTAATTCATCTGCATTTCCTCTACATGTCTTTGTGCCCCAGATACCTCCAAAGGAAAGGAGAGGACAGTTCTCTGGAGCAGTTCTCTCTCTTCTTTGCTCGTGCTATGATTAGCAGACATCCCTGGGTGAGTGCTGAGGAACACTGAAATCTCTCTTTTCCTCTTAATGAAAAAGTAGTCAAGGGAACATCTTGGACTCTACTTTAATTGCTTCAGCAGTGAGGTGAAAGCAAATTTTCTTGCAAACTCAGTTTCCCCAGTACAAGCAATACAAGAAAAACGAAGTCATTAAAATTAAAAAAAAAAAAAAAAGATTGGGTTGAACTTGACAAATGAGGATGTGGCATTTTCTAGCCATAAATTAGAACCTTCCAGCTATCTGACAGGAAAGCACAAGTCACTCCTCTGGAGGGCTGAGAGGGCACGAGGCCACTGACATGGCTATTCCTGAATCCAGAGCTGCAGTACTACGGCATTCATGTCATCAGTTTCTCACTAAGGACTAAGGGGCTGAAGCAGGTTTGAATGAGCTCTTCTCTACATTTCTGTCCATGTATCCACATTTCATTTCTTCTAACCTACTTTTGCTAAGAGATGTGCAGAGTTCTATGAGGCTGATGTCTGGCATACAGCTTGTCAACTGCCAGTTTAATCCCTTGTAATAATAACTGGCGAGGGTTTAGTGGCTGTCTTTCACCAGCATCCCCATATTTGTTTCTTTTGGGGTTTTTTTTCACTTATTTGACTGCAGGTCAGATGCAACCTGATGAAATTTGGTTTAATTTCTTTGCTTTTAGCAGTGCTTCACCAGTTTAGACTGATTGAGAATTTTTTCTCAACAGTATTCTTTGTACCAAACTTCTTGTTTTGCATACAAAATACAAGCAAGTAATGAGTTTTGTGTTTCATCAGTCTAGGCTATGTGTATATGGCTCAGCAGACAGGTCCAAGCACTGGTTTTCCCATTGGGCATTATGGTAGGGTGGGTGTACAACATTTGAAAGATGCACAGGAGCGTGCTTAGCAGGCAGTCATTCAGCCATCACACCACACAGAACACCAATGGGATTTTGCAGATTTGTCAAATGTCTGTTTCTTAGTTGCCTGTGATCAGGACAGGTAAGCATGAGACTCAGGTCTTTCACACTCCAATTTCTAAGTTTTAGTTAGTCTGCAAATCCCAATTTATTGCTTCCCTGACACAACTCCCTTGCTTTTTGTCAACATTAAGAATCATTTTTCTAACCCTGAGTGTGTCACATGGTGGGTGTGAGAGCTTTGTGATTTTGCAGGTTCAGCCTCTGGCATTGGCACTCCCTCCATTATAGCATCATAGGACAACTTCAGTTCACGCCAGGCACCAGCTTCACTCTACTTTCTGAACTGTTCTAGCACTGGCCAGCACTGTTCAGTATAGCAGCCATGACTTGGTATTCATAAACCCTTTCCCTTAGGTTTTTTTTTCCTAACATACCTTTTCCTTATGTTCCCCTACCAACATGACATGCATTGTAACTTTTATGGATGCCTTCAACCTCTGGCTTCACTCATCATTCACCCCTGCTTCTGCTGACATGCCTATTATTTTCCTACAAATAGGCAATGTCTCTTAAATCTAGAGTTCCACAAGCTTTGAATTTTGTTTGCTTGATCACTGAAATTCTGTGTCACCTCTTCCACTGCCCTTTAAAGGGAAAAATATTCCCATCAGAAACTACACCTGGTGGTTGACATTTGGTGATTTAATTGGGAATAAGGACATTTTCATAGTTGAAGTTCATGTGGTTTAGAGCTCAGATACTGTAACAAAAGGGACTTTGGAATACGGCAATATTAATAGGTTTAGGAGGAAAAAAGAATCCTATTATGAAATCTGTTATAATGGGGACACTATCGGTAGAGAGGCGGTGGAAGCTTCCCCAGTTCGGAAACTTTTAGTAGAAATTCACAATTCAAGAACTTATCCTAGACAAAGATTGTAGATCAGCAAGAAGAGTGAGAAGATGATGAGACTTCCAAGTTTCCCTCACTGTGATCTGTTGGAACATGAGTGTACTACCTACTTCATGCTTCCCTAGACAAAGTCAAACTATCACCCATGTAGCACACACTGAGCAGAGCAGAGGTTAGACATTCTGCTCTTCTCTGTAATGGGATGTGGTTGGTGGAAGTGCACAGATTAGCAGACAAAGCTGTGCCTAATGTTATTAGCTGAATGCTTTCACAGAGCTATGGCATTATGGAACTTCAGCAGAAATGTCTCACTGACCAAACTGATGGTCTTACTAGGTTAACAGAGAAAGGATTACTTTTATTTTCAGCCCTGCATAACAAATCATGGTGGTTTAGGCCCCAGGCATTCTGATAATAGTGTTAGCAAATAAAATGTGCATGTAAGTATATGTATATGAGGTATATGTATATAGAAATTCCAGCCGCATTTAATTGATGGTGCAGTGAATGTTCTGAAGACCACTATTATTTACTGAAATAAAGCACTAGCAAGAATGACTGGTGTGCAATATAATCACAGGTCTTTGTTGCTTCCAGAAACCTAATGAATGAACACACAACATCCATTGGTTTCCAACATGACAGGCATATGGTGTTCATAAATAAATAACAAGCATGATATTACAGTTATGCTGATACCGCTGAGTGGCAACATTTGGTAAACTGGAAAGCCGACTATTCTATCCTACCTCAACAGCAAAAACACAAAATCTCTGAGTAAAACCAATTAAAATTGTGACTGATAGCTTTTGGGGTTTCCTCCCATTAAGCCATGTTACTAGGTTCCAAATGAAACACTAGATCACTTTCTCATTTATAGCTTCAGATATATATTTTAAAACCATTAAAATAACATAGAAGGTAATTGGCAGATACAATACCCTTCAGCAACAATACCTCCATACCTAGGAGAGATTCCCAGCAATATAAAAGACTGTAGCAGGAGCTGGGTGCCTATGTTCTACTTTGATTTAAAACTGAGATCCTGAAAAGGCCAAAATAGCTGCCTACAGGAACAATCCTGCTCTTTTACAGTGACCTACTGTTTGTGGTACTTACCAAAACATGGGTGACCCTGGTTCAATTTCCAAATTTCCATGCATTTAGGAACCTCAGTTTCACATCTCTCCCAGGAATGCTCTACCTAGACACTCCTCTTCCACATGTTCTCACTTCTTGCCCAAACTGCCACACTTTCACCAGTGGCATCATTCCTGCAAAATTTGCAGCACATAGGAATACATTTCTTTTGGCTACACTTGCATTCTGAAGCCACAACCAGATCCCTAGCAATAAATATCAGCTGATCCATCTCAAAACACCAAAATACACCAAAATACATATTATCTTAAGCAATTGGGAAAAGGACTGGTGAAGTTGTCCACGCACTTCCCTTCAGCACAATAAATGCTGTACAGTCCATGCCTTTAAATCTTAAAATCCATTGGTGTGACTGCAAACTTAGCCAGACAGACAGCATGGCCAGGTAAACACTGTCCCATCAAATCACGCTAACTTCAGGCTAATCCTCATCTGAATTCATCCAGATTAATCAGTTTTCTGTGGGACCTACAGGTAGCTAAGCCTCACTCTTCAGGCTTTGGAAAAACCTAGCCCTAGCACAAAGACACAAGCCCCAGTCAGTCCAGAACATTTTCACAATGGGTGAATCAGAAAGAACTCCCTTCCTAGGCTGTACATGATAACCTCATCTGGACTAAGACTAGCCCAAAATCTGGAGTTAACATATGGTATAGGAGAGAAGCATACAATATATTCCTGATCACTAAAGTGTTCAAATGGTCTTTAATTAATTTCCAGATGATAGAGGTCACCTTTCTCTTTGGGTAAACCTAAAGTGATGATTAAGAGTGAGATATGGTTGGAAAATATTTTTATTTGTGAGGGCTGCTGAAGGAGTAGATAGCCTGGTGCTAACAGAATCGTATCAGCCACAGTTAGGTCATAAGATCATGCATGCAAGAGCTGGAGGCCTGCTTTTCACAGGTTATGCCACACAAAAATAAAGGCTTGTCTTGACAGTGGATTGAATGGACTAGAGGAAGTTGCAAATGATGAGGTATCACTTCTCTGGGATTTAGGTAAGGATTCCTAGGAATCCTAAGGCTGGAAAATCATACCCTAGATTCTGTCAGGACCACAAAAGCAGAAAAAGGTCTCATGCCAGAAGGATGTAAGGTAAAACTGAGTTTTGAGGAATTATACTCCAATAGTAGGGGTTGTTTTCCTGTGATGGTGTTAGTGATACAGTTCAGTTATAGGAATGAATGAGCTAGAGAACTGTATTTATTCCTGAATTTTACTGGGATTGACATCTTAAATTGAGGGTGCTAATATAGTAGTAAAACTGTTGCAGCATAGCTTACAGGATATATTTTGATCTGTTAATGGCCAGCTTCACTTCTGGTTTTACAGAAGAGGATGTGTTAGCCTGTCAGAGTAGGTCAAAAACTGTACTGCAGATATTTTGAATTAGCAATACGAACAAGGGCTGCATGATGAACCCTACCTAAATGCAAGAAGTTTGTCTTTTGCTGAGACATAGGTGTGAAAAGTTAGGGTTTTTTCCTGAAAAAAAAAACAGGATTTCTTCTGAATCCTGGAAGACCTGCTGTTGCTGCTAGACCAAAAAGCTAGATTTTGGGTTTGGGTCTGTCAATGTCATGAGTCTTCCACTTGGGCTGAAAAAGGTGAACTCCTAAATAATCTGCAAGTATTTCTGTGGCAGCCAAATGTTGCTTTTCTGGCCTTAATACAGGAGTTTGTGCAATGACTGGAAAGCCAGGCTAATTCACCCTTTGTGCAGACACCACAAGACACTCAGGAGTGCTGGGCACAGCAAGGGACAGGAAACGTGATGGCGTGGACTGCATGTTTATAAGTTCATCTTCTAGGTCCACAGGGATCTGAGAAATTGAATGTAGTACTAAGTGGGCTGTGTGCTGCAGGGCTCCATTGAGCACTGACAGCCTTAGCTGGGCTACTCTTTAAATTCAGGTCACTGGGCTAGAGTTTAAAGTTACGATTAGCCCTCAGAACAGAAGTGGCTGGAGTGTCAGGTTTAACACAATGTTCCAGACCAACAGGGGAGTCAAGCTGGAAGACATTTGGAGGCAGAGTTGGCTGACCTAACCAAATTCAGGTGAACATTAAGAGCTTGTCATAATTTCATTTGAAAAGCAACATTTATGTCTCATCCTGTGGGTACTGCTAGATTTCACTTGAGTTAGCCTTAACATGTTAAAGTAAATTTAATCTGGAGAGTCTGAAGAGTCAAGTAGGGTTTAGTGACAGCATGGCTTAGGATTGGTATAGGTATAGTCCATTAGAACTAGGAAAACTACTGATAAAAAAATCAAATGGAGAGCTAAGGTTAGATATGGGCAAACAGGGCCTGAGTTTGGGGCTAAGTGCTCTCATTATGGTTAATGTTTGGTACCAGAGGGGCTGAAGAACTTAGTGAAAGTCTGTCCTGCTCATTTTTCTAAGCATGAGAGTCTTCATAGGGAAAAGCCTAGCAGACAGAATAAGAAGGTGAAAAAGGAAAGAGACACACAGTACTTATCAAGACTTTTGGACTGCAGGAGAATGGTTTAGAAATCTATACACATATGCACATCTGTTTTCCCCAATCTTTAACCTTCCTGCCATCCTTCCGCTCACCCTGTGAGTCTCCCTTCCCCCTAACTCCCACAGTCCTCTGTCTCTTCATGTCACACAGACATTCCTTTCTCTATGTTTCTCTTCATCCTTCCCAGTCCCAGCATTGGGCAGAGGCAGCAAGAGAAGAGAAAACCAAGGGAAACAGCATTACCATTTTTTTTCATCTTACGACCAAACGAACAGCAAGAGCCACAACCACCAGCACCACCACAAAAAAAATGGACGTGTTGCAGCACCGTAGTCTTGCCAGCCTAGAGAGAGCAGTAAGTGAAGGTTGCAGAGATTTGACCACCAGCCCTCAGGGAGGGACCGAAGCATTTGAGGACCGCCAGCAGCCAGTGAGGTGGCTGTGCCTGCAGGCTCTCTGGCCGGCCGGGCACCGCTGACCCCACTGGACCCTGCCTCCTGGCACTTGCTGTTTGCAGCAAACCTGCCTCGAAGGGCGCCGGACGTCCCCGAGGGGCGCCCTGAGGCCGCCCCTTTGCCTGGCGGCCCCGAGGCCCGGCTGCCGCCGCACGGGGGGCATCCAGCTGTTGCCGACAGCTGTGTGTCAGCCCCGGCCGCGCCGCGGCCGAGCGCGGGGTCCGCCCCGCCGCCGTCCCCGCCCCTGCGAGGAGGAGGAGGAGGAGGAACCGAGAGTGACCGACCCGGTGGCTTTTAGGGGGGAGGCCAGTCAGTTGTTAGAGCCCAGGCCCTGCACTCCTCTTCCAGCTGCTGTTTCTGCTCGTTTATTGCTCGTTTCCAGCACTACGGCCGCCAGGCTGGCTGCTGCCCGGCCTCCCCTCCTCCTTTTGCCGGTACCTACCTCAAAACCGCCCGAGGCTGCGAGGCTCCGCTCTTGAAGGAGGAGGAAGCTGGGTCTGCAAAGGCAGAAGGGAATTGCATTGTAGCTGGGTGGCGGGGGGAAAACGGGGGGCGGGGGAAAAGAGGAGAGAGAAAAAAAATTAAAAGGAAAAAAGGAGCGGGCTGAGTCTGGAAGCGGGTCTCGCCGCCCAGGACCCGCACGCCCCGGCGGCCACGCGTGGGTGCAGATCGCGGCGCGGCGCGCAGGGCCGGGCTGAAGATGCACACGACGCAGAAGGACACCACTTACACCAAGATCTTCGTCGGGGGCTTGCCCTACCACACCACCGACTCCAGCCTGCGCAAGTACTTCGAGGTCTTCGGGGACATCGAGGAGGCGGTGGTCATCACCGACCGGCAGACGGGCAAGTCCCGGGGATACGGCTTTGTAAGTGCCGGGGCGCGGGGCAGGGCGGTGGGCGGCTGCGGGGGGGCATCGCGGGGAAACTTCCGCGGGGGCCGCTGTGAGAGCTCGGGGGCCGGGAGGGGCTACCGAGCGTCCGGCTTTTTGCTTTTCTCTCTTTTTTTCTTTCTTTTATTTTTATTTTTCTCTCTCCCTGCTGGGGAGTTTGGATAGAGGCGGGGGGGGGGGGGGGGTAATTACTGAATAAGGAGATTGAGGGGGGGAATTGCCCAATTCCTCGCACACCGCCGGCGCGCCTGTTGCTCGCTGATACGGCCGCTGCGGGGTTTATCTGCCGGCGGCCGAGCTCGGCCCGCGCCCTCCGCCCTGCGCCCGCCGCGGCTGCCGGCGCCGCGCTCCGCTCGGCGGGCGGGCCGGGGTCCGGCCGGGGGCCCCTCGGCGCCGCCCGCGGGTATGGCCGGGTCGCTGCTGTGGGCGGGAGGCTTCTCCTTCCCCGCGGAAAGAGATCTAATGCGCGGCATCGCCCGTTAAGGTCACCATGGCTGACAGAGCTGCTGCTGAAAGGGCTTGTAAGGACCCCAACCCCATCATCGATGGCAGGAAAGCCAACGTGAACCTGGCGTACCTGGGTGCCAAGCCGCGGATAATGCAGCCAGGTGAGGAAGCAGCCCTGAATGGCTTTTCTCTCCGTACCTCAGGTTTCTGAAGAGAGTAAAACTTCAAAAAAAGGTAGTGCTGCCCTCCACCTTCCTGAAGTACGCACACAGTTGGGTGTGCTTTGGTTTTGATGTCTAAATGCAGCATGTAGTAATTTTCTGGCTATTTTGCACATGTGCCTTGTTTAAAAAACAAAAGCGATCACAGATAAAATATCTGGAGTTCTCCAGGAAGACTTCCACAGCTCAAACACTTCATTGGTTATTCCTGCTGCTGGGAATGTGGTGGCCCTGACCATTTACAGTATCGTTGCAGGGTAAGATTGGCCTAGGAGTGAATCGCTTCCAATGTGTGCGGTCTTATTAATACAAACAATATCTTAATACAAACTTCTCAGGCAGATGGGAGCTATTATGCAGATTTTAAAATGAAATGGCTTTTCCTAAGACCACATCTGAGACAATCTGATGTCCTAGCCACTTCCCAGACTGCTGCTTTGCAGCAAGAGTGAGAGGAGCATGGAGTGTGTGCACATTTGTGCTCTAAAGGAGGTCACTGAATTCCCCCGTGTTTAGCCTGATGAACACTTGTGCGAGTAATTAAGTGCCCGCCAAGGAAAGACAGGGTTTATGCTAGGGTGTCTGGAGAACAGAAATGAAGTTGGGATTTGACCCCCTGTGCTAAGTCCTGATGAGTAGGGGTGACTTAAATCGTTAAGTCTGTAGAAATTACAAAAATACACCAATGAATGGAAAGTACCACACAGTCATTCAGATGTTAAAAGTTAGGGATCCAAATGGATCACCATGTAAAATGTGAACAAAAACTCTGTAATTGTTTAGGAAAAGTCATTTTCCTAAACATCTCTAGGAAAGCATGTGCTTTACTGGTTTAAGTTCTGTGTGTGTGTGTGTGTGTATGGACTGATGTATTTTACTTTCTAATTTTTGGTTCTACAGCCTTTCAGCTGTTGTTACTGCAGGCTGTTAGTAAAGGCTCTTACTCTGTGGTTTTTTGTGTGTGTGTGTGTGTATATATACCATAAATAAGTGCCATAAAAAACACCCATACAGAGAATGTGATGTGTTTTTTGTTGGTAGGTTTTGCCTTTGGTGTCCAGCAACTTCATCCAGCTCTCATACAGAGGCCTTTCGGGTAAGTCTCAATGGGATCTCAAACAGGGGAGGAAAAAAAATCTTTTTTAAAAAAAAAAGGAAAGAAAAAGTATGATTGTTGAAGGCCTCTTGCAATAGCATCCTTAAAGCTGGCCAGCAATGCTGAAGCTCTCAGATTTATAAATGTATTCTCATAAATGCGCTCACCTTGTCGGTCATGTTCTAAATGCCGCAGCTGAGTCAAGTTGTGGGACGCGGCCCTTCCGACTAAGCACTCCAGTCCCACATGACCTTATGATAAAACAAGGAGGTATGACTTGATGCAAGATTGCTGTGCCCCATTTCTCTTTTTTCAGCTTGACTCAATGTTATTTATCTCTTTCTAATCTGACAGGGATCGTTTACAGTTAAGATAACTGATCAGAAGGATATGATGATAAGAGGTGGAATAGTTCTGTTTGGAATTAAACTCTGTAACCAGTAGACTCAAACACAAACAAGCTAAAATGGTGATTAACGATGCATGTATGTTTTTTCATATAGTCAATAGACCTCCGTGTGCTTTTTTTTATTTATTACAGTAATGAAGTGGTGTTGATAGCTAAACTGTGTGCTTTTATTTAATTGAAAGAGCTGTAGTGAAAGTTTTTTGGGGGGGATCTTTTTTAATTTTGGTTTTGTTGTTGAGGAGTGACTTTGCCATGGGGAGCAAAGGGCCTTTTTTTTCCTTGCTTTCAAGCTGTAGCCTGTGACTTTTTTAACCATATTTTGTAGTGAGTGCTAAATTGTGTGACTTCTTGATTTTTAAGTAAATCAACATATTACTTGCATGTTCATAATTTTTGGGAGGTTTGTTCTTGGGAAGGGTGTGGAGCTCCTTATTAACGATGTGCGTCCATTTGGGTTTTCTAATTTGAGGGGATTTTTTCTTCAATCTGTCTTTAATATGTAGTGCATTTCTCCTGAATTTGAGTATAAACTATTCCTAAGTGGATCTAACTCTTGCTTTCTATAGGCATATCATTAGGAGTTGAAGTCTGCTTTAAGCTTTCCATAGTGCCACTTCACTAATGCACAGTGACTGAGAAACTCATTGCGAAATAGTGCATTTTGCTAATTAATGCATAAGCTAACAATCAAGTAGGGAAAATGTGTCACAAATGTATTTTGTTTATTTGGTTAGAATGGCTTTAGAATATCATACTTATCTGTTATTTAGCAACAACAGCTTCTCAGTAATTTGATTTGTCAGAATGGAAGGAAAAAACAGTTCCTATCCTAAAAACCACAGGACAAAGTTCTTCCTAGAAACTTTATGTAATTTTAAAAGAGTATGTTGATTCTTCCAAGAGTGGGGAGGCTGTAAAAATATTTTGCTTGCTTATTTGAAGTGTGAGATGACAGTGTATATGCAGTGATCAGCTTATGATGCCTTCACACTAAGGTAGGCAGGAGGCAGAACACCTTCTCTCCAGAGCTGTTGAAACACTTGTTGAAAAGGGAACTACTGAATTGTGCAGGGATGAGCTGTGGAGAGACTGAGTATTTGTTGAGCACAACAGAAAAGGAGGATCTGTGGCAGTCCCTTGCTTAAAGAACTCTGCAAATGTAGGAGTCTTTCTTGCTTTCCTTACCCAAAGCCAACAATAGATGAAATAAACCATAAGTCAGGGAAATCCTTCCAGCAAGCTGAATAAGGTTAGATTTCTAATGCATTGCACATAAATCTGAAAGAATGTTGGTCACAGAGTCATGTATATATGAAATTGGTAATTTTTCATTCATCCTTGGCTGTTGCATTTCTTTTACTATGTGTAAACAACGGAGATTACCAATCCTTCTTCCCCCTCAAAATTTCCTGTGACCTGTACCTTTATCTAAAGTATGTAGCTCAGATTAAGGAGAACAGCATTCATTAGGATGAATGAACATGTTCATTCACTTCATTGACAGTAAGAGGGGATGTTTCAGAACTTATTTGAATCTCCTTCTGTTGAAGAGTTCACTTTTGCTGTGTGGTTTGCATTGAAATACATGTTCACCCTAAAGCCTTTTTTCTTCCTGTGCAGTTGCACTTTGGAAGTACACTTCCCTAATACACTGTGTGAAACAGGCTGTAGTGGTGATTCAGTGCCAATACTCAGCTAATCCATACACAAAAGCTTCAGATGTTTTGTGGTTGAGTTTGGGGTTTTTTCCCTAACAGTGCAAATTAGTGAGGTGCTGCCATATTTTGGTACTGTCAGCTGTGTTTTAGAATCACAGAATCATAGAATAGCCTGGGTTGGAAGGGACCTTACAGATCATGTTGTTCCAACCCCTGCCATGGACAAGGACACCTTTCCCTAGACAATGTTGCTCAGAGCTCCATCCAGCCTGGCCTTGAACACTTTCAGAGACAGGGCATCCACAACATAAGGTTTCACATCTATCAAATAATAAACTTAAAATAATTTGATTATGTTACATTACTTTTACTGGGAAGGTGCAGAAGTTCAATATTCTGACTTAAGCACAACACAGTTGTGGTGGAGGGAGACAGAAACTAGATTAGCTTCAACGCGTGATGCATTTAAAATGCAGGGTATTTTTTTATTCAGTGCTGCAGAATAACATTTCTTCCTGCTTTTTACATTCAACATCTATCTTACTGTTGATGTGTTTCATAGAAAGCTGTTTGATCACAGAATTGGTTATTTATACAGCTTTGTTTTCAGGATTGTTTATTAAAATACTATCTCTGAATTCAACAGGAATTTTTGGAGGGGGAAGATGACTTTGCTTCCCAAGATAGCTTTTCTTATTTTGCTAATGTAATTTTTTACTTTAATATTGGTGGGAAAATTCAGGGTTATTCAGAGGTATTGCTGAAGGACATAACTGGTGTGGAGATTTTTTTATTTTCTGTCTAAAACCTGTACTTATATCAAAATGAAAACATACCCACTGTTTTCAGTAAGACCAGAGTTAAATCCAAAGTTATTAAGGCCATTATCAAACAGTTAGCTGATACAACATGCTTGATATCTTCCAAGATTTAGACAAATCTGCCTTTCTTAAGAGAGAAGGAAAAGCCCCCTCTTGAGTTTTTGATCAAAAGACCTGTATAATACTAGACTACAGATAGTCTGAAAAGAGGGAATGAAGCTGCAACAGTCAGAAGTTAGCCTGCTGTTAAGTCCTCTTAGTGGTTATCAGATAAAAGGAAACATAGTAAGGGTCTTGTATGTTTAATGTTTATGCAACCTATTTCTCTTTAAAAGGAGAGCTGTTCATTGGTGAAAATCTGCTCTTTAGCTATGCTTACAAAAGCAAACAATGCCATGCAAGGGCCAAAGCAAAACATTTTGTTTAAAGTTGAATATCTAGTTTTTTGAGAATGTAATGCTGAGAGTTAAAGATGCACTACTCCTGCTGAATTTCTATATGCCACAGCTCTCTGCTTTAGTGTCAAAAGTCTTCTTTCCTTTGAAATTATCGTTCACATTATTGTTGTCTATAGAATAATTTTTGAGGTCTTTAGTTAAACATAAATCTTCTGTTATAACAACAAAGGAAGTCTTAAGGCACATGGCAGAGATGTAGGTCATTGAATTTTGAGTATCTCTAAGCTACAGTTATTGCTAAAGTTAAATAGGGCTTCTATTTTCCTTTATTGCAAGAGCATAAAACAGTAAATACATGTTCCAAAATAAAAACTACTGCCAGGAAAGAGAGCTTAAATCCAGTCAATTTCTCACACTATCATTTTGAAAAGTAAAGCAGCAGCTTTTATTTAAAATTAAGGATACTAAGGATCTTGGGAATTGCTTTTTCAGCTTTTGACCTGGCAGAGCATGAAAAGTTGGGTTCTGAATGGCTGAGATCTTTGTATCCTGGCCTCTGCAGTAGGTAGAAATTTACTTTGGCCATATAAAGCCATTTTACTTGACTGAAAACAGTTGTAGCATGACAGATGATCAAAAATAGCCCCACTGCAGCTTATGCTGTCAATCATCATGTGTTAAATGGCATGGTGGAGAGGAGCCTGCACAGGGTTTATGTTTATTGTAGGGTAAGATGTGGCAAACAGATAATGTTTCATAACTTCACCACCTGTTAGTTTCTTGGCTTAAATAAACCAAGTCACAAGAGCTTAAATAGAAGCACATGTATCTTTCTGTCTTGTTCAAGGATATGGCTGAGTGTCCAAGTGTCTTCAGAAAATCTTAGTAACATCAGTTCAAGGCAACACAAGCAGCCTGATAAGCTTTCTTACTGTCTCTTCTGTTAGAATTGCTCTCTTCCATAAGTGCTGAATGTAAAGATTGCTTTAATGTTGTGTTAAATGAACTCTTCGTGATGCAAAAGAGGCTCTCTGTGACTTCAGATTTGTTTTTATACTTCTTTCCCTAAATGCTTAAGAAATACGGTGTAATGTTTATTAGAATTGTACTTGGTTGGTGACCAATACAAAATGCTTGCTTATGCTCATCCATATGGAGAGCTCAGGTAATGATGTGTATTTAAATGCACAGAGCCAGCTTAAGTAGGCTTCAAATGCACTTCTGGCTAATCACTTCATAAATTAGGTGAGTGTTAAAAACCCAACTTATGGTTTTGTTTTATGTTTTCTTTCCCTTCCCAATCCCTCCCTATTTGTCACTCTTTTGTTTTTTCCCCTTCCCACAATAGGAAATGAATTTCATTTACATGTTGGGTTTTTATGATTGTGGTGTTCATGTCTTAAACATGGCAACTGAACATTTCTCTCTGCTAATACTCCTGTTCAAGCAACTGAGCTCTTTTTTTTTCTGGAAAAGAAAACTAAGCTGTTTTAAAGTCTATCACTTATTTTAAACTACGTTTTGCTATGATTCCAGTTGACAGTGTCCCCTCTGATTGCAAATGTTTCCTTGTTGACCACTTAAGTACATCTTAAAGCTATTTTAAAAATCCCCCAAACAAACCCTTTCCATGAAATCTTGAATTTGGAGAATAGAGGACACTTTTTACTACAACAGTCTTCATCTGTGCCTGAAGTGTGTTCAAAGGTTGGTGCAGTCTTTAGAGGTGTCTGTAAAGGTAAAGAAAGTTCGGTATGAAATAGCAGTGAATCTGTACAAGAAGTTTTTCATGCATTTATAGAGATTCACTGGCTGGGAAGGAGTTGCATATATGAAGGACTTCTCTTTGGAAATCCAGATACAAGACAGGGTTATGAATGTAAAATGAAAATTACACAGAGTATTCTTTTAAAATCATATTATATGATAAAATCCAACCATGAGATTAACATGTATGTACACCTGAGTGCTAAGACAAGGATATGACCAGTTTTTAAAACTAAAGGGCTAAGTAAACAAGCCAAGAAAGCAAATTATGTGACTTGGACAAGATGGGAAAGTGTTCTACTCATCTATTCAGAATGGTTCTTTCTTAAACTGTAAATTTGTGGTTTTTTTGCTTTTGTTAAGCACCAGATCTATTTAGACTTAATCTTATGCCCACCTCCCAAAAAACTCTATGCTGTATGTCTTGCATAGAAATAAACAAGCTGGCACAAAACAGGACATCAGTGACCTGATAACCAAACAGGTTTGACTCTTGTGTCCTTACAAACTTTTATAAAAGTGTGATGCACATGTACTTAGGAGTCACTGTTATGGACTTTAATAGCATCTATGTAGCTTCCCCTCAATGGCCTCTTGTGACGGAGTGAGCTGCACTATCGTTCGTTTGGAAAGTGTGATTCTTGCTGTGTTTACACACTTGTGAACTCTATTTAAACTCCTTTGTCGCCTGTGTTGGTTTTTTTCTTATTTTTAATAAGGGTGACTGAGGTTGCAGAGACATTAATGTGTGCTGAGTCTGCATAGCAACTTAAGTAGGGTTGCCACAATACGCTCTTAACACGCCTCCCTGGGAAGACTTGACATAAAGTCAGAGTTCAATCATTTTGTTGCCTTATTGGCCGTTGTCGAACTCATTATAGCGATGCTGTCAAACTGCTCAGTTACTAATAACAAAAGTATTGCAGGAAGTAATTTTACTAAGAGTCAAATAGTTAAGAGAGGAGAAGGGTAATAAAAACGACTTACAGGTGATTTGAAAAACAAGTACTACAATTTTCCAGATGGAATAATCAAGCTTAGTCCTTCAGAATTGTCTTAAAACAGACATCAGTAATGCTGGTACTTTGAATGGCCTTAAAGATACTATCCTCAAGGAACACCGAACACCCCAGCTTAACTCAGCTACAACGCTGTGCTTTGGAGCGATGCGTCTCTTCGGGCCAGTGAACTGATAATTGGTCCATTGAGTCAAGTTATTGTGGCAACCCTATGCACATAACAACAACTAAATTGAGTTTGTTTTAGTACGGAGTATGGATATGACACTTAGGCGCCGACTCGCGTACCGACTCTAACTCCCTCTCCCATCTTTCAACAGGATACCCGCTCACTATGTCTATCCACAGGCTTTTGTGCAGCCCGGAGTGGTAATTCCCCACGTGCAGCCCGCGGCGGCCGCTGCTTCCACCACGCCCTACATCGACTACACCGGTGCGGCGTACGCGCAGTACTCGGCGGCGGCGGCCGCCTACGAGCAGTACCCGTACGCCGCCTCCCCGGCCGCTGCCGCCGGCTACGTGGCGGCCGGGGGCTACGGCTACGCCGTGCAGCAGCCCCTGACCGCAGCAGCGCCCGGTACGGCCGCGGCAGCCGCGGCGGCGTTCGGCCAGTACCAGCCCCAACAGCTGCAGGCAGACCGCATGCAATAGCGGATGGACTCCCGAAGGAAGCTCGCCAGCTCTCTCTTCCTCTTCTCGGCCTTCCAGTAGAAGTAGTTAACAGAGACAATTCGTAGTAACTAAGGAGCTTTAAGGAAAGCGATGCTATTGCGAAACTAAAGATTTTTATTCCGCTGTCTTCATACAGTATGCATCCAAATCTTGTTGTTAGAGGGGAAGGGTAGTGCGGCATGTCTAGTTTCAAGTATCAAGCCAGAAGAAAATGGGGGGAAAAATACTGTACTGTCATGAAAGAGTGGCAGGAGTAGCAATGGGACTTCATATTTTCAAACGAACAAAAAAGAACCAAAAAAAAAGCAAAGATGTACTTTCTACAGTATCAGGGAAGCAAAACTGCCTTTTATAAGTAAGAAAATGGTATCTGAAAAGTTTGAACCAGGGAAAAAACTTGAGTCAGCAATATGTAACCTTTATCCATTTGAGAGGAAAGGAGCTTAAAGCACTGATTGTCCTTTCTAGCTTTCAGAAGTTGTCTTTGTGAGACAGAACCTTGTCACTGTCTCACTGACGGGCACCGAACAACCCAAGGAAGATGGCCGGCTGGTAAGATGGCGGACAGGCACCAAAGTTATTTTCTTCTCTGTCCTCTGGATGAGTGGAACTATGGAGCAAGTGATGTGGAAGTAAGGGGTGCAACAGCTGTAGAGACAATCAATAACACAGACAGTTCTGGACAGAACACATCACTCGTGCTCATGTGATGAGCTTGTCACATCCTAATCCCTCGCCCCATCCCGTTTCACTTTTGGGAAACTTTAACTGCTGGTGTCAGCTATTCTGATTCTAAAATAGGATCAGCCCTTTACTACAACAGCCTTCTCTTTCTATTTATTGCATCTATTCGTAACTTGCGAATAAAGGCAGGAAGAAGCCTAATTAATTAAAACCTTTTAAGAACTGTTTTAAGGGAATTTTCTTTTCTGAAACCATTTATACAATTTTAGTATCTATTTCAGGATTATATTTAAAGTATTTATTAGCAAACATACAGTACACAAGGCAACTTTTTGTTACCAAGACTGCAGTTCCTGAAGGGTTAATGGTATGTGATTTATACTGTGCCTTAATTGTTATGCTATTTAAAAAGAAATATTTATTTTGAAAGTTTTACTATGCTGCGCTCTAAAGAAAGCGACTTTAGATGTGACACTGTAAAATTATGTATTCATCTCATGGTATAAATTATTTAGTAGGCTTAGATGTAGCATATTAAATATTAACCTAATTAACTAAGGATGTTGACTTGGATTTATTTAAATTCAGTATGTGCACTGTATGAGGGTACTCTTAAATTAACACTTTTTTAGGTTTTTACATAAAATATTGCTAGTTCATTCTCTTTCCCTCTACTAGTTATTCATGTAGACCTCTCAAATACATTAGTGCCGTTTTCTCACTCATCTGTATGTAGACTGACTATTTTTCCCTTTGCTAGAAAATGCTGCTTTACATTGTCCTGTGAAACTACAATACTTGCAATTTTTATTCTTGACCGAAATGGAATTTAATATTTTACACTGTATTGGATTTTTTTATACTTGAACAATTTCATACAAGGGAAGACAGGATAGCATTTTTATGGACTTTATCCAATGTCACTGGATTTATTTGAAGTATTCTGAATACTAGCCAGTGTTACAATGTAGACATGACTCTCCTGTGCATATTATTTATTCAGTATGTATATTGCTTTACAACATTTCAGATCTCTTAATCTATTCACTCATATTAAAACAATAAAAAAAATGTTGTCTCATCCTGTCTAGTGTTGTTCTTGCCCAAATTGTCTTAGATCTTGTTTAGTTAAAACTAGAGTGGCAATCTTTTATATAGTTTTCCTGGTCTGTGGGGTGAATAGCAGTCTACACTGACTTCAGATACACAGATTGATGGGAACTGTATTACATGGAGGAGATGCTGTTGAGGAGATGGAGAAGATCCATTCTGAGGTTTGTCATAAAGTAATTCCGAATGGAAGGGACTTTGGAAGGTCTGACGTCCCTTATGTCTTTGTCCAGTCAGGTCTTTAAAAATTCCTATGTGGAGACTGCACAACACGAGGTAATCTATTCCACTACCTAATTATTCCCGTCGTGTCATTTTTTTTTCTCCCTTCTATCTAACCAGCACCTCCCCTGCTCCTAACAGACTTAGTCTCTCTTTGTTTGGCAGAAAGCCCAGCCCTATCTTCTTGGTAATCTTCTCTTAAGAACTGGGAAATTGCTGTTCTCTTCCAAAGGCTGAACAAACCCTAATGCCTCACCCTCTCCTCACCATTCTCATGCTTCAACCTCCAGCCGTCCTGCTGACCCTTCAGTGGAGTTGTTCAAGTCTGCCAGCAGCTGTCATGTACTGGGAGCCTCTAGACTGGACCCATTATGCCAGCTGTGGTCTAATGAGTGCTGAGTAAAACGGAATAATCAATCTCCTTGATCTGCCATCTGTGCTCCTGTTGATACAGTCTGATGCACTTTCACTGCTGCCAGAGTTTACCACTGACTCCTGTGCAGCCTGCCCCAAGCCTCTCATGTCCTTTTTCAGCAAAGCAGCTAACCAAGCTGTGGGGGTTAGTCCACCTGAGAAAAGGAGTGCTTTATTTGTCCTGACTGAACTTTAGATGTTCCTGTTGACCTAGTCCTCTGGCAAGTATAGATCCCCCTGAATGGCAGGCCTGATCTCTAGCATGTCAAGTACATCCTATATTAAATATCATCAGTCTACAGACCTGAATGTACTGCATCCCATCTCTTCCTCCAAGTCATTCATAAAAGTATCAGACAAGCCAGATCCTGAAAAAACTCCACTGTAATCAGTGGAGACAGAGCATAAGCCCTTTTGACCAATGTTTCAGTTAGTTTTTTACCTAACTATCCATTTGAAATTGGATACAAGGATTCTGTGGGAGACTACATGGAAAGCCTTGCTAAACTCAGGGTAGACAACATTGTCTGCTTTCCCCTCTTTGACAGATGAAGTCACCTCATCACAAGAGACAATTAAATTGGTCTGGTGTGATTTGCCCTTGTAAATTCATGCTGGCTGTTCCAAATCACCACATTCTTCTTCATGTGTCTGGAAACTACCAAGATCTCTCCATGGTTCCATGGATGGTTCCATGATCAGTATTTCCCTAGATTGTCTTGCATGCCCTTTTTCTGAAGATGGGTGATTCATCTGCTTTTCTGCAGTCACAGAAAGTGTTCCTAGTCCCCATGACCTTTCAGTGACAATAGTAAGCAGCGTCAGAATGACAACACCCTTGGGTGCAACCCATCAGGTCTAATGGGTTTATGTGGACTGAGCTTCCTCAAGAGGTCCCTGAATCAATCTCCTTCCACACCTGGCAGTTTTTTGGTCCTTGAACCCTTCCTCAAGCAAAGTAATGTTACTGAAAACCTAGAGGTCAGGACACCTTTTTGCATATAGTAATTGAACTGGGAAGCAGTCAAGTAGCTGCTCAGATCCAGCTGAAGATGGATTTGTAATCTTTAGGACTACTCAGTCCAAGCCACTAATGACCAAAAGGAGTTGCCACCTGATATCTGAAAGAAGGCTGTGTGAAATGCATGGCAGTGTTAGCCAGTTCTTTGAGGAATGGGGGGATATTCATACAATCTTCATACTGAAATTCATCACTGCAGCTGTCACTCTTACTGTGACTTCAGCAGAAGTACAAGCTTAACTGCAGAATTTGAGCTGCTCTTTCATCCACAAAAAGGGTCTTTTTCATGTGCAAAAGAAGGGAGTAGTGAAATTGAAGGGATAGAAAAGATTTTTCCTCGTCTTGGGGTCAGACTTCATTTCACCATGGACAATTATGAAACTCCAGAACTGGAACATTCACTAATATCCTGGCCTGATGCTGTCAGGGTTCTTTAACAAGTGTTTCAAGCCTGGCTTCTGAGAAGTGTTGCTGAACTGCCTTTTACAATCTGACCTTAAGATCTTCAGCCTTGCAGGGCATACTGTAGTTCTCTTTCTGCTAAGAAGCATGTAAACACCCAGCAGGGAGGTGAGCAGGAAACAATAAATGCCATTTTCTACTCTGTTCTTCTATTTCCTTACCCTGGTCTTGCTCCAACGGGCTTTCCTAGAAGACATGGTATCAAGTAGGAATCAAAGTCAGAAGCACCTCTGAGAGAAAGGCTGAGCACACTGCTGGCACACTAACTTTCTCTTGGATACAGGATGAAGACAGAGTCCTTTCCCTACTGATGCACGCCCCTGACAATGTCCTTGGGTCTTCCCCTGCCTCTGCCTGGAGGTGACAGACACACACCCAGGGAGGGGTGTGAAAGGGAATGCTTGCTGCCCTGGAGGGGTCTATCTTGTGGTAAGCCACAATGGGAACAGAATAAAAGTTTATGACTCAGCTTATAAAGGTCAATTGCATGCTGGCTCTCACTTGACAGAATAATAATGTCAGCAAAAATGTAAATGTGTGAGCTCCACTAGCAAACTTAGCTTTGGGCACACAACATGAACACAAATGCTTTCTTTTGATAAATAATTAGCTGAACCGACATAAAATACACCTCAGTAACCCTTCACATACATGAAATGCCAACAGTTTACATTACCAGGACCAAAATAAAATAACTGAGAAATAGCAGCACATAATTATGAAATATGTGAACACTCGGAAAAAATGTTAGCATTTTATTGAGAGATGGCATATATGCAAAAAAACTGCTCACAATAAAATTTCCAGTTGAGTTTCCAAAACCTTCAAGAGAGTTTCTATGTCAAAAAGTGACCAGTGCTAAGTTTCAAGAAGCTGAAACTAGAAAACATTGCTAAGGAATGTGTAGATCAAAAAAGGTGTAATACCTTGAAAGATTACATTGATGACCTGGCTCCTAGAATTGCAGTTTTTCCTAGTATAGTTATTTTCCTATTAACTAGTGAACATAACTTGGCATTGATAAACTTCATTGATTCTACTTGTTCTTAGGTTTTCCAAACATGTAGAAAGACTACATTAGGATGAAAATAATGATGCAACCACTCAAAGCACCTCTTAGTCTTGTTCCTCAGATGCTTACCCATTTTAAACTGAGCAATTCCCTAGCTGTGCTCAAACCCTTGTGAGAAAAATCATTCTATTTTGAACCTATGTATCGGTTCTTAAGAGCCTGCATATGTTTAAAAATAACACGGTTATGTGTGAATTTACAAAATGCTTACTATGACTGATGATTGGGCTTTGGGGGCTTGTTTGCAGCTACTTTTATCCCTCCAAAATGCTGTGTAAAATTATGAGAAAAAAAATAAGATTGACACAGTGTCAAAGAATAAGGAGAAAACTACAACCGTGACTGCATTAAGATGAGCATATAGAACAATTATCAGCTTTTCTCATCCTAAAGAAAATTAGCTCTGGAATGTTTCCCAGTTCCATGTGCCAATTTTGCTGAGATAAGCCATGAATTTGGGCTAGCTTACACTCATAATTTTTGACCTAAACAGTCTGGGAAAAGGGAGGAATCCACCAAAGTCTCTTTCATCACCAAGCATCCTAAAGTCAAAAGATGCTATCCAAATTAATTGATTAGAGGTCTCTGATATACATATAATCCTCAGCTCAGTATCCTCATGTTAATCTTTGGACCAGACTTCACTGTGCCTCCTGCTTCTTCTCTGTTCTCTACATGTGGCTGTTGTGGGTGACTTGTTCCCTACTTCTTTACAGGACAAGGGCTCTTGCAGCTGCCCAGTCACTTCCCTCTTAACGCTTAAACTAGGTAAAATAAGAAAACCCCATTTTCTTTCACCTCAAAATTTACAAAATCTAGAAAAGTCTTTACAAAATAGCTCTTTTTATCTGCAGCTCGTCTTCTTCTGAATTTGATGACTCCATTTGAACCTGAGGAAAAGATGTCAAAATACCAAAACTGACAGAGCTGGGTCATAAGCAAAGCTCAGTGAATCCATCACCTGTCATTAGGCTGTTAAAAGAGTTTTTTCATTGCACTTGCAAGGACATGAATCAATCTTTACAACACACTTGAAGAATAGAACACATTTTTATCCAGCAATGCAGGTAAGGGATTTTACCACCTTGTGAAAAACTTGGGCATTTGTTGTTGTTGTTGTTGATGATGATGGTTTTTGGATTTGTAGTGATGACAAAAAATAAGCTAAATTTTAAAACTCTGCAATAAACAGAATTGTCTCCCATAACAATAAAGCGTGGGATAATTTTAAAGACATTTTATATTAAACCCCCCTATTTTTTTAAATAATAAATTGCTTAAAATCAAAATATCCCTGCACTCAGAAGTAAGAAGAGTAGATTGTTTTTGTTTTTTCCTGACAAGACCAGTAAAATTGAAAGGCTTTCAACAAACACACCACTGCATATTCCAACTGCTACAAAGGGAAGGCTGATTATTTGCTCAAGGCTGTGGATACTATGATGTTGCCAAAAATTTGGATTCCCTGGCTACTTGTTCAAACTGCTGGAATTCATCTCCTAATTTGATCACTAGTAATATTTCTGAATGAGGATAGAAATAATGGAAGTCTAGAGGAAAACCTTGTTTTCACTGAGAGTAGGTGGACAATTTGGGAATCACAGAAATTAGGTAAAGAATTTTAAGATCATCAAGTTTAACCAT
The DNA here is from genome assembly GCA_039654755.1 of Calcarius lapponicus. Classification (NCBI taxonomy): domain Eukaryota; kingdom Metazoa; phylum Chordata; class Aves; order Passeriformes; family Fringillidae; genus Calcarius; species Calcarius lapponicus. The sequence goes on along the minus strand of CM077464.1, from coordinate 53,141,783 downwards.
ACTGCTTTATGCAGACAAGTAAACACAGGGAAGAACAACCCAAGCATAACAAAGCTGAAATACAATATAATGGCCAAAGCTTTTTTAAGTGACAGACACTCTCAATTAAAATGTAATTTCTTCATTGCGATAGCAATGAAGGACATTAAAAGTTGCTGCTCTCTTTGTCCAGTAGGCTCTTGCCCTAGTCTTGGAAGATGGTAAGTAGCACATTAGTGGAATAAGGAATATTCAGAATGTCTTTTTCAATATATGATTATGGAGTAGTGTGAATTCCTTTATATGAATTTATGTTATGAGCACTATTTAAGGAAAATCTGCTCTTCATTAACCAAGGCTTAGGCATCACAGTATGTAAGTTCATGCATCAATCTTTTTTGATTTTCATCCACTAGAGAACAGCTTTATCAACTAAAATCTTTTCTCCTTTTCTGTAAAGTGAATCATTTCAGTAACCTAAGTGCCACCATCCTTAATACTGATTTTCATGTTAAGTGAGAGTGAAGAGATCTCCAGGCTTTATTCTTCTGTAAATGTCACCGGTTCCGTGTACACTACTGTGTCTTGAAACTGGTTTTCCTCTGACCTTATCAAGAAGGGCTGTCTACTCTAACAACACCTGGGAGCTTGCCAAAAGAAATTAGAATCTGAGATAAAGTTCTGAGAACAGCAGCTGAGTGTGAAAACACAAGTGTGCCCACCAGCCTTCAGAGGGCCGCTGTCAGCAGGGAGCTGCCCCTGACCTGGCTGCAGTGGGTGAGCTGAGCGAGTGCCTGAGATGGGCACACCACAGCTCAGAGGCTTTCTTTGCCTGGATGCATCAGTTTAGCTTAGCAAAGGCCAGTCAAAGGGCAAAGAAAGCAGCTCTGTAGTGTCTTTCTGGGGAAGAAGGTCTTGGTGCCCACTAGAACCTCAAGAATGAAGCTGGCTTCAAAGAGCTTGTGTCTTGTCTTCAATATAATGAAAAAAAAAAAAGAAAAAACGTAGGGAGTGCCTTAGCCAGATCCTGACAACAGCAGTGGTGCTTGCCAGCAGTTCTCTAAGAATGCAGGTTGGCAGAGATACAAATAGTGTGTGGAGGAGCCTCAAGGAATCTGGCTTTCCTAAATGCAGGGAATGGCAGTATTAGGCAGAAGCAGGCACTGTCTCTATTGCATTTAAGATACGATTTATTTGAAATGTGGCTGTGCTGTATTAATGACCCCTTGTTTCAGCAGGACAGCTGGGATGCTGACTGCCACAGCCACTGCTGCAGAGAGAACAGAATAGCAAGCTTTAGGCACAATCAAATGAGCTTAGTATCCAGCCAGGGCCCAGACTGAAAACAGAATGCATGAATATGCCCTGAGAGAACTGCAGGAGACCAGAAAGTTTTGCTGCAAAGGGGTAAAAACTAGTCTGCTTGGTAGTGGTGAAAGTACAAGTAATTGCAAACATTAAAAGAGTTTAATGGATTCTCAACATTTATTGTGGTGTTTAATGTGATTATGAAGATAGTATGATTGTCTGGAGATCAAAAACTGAATGAGAACAAGGGCAGTTATTGCCCATTTGTTGACCTCTGAGGACAAAATCATAAATATGCCAACATGAAAAGAAATTGTTTCTTGGTGGGATGTTCTTCAATCTAAGCAGGTTTACCTACAAAGTCTCAGGTTCTGTCACTCATACAGGTAAAAGATCTAATGATACTGACTTTTAATTCCTAATTCAGTGATCTCAAGAAAATAACATTTAACTGCACTGCTCACTTATACTGGTGTTCAGAAGATTATTGGTGTTTGCAAGTCTGTCTGGCTACCTCAGAGAACAACTCATGAGGGCCTTGTTGTGGAGCAGAGCAAGCAGCATGCAAACTCTTCAAGCAGCTTTGTGTTCTAGCAAGCACTGATCAGCTCTCAAATTTATAGAATGGGAACAACTCTTAACACCTGTGTGGGTTTAGTGGAAGAACAATTCTGCTGTGCTGGAAAGAAGAAAAGTGCAGGAACATGTTCATGTATGTGATGAAGGGTCCTCTTCAGATAATGACTTGGTGTCAAGGAGAGGAGGGGAAAAAGAAATATTTAAATGATGTTCAGTTTCTTTCCCAGAGTTTGAAGCAAATCATCAGTGGTAAAATTTCACATGTTGTTCTCATTTTTGAGGAACAATCTTGGGATTGTTTGAGAAATGACGCTTTGAGTAAGATCACTCACTCAAAGATCAGAATTTGCAGAAGCCATACCAACTACAAAATGGACGTATCGTGATTCATTTAAATGGAACTGCCTAAGCACATCCCTAGTTTGCAGATCTCACAGCAGCTTGTCTGGATATACAGTTTATGCTCCTGCTGCAGGAGGTCCTGCAAATTCAGTCTCTCCACCACTGCCTCATGTTAAAAACATAACTGACCAAACCATTTTTTCCTTCTGCAACTGGAATCCTCCTTTTTCAAATTCTAAAGCTGCATGATGCTGGGCAGCTTTCCTGGGGGAGATTCTCCTAAGTCACAAGCCACTGAGAAAGACCTTCTTAAGCTACAGTCTGGAAAGCAGGATGTGCAGAAGGCTGAGTGATTTCAACTACCAAAAGCAATGCATGGAAAAAACCTAGCTGGACAGTGCCTCCCCCATTATTTCTCAAATCCACTATCTCACTTCTTTTCAGATATGTGCACCTGCGCTCATTTCTCAATTTACTTTTTTTTTTTAAAGCAGAAGCCACCTATATTTGCACCAGAATATAGAATAATGAATTGCCTAGTCTTCTGCTAATCATGGAGAAAATAAAAAAGTGAAGGTGAAATTTCTTATTCCAAGAGAATAATTTACATAAGTATAAAACATCCAACACTATATCTTAAATGTAGAATTACTTGCAAGTCTATGCTTTTGTTTAATTGCTCCTGTTAGAGATATAAAATGTCAAAGGCTTCCAAAAAATAGATCTTATTTAAAAGACACAGTCAAAAGTTTTCAGGTGACTGAAAACTTAATTTAAATGCTTTCATTGAAAACAATTCCTTTGCACTATGAACATATTTTTTTACTCACTCCAAGTATTATTCTCTTTGCTAGACAAGCATAACTTTGCATCACTGGAAAAGGGAAAGTGCTTCCTGTGCTTTCTGTCTCATTTAGTATTTTATCATATTGGATTGTCCTTTGACAGGACACTATTATTTTCTTTAATTAAAATTTTTAGTATAAGCTGCATAATGAATTATATTTCAGCAATATGTGGTAATAATTCAGATGTCTTCAAAAAAGGTTCATTCTAGTATATTTTAATATGCAGTTTTATACTCTCTCTCCCCCTTTCAATTTGCTCTATTATATTATTACTCCACGAGTCTATTTTCATGCCCTTCAAAACTGCTGTTGCTCTTCCTGGGCACAACAGTGTGCTTCAGGCAGCAGGAAAGATATCAAGAATTTAATACCTGATTATGGCTTTGTTGTTGTAAAATAATTATTAACTATCTCCATTCTCTTTAACTTGCTTCGTATCCTTCTCTCAGTCTGCTATTTTTTCTTCTCTCAGGCTTCAAGCTGAGACTATGCTCTCTAACATTTTCTAGTTCATTGGAGGTCATTAGCAAAAAGCTTCAGAGAAGGTAGACAGCATGCTTGCTCTTTTCATGTTGCTGTATTTCAGTTTTTGATGGGACAGAATCTATTAAGATCTTCTGTACTCTTTTTCTCACATAAGCTCTTTGTTCCTTATGATCTATGGGGAAAAGTACATACATACTGTCTCTTGCTTTCACAGCTGAAAAACAGCAGACAAAGGTAAAGAACATGCTATTGTATCAGATATTGGCATATGTCTTTACGTCACTGGTGCACACACCTCCACTAGATTCAAATATGTAATCACATAAAAGGAAACTAAAAATTCTACATATGGTAAAATACATACAAAAATACACTTGCAAGTGTAAGTGTAAAACCTTGAAAATCTGTGCATTTTTAAAGCTTACTTTCCAAAGTCACCATGTTCTTACCACAGACTTGTTTTAGACCCTGCCACATTCTAGATGCAGCTCACCAGGCCTGCCAAGCCTGTCAGCTCCTCCAGCTAGACCTCTGTAATACAAAGCCATCTAAATTTTACAGGTCCACTTGGAGCTACTAAAATCAATCGCTACCTATGCATTTCCTTCACAGAAAATGATGTTCCACCAAAAGGTTTTCACGTTCAGAGAGGAAACAGACAAATAAGCAGTTAAAATATTGGCCTAAGAGACTATAAACAAATGAACAGTATTGTCCAGAAATACTGATTTTCTGTGGAGGAAACCAAAGGTCAAGAGTAAGAAGAAGCAGCAGAAAAAGACACTTGCAGATTCTGAAAAAAAGATCAGTGAAAACAAGAGGAACTTAGGAGAGCAGAGAGGAAAACAAAAACCCCAAGTAATTCATTTACTGATTCAATAGTCAACAGAATTTGCATATCCATCCCTTTGAAATTCTGTTTTTCTCCAGCTGTTTTTCTTATCATTTTGGCATGTTTTCTCATCACATGCAACCATTTAGCTCTCAGATGCTCTTGCTTACAGACTGCTGGCACCTTTCAGCTGCTCCCAGGCCTTCTCTTTTAAACCTCCCAGCTGCCTCTCTTACCCCTCATAACATGACTGGTCTACCCGATTTTTTAAAAATTGTTTCCAGCTGCCACATTTGTTGCTCTAGATATTTTCCACTCTCTCCCCCAGAATACAGTATTTTGGAGTGTTTCTGTGGGCTGATGGGATGACAGCAGATTTCCAAAGCCTATTTCTACCCTAATAGGAATCTCATTTGAGTCCTTTTGATATTTTCATGCACCAAATGGAAATTTTTATTTTTGATGTTAGTGAATGCTGGGAAGCTGAGAGGAGGAGGAGAGCATGGTGCTAAATCACCAAAGTGGTAAAAATACAATGATCTATGAGGAGATAATAAAATCTCACCTCTTGCTGTTCCACAGATTTCATGTATCTTGGTTCTCCCTTCTCTTAGAATCTGTCAAATCTCCCACACTGTATGCAACACCTCTGAGATTTAGAAGAAATTTCAGGTCATTTCAGCTTACAATTTGGAATCACTAGCCCAAGAGCATCCCAAATCTTTACACTACTCCTGCAGACTGCAGCCTCTGGAACTGACATGGAAAAGGCTCTATGTATTTTTAAGAAACATAGATTGGTACATGTTAGTCTTTAACTGTCATGGTGAAGAAAAAAATCTCTATACACATGTTCCTCTTAACTGCATAAGAGACAGTTTAGACACACACCTGGTGGTGATTCTCATGCATTCTTCTGCACTTTAGAAAGCAGGTAATGCCTTTAGAATGGTTTGTAAAATTTTGTCCCAAACATATATGATTATAGGAAATTCTAATTGCCATCTAATTAAATGTACTCAAATTTCAAAGCTATTTGTCTTCCTCTTTTTCCACATTTGGGCAAAAGTAAAATGGAATCTGGTCATATGAGGCACTTAGAAATTACAAAATCCTAACTGGATTTTAACAATGCCATTTGAATAAACATACTTGAATGCTCAGAAAAGAATGATAATTTTTAAAACCCCAAAGATCTGCATATCATTTAAGTTTCTATGTGATTCCCTCAGGCCTGTTCCTTTTTATTCAAGACCTTTTCTTATCCAGACAGAAGCTCAGATTTAGCCACGGGAGAGGGCTGGGTGAAGAATCTTTGTGCAACAGGTGCCCACTGTGCCCAGATGAGCCAGGACAAAATGTGTTGGCTTCTGGTACTTCTTTTGAAATAGGTCATGAACTCAGAAAATCCATTTATAAACACTGCGCCAGGCTGTAGAACAAGGCACATGTTTGGTGCTGTCTGAGAAAGGAACATTTCTCTACCACTGTGGAGGAAGGATCCTCTGCTCATCTTCTTCCATTCTCCTCTCCTCATCTCATAGCACAGTGCTGCAGTTTCATTCTAACTGGAGAACAACTGGCCAAAATCAGGACACACAGGAAGAGGAAAAGGACTTCTGGATCTGTGTGCTCATTCCAAAACTGTTAGAGGGAGAAAGGAGGCCTTGAAAAACACTAAGAGGAGCTTGCAGCTTGATTTTAAGAACCAGTTAGGTTACTACAATGGTCAGTTCAGAAACAACCATAGAATTGGCAGGTTCAAGCAGAGGAGAGGTTGGAAGAGAGGTTTTTAACAGAATCACAGACATTTTCATACTGTCTGAAAACAGTTTCCCTCTGAAAACAGAACACCTCTAGTGGTGTTCTCCACAGCACAGTGAAATTATGGAGAGCTCTCCAGATACCTTCAGAGAACTTTGTGTTGGGTCCTGTGGTCTTGTCTTCAGATTAAATGGATTTAATAAAGTGCATTAGCAGATGCTTTTAAAAACACCTCAAAAGTCATAAGAGCTGTGAGATCTTGGCAAGAAATAAGATTGTTACCAGACCTGAGAACAAAAATCCCAGGCTCCTTCCCAGTTTGGTTTTAATTGCTTGCAAAATGCTTCTCTGGTACAAAGAGAAGGAATTCGCAAGTCAGCTCATGAAATAAAGGAGAACCAAATTCCACAATTAACTACGTGTCCTGGTTTAGGACAATCACCTAGCACACAGAGTTCTCCATTCCTGCCAAGTACTATCAATACTCTAAAAAGAACCCTATTACCAAGAAATTTTGTTATTTGGAATAGACAAAGTCAGGATTGCCTAGTTCCAAAGAAACCAAATATGCTGACCATGACACAGCACACTGAACTTTCCACATGAGATCACTAGATATCTTTGACAGTGAGAAATGAGAATGGGGTTACATATTCAGTATACAAAACACAGAATCACTTTCTATATCTAGGCTGCATCAAGTTAAATGGCAAGAACGGGTTTAAGTACTTTCCTTCTTAAAAAAGAAATCAAATAATATATACAGGATAGTATATATCCTGTTCCTGTAATTAATTAGACAAGCATTAGCAGATAATGCCAAATCCTGTGATTCTCTATCTTACGCTTTAGCACTGAATACTGTAGTCTGATGCAAAGCAGAAAAATAGAAGCAAATTGAGAGTCATCCCCACAGGCTTAACTTTACTCAAGAAAAATCTCCCTAGTCCTGTTCTGTGGTCAAGAAACAGACACATAAATCCTCTGAATTACTGTCAGAAGAATCCTCTTTCTCCTGCTTGTAAAAGGATGCAAAAGGGACTAGCTCACCTAAGGTAAAGTTTGCTTCTATAGTGTTATTTTCTCAATGTAAAAGATTTTCTGCTGATTTTTTTTGTTTGTTTGTTTTTCAAGTAGAAATAGAAGACAGTGATTGCCTAGCTTTGCCTCTCTGATTAATACTGAATTAAATTCTAAAGACAGTTCCTAGAGACAATCACAAAAGCAATATAAAACCACAATAAATGATGAACGTATTGTATCAACAGCAACTCTACTGCTAACTCACTACAAGGTTGATGGATACGATATCAAAAAGTGGTGTCTCCAGTACAGAGTTCTTTAAAGAAAAAAAATGTCAAAGGGAAATAAAAAATGGAAGGAACATATAGCATCACACCTTTCATCATTTGAAATTTTTTAAGTACATAATCTAATTAAATGTTCTTTTATGAGGGCAAATGGAAGTGCACAGTGACCTCCAAGTGCTTGGTGAGAACAATATTTTTAATTCAGTTATTTTCAAATTTACTGGTAAATCTAGTGTCAGCATCTAGTTAACAGAGCTGATACAGTGGGGATGCTGTACAACATTTACATTACATGTGATATGTATTCCCATGTAACTTCTGCAAATGAACATTTGTAATTCTCTAAAGACTGTAAGTTAAGAACAGATGCCACAGACTTGAATCCCTATCATGAAATACTAAGGCATGAAAGAATTAACCAAATATAGTAAAAAATTATGACATAATTGCATATTGAATTTATTTTATGTATGCTGTGGAATACCAAACATGTATGTAACACATTCACTTTATGCATGCAACATGTATGTTTTAGATATTGGTAATTTTCTTCTAATCAACAAATTGTTTTACTGCTGACACTAAGTTACCTGTTTTCCCTTAGACACATACAGTCAAACATAGTTGGGTAAAAGTCAAAAGTCTTTTCCATGTAGCTTTCTCCTGAACATTTCTACTTTGTTTTGTTGCTCAGCATGTCAGCTGTGTTTAATCACTTCTGCTCACTGTGAACACACATACGCATGCATCTGTGTGTGGACTGAGAGCCAGACAACATGTGGAACACCTAAGATGTACTTTCCAGGTAACTAGCACAGGTGGAATGGTACAAAGCTGCAAACACAAAAGCCTCACATGACTGTGTGCGTGAATTTCAAATAAACTCCGTGTCTGTGGGCCAGGTTTTGTCCTTGTGACATATTGTTTATCTTGTGACATATTGTTGCGGCTGTTGTTAAAAAAAACTGCTAGAAAAAAGACAGCCTTTTTTTTTGTTTTTACAATAAAAAGAGAAGGGTGGATTATACAAGTTATTTTGACATATTTGAGTTGGAATTATTGTGATCTTAATGGCCATTTCTACCTAGCCAAGACAGTGAATCAATACAGTGTATCTATTTGTTAAATGAATTCTCTTCAAACAAAAGAAAGTAGCAGGCATTTAATGAATTACTAGTCATAGCAGACCCATAAGTTTTAAAAGATGGGCGCTAAGAAGTTGCAAAAATGTGTAAAAGTTGTGGCATATAAGCAAAATTATGACAGAAAGTTTAATGTCTTCACAAAGCTGCGTCAGAATTTCAGAACTGATCAGGGACATGCAATGAAGTCCAACATTCCCTCAGTTACTGAAACACTGATTGTATTAATTTGAGCATTATCTTATGCACTTCCACTACTATCCTTCCTCTTTTTTGGACAGCACCACAAGTGTAGTGTCAGTAGTTACAACTTGTAGAGCCAACCAAATGTTTGCTGTTACAACACATTCATGGAGCTGGTAATGGCCAATCCCACCTCATCCTGTACAACACTGGCCAAAATAGCCAATGGTGCTGCCAGACTTAAATTCTGTCACTATGTCCTTCTGATAATACAGAAGGACAGAGTCCCACCAATTCAGATCTGTCATCCTTCTGAAACAGATGGAACCTGGTCAGAAAATTATAATAAAAGTTGATTTGAGTCAATTGAGCCAACTGAATCATAAAAAAGCTAAACAGCCAAGTGATGTATATTCCCCTGCCTTTTGCCATAGACAGGCACAATCTATCTTTATTCACTGCATGTACAATTACTGGTATGCAGGTTTGATGACAAGCTATTCCTTAGAGCACATAACAAATTCCAGGTGAGTGTATTTGTGTTGAGCTGCAACACTGCAGAGCTATCTGGCCCCAGACCCTGCAGCAGCAACAGGTATCACTGGAACTCTCAAGTGTGAGTTGTTCTTATAAAGCCCAGTGCAACGTTCAGCCACTGAGCTTTTGATCCACAGGATCTGGTCTGTGACTCACACTGGAATTTGACATATTCAAAGTTTGCTCTAAGTACCTTGATTGAGGCTTCTGAAGTTAATAAAAAATTATGAGGTAACATATTTGACTGATAGCAGTCCACAATTCACTGATTCCTGTCAACACCTCAGAGTTCCCACTTCCCAGGGTCATATCTGTGTCCAGCATCTGAGTTCTAGGCCTAGTAGGAAGTCTGTGTGGGCATGACTGGGCAATGACCTAAAAATATTCAATATAGAAGCTATTCTTGATTGGTATGTATTTTTGCTACACCAGTCACACAAATGAAGTTTTAAATCCTTAGCAGCATACACATTCCAAGTTTCAGATCATATTTCAGTGAAATAACTTCATGGACACTGGGTCAGATGTGCAGTGGCTATAAACCAGCAGATCTCTGAGCTTCCTGTAAGGTCTGAAGACCTAGAAGAACTGAGCATCTAACTCAAAGTGTACTAGGTAAAAACAGAGTCCCCTTCTAAAATATCAATGGAAAAATCTACTGAATTTGTCTCCAAAGATATACTGCTGATTAATACTACCTGAACACACAGTTCTTGCCTTAAACAGGTACCCTAATCTAAGATGCAATTAAACACAGATAAAGGAAAATACTGGAGAGATTCAATACAGTAAAATCTTCAGCTTTCACAGCCTTTTCAGTATTGAGGTCCATTTCTCACAAAAACAGAAGTTTGAAGGAAGAGAGAGAAAGATCACATATTCGTCATGGTCCAGATTTAATCTTCACTCAAAACTAAAAAGCCCCACAACACTGTCAAAGTAAAACTGCCACCCCAAGCCACCTCCAACTGTCAAAAACATTTCTATGACTCTGTTTAAAATAACTGGTAATGGCCTCTCCAGATTTCTTATTCCTAAAATGATCCCTAAAACAAAGGAATTAAACCCCTGTGTTTAAAAGGTCATTGGCATAGGAAACAATGAGTTAACAATAATGAGGTGTCAACAGCAGTAATGAGGTAATTTTTTGATCCCAAGCTGATCCAAACAGTTGGAAGATAATTCCCTAATGTGCCAAATAAGTTCCATCTCTCTCAATTTTGAGAGAACAAAAAAACAAGCATGAAAATAGGAGTGAGGTTTGTACAAAAACACATTCTATGAATGAATCTAGGAAATCATTAAAACTTTAATAAATTGGAAATAACATAAATGGAGCCACAGGATGGATTTTAAGCTCTTTTCAACACAAAGTTTTCTTCCATTTACTGAAATCACTCTCACTTAGTATGAAACTTCATTTGACACACATATTGTGCCTCAGACAACAAAAAGCAGTAGCCTGGCCAAGCTTCCTAACAGATCTGTGGATAAGGCCACAAAGCTTTAGTCTGCAGAGAAAAGCAGTTGACTTGGCAAGTCTGCCTATGGCTTGCTGACCTTTGTTTCAGAAAAGGTCACTGCAGAGTCAGGTTCCTGAACTTCCCAGGGATTCTGCAACTCTAAAGCTAGGGACCTTTTAGACTATAGCATCATGATATCCTAAAGAAACATGAATAAATAAACCCTTTTTTTAGATTTCCACAAAACCTTTTCAGAAGTCCAGGAGCAATCAGGAGTGATACCAGCCCAGTTCTTGGTTATCAGCAACCAAGACATTGTTGAAAAATGCTGTAAGAACACACAAAACCAGCTGCACGTAGGTGAAAGGCTGAAGGTTTCTGTGTCTGTGTGAGGAGCTCTGATTGTCTCTTTTTGCCCTGAGCACAATTATGAGAGTTTAGCTTACAGTGCTATCAAGCTGGCTCTTCTTGTTACATTCAATACAACGAAAAAATAAAAAGGTAGTGAATTTTTTTTCCACAATTATTTTCAGTGGAAGAATAGAACACTATGCACCTTTGGCTGCAGGAATTAAGTTGTGAGCCACAGCAGATTATAACTGATTTGCCAATGGAGCAAATAGAAACCCTTGAGTTACACAGCATTTTCAGCAAGTGAACGACAGACTGAAACAGGTTTAACAGTGATGCTAGGTTAAATCTTAAATTAGCCATGTGCAAAGCCTTTCGGTTTTTCAGGGTGTGGCTCACACACGGAATGAACAAACTAGTTTTTAAAGAGGTGACACCTCCACAATTAGAGTGATTATTTTAAAGAACCATAGAATAACTCAGATATGGAATTGTAAATGCTATAAAAAAATCATCCTATTATTATTAGTTCTAAAGGAGCAGTAGCTGCTTACACTGCTGAACTTTGTGATCATTCTTCTAGATTAAACTATTAGTAATTTTCTAAAAAGTGAGTTTCTTTTCTATACTTTATGTAATTTAAATCCTTATCTTCAGTTTCTTTTTTAAAGATGCATCAAATAAATAGTTTAAATAAGACAGAAGAAGCTGTATGAAACTACTCTTGCTGAAATTAAAAAGTTGCTTTCTTTGGAAAAAAAAAGATAATTTAGGGGCCTGTGGATTAGATGACCTCAAGAGGTCCCTTCCAACATAAAAAATTCTGAGATTCTCTAATAGATATTTTTATATATTATATGTTCTATGCCTCATAAATGGAATAAACTTTCTATTTTATTTTACTTATAAATATTAGTTAATATTAAATATATCTTCATTACACATTATACAATTTTATGCATTGTATTTTATATATTCTATCATGCAAATAAAACAAAATCAAACAAGAGATAATGTGGCCATTTTTTATTAAATAAAGTTACAAACTAAAGAAGTACTGGCAAAAAAAAAAAAGTAAGAGAGAAAAACAGATGTTCCTGCAGTCTCCAGTTCAATGTGTATAGTGACAACAAAGGAGCAGCCACTACACTATGACTATTAGCACTGCAATTCCTTATACAAATGGATCAATGGATCCTTATACAAATGGATCTATGTGTCTGTACATACACACACACACACGACAAACCAGTCCCAATAGAACACTGGTTCATTTCCATTTATAATTCTGCATGCAGTCACACTTTTCCACCTATCCTGAAGGTCATGAATTTGCATTTGGCGGGGGGAGTGGATGTGTATTTCCAGCATCCAAAAATTTTGGAAAAGGCAGACTGCAACTGCTTTCCAGCCAAGTATTAACGCCAGGCTGCATCCACCGGTGCTGGATAGAAACTGAGTAGTCCTGGGCTTTGCAGGTGGAGCATGGGAGCTGAAATCCACCATCAGTGAATGAGGTTGCTGGGCAAGACACACACACACTCCCATACAGCAGCTACTACTGCTGTTCCTGTCAATAGCCCCACTATCAGAAGGAGAGAGACTTTTTCAAAGGTGAGGTGATTCAACTGCACAAGGGTTTAAGGACATTTTTACTAATTATTTCCTGAATTAGAGCTATCTTCTATTAAATAACGGTAACTACTCAAGCGGACTTTGGCTGGAACAGGAGTGGACCCCTAAGAACTGTCACCCACTCTCTCAAATCAATGACTAAACTTGTGATGACTTCAATCACCCTGAAACAAACACACCTTTAAACCTGAGGCTCTCCCTCAAGCAAAAGTGGACTAAAGTCAGTATGTGTTTTGCTCAGAAAGGCTCCAGTATGAACTTCCAACTACTAAAAACAGCCCCTGTACACATACAGATACACTGCCCATCATCCACCAAGTCTCTCTACTGAAATGTAGTTTTGTAGAAAACCTAAACATCTCTGAGGAGTTGACCTTTTGCTTATCATTCCCCTCCTGGAGTGTATCAGAAAACATGAATTAATAAGTGGATTTTCAGCTATACTAAGGGGGTCTAACACTTGTTATTTGTTGTCACTCACGCAACACTCAAACATGTGGCACTAACTTTTGAGTTTTGGTTGTACTCTCGAAAATTAGTATTTGCATTTCAGAAAATGAAAGCATTAAAAAGGTTGAGATTGATGTTATAGAACTGACATCCAAAACAACAACAGGAAAGTGGAAAATGTAGTAATAAAATATCAAAATAGCTAGTCATACCAAAAGAGCAATTGTCCCTTCTATTCTGCTTTTATTCATTGAACAGTAAATTACCACAGAAGATATACATTACACCCTTTAGTCTGGAGATCTGTATTATACAATAATCAGTATAATCAATCTCCAGCAACTCCCATATGTGCAGCACATCAGGTTCTCTACCAAATTTGTTCAATAACTAAAATTAACATTTTAAGGAAGATATGTTATGAATACCAAAGGGACTCTTGGAAAAGCTGCACTTCAGGAAATATTTAAGCTTCTTAAATTTTGTAACATTAATGCTGATGAACCATTATAAATACTGATGAATGACTCTGGAAAGGGATTATATGTGTTGTTCAGCACAGTTGATGATGTAGATGAGCCTGTGGTTCCAAGAATGTTAAGGGAACCATCTTTTGTTTCCCCAGAAGACTTCACTCCAGTGTTCCTATGACAGATTTTATTTTCTTTTTATCAAGTGCTTTGCAGAAGAGCTCTCTGCGATTCACTCCCTGCTGTTGCTGACCCTGAGGCCCCCAGTGTAGCCCCTAACTTGTACGTACAGAAGAGGTGACAGAAGCCACAGACAAACCACTGAAGCACACTGAGGCAGCCAAGCACAGGCAAGCAGAACAGGTTTAGCTGATCATTACAGGCTGAATGAAGCTGGTGGCTGGAAGAGGCTGGATTGGTTTGCTCAGATACCAGAAGAACCTTTTGTAAGCCATGGCACGGATGAGTGCCTACTGGTTTGACTTTGTAAATACATTCCTCATGGCAATACCCAACTATTTGCATTAAAATGATTTAACCTTTTATAAATACCACAACATACAGTTTTGATGCTTTAAACACACTTTACTCAATCTGCAGTACCTGAGTCTATCTTATAGTGGGGAAAAGAGTTGGAAAAATGTCCCAGCTCAGCAGACAGTGGAGGTAGATGACCTCCTACAGATCAGAGGGACAAGACAGACCTGAACTTCACTAGGATGCAGAAAGATCTCTTGCTAATCTGATGCGCACATCAAATGAACAACAGTAACCTAATACCAAGCATCTGTAGGCCACAGATTGTCTATGAAGGTGCTTCTAGGCTTTTTCCTTTGCATCTAAACCATTTATATTTCAACCTAATGGGATATATAGGAACTTGGATTAAAAGTTATTTTATCAACTATTTGTTTCACAAATATTATATATTACATACTATTCACAGTTTCATTTATATTGTACTCCAAGTATTTATTTTTTCCCTTCAAAACCTACATATATGCCTTATTAGCTCAAGGTTAAATATCAAATCTTCATCATATTTATTGTTCATGCTTTTTTTCATGCTCTGTGATAAGTCAGTTAGAATAGAAGAGATCTGTATATAATCAATAGTATTGTTCCAGAAGTACTGAAACAACTGAATTAGAATCAAAACTGAAGTCGTTATTTATACCAAGGTTTTATATATTTTTACTGTTTGTGGTTTACTTCATAAATCAGCCTTAGAGTGTTGTTTTCCTTTCTTTTCCTTTATGAAGATACAAGAATGGCACATCTGATGAGGGATTAAAAGAGAACTCCAAGATAAATTATTCATGAGAGCAAACAATATTCTTTTCTAAAGAAAATGATAGCTTTTAGAAACACAGTGCAATATATGCAGAGCCTCTGTAAATACAGGGAAGCAAGAAAATAAGAATGAAATAAATTACTGGTTTTGAAACAAAAATACTATTTCTGATACCTACATGATTGGCCTACATTTATTCAAGGAAAACATTCATTGAGACATGTAGGGTGAAATGCTGACCCTGTCAGCCAGCAACACTTACTAACTTGAGGAGAAACAGGATTTCGTCCCATCAGTGTGAAATATTTATATTTCCTCCAATTCATTTTAGATATTAAAATTAAGTATATTTTGTTACTTTTCTTTCTGTTTTGTTACTTTACTTTGCTCCTCCTCCCTTTTTGAGAAAAAAAAAAGGTAAGGTAATGTGGCTATTTGGACTAGATAATTTATAGGTCCTTTCCAACTGAAATATTCTATTCTATTCTATTCTATTCTATTCTATTCTATTCTATTCTATTCTATTCTATTCTATTCTATTCTATTCTATTCCATTCCATTCCATTCCATTCCATTCCATTCCATTCCATTCCATTCCATTCCATTCCATTCCATTCCTTGGTTTGATTCATCCTAAAACCGTTTTTGGCTTTATATTTCCAAAGTAACACCTTCTTTATTTCCTTCTGCCACAGATATATGGGGAAATCATGTATTGAGAAAGATTTCAGCAAACGGGCCTAGTCTTAAAAAGCTCTCAAAATATTGTAAAATAAAAAAATGCCACTCCACTTGCTATGAAGAATATAAAAGCTGGAGTAAATGACTGTGCTAGGCTCTGTGCTGCTATGCCTGATCAGCTCTGCATCCCTAATCTAGGTACTCATAAATTGCAAAATAATATTTTAGGCTGACAAAACTGCATAATAATATAAGTAATGTACTGTACCTAGGGATCCTTGCCAGCAGTGTGATTTTGCAGGAGGATATAAAACTGAGATATCCTGACTCTTCAAGTTTTTGGTTGAGGGAGAGGTTGAAAGACCAGAGGAAAACTCACATTGCTGCTGGTCCTGGCATTCTGCATGCATAAAACACCTCAGATTCTTTCAAGAACTAGGTAAAATATTTCAAAGACTCACATTCAAAACTCATGGGTTTGCCCCCTCTGTATTAGGAAAGTAAGTGCATTTACAGAAGATGCCTGTCAATAGCTAAATGGGTTCTTACAGGAGAAGACCAAGCACGGTGACTATGTCGAGGTAAAAGTCTTTATTTCCTGCCTGAGTGAAATGATCTAACAGGGACTAAGTGCTTTTCTTGCTTTCCCCTCACCCACACAGTGCAAAGGAGCCTGGAGATGAACAAAACCAACTAGGTACAGCCTTGGGAAAAGGGGGTAGCAAGTGTCATTAGCAGCTTATTAACTTTTGAGGAAGAACAGAGGAATTCTGTCTCTAAGGGGCTTTTTCTTTGATTTACTTGGCCTGTAATGACCACAACTGGGGTTACACTACTTAGGAACCACCGTTTAAATAAGGGCACAGTCTATTTAAATGCTTGGAATAACACTAAATTTGTATCTTTCAGAATACACATTGATTATCTGCCCACATAGCTATTTGATTATATCCTACAAAGTGTTCTCTCTGTAAAAAAATCTTATTAAGTTATCAATTCATTTAACCACAAATATTGCACAATTAGGTGTTTTCTTTGAAGAACCATTCCCTAGAATCAAGCAATTCTGTATTTTAAACAAACAAAAAAAGTTTCAAGCCCAATGGTTTGCACAGTAAACCTTGAAATTATTAACAAAAAGAATCTCAAATATCCCCATTTTTCAGGAAAAAAAATCTTATTTTCTGTGCATCTGGATTTTTCAGTACCTCTGCTGCACCAGCTGTCAGGGCTTTCCTATGCAACAAGAATATTGATCTCTGGTAATCATTTTTAAATCTTCCCAGGAAAAAGTTTAGAGCTGACTCCATGCTTTCTGCCTCTAGCTGACAAAAAAAAATAAAACAAATTACAACCTGGACTTACTGGGCAAAAAAAAAGTCACCTCCTCAGCAATAAGCAAAAATGACTTTGACTGATCACTAAATGAGGGATTTTAACTGCCAGTAGTACATGAAGAAGACTGATGCATCTTACTGATGATGTAGACACAGCAAGTCTTGATAAGCTCTGATCACAACAGTGATGCCATCACACATGTGGTGATGAAAGAAGCACAGCAGCAGACAACAAGGAAAAACATGTCACCTACAAAGAAAAAAATGCAGCCACAAAAATACACAGATTAAAACACCAGACTTCCACACCTGACCCATTTGCACATTCGGAAAGTGACTGGAGCTTCAGGGATGGTGATACTCATGAGTCAAAGAATCTGTGGCATGAAGATGACCATGAAACACTTTATTTAACTTCCAGCAGTGTTTGGGCACACTTGCATTTTCCTCTGTTGCAGATGGATTACCAAGCACTGGCAAAGACTGAGCTGAGAGCATGGACATTTAACTAGCTGCAATTATCCTACTAAGAGGGCTCACAGCTCACATCTGGGTCTGGAAGAGTGAGCCAACATCATGGTAAAGTTGTCCTGAAACTACCAAAGCAGAACTATGCATTCAACTACTAAGCTGGAAGTAGTAGCTTGCTTTGTTTAGTTGTGTAGGGGCCTCACTAGAGAATACTGCCAGTCTCTCTTAAAGAATCTTCTACACCCCAGATTGAAAGGAAGGTGAAAATAGAACCAGGAAGCTTAAACAGAAATGCTAAGATTCTAAAACGGGAAAACTAACGTTGACCATTGAGTAAGACTTTGTTATGCCTTTTGACTACTGCTTCCATAGGTTTGATCCACAGCAAGAGAGTTCAAGGTGGCACAACACTACACTCACATACTTGGAAGACTTGCTCAGTCAAATTATCTTCACTAGAAGTTCCTTGCAAATTTCTGCCTGTAATTAAATTAAAACCACAAAACTTCACCTGAAATCCATATCAGAATGCAGTAGTGTATAAAACAGGCTGTTTACCAAAAACACAACCATGATCATCAAGACAGGGCAATTAAATACTTAGCAGAGCTGAGCTACCATATCCACTGATGAGCTTTCCCAAAACTTCTACAGAACTGAATTAAACCACACAACTACCATTAGTAAAAGTAATCACAAAGACTAGTATTTGTGAGATCAGAACAGTTTCCACTTGGAATCAGTAAAGCCCTTAAATGCATACTGAGTTATAAAGAAGTGAGTAATTCCATCCCTATGTGACAAGCTGCTTAAATACAACAGGAATGCTTAAGTGCTCTGCTACACGGGGCTGCCATTACTCACACACTTAATGATAAGCGCGTGCTCATTACTTCACTTTTTATGTTGCCATCTCTAAAAAGAAGCATGCGACTAATTATGTACAATTATGAGAGCCCACACCCCCAGAGCTTACTGCATAAAAAGAATACAGAGAAGAGATAAAAAAGCAGTAGAGTGACAGCTATGAAATGAAATGCAATTTGAATCTGCCTGCATATTTTACAGGTGAATGAATGACAGATTTCATCCCAGTTTGAAAGAGGAAGAGCTGTCCACTTCTTTGGCAGAAACTTCCCTTTATTTTTTCCTGCGTGATTTGACACTTGATCTGTACGAGATAACCACAAAGGGCCCTTCGGGGATCCATTTTGATAATTAGCTATATCTTGTTTTTCAAATTCTATAAACTAAACAGCAGATTTGGTAAGCAAAAACAATCTTGACATGTCCTGAATGCACTCCAATATTATTTAAGCACATCTAGCAAATCAGACTACCAAGATTTTCACATGATAGTCATATTTCTTTTCACATCAGGAAGTGCTTCTGCAATTTTAATCCATATTTTCAGCATTGCCCCAGCAAAGAGAGACTGCATGAAATTAAGGCAATAAGCAACAATATTTGTGGTTTTCTCCAGACTCATCTAGGAATCATTTAGGTGCAACTTTCATCAGTAGAGAAATTTTACAATCTTATACATTGAAAGTCCATTTTCAACACAGACTAGGAAAGTAACAATTAACATTTTTAAGTCTTCTTCTGTGGAAAAAAAAAGTATGCAAATAAAATATGCACCAGAGTATTTTCTTCTAAGTAGGCTACAATGCTGTCATTCTACAGAGATTTTGATAGCCTGCATCTCCCGCTTCTGATGTGTACTTTGGGATCCCTGGAAAACTTTAGAAATACACTCTTCTATAAAAGGGAATAAACTATGTCAGCCTTGGCACAGATTGTCTGCAGCAGCAAAGTTAGTAAGTAAAACGAAAAAATAATCACAAAGTTATATTAAATCCAATCTACTAGACTCTATGAGCTGCTACGTTTTAACTGGGTAACTTCCTGCAAGAGGGCTATTACTGCACCTCTTTAATTAAGGGCTCCTCAAAATTTCAAGAGGACTATGGTCCAAGTTAGGATTTTAAGGCTTCTTTGGAATGTTTTGATCTGGAAGTTGGTGACTCTGTCTTCACTAAAAAAGCACAGAGATAAAAATCTTTAACTGTTAATGTTTCAATTACAGGCATCAATATACTTTCTGTATATCTGAATGTATTGTTAGATTGAGGGCAAAGTGGCCAGCCCCAAGGCCTGATGTTCCAGTCATTCCTTGCTCAGTGCTTGATGCCAATTCCAATACCATTTTCAAAATTTATTCTTTAATGCTGTCCAAGCCCTTTTCCTGATGGACAAGAACAAATGCATGCTATCTACTCAATTTTTTTTGCACATACAATATTTTGCAAAGTCCAAAATTTGCACATCTTTCATATTCTTCTCTTTAGGGGGATGTTGCTCAGCCTGAATTGAAAGTTCTGAAGTTCTTTAGTAGAACTGCCCATTCGGATTGCCTTTATTTATGACAGAAACTGCAAGGCTTTCTTCTCTAGCATTTTCAGGCACTACATCTTGTATCTTTGCTTGCCATTGGGTTTCCTGCCTTTTATGAGGTCACTTTACAGTTACTGAATCTCCCTTTTTCCTCTTCTTACTAAATTTATTACTTCTTGTTGTTCCTTTTACCTTAGACTAAGCCTTTTATGTTTGCCAAAATTCTCCTTGGGATAAGAAGAATTAAGTTGACTCCTTTGTGAAGAAAGGACTAGAAGACAGGAGCGAAGATGGATTACAGACATGTTTTAGACACGCAGGGCATATGGTCGTTTGGTAGCCTCATAAAACTTTCCATAGAAAAGAAATGCCTCATAGTTTCTCCTTCTTTTCTGTATGCCCATTATATAAAAGGATGATGTGAAGTGCTCAACTGAGCTCTTATAGTAAGAGCTTATAAAACTTGTCATCACTTAACTACAATACATTTTCACAAATTAAATTGAGATTCTACAGAAACTCTACTGCATTTTATCATCCTAAAGTTTCAACTTATCATGCTGACACTACACAAGTCTTGAGATTCTTTTTCCTCTGAGTTGTAACTGGAGCTTTACTCTAAGTGTAGCAGTTTCACTGTTTCTTAATCCTTTTGGGTTTTCCTTCCAGAAGGAGATCTTCTGGCTTGCTTCTTGTCTTTCTTGAGTAGTTTCTGTGTTCTGTGCATTTTTTTCTATCAAGTTTTCAATTCCATACTACCTTTACCCTTTTTGAAGGTTTGGCAGGACCCTCTGGTTAAAACATGTGCTGTTCTGTTGATTTCATCTGGCTGCTTGTACACGTCAAGGAGAACTAGTTCGTTTCACTTCATACGGGAAATTGTGCCAGTGATTTTTTTGCAATTTCCAATGCCAATTACATAGTCTGTATTACTGAGTTTGGATCCCAGACAGATCCTTGCAGTCTGCTTGCTTTTGGTTAACACTGACTTTAGGCATGAGGTCTGTGAGCTGCTATTAACCATGGCATTCTTGTTAAAATATTACTTTCCTCAGCCCACATTTTACTGCTGCACGATTAAAACAAATGCTTGAGTTCTATGTTTTATAGTGGTGTTGTCAGACCATCGGAAATGAAACATAAATTCTTCTAAAATAAGCTATATATATGATAGAAAAATGTGCTACTGTTTTTTGCATAACCGCATGGTTGACTTGAAAAATATATTGACTTGAAAAATATATGTGGTCTTTTTTAAAATCACCATCTAATGATTTTTTTTTCCATTGAAGAGCAGACTGTGGCAAAATGTTTTTTTTCCATTCAAGTCAAGGAAGCTGTGAATTCATGGTCTTCTCCCAAGACTTCTGTGCAGAAAGCCAACTCATTTGCTATGAGCACCTCAAGCAGATTTCAGGTGAAGGTCCCTTGGTACCACGTGGTGACAACAAGCACTGCACAATTGCAGAACACTCACGCTTCCATTTGGCACGGGGTACGGACTAGTGCGAAGCCTGGCGAGCCTGACAAATGAGGCCGAAGCACCAGGGTTTGCCCACTGAAATCCTGATTTCATGGCCACACTGAATGAAGGCAGCAGCCTCACCGTGGGCCCAGCTACAGCTGTGGTCAGGCTGACACAGTTTAGTCCAGCCCAGAGCAGGCAATGAAGTATCCAGGTGTACATGAGGATGCCCTCGACCTTCCCTGCCATGTGAGGTGAGGAGTCTGATGGTTTCCACACGGGCCTCACTCTTCCTTCCCACTGTAGACCAGACCAGTGTCTTGTGCGATGCTCACTTCCAGCCCTCTCAAGCTGTGCCCGACCGGCAAAAGCAGGGCCACCATATCAGCAGCCATGGGTGCCCTCCACCCTGGGCTGCCTGCAGTCTCCCCTGCTCCTCCGTGATGCTCCGTCACTGCCATTTCCCCGCAGATTCCCAGCCGCCGCCGTGAGACACCTCTCCCTCTCCCTCTCTCTCCATTTTCACACTCCACCCACTTTTTGCTTTCTTTCTCCATCTCTGCCACCGTCTCTCTCCCTCTCTGGACTTGTCTTTATTTGGCACTCCCGGAAGCCGCTGGGCATTACTCTCCCTGCCTGCCCGGGCAGCTGATGTGACTGACTGACACCGGCTCCCACTGAGGAGGAGGAGGAGAAGGAGGAGGAAGAGGAGGAGGAAGGAGAGCAGCGGCGAGGCGAGAGGGGGGGGGAGCGAGTGACCGGCCGCAGATACTCGTTGCAGAGAGGAGGGGGGAAAAAAAGGCTACGCGGGTCATCAAAGCAGGTAACTCAAGAGCAGGCGGCGGCGGGAGGGGCGGGATGCCGGGAGCGGCCCGACCCCCCTAGCCCCGGGCAGGCGCGTCCGGGGCCGCGGGTGCGCTCCCGCCGGTGGCGGCGGCAGGAGCAGCCACAGCGGACATCTTGGGGATGGGGGAAAGTGATGTGGGGACGACTCCGGGCTCGGCCGAGGGCGGCAGGGCGGCGGAGTTATTCCCTGGGCGGGCAGTGCCCTGGAGGTATCTGGGTCAGGGACCCGCGCTGCCCCTCGACTTCCCTCCTCTCACCTGCGCCGGGCTGCGCACGGAAGCCTCCCCCTCCCTGCCTCCCTCCCTTCCCCCGGGTGCTGAGTGGGAAGGGAGTAATCTGGGCTGGGAGAGGGGAGACCCGGCCGAAATACCACGGCACGTCAGGGATCCTCTTTGGGGCCGAAGCCGGATTTCCTCCGCCGAGCCCCCCGACAGCGCCGGGAGCGACTCCGGGGGTGCTTTCGGCTGCGGCCCAGCCCCCGCCCCGCGTCCCGGCAGCCGACGGGTTATTAAAAATGCCCTCGGCTTGTTTGTGCAGAGCTGGCTGTCAAGCGGTACCGGTCTTGAACTCTCTTAATCAGCGTAAGATGATCTAATTCTGAGGCAGGCGGCTGTAGTGCCGGTGGGTGTTGGGTCGCCGAGCCCGTGGATCCCCCCGCCCTTGGAGCCCTTGGAGCCGGAGGTGTGCGTGTGGTGGAGCTGGCAGAAGAGCCTACGGGTTTAGCCCAGAAGAAAGGGTTAAATGGCATCTTAGGGTGAGCGTCCTAAAGGCGTGATATATACCTTTACATAAAAATATATAAAGGACACTTCAAATACAGGTAGCTTTCAGAGGGGGTGAGAGGAAGGCAAAAATGAAGACCCGTGAGGCCGAGGTCCTGCATTTTGCAGTTACTTGACATCAGGAGCACTCCCCCAGAGACGCAGCCAGCACAAAGCCGAGAAGAACTTGTTGTGACCTCACCCAAAAATGTGTAATCTGTCCTTTGCTTTGGGGATTGCTGTAGATTTGTATGTTGGCATTACAGCATCAACAGTGAGGATTTTTATCAAGTAGAATTCAGATTTTGTAATGAGTAGGGACAGTATTAAAAAAAACAAAGACCATATGGGGGAAAAAAGCTTTTTTTATATACCTTACCTAATTGTTTCTGAGTGATGGAAAATGTCAGGAAAAAACCCCCTTCACAGAGGCCAGTCCATTTGGAAGTAGTTGGAAGGGATCTGTTTAGCAGGGGATCTGAGTGGGATAAAGCTGCAGATTTTATAAATTTGTTTCTAAGCCAGGCAAAAGTGGCAGTGGTTTCTGGACTACCATGTTTCATTGTTTTGTGAATTGTAATGAGAAGACTTATCCTACTTCAGAAATGTAACTGGAAAAATTATTTAGAATAGTAAAGTGGTAGATGGAATGAGTTGGAACTCAATACAGTACTCTCAAATATGGCCTTTTAAGACATTACTGTGATAACCCTAATTTTTGTGCACATTTTATCCTAGCATTTCCTTTTAATTGCTTATTATGCAAATGATAGTTAACTTTTTTCTGGTTTTATGCGTTTTCAGTACCAGGATTTCATAACACTGACTCTCTTTTGAGCAAGTTTGCACAAGAACAAAGGCAATCTACCTTCTGTAACAAAGCCAGGCACATGCAACAATATGGTCTTTTTGGTCTTGGGCTTAACAAAAATGCGAGTCTTCTGAATACTTCTATGATTCCTTTGTGTCTTTCCCCTTGAATGCTGCTCAGATGTGAAAGGTGGACAGGCATAACTCCAAACTTAATGAATAAAATATGTTTTGTCAATTAAATAAAAATGAAGAGGATGTGCATTATTTACTATAATGGTAGAACCAACCTCTGACATGTTTTCATTATTCTTTGTCAGCTGTGACTCTCACTTCAGTGGAGAAAAGTGCTTCTTAGTGTACCATAAGGAGCAAAGGTACTAAGATTACATGTATTAAATTCCCTCCCATCATTAGATACTCTGATCCCACTGTATCATTTTTATTAACCATGCAAAATACATTGGGCACCCTAAGTTAAAAAAAAAAAAAAGTCATTAAAATTCACCCAGGTCCAAAATTCTTGGTGATCTGAATTAGCAAGTACTGGAAAAAGAGAGTGAGTAAGGAGGGCTGGAAACCAGGCAACTTGTATTCAACTCTTAGCCTCGATGTTGACTTGCAACATCACCTGAACAAAGTCAGATAATCTGTGCTTTAATCTGTGGCCTGTCAGTGGCAATAAAGTTGCAGTTGGTTTGAACTCTAGGGAGAGAAATTATGAACTGCCAAATATGTTAAAGAATATTCTTAGTGGTTCTGCACGAGTTCTAACATCACGTGCAACAGCAGCAAACTCAATAGCTGCAGTTGCTGCCTACTGGAACATCTGACTACATGAAAGAGAACATTCTGTGCTTATTGGGGCAGAACCAAAGAAACACCTGTGCTAGATAAGGCATACATTTTTTGCTGTTATTCTTCTGCTTTATTATGAACTGGTTAAAGGATTTTGCTTGATAAAGTACCCCTGATACAAATAAATAGTTTTAATTCCTTTTTCTAAAACTTCAAGGGCATCTTTTGCAGTAGAGGGGACAATTGGGAACTTGTCATTTTCTTGTGGTACAGAGTCCACTCCAGTTGCTTACATAATACTGCAAACTCTAAAGATTCAGCTCTTCTTCAGAATGTCACTGCAAAAAACTATACCAGAATAGCAACACCTTTACTAAGCACTGTAAGCTGAAGTGACAAAAGCATGCATGAGCACAGCTGCATCTATGACAATGATTATGCTGATTCAGATGCTTCATCAAGAGCAGGGAGTTTGTGGCTTCTTAAATCTCTGTGACCTCTGTCACTGTTTAGCAAGACCTTATGGCACAGACACCACTACAGTCTGTAGACATACTGCCATGTTAATTTCATCTGTGTACTTAAGGTATTGTGATTGTCAGTTTCAGGGACTTTTTTATTTAAAAGGTCCCATAGAGACTACTTTTCTGAGTATATGCTAATAGGAATTGCTTTGTCTGACCCACAATTTTTCAGGGAATAGCAAGCTAAAGACGTTGCTTGTAGAATTCCAAATACCAGTAGTAGTATGCTGGGAATTAAAGCCTTAATGCTTTTGTAGGTTATATTAAAAAAAAAAAAACAAAACAGGAAAGTGCTCAATTACATAATTAAATAGTGGCACATTTTTCCAAGAAGATCTGCTCAGATCCTAAGCTTTAAGCTATGTTTTATATTAGTTTAAATATTTAATTACTTGCTCTTTGGAAGGAATGCAAAGAATCATTTACATTTCTGTGTGTAATCTGTCATTGTCTAGAAATAGCAGACTAATTCACCTAGCAGCTCTGGGTCCTCTAAAGCAACAGCCATCCTCAAAAAGGCTGAAATTTACTAGCCTCTAGGGTAGGTCCACTTTGATTTCTCTGTGTTTAGCAAGATGTCACACTGAAATACAGGAGGGATAAATAGTTTAATGTCTGAGGTCTTGTATGTGAGCAGGTTGCATGGATTATCATTAAAGCTTAGGACTCTTAAGTAGTAACCAGGTTATATCAGGAAATAGAAAGGTCTGGCTTAGTAGCAGCTGGACCATTTCATCCTGAATCAGAAGCAAAGGAACAAATTGCAATGCCAACAGTATTACAAAATCAGTGGGATGAGTTTTAGAATGGGAGATGCATGAAGACCTTAAGTTTTTGTGACCATTAAAGATCCCAAATGAGCCGCACAGCAGAGGGAAGACTCATATGGCAAAAAGTTTGCTTAAGCCCTGCTGGCGGCTGCTGTGCTGGAGGAAGAGCCACTGGCTACAGGCTGAGTGGAGCAGCCATGAAGAGCCTGAGACCATCAGACACAGATTGCAGCAGGATGTTCTGGTAAGAACAGGAATGCCTGCAAACTTGGTTGAAATCAAGCCCAGCTATTCAGGCTTCAATGTAATATGGATATGCATGAGAAGTAGGGTGTGGAAGCTTTGTGAAAGGCCACCAGTGCAGCAAACAAAACTGTTACAAGCCTTGGTCCTGAGTAACTCCAGTCTTGCCTTTTCTTCAGAAGTAATTTCACAGTTTCTGTTTTTAGAGCTTGCAATACCTTTCACTTAGTTTTAACTTCCTGCTTTGTTGCTTTCCTTTCACATCCTGGAAGTACTGAAACATTTGTACTTTGTGGAATTTACCCTTTCAGAGTTCAAATTGAATTTCTTTGGAACCATAGCATAAAGGATCTTACTGTTCAGTTATTATGAACCGCACTGAAGCACTTGAATAAAATCAATGCCTGCATACAGTATTTTCTTGGTTCAGCAAAGCAGTCTGCTTACATACAGTAATTGGACTTGTGACAGGTAATTAAATGGCTTGTAAGGCCTTTAGGATGCTTGATTACATGAAGAGCCCAACACTAATATATAGTAAATGAGGTGGCTAAGAACACTGCATTTCTGTTGATTGCACAGATAATAAAACTAGTACACTTCATTTGAGGGAGAGAAGAAAATAAAACCAAGACAAAAGACCATGAGCAGTGGTGACATGAAAAGTGAGCATAAAAGGAATAGGAGCATGTACTTAGAAACTGCGTTGCCTTGGTTATTTTAAGTCAATCATGCTTACACAAACTGTCAAGCAGTCTTGACTGCTTCAGTATATCATTAAATAATGAACTCGCTCTTTGTGATCACAAAATTCATGACAGTCAAAATTATTCAGCAAGGGATAGAAGCTCTTTACAGAACTTCCCAATAATTAGGAAGTGAACTGATACTCCAGGAGATACTAAGCACATACATGAACACATGCCATATTTTAAAGAATTCATATTAAATTATCAGAGGCCTAATTGCAGTCCATATTGTTATTATTACATTAACTTGTAGACATACAGCTTGATGTGTGCAGTTACTCACCCATATTATGGGACTAAACTGGGATGTGATAAGAAATCTAAAATGCATCAACAGTCTTAGAGGTACTTGTCAAAACAGAGATTGTTTTATGATGCAAGTTTTACAATTTTTCTGAACAGTGCGATGAATAAAGGGCTCTATTCTTTTTCAACATGGTTTTGTAGACAGCAGCCTGATCACTAGGAGAGGGAGAGAAGCAGAGGAGGAGCCAGAATGCAAACAGAAAATTATGCTTTGTGTTACCAACAGCATAAGGCCAGACAAAGGAAAACACTTGGGTTAAATGGGAGAGGTTCAACATGAACCTGCTTTTACTTCTTCTACACAAATATTTTTTTGCTTATTAAAAGTAGCCCTTTAAAAGCACAGAGGTTATGCCAAAGAAAGAAGTCCACACACAAGATAATTGATGTAGCACACTCTTATGCACAGCCATAAGGGACTCATTCATAGCATAGCAGTGGGTTTAACACATACACAGTGAGCTACAAGACAGAAATATTTTATGATGAGTATGCTAGAGTCAGCCAAGACTTCAGATCAACTTAATGGTGAAAATGGCACATTCATCCACAAAAAGCAGAAGTCGTACAGACATTTTTGTCTTTTTGCTATTTCAGGTATAACTGTCCATCTTAACCAAAAAAAAAGTCAAAATTCTAATACTGTTTGATATACAAAACTAACTATTTTAACTAGGTTTAAAAATTAAATAATTCTCTCTACTTAAGTATGAATTGCTCCCAAATGAACATGTAGTAGATCTAGGGGCAAAACAATAAAAAAGGCTCTGATTTCAAACTCAAATCATTCTTCTCATACAGGGCCTTACTGAGAGGTCTTCTGGTTTAATCCAAATTGACATCAGTTTGAGAAGACTCTGTTTACATTCCTCCCCTACAGCTAATGGAAAACAAAATACAAACCATACAAGGTAATGTTCCTATTGGTCTACCAACACATACTTTCTTCTCACCACTGTTCCCTTTGCATTCTCTGCCCAGAATCTTTTGTGATAGCAACCCAAAGAATTTCAAGTGCTCCTTCTTACCACCCAGCCAGTACCGAGCTGCTTCCAAGCTCTGTCTGGGAATGAGGAACTCCAGAGACTCCAAGTTAGTGGGGTTCTGAACAAGAATGGGGTGCAGCAGGAATTTGGGTCTCACGGCAAAGGTGGCAAAGAGACTGCCTACTCAAAACAGCTTGGATTTGTAGGTGTTTGAATGATGATACAGGAAAAAGAGCCATTTTAGACCCAGGCTGTCTGTGTTTTTGTCAGAAATGAAGTGCTGTAAGATGCTTTTGTAATTTGAGGGGATGTTCAGGAATGCATTTCTCCTCCCTTGATGTATGTTGACATAAATTGTAGAGAGGAACTCTCAGAGAACACAGTGCTTTGGATCTATAAAATGTTCCTGACTGGCTTTCCGATAGTACCAGCTGGCAATCTGGGGGGTTGTGTATTTTATTTAATATCTTGGTAGCAATTTATTAAAAGATTAAGAGAGAAAGTATGTGTGCTGTACTTCCAAGGACAGTGTGATTTTCCACTTCTAAGGCAGTGCAACAATGGTAAATACAATTAAAATGCCACATTACTGCCTATATTCTGGTTTAGGCATCTGCCCTTTTTTGGCATAGAGAGGAAATCCAAATCTGACATGTAGGATATCAGATGATGTGCATGAGTGAGACCTGGCATCGATTTTCAGATGCTAGATGAATTTTGGAAGAACTGGTACTGAGTGGGGGCAGGGGAGGAAAACAAATAAATTAACAGGTAATTTCTTTTCCTTTCAAATTAATACAGTGCTAGGATGTAAAACGAACTGGAACTTTGTACTCTATCTCTTGCTGATGTTTGTGAGAATAATTTCATACTTTACAAGGTAGCACCATTCCTTTGTTCAAAACCCCATTTTTACATGCCTGGTATGTCGTCATATGTTTTTTTTCCCCTCTTATGATACTGTACAGCTTTTCCCTGTGCATTCATTCTTCTTGAGGATGGAGCAATATTGTCCTCTGTTGTAAGTCACATACAGTAGTAACAGGAATACTATCTGTGTGTTTTGACTTACAGTTTGCTGTTTGGGATCAGTATGTCAGGAAATTCTAGTCTACAGCCAAGTTTTTTTCCCCTGATAGTAGATAAATGGTACTTTGAAACAGCTGGGGAGGAAAGCAGTGATCTCCCAAAGGCCTGTCTATAAGAAGAAATCCACTCTTTGAGTTTCAGCATGCTTTCTTCTACCTGGTTTTGGCTTTACTTCTTTTGTGGAAGAAATGACAGATGGTAGTACTACCACATGCCTATAGCACTCCCAAAAAAGACACCACTAACAGTAAACAGGGCAGAGCTGTGGATCTTCTGTCTTGATTTCGTGCCCAAGAGACAGTTACCAAAGTTGTGTTTAAATGATTTGTCAGTAGATGAGTGTTAGCACCTTTCCTGACTCTTAGGTGACCTTATTTTCAGTGAAGAACATTGTACTTCTTCACCAGGAGAGCAACTGGATAAGGATTGCATGGGAGTTGCATTGTTATTTTTAACTCTTTATAGGTGGTCAGCGTCACTCTGGGAAAAGGTATATGGTTAACCCTGATAATCACTTCAAGATCAAATCTTTAATTAGAATCCTGACAGGTGAGATAGAGAGTCTGTCTTGAAGTAAAAACATGCTTTATGAGAGTGGAAGCATGCCACAGACACATTTACATCCTCTTTTCTTTAATGTGCAGAGATTTAATTTGACACTGTAAGTAGACCAATCTTATTATTTATTTATAATATAAGCTCTGATGCTGTATCATGGCAGATAGTATCTTCACAGAGTCAAGCTTTGCCATTTGTATTTTGATTCCTTTTGAGCTGTGGCTTTGTGGTGTCTCTTTGACCAGGCAAAGTGCAGTGTGGAATAAGTAATCAGATAAACAGTTGAATATAGGCCAAGAAAATGCTGAAGCCAAATATATAAATCCCAATGTATAGGCAAAGATGTCAGTGTTTAGATTGAGAATGGATGAAGAGAGTTTTCATGCTATTGTTCAGTGGATGTTTAGAACAGTAACTTTAATTCCTGTGTTGTTTGTAAGGTAGATAACAGTGTCATTTAATGGTAAAGCAAGGTGTAAATGTAAGATCCGAATATGTACAACTGATTACTCTTTTAATGTTATGGACAGTAATCACAAAAGTGTTTTTGCACGTTATTCATACATGACAGGCATAACTGTATATTCTTATGTGCATGTACATATATGTATAGAAATAGATGCAAATACCATGTACTCATGGTTATATAAATCTACAGATAAAAATGTAGACATAGTGAAAGATGATGATTATTGAGTGTAATATTCTATGTAAAAAGAATAGAAACCTTACATCCCTAATATTAAGGTAAAAATGGTTTCTACTTCTGTTTAAAGACTCTAACAATATATTATTTCATGATTGCTGGTGATGCCTTCTTTTGGAAGAACAACATTGTAGTTCTCCAGTTAATGGAACTAGAATAAAACAGTGAAGGGTATAGTGAGTAAAAGACTGTGTCGTAGCAGGAAAGTGTTGCATAAAAAGATCCTTCAGGTATTTGAGCTGGGTTATTCCCCTGAACTTCTGACACTGTAATGTGTATTCTTACTGTCTTACAGAAGGTCATTTATTGGGTAGTACATTAGAACTCTGTTCATTTGTGAGACTCCTCAGTGTGTGCACTCAAATTATTGAGTTTGTAATCAAACAGTTGAATTCTTTCACAGGCAAAATCAGGCTGAAGAGGCCAAAAAGTAACAGGTCTTTCCTAGAAGTTTGTGCATAATTTTTGTGACATTTGATGACATTACCAAAGAAAATGTTAAGGCAAATCAAAAAAACCCCAACTTATCAGACTGTATCTTCACATAAAGAAAAATAGGTACTATACTAAAAATATATTTTAAAATACTGATGAAATTAGTTGACTGTATGCTGTGTTATGTATTAGTGTGCTATGTTACATCATCCAGACTTTAGAGTGGTTGAAAACAGAACTTTTAAAATAGACACCATTTTATGTAGTAAAATGTGAAAAGAATGTACTCATAATACTTTTTAGGATGAACAGTGCTTTGTTTTAAGAAAAGTTTTCATATTCTTATAAAAGTTTGAATATTTCAGAAGCTCCCCTGATACATTAATCTCATTCCTGCCAAGATATTTGTAACCTTAAAAAATTTAAGGTGTGTTTTTTTAAGTGAATTGATTTTTCAAACAGAGCAGTGTGCATTTTGCAGTATAAAGAAAGTACATTGCCAGTGGGTCAAGAGAGGTGATCCCACCCCACTGCTCTTTACCTGACTGAACTCTTAGGTCAGGTCAAGAATACAAGCAGTTTTCATGGACAGCTCACCTGGCATGGTGAGTTGTGTTGTGTTCCGAAAGCAGCCCTGGTTCTGCAATACTGTGCTCTGGATAAATACAGATTCACCTAAATGGACTCACTAGATGACTAATGAGCCCTGGTGAGGTCACACCTGGAGTGCTGTGTCCAGTTCTGGGCTCCTCAGCACAAGGGAGACATGGAGCTCCTGGAGCAGGTCCAGAGGAGGGATGCAAAGCTGACCAAGCAAGTGGAGCATCTCTTTCATGAGGAAAGGCTGAAGGAGCTGGGCCTGTTCAGCCTCAAGGAGAGGCAGCTGAGAGGGGACCTCATCAATGTCTATCAGTATCTGAAGGGAGGGTGCCAAGAGGACATATCCAGGCTCTTCTCAGTGCTGCCCAGCAATAGGGCAAGAGACAGTGGGCAGCAGCTGATGCCCAGATGTTCCACCTGAATATGAGGAAGAACTTCTTTGCTGTGCAGATGACTGAGCACTGGAACTGTTTGCCCAAAGGGGTTGTGGAATCTCCTTCACTGGTGATATTCAGGAACTGTCTGGATGCAATGCTATGCCATGTGCTCTGGGATGATTGCTTGAGTGGGAAGGTTGGACCAGATGACCCCTCTGAGGTCTCTTCCAACCTGACCCATTCTGTGATAAGACAAGAGAGCCCCTCTGAATTTTTACACTGTTCATATGCATGCTGTTTAATGTCATTCTCTTTTGGGGGTTTGATTTTTTATTTAATATAAATAGGAAAACCCCATAAATTCCAGACCAAACTTTCTCACAAGAATGGTTCTTTTAAGTATTTCATGCTGTAAAATCTGCTTCACTTTTAAGTCAAACACAAACCTCATTACATTTATAGAGTAAAGTCTGAAAGTCCCACCCTGTTTGAAAGGCAGCATGACTCAGAGCACAAGAGCTTTGCACGTGTTTCCACAGTCCTAGTAGCTAATTTCCTCTCATGCTTAAATTTTTAGAAGAAAAATATTATTATATTTTACTAATAAGAATTAGTAGTACTTGTTTGTAAATAAAAACATTTATTTCCATGGTACTTTACTTATTAATTATAACATTTAGGCACTCTGCACTGGCTGTGGAGACACTGAAGCAGCAATGTTTGGTTTGGTTGCTGAGTGCTGCATAGTGGTGCAGTTTATTGGAATCTGCTATTAGGCTTTAATATCTCTGCAGTACTAACAGGCTGTTCTTTAGGAACTAATACATTTACACTTTTGTTCCATGTCTGCCTAACTGTTCTAGCCTCCGAGCCATACAGGAATCAATGTCTTGTGGAAAAACACCACAGGATGGTGGCCCCAGAGAGCCTCTGATTCCCTGCTTGCCCCCGCTGGGGATGTGCATTCCCCTGTTGCTCCTGCTTTTGCCCATCTCAGTGCTGGGCAGGGGATGCAGCCTAGTGTGGGGGCTGGGCTGGAAGTGGCCACAGGGATCACGTTAATCAAGAGCCATCATTGCCACATGCACCCCTTGCCTAATGTCTCTTATCAGGATCACTCACAACCTTAAGTGGGGAATGTGTACATTCAACTCGCTCTATTAAATTATAGGGGATTTAAACATAGCTTTGCCTTTGCTTATGTAACTCTTTCTTACTCTGTATGATATATAGCACTTTTTTCCCAAGATATTGGCCAATTTTCAAAAATGTAAATGCCTACACTGCCTCACATGTAAGAGAGCAGATAATCGCATTGTGAAGAAAGAAGGCAACGTGTGAGTTGTTAAAAATGTAACCTAATTTCTATTTAATCTTAAACCAAAAGCACTGCAGCAGTACTGCACAAGCAGGCATCTGGATTTTTTTTCTATCCAAATGTTAATTAGCATTTGATTTTAAAAGCTTGGGAAACAATGGTTCATATTGAGTACTTCTGTAAGAAAAAAAATGATGGTAAATCATACAAGAAAAATAAACAGAAAACCTTCTTGGATTTTTGTATAGTCTTCAGTCAAGTGGCTAAGTCCTACTAGAAAGTATAGAAGACCGAGGCAAATTTCAGAATGAACCTTTTCAAAAATCAGTGAGTATTAATTGAGTCTGTATTTTAGTCTTTGTAAATGCTGACTCAAGTCATTGTAGGCATAAGATTTTACCAATTACTTCTATGACTGTTCCAGTTGTCTCAGTATCTGGTTGGGAGCATATATTCGCATTTTGTCATAAGCTGTTCACGTGCAGACTGTTAAAAGCTGCACTAGCAGTGGTTGGAACCTGCTACTTAGAAGGAAGAGCCAGAGCTGAGTGCTGATTCCCTGCTGACAAAGAAGCAACTTACCCTTTGTCAGCTGCTTCACTGCAAATGTGTATGTGCCAGAAAGACAGTTCTTAAAAAATGAGCGTTTTACCATAAAAGAAAAAGCCACAATATGAACAGAACTGCAGCATGAAGCAAGGACTTTACTGAGAGGGGTCTAACACTGTTTCTATCCATAATGATTTTTTCAGAATGGCAGAGACTCATGGCTTAATGGAGAGGTTGGAGAAAGCAGTAACTCGACTTGAATCATTGTTTTCAGATTCACACAGATCTGGTGGAATGGAGTGTGATGGCATCAATGGAGTCAATGGAAGTAAGTATGTTATTTTGAAGTACCATCTCTCTGTTATTAAAAAATTGCAAATAATGTATATGTTTGTCTTCTAAGAGGGAATGTGATCCCACCTCCTACAAATTCTGTATCAAAATAAAGTAATATTTTAAAAAATTTATTTAGATGTGCCATGTGACAAGCTTAGTAGCATGCACAATTCTAAACTGATATGGCCTAGAAAAGGAATGATTTTACTGTTTCTTAAATATACTGTCCATGTCTCAAGCTTTATTACTCTTTCCATTTTAGCAATTATATTTACAACTTATATCATTGTAAATAACTCCCCAGGTGAAGATGTCTGCTTGAGCCCAATTAGCAGAACAAATGAGACATCCCCTAAATGTGCAGCATAAATATTCCTATTGAAGCCACCAATATAAACACTGTTGATTTGCCAGCTCTCTCTGAATTTCTTGGTGCAGACCCACTTAATTTGTTTAACATCCTTAATCAAACATGAGTTTGTTTGGAAGCATTTGCTCACTGAAGACTGCTATAAATCCACGGCCTTACATTCTTATCTCTTGAGCTCTCTGTTCTCAAGTGGCTCTCCAAAGCACTACAGTGGAGAATATAGTAAAAAAGCTTGTTCTTTGTCTATTCATATCATCGAATCATTTTTTTTTCATGCTTTTATTTTTGTGGTACCTGGAAGTTATAGGCTAAATAACTTTACATATATGGTACTTCTCAATATGATGGAATAGAAATGCTCTTTCCTTTCTCCAAAACTTTTTTTTTCATCCAGAACCCCAACATGCATCTCATTATTAGCTTCATGTTCTTTGCTTCCTGTGTTCCTTGCCCTTGCTTGCATTCTCCAGAGAAGAGCACATCCCAGCATGGACTCAGCTGCTGTACAGAAGCTGCAGGACACATGGAAAGCTGCAGGCAGCTTCCTTTACTGACACAGCAACACGTGATGTGTGTGAGCTGCTGTGCTGTCCGCTAGGCCAGCTGACACATGTGAGGGTCATTCCCTGCACCCTTGTGTGCCATGGGCCTGCACACTGGCAGCTTCTGTGGGGCAGCTGACTGAGAGCAGTGTGTTTCTGTGGCAGGAAAGGAGCATCTTCCAGCAGTCTTCCATGGCAGATGAGTTAGCCAGTCACAGAAAGCTTCAGTAAAAAAGTGCTTGCAGTCCAGAGAAAACCTAGGCAGCTAGCAAACTGTAGCAAAGTCAGGGAGAAATATGATCCATATACAAACTGACAAATAAAACAATCACCACTAGGAATTGTGCAATTTTCAAAGAATTTAGTCATGTAATGAGTCCATTTAGGTGAATCTGTATTTATCCAGAGCACAGTATTGCAGAACCAGGGCTACTTTCAGAACAGGAGATAACTCACCATGCCAGGTACTTCCATGAAAACTGCTTGTATTCTTGACCTGACCTAAGAGTTCAGTCAGGTAAAGGGATTCATCCCCCAGGGAACCAGAGCCTGAACGCCCCAACAGATCCCTTGAAGAAACCAACTGAGAAGCCTTGTTGAAGTGTGATTATAAAACACACCCACTGGGAGACTGCAGTAAGAAGCTGAGATGAGCAGCACCATGGGGTGCTTGCCAGGCTGCATGATGTCTCCAGGCAGAGCTGTCTCATACAGGGATTCAGGAATTAGCTTTTGCTGGTGCAGTTGGGAAAGTCTTCAGTTTGTGTGACTGGTACACCTACAGTGCCCCAAACACCACTCTGTGTGCCTGTGTCACTGTACCTCTGCAGAGGTTCACATTGCCGCAGACACTGCAAAGGAAACAGTCTCACAGGTCTCTTTTATTTTTCTCCTTCAAAACTGACACTCAAGCCAGAGTGTGACCTTTTTAAAATCTCCACTTGAAATGGAGGTATATTTCTTTCTTCAGCCATGACCTCTATCCCCTAAAAGACCATTCCATAATTAGAATTATAGAAAAAACGTAACCTTGGCTTTTCAATTAGTACATTTTCAGAAACAGGATGGGAGATTTGTACCTTTACTGTTTTCCTAAATGGCATTACAACAGCAGAACTGCAGATAAATCATTCCATTGCTCTGCACGGCCCACAGCAAATTCTAGTAAATGCTCCTGGGAGTGAGCTGCATTGAATAGTAAAAAATAGCATAGTTGCTTTCTAGTTCTGCATAGGAGAATTTGGTGAACTGTTATGTAAAACTCTGCTCTAAAAGGAAAACGTTACAATGAATCTTTTGGAAACATGCACAGATTTTGAAAAAGAACATAAATGAGCTTTGGAAAGCATCTCCACAGCTAAAACCTTTTGTGCATTAGGTCATTTGAGGGGTTTACACACAAACACTTAATATGGAAGATAGCCCAGAAATTCCTCAGAATTATAGGTGAATGGCATCAAGAGAACAAAAGAAGCCTTGAAATCCCACCTAGCTGACTAACTACATTTTCTTTTTCACACAGGCCACTGTAAACTCCAGTTGCCAGAGCCTGTCTTTTATTCTGTCATGGAGCCAGATGACTCCTGTGGAATAAAGAGGGCTTTTATAACTGTGAATTTGGACACAATTGTTATATAGTGCCAAAAGGTTAAAGCAAATTCTCTGGGGAAAGCTTGGTACCTCTTCAGAGCAATCCTCAGGCTTTATTAATGAGGGACAGAGGCAGGGAAGAATTTTAACCTTGTTCTCTCAGATCCTGCATATGTCATAGATTCACATGTGTGTCATTCATGCTGGATCTGGCAAAGGTTCTGAGCATAGACAAGACACGAGGGAGTAAAGGGAGGGTTGGAAAGCATCCAAGGAAAGATTATTTTTGCTGTCTTAACAGGTACCACGTAGTGCCATGTAGAAGCCAGGTGCTTAAGAAACTGAGGCCAGTCTGCATTTTCTGATTGTTCACTTAATCAGGAAACTGCTCTGTGTACCATATAGAAAATAGCAGCTTTATTCCTCTTTTGTAATGTATAGCATATATATAGTCAATGGGATATGTTGTCTGGAAGACTTGTTTGAGCTTTCTTTATCCAGTGACACTTTTGCAAGGTGAGACAACAAAATGAGGAGATTACAAAGCCATATCTCACTGCATAAATCTACTGTTAACCCATTCCAAGGACTCTCTTATGGAAATGGAATTGGTTACTATTAAAAGCCACCAAACATGACAGAGATCTTCAGGAATGGAGTAGTATAAAAATAGTTGTTAAGTACGGTGAAGGTTCTTTTTAGGGGATGATATTTGATTAACGTACAATAGGGGAATTTTATTAAGAGAATTAGACTCCTCAGGTCCTTTGAAGGGCTGAGAGATGTTTGTTTTTAGCACATGTTATTTTAAGACAAAAGAGGCTTCCCATTGCATTATACACAGGACATTCTCTTACAGGTTCCTATTCAAGTTCTACCAAGAGCAGGCTTTTTTCCTCTTCTTTCTATCTAGGATGAAAATAATTTTACATCCTTTTTCACTGATTTCATAAATCAGAAATGAAGTTACTGCAATCTCCTCAGTTTCTATGATACATCTCCTCCATCTGCTACACATCCTATGCATTATATACTTTAGGTACCCATTATAATGGAATGTTCCTCTTCTACAGGCATAGCACCATATGTGGAAGCCTTTGATAGGCTGCTGAATGGAAGTGTTGCTGAGTTTCTCAGGTACAGCAAGATTCTTGAAGGTGACGTGAAGACACATGTAAGTATTTACTTAGATTTTCCCATGATGATGGAAGTGTACAAGTCTTGGAATCTGTGTGATCAGCCTTGATTTCTGAGTAGAGGAGTATCTTAATAGCAAAACAAACTCTTTAAGTTATTAATTTTTGTAGTAGAGATAGCCTGGCATAACATGCTGAGTACAGTTGGTTTGGGAACAGCACAAGGTTGTGTGGATTCAAAAGAAGAGATTGCTGCCTTCTACAGCACCAAAGCTGAACACCATAAAATGCAAAATATATAAATATTCTCATTCACAAGCAGTTTGAATAGTGTTGTTGGCTGCTGAGCTCTTTGCAGGACAGGAACAATTAAGAACATGTGCCAACAAATCAGTAACAAACAACAGGTGGGCCCAAGCAATGATAACTTCCTGTGGTTGTTTTCTAGGCATATGTATCATCGTTCCAATTAATATAGAGATTTTGTTCTGGTTGTTCGTTTTTATTACTCACATCTCTGTCATTTGTAACAATGTAGCAAACTAAAAATTATTCAGCCATTTAAATGACCTTTTGTTTAAAATATAAGTTGCAGAAAGGCAGTACTATGGTATTATTTTCATGATGACAATACTTTCTAACCTTATGATCTTAACCTTGTGATCAGAACTTGTTTGTGTAATTTTATTTTTTTAAGCTGGTCTTCCCTAAAATGGGTGGTGATGTAATTGACAAGGGATGGAGTCATTTTACCAACAGCTTACTGATATAGATTTGGGAGAAAAAAAAAACAAACCAGAAAACCATCCCACACACAAGAGGGCTGGGGTCAGTGCAAGCTGGATCTGAAGGAGTGTGATGCTTTTGACTTTTCTAATAGATCCATGCCATCAGGCCTATCTGTGTGTACGGTTCCCAGCTGATTGCTGCTGCTGCTCTACATAACAAACACTGTAGCCAGAAAAACATGCAGTCCTACAAGCTACTGAGATTCATGTTGCAAGGCAAACATAAATATTCTTCAGGACAACCAAAGCAACGAGTCTACTTACAGGGAAAGATGACCGGATTATTCTGTGATCTGTGTTTTTTTTTCTGGTGTTACATGTTCTGGTTTGTAGGACAGAGTTTCTGACCTAGTTAGGCCTAGAAAACAGGAGGGAGTAAGGAAACCAGGCAAACCTAGACAATCTTTGCTTTTCTAAGGAAATGCTGCACTCCGTTTTTATTTGAAAAAGCCTAGACAATTATACTGTAAGCTACAATATATGTACTTTGTTCTTCAGAGAAACTAGGGGAAAATAAATAAATGGGGGTTGGAGAGTTGGAAGAAGAATTACAAACCTAACTGAACAGAGGATTGCTCCCTGGGAAGGATTGATTCTAGTTTGTTTTTTACATTCATTAGACATCATTATTTTGCAGTTGATTTTTCAACAGTTTAGATCTGAGTGATACAAAAATAGTCTTCCTACCAATACTAAGCAGGGAAAGGGATTGCATTAAACATTCTAAATTGCTAAACCCTTTTTAATATACACTATCTGTAAATGATTAAATCATTAAATCAATAAGTGTATTAATTTATTCATTTGTCAC
The DNA here is from genome assembly GCA_039654755.1 of Calcarius lapponicus. Taxonomy (NCBI): domain Eukaryota; kingdom Metazoa; phylum Chordata; class Aves; order Passeriformes; family Fringillidae; genus Calcarius; species Calcarius lapponicus. Next base: position 53,102,461 of record CM077464.1, on the reverse strand, counting down.
AATTTCTTACTCATAATTGAGTCCACATAAAAGATTATTAATAATTTGTCAGCCAAGTCTGTGGCCAGTCCCTAGCATATTGTTGATGATAGTGTAATGCAAGCTGTGACATGGAGTATTTGTTAGTACTGTGAGCTTAGACGTTGCATTAGCTTTCTTTACATAAAGAAACTGGTGATTCTGATTGCAGCCTACTAAATATTCTGAAATCTTAGATTCTGCATTTACAACGTGGAGCAGACTGTGGTTGCCTTATGCTCATGCTTATCACTAAAGCAACATCTGTGCTTTACCTTAACAAGTGGAACAAGGAGTATTTTTCTTCTGGGTGTCTTATAGACCATGTGTCCTCAGCATTATACTTGCAGCTGCTGTCTCTTTCACATAATGAGCTGAAGGGAAGGTTGTATTTTATTTCAAAAAACACCTGTTGCCTTGAAAAACCTCACATACCTGACGGACCAGAATGGTAATATGAGAGAAAGAGAGACTTCATATTATGCTAAAGAAATGAGGGATTTAACATGATGTATTTTGTGCTGATGGCTGTAACGGTTGTGTGGTTTGTGTGCCTGGCAAAAGGAAGAATTCAGACACAACTGGTATCTGTTGGGGAGCCTCATTCCTGTTTTTTTCAGCATGCTGTACTCTAAAAGTCTGCTGAAAGAGAACAAAACAAACAAGCCAAAAAAAGAACTAATAGCTAGCTTCTGGCTCTCTTACACAGCAGGACAGTGGGCTTTACAAAGATTAGTTTATCAGAGTCCTGCTTAGGCTCAATCTTGAGAGCAAGATATTTCTCATTCAAATTACAGTACATATAGTGGTGAATCTCTGAGGTCAACTGCACTGAAGAAATGAACCACTTTTTAAAAGATAGAAAGAATGCTTAGACATCTATTTAAAACAATCTATTTAAAACAAATTACCTTAAACAGCTAAGATAAGATCTTTCCCCTATTCTGTCACTGTGGAATAAAGATCTGGTGATTATATGGATATTTATATGAAATGCAATGTCACCTACAGGCACAGATTTTATGAAACCACTTTCTGCTGTCCATGTCATAACTAGAGCATGTGAAGTCAGTGAAAGAGTGAATGTGGCCAGGACTGCTACCAACCAGCTGTCTTTGGCCTGACATACCAGTGTCTTGGAGGCTGTCACCAACCATTACAGGCTGTAACAGCCCCGAAGCTGACTCTCCATATATGCCAACACCAAAAACTGTCCTTCTGTCAGAATGAGGGAAATTCAAAATCAGTATAAAACAGATTGTGACTCTACAGCATAGGCCATGAATCCAGCACTGCAGAAAATGTGTTAAGGATGACAAAGAGCTGCTTGTGGAAGACATAGTGTACCTTTAGATTGTGTCCCAGTGAGGAAGCTGGGTTCAAGCAGGTTTGATGGGCTCTTTGCCTTGGCAAAGCAAAGAAACCAAGACTTTAGAAGGCCAAGAAGCAGTTTTTTGTAACGTGTTTATTATGAATTTCTTCACATTATTTTTGTTTATGTGCTCTCTCAAGTGGTGGAATACTTTGGCTTGAATTTGAGTAATGTACCAGATGAGACATCACGATAGGAAGAGAATGTACTGGTTCTACAAGAGAAGGATAGATAACCTCACATTTCCATATTTTAGTATTTTATGTGGTACAGAGCAGTGCATAATTGCAGCCTTCTGTCAAACACATAAGCTAATACTTGCCTTTTAAAAAATGTTTATTTGTAAAAATCTTTTAACCTCCCAACCCCACCAGTTGAAAGAACAGATTGTCTGTGTGATTCATTTATGTTCCCTCCTCTCTCATCCAAGCCTATTTATCTTGGAATGAAAAAACTATAAAAATATGGATGCCTTTTCCCTCCTTTCTTCCATCAACTTCCAGCTGCTGAAATGCAGAGCTCAAAACAAAAGCTCAAAGAGCTTGGAGCATTCAGAAATGAAGTGGTAGGTGGTTCAGTTGCTCCTTATGGGAAGAGGGTTTGGATGCAATCCATTATATGTATGACTGCCTGAACAAGGTTAGCACCGAGAAGTAATTCACAGCACATTATCCAATCTGCAGGAGTTCTCTGCGTGCATGCATTTGTTTCTTATCATGGTGAGCAGAGAAAGCAATGTGCACCCCACAAATATACCCAGAGAATTTCCTTATCTATTACATGAATGCAGTGACATTCTTCTCTTCTTCCCAGTAAAGTCCACATAAATATAAACAGAGAGCTGAAAGCAGGAGATACGTTTTATGAGATATATATGCACTTTGCAAAGTGCCACTCTGGTTTGGACTATCAGTGAAGTTAAAAAACCCTACCTTCCTCTTTTTTTTCAAAGAGTAGTTATGACACATGAAATAGTAGCCTGTTGTCTTTTCATGTGAGATGCTCTAGAAGGAATCAATGATATTCATAGCCCTGAACATTGAGCAGGATATGCTGCTGTCTGTGCTACACCAAAAAAAACCACTTTTGCACTTTATCTTAGCTTATCTAAATGCAGACTATCAACCCCATTATTTGACTGATTCCTCATTCACAAGGCAATTTGCTTACAGGGCAACAGAATGCACAAGTGTACTCTCGTGTTCATCTTTTGTGCTCAGAGGCTGTGCGGTTTTAGGCATTGTGTTGAAAGTTGAATTAGAGCTCAGAGAAGAGGGTGATGTCAACATGCCCAGAGAAAAGCTTGCTGTAAGGCCACCTTTGCATTTCTGTGAGAGGTATTTTTTGCTACATGGAATAAACACCAAACCAAGGTGCTAGTGCAGGACTGGGGAAAATGGAATACATAAAAATAGAATAAAAAGGTAGATATTTTTGACAGCATACAAAGTGCTCTCAGCTGAGAGAAAGAGTCTTAGAGCATAGAAAATGGTAGTGCTGTCCACCAAAAGGGAAAATAAAATAAAATCATCAGCCTTGGAAATCTGTCAGTGTTAAAGTTGGTTTTGTAATGCTAATTCAGCTATGTTTCTCACCCTATATATGTACTACAAGATACTTCATAACATGAGCAATAAAGAATGTTTGCTTTAATAGAAGAAAGATGGAAATGCATTATATACAGTCTAGCTGAGAGGCTAATTTAGAGGTTAGTTTAGAAAAAACCTGACATTTCTAGGAGTTTTACAACTTTTGATTGCTCTCTTCTAAAAGACAACTTCCCATATGGCCTTAGGGATTGAATCTGGCTTTCAAAGCAAGCAGGATTTGTTGAGGCAGGTGCAGTGGTGTGCAGACATGCAGACCTGTTGGACTGTAAGACACCTGCTTGGGAATAAAGAAGTCTCCTGAGCAAGAAGGACCTGTCCATTCCAAGTCTAGAACACCACCTCCTGAAAGAGTGCGTGTTCTTCCAACAATTTTGATGGGAACTGGATCAGGCTGTTAGTTTCTTGACACTGACATTGCAGTAAATACCACTTGTTTTTCTTATTATTTAAAAAGGCAAGGAAGAGATAAAAGTCAAACAAGTATTGAAAAATCAATGCCATGGTGGCCAGTACTGGGCTTTGAGTTGTGTATTGCTGGCACAGGAAACATGCACCTGTAAATCTGGGGGGGGATAGTGGTGGGAATATATAATGAGAACATTCCATATGGCATTTAGTCAGAAACTTAAGAAATCAGAAACACAAACACTCAGGGCTGTCAAGAGTTATAGTTATTCATAACCTGTTTTTATGGGGGTTCTTTGCATAGGGAGTAGTTCCTGACTTAATCCATAAGCAGTTGATTTCAAAGTAGTGCAGTTGATCAGGGACCATTGCAGACCATTTTAGACCAAGGTCTAAAACTCAGTGCAATGGGATTTTCTGATCCCCCAAGGATGATAGAAAAAGATATCAGAATGATATGGGTGGAAAACTTTATATGCCATGTGAAAACAAAGAAAAATCCATCATGTCTGCCCAAGAAAATGTTAGATTAAGTTGCTCTTATGAAAAAAATCTGATCATGAAGGATTCTTTAATTGACTGGATGAATTCAGAATAATACTCAGTGTTCAGACTAGATATTAGGTCCATGTTTTAGCAATCAATTTACTTAATGAATGGAGCAATTAATCAAGGCATGCATTGCATTTTTGGCCATTTGAAGTCAAAGTCAAAACTGATCATATGCTTTAGCTCATGCTAATTTTGCTATCCCTATACAATTTTTCATTGAAGCCCTTTAAGAGAATATTTGATTCAACTGGCAGGAAACCAGTTTTTCTTGGTGGTTTTCCAGGAGAAGCAGTGTACAGACTAGAGGCGTAAGAGTTCCACAAGTTGAAAACCACTGCGTCAGCTTAACCAAAAATCATAAGGTGATAAAATTACATGGCTAAAAGAGCGAGCTAAATCACAGATGGCTTTAGAGTGTGAACCACCTACACTCAGAGCCACAAATATAGTGTGAGAGTGTCTCCATGAGCCTGTTGCAAAGCCATTTCCTAGGGCGCTTGCTGGTGTAAAGTCAGGAGAAAACTTATCCGGGAGGATTGACTATATGGAGTTGGCACAGAGTGAGGGTCCATGAGGAAGCCTTGGTAATGACTTTTCTCTCTGTTTCAAAGCAATGTAGCATCTAGAGTGCATATAGGTGACAGTCATCTCAGGCACTCTGCGTCACAGCTGCTGTGAGGTGTGTGGTTCTCACAGCAGTAATTTCTGGTGAACCACTGCCAAGTTACACTTTCTTGATCCATCAGAAAAACAAAGGCAGCATCCTTGCTATTGTCATCAGCATGAACCTCTTGCGACTGAAAATTCTTTCTACTGGTGCTCATAGCTTATATCTCCAGTGAAGATTATGAGTTGGAATGGTCACATAATTCAAACCCATTTGGTTCAATCTGAGAAATACACATCCATGAATGTTTTTTTCCCCCCTTTTTTTGGTTTGGGTTTCCCCCCCCCCCCCCCCCCCTTTTTTGGGACACATGCTTAAATGATGTCATTTGTTGCTACAGGCTATGAGTAAGTCTTTTATTAATTTTCAGTCTCATTCTTTCTGAAGAGCACGTGTACACTCTTTTCACTCATCTGCCTCCCCATCCCTGACCTGCTTTTATTTTGCTAGTTGGTTGCAACTGTTTTGAGTGTATAGAAATGCTGGGCTTGGAAACTGAGAAGGCTGTTCATTGTCGTCAGCAAAAAACCAAACAATGAGCTCAGAATCTGGCTCTTCAGTCAGTTTCTAGTAAAAAGGAGTTCAGTGAATAATGAGAATTAAGCCACAAGGGAAACCAGTGTGTAGTTTGAATGTTGTTTTAAATAAGCTGGGAGTGCTGTCAGGAGTGATGAGGGTATAATGTGGCCACAAACGTGCATTGCCTCTTTTTATCCAGTATGAATTGCATGATCAATATGGTCACATTTCTGAATGTTGAAGAGTCCATTAGGATAGATTAAACCGTGTCACTGTCACTGCTAACTTCTTTTAGTCTACTGTCACCCATGAATGGAACTATGTATTTCCACAATTAATCTGCACTGCAAAGCAGTTTAAGTATTGGTGCAGAGTTTCATAAGTTTAATTATGTTTTTTTATCCCAGAGATACAATAAAAAGATTCATTAAGCATCTTTATATAGAACTTTGAGGCTGAAACATTTCTTTCTTGTTGCTTTAATACATGTTCTGTTTTTAAAAACACCTTAGTTCAGATCTGCTTTTAAATCACATCCTTGCCTTTCAGAGAGGCTGAGACCCCCCCTCTCCAAGTACTTGTAGGCTTTTGTTATTTAGCACCTCTGAAAAGGAAAATATGGTTCAGGTGGGAAGACATACTAAAATATTATTATAGATGTCTGAGCTTTAAGTTTTGAACTGACTTCCATGTTAGCAAATTTTGGTTGGGCGCCTGGGATTCTTTCAAGGAGATGAAAGTGGAAGTGAATTTACAAGGAGACAAGTTCTGGCACTTTCAGCCTTTGAGTTGCTTTCAGAGAGCTCAGTGGGACTACTTGCGGAGTGAGGTGGCAATGTCACCAGTTGTCTTGAAGTGCATGAAAGGCAGAACATACAAAAAAGTCATTTCTATATAAGAACCTACTTGTCCAAACTTTCTCTCTAAAGGTAGTACAATTTCTTAGGAATCAGTGGGTCTCCAGTCTTTATCAGGCAACTTGTCAGACAAAGTCAAGAAATCAGTTCTTCACAAGGGTGCTCAGTGATAACTGCTAGAAGAATATTTATGAAGTAAAACCTCAAGAAGTGCTGTAACCTTTTTAATTTACAGAGAGAAGCATCTGAACTTCCTAGAACTTGTATTTGTTAAATCAGGGACACATCTAAGGGCTGTGAAATTTTAAAGTCTCGTCTGACATTTCCTTTGTATGGATTTGGACCTTCACAGAGAAGGGCTTCTGACAGAATAGCTGGTGATAGAGAGTGGGGGCGCTCAGCAGCAGCCTCAGGGGCAAAGCAGCCCAGCAAAGAAATAACCAGAGTTATTTCAGCGTGCCTGCAACCAGCACAGCAAAAACATGTTTGTGCACATCACAATGAGACCTGCAGGCCCTGAGATCTCTGTGGTTCTCTGATGTGCTGGCTTACTACATGTGCTCCATGGAGGAAATGTAGGTTTGCTTTTCCTCAGGGAAATGAGGTCTTTCCACAAATAGTTCCTCAATGCTAGCAACCAGGTCCTCCAAAGAACTCTGAGCTCAGATGTTCATGGGAAAGGAAAAAGGCCCCTGAATTTCAAAACCCGTTGATCTTGGTAATAACAAAGTTTAGACTTCATTACTTCAGTGCATTGTATGCAGTTTTTGTTTATTTAAAGAAGTAATGCCCTTTTTCAGAGATGCATAATGTAGCTCCAGGTAGAAACGGGAGCTTCAAAGGGCTATGAAACGTTCATGTACCCCACTTCCTGTTCTTCAGTCAAATCCTCAACTGAGCTGCTTTCCCTTTGCCATCACTCTTGGAGAAACCTGCTTGTTTTTTTGTAGACTAGTCAGGATGAAGAGCTGTAAGAGCTCTCAGGAAGGCTGTGGCCAACTTCCTCCCTGTGCAGGTTGGGGTGCTTTCTGTCTACTCTCCCTAATACAGATTACAAAAATAAAAAAATAAAAAAAAAAAACATTTTGTCATGGCATAATCTTTGACATGTGATACAATGAATATGCATGTAATGTTTTTACTTAAATGTATTCCCCTGGAAAAGCCTTTTACCTCAGGAGTCCTGGGTTATTTAACAAAATGGAGGCAGGTCAAATCCCCTTATCGCTGATTGCTGTTACTCATACCCTAACACTCATAAAATACAGTATTGACAGTCTTTGGTTATTAGAAGCTCCAGCCAACAATGGTGGCCTGGTATTTTAGTGATGAAGAGAAGCCATTTGTTCTTATGGTGTTTTTAAAATGTTTGGTTCTTTTTATCTGTTGTTTGTTTCTGTGGTGATCACTAATGACATATTACAGAGGCAGAAAATGACAGCCCAAATCCCGCAGAACTGACAAACAATTTTGTGGCTGTGGTCTGGTCTGTAGAGAAGCACTAGGGACCAGGTGCTGCAATGTGACAATAGCATCCTTTACTTTTACTGATGTGGAGGCCTCTAAACTTAGATCCATGGCTGTGTGGTGTACAGTGAGATTGCAGGAAATCTCCATCAGGTGACTTGGCCCTTTGCAGAAGTCTGCGATGGAAATGGCCAACTTAAATTCTTGAATATTTTCAAAACTGCTCAGAAAAGAAAGGTGTTGTAAGACTACCAATACTTTAGTCTGTAAATAGACCACATCTTGAGTAATGACTGGACTTTTTATTTTTGTACACAATTCTCAGTACTTTTCTGTAGGGGTTAGAAAATAAGAAAATAAGGATAGCGTAGAAAGTAATCTTACCCCTAAGGAATAGCAGCTGGGCCAATTATCAAAGATTAGGAACAGGCCTGACTTTAACAGGCCACAGCTGTAACCACTGAGAAGAAAAGTGCTATAAAAGAGTGGGGTGGCTGGTTGGGAACTGGAGTCAGTTGGTTACTTTATGAAGAAGAAAGAGTCAGTGCTCTGAGGAGCTGCCCACGAGAAACACCAAGATGGTATGAAACTTTTGTGATAAGGAGACAACAGGATGGAACCCCTGCAATAAGATGACAATATTTTTCTGTGCTGAATCTTTTGGAATCCCTATCAGTACATTAGATCTGTTTTTGGAACTTCTCTTGACCTCTGTTCATTTAAACTTTTATAGAGACTCAGATTTTTTGGATGTTGTCAAAGAGATTAATGAAGAATCTGTGAATCTGGAAGAAAAAAAAAAGCAGCCTGAACTTTAGGAGAGTATCAGCTATTCAGTGGCTTTGGTCTGGCCTTGCTGTTCCTCTCTTATGGGTGGTAAAGCTTATTTGAGATGTTTTTGGAGAATATGATCTCCTGTTGCTTCACTTGGCAGTAATAAGTAGCTGCAATGGCTCTAAAACAAAATATTTATATCCGTTTGAAGCAGTGACAGATGAACAAAATAATTGACTGTTTCTGCTGCTAATATTAATAATTAATTAATCAACAAATATGACATTTAAATAGTATTCACTATGTTTTGAACTTAACGGTTCCTTGAAATCAATCAGAACACCACATGTCATTCAAAACTGAGAGAGTTTAGAAGAAATTCTGGAACACTGCGGCAAACTTTATTGGTGCAAAGGTGCACAACATGTATATTCTTTACCCAGGGCAATTAATGTAAAAACAATTGTTGTGTTTTTAAATATCCCTTTTCTCTAGTTCATCTGTACAGTTCATGTTTCAGATGGAGAAATAAAATGAAGCAACAATCTACCCCAAAAGATTCTGTCCATTTTACATCATTAATTAGCACTGAGGGATATTAAAGAACAGTATGGTTTGAACTCCACCAGAAGTAAGAATGGTTTAGGTCACAGTGAAGCTTACTAATAATTAAAGTGAATGAAGAGAGATACGGATGCTGCTCTGAAACAATTAATACTGTGCACAGTTACACGATGCAGTGTTTAAAACACTGGCAGATATAAACATCCAGAGAAACCCTCACTGATACAATTGATAGCACTGATTGATACTATACAGGCAGTAGCAATGCTGAGCAATTTCAGCAAAAATTCCCTAATAGAGATGTAGCCCTAAAGGCTGAAAAACACCAAAAAAACTCAGTATAGGGGACAGCTAATTGGTGGTAGTCAATGTATCTCTCTGAAAGTAGAAAAGCAAATATCTCCGGTGGTGTCCGGTTCTGTGAAAGCCAATGGGCAAATCTCCCACTGACTTTGATTTTGACTTGAATTTCAACCCTGAATTTTAAACCTGTTCTCTGCATAGACCAGTGAGCGAAAGGTGGCAGTTTTTTCTTTTTTTACTTTTCAATTTTCCAGAGTAAAAAGTGCTTTGTTTGTAGAACTGCCAGTGACTCTTTAAGGCTTGGTCCAGTTTTTAAAAATCTCTATCAGCCAATTAGCTGTTGAAAATAAATACTGTCTATTTCATTAGCCTGGATGGTTTCTATAGCAGCCCCATCTTAACTTAAACTCCATTCTTTTTCCATTTCTTTCCTCTCCCTTCAAGCCAGCAGCTACTTCACCACTTCGCTTTGAAGAGGCTTTTGAAAGCAAAATGTAAAAGACAAACTGTGTCTCTTCCTCTGGTAGTGCTGTCCCTCTTAGAGAAAGGCTGGGGTCAGTGAAGCTCTATCTGTAGTTTCCATTTGCTGAAATGAACGCTACAGTCAGTCACTGTGGTTTTTGCTAGATAAAAAGGACCCATAATTATTTCTGCAGAAACTACATTTTGAACTCGGGACCACTAAATCCCATTTATCCCTTGTGTCCTTTTTACTATCTAGAACTGTATTTTGATTTGCTAATTATCTCTGTTAATGTTATATGTGTATATATATAATGTATATATAAGCAGATGTGTAATATTCTCCAACAATAGAAGTCCATTGGATTCTGGTATTTACACCGGGCTTTTAAATGCTATGATTCTGAGGAAATGCGGTATTAAATACAATAGCATTTGACAAATTCAATATTATAAGGTCAGTAGGGTAATTTTCTTGACTAAAATTTCATTAGGAAATCTTATGCTTGTTTCTCTTATTTCTATTTAGTTTTGGGTTTTTTCAAATTGTGAGTTTAAATGTAACTTGAGATCTGAGTACATGTGCCTGTTTGTTCTTGTAGCTTGCTTGGCACATAAATAATATTTATCTTTATTGGTACTTGGATACCAGAGTGAAGGTCAACTTAGATTGAACAGAACATTTAAAATGAGAAAGAGGCAGATCCTGAACCCACATGTGCTCTGGAAAGCTGAACCTCAGCAAAGCAAACTGGAATTTTAAGCTTCAGGTCCAGTGCATCTGCATCTACTCAGTTTGAAACAGTGCAAGTTTGAGTGGAATTTGTACTCATGCTCCTTCAAATGGGTCAGCAGTGTTGTCTTCATTAGACATCTCTCACAGAGCCTCTGGCAATTTTTCAAGCAGCAGCTTCTGACAAATTTCAGAGTTTGGCATTATGTTATGACAGAGAAGGTTAAACCAGTTGCTATTTAAGATTATTTCTAAATACATATGATTCCTCCATTAACCTCTGCAGGCTTAACTGAGAAGAGACCAGTTAGCAAGTTCTCCTTGATAATCCAGGCCTCCTCTCACTCTGTGAGGGTTTTGTACCTATTCTTATTATATTGCTTTTATTATTTGTTCGTTTAGAGACTCTAACCCTTTCCTACAATTTCTCTCTCCTGCCCAGTACACACAGATTATTTCCATTCTCAATGTAAATCCATCCTTTACTGCATTTAAATCATTAAGTTCCTCAGACCAATCATCATCTTTCATTGATTTTTCTATTTTCTAAAAGTTTGCCTTATACCAAGCCTTAGTTACAGATTTATTTTTATCCATCTTGCAATCTAAGAAGCACTGAATTCATTCATAATCACTTCCTCCTCAGGAATATCAGATTTTTCTCAGCTGTTTTACAAGGTTCTCCTCACACACGCAAACCCCCCCCCCCCAAGCTTAAAATAACCCATACCTTGTTGTTTTATGAATTTCTGTACCAAAAAAGAAGTCATCTGAAATGTCTAAGAATATCTAAACCTTGCTATTATTGATGGTATTTATGTCTCTGGCTGGAAAATTTAGGTTTCCCTTATTATTTCTTTATCTATTTATAGAGATGATTATACCCTTCCAAATCTCAACGTGTCAGACCATATTATCCCTTTCTCCCCAAATACCGTCCAAGCTGGGTCTCTTTTACCATCTTCCTTGCAGTGACTTTCATCCTAACAGATTGTTTTATTCATGCCATCACATTTTAAGATGAATAAACACAATTTAGCTGTTTTACTTTGCTACAACATCAAATTTCCTGACTTTTATGTATTTTGAGTTGCATCCACATGGGTCTGTATCTATAATTACCTTGTTTTCTTTTTAGATTGAAAAAACCCCAAGGAAAAACGGCGTGCACTTCCCCACCCTTTCACAAAATTATTATAAATGTACTTATTCATATTAGGTTAACTTAACAGCATTTGGATTGCCTTGGTTTGTATTTAGCAATATATGCTAGTTATGAATAATTCTTTTCTATACCAGTAATGCTTTTTCCTAGTCACTACTCCTCCACCTGGATGAGGTAGAGGTGATACTGGAATACTCATTCAAATCAGTCTATATCAATAAGAATGTACAGAAAATGTATAGGGTTCAAATAAATGAAAAGGACCATAAATTTGAACATAGTAAACCCCCATGAGTGTAGAGATTTATCACCCCCACCCTAAACTGGTGACATGAAAGCATACTGTTAGGTGCAGCTTTAACCCAAATGTTAGGGTTCTGTGAGTGGAAAAATGCCCCCAAAACCTTCAGCCACCATCTCTCATGGCCATCAAGTGTGCCCACAGATCACGGGCAAGAATGAATTACAGCATAGTCCCTCAGCAAATATGCCAAGCTCAACTCATCCTGAACATCACCACAGCCTAAGCTGCAATTCAACACAAAGCTTGCAGACCTGCTGTTCCCAGTGGTAATAAGTTCTTGCTATGCACTTGGGTATAAGAATCACATTAAAATGCCTAGACGTACTCTGAAGTGTTAAAATTAAGTCCTCCTGTGACTAAAAGTAGGAATTATAACTAAAAGCCTGCTTATCAACTCATTTTATTTCCTGTCTGAAGAAGATAGGGAATTTAACCTTAGGTGTAAAAAAAAAAAAAAAATTATAGCCTAGCTAGTACTTTAATACATTTCTTCCAGTCAGTGTTGCTGTGATTTAGATGAGAAGCAGCAAGGAAGATTTGAGCTGTCACACTTGACTTTCAGCTGCACAAAGAGGCATTGGAGGTTACAAACTGAGGTTTAATTTATATTCTTCCTTTTGTTGCAGGCAGAGATGGTACGTGCTGCTTTCCAAGCTCAGAGATCTTTCTTGCTGTTAGCATCTCAATGTCAAGAGCCTCAAGAGGTAAGGAAAGTGACCTGGAGCTTCAAGAGGCAGTGTATGAAAAGTCTGTGTTGCTGTATCTTATTGATCCTGCATTTGCTTTGTTTGTTCTTTATTTATACAGTGCACTTGGGAGCTTGCTTTCACTTTTATAAGCATGGTGCTGTAATAATCAGAAAGCCATGGTCTGGGGTTAAGAACCTTTTCTGTGATGAACCTATGAATATAAGATCATTGAAGAAAGCAAAGGAGTGTCCATTTTACATTTGTAAGTGGGATCAGTCTTTCTCTGGAAGCTGGAAATGGCTATTTGCCAGCCCCCCAGGGGCTGCTATGTGGTAGACATTGAAGGTCAGGGTATTAGCTAGTGAGAGAAAAACCAGTATTAGCCCATACAATCAGTATTCCCCCAAACTGAGGTCCAGGTCAGGCCAATTTGGGAGGAAGGGAAAGCATTTTGTCAGGAAAATGAAAAGTAAGCTTTTATCAAGTTGATTTATATTACTTGTTTCAGTGGCAACTGTTTAAATTCTCCCCTCACTAGAAAGCTCAGGGAAGCTGTGGAGTTGTTATGAATCTCATTTGTAGTTTCTAGAAGGCTCAGGGGCCAATAGCACTTTATCATTCCTGGGAATAGCAATCAGTAGCTCTTCTGTGGGACCACCCCTTGAACCTTCTCCTTGGAGTATGCAGAGAATTAAGTCTTCCCTTGCACAGTCTCATCATGGCCTTCAGTTCTGCCTTTTCCCACTGGTTCCCTGCTCCAAAGTGCATTAAAATCCATTTTTGCAAATCAGGACTCTCTGCACATGGTATAATTTATTGAAGTTTTGCTGTCACTGTTGTTCTTAAAGATACAAATTAGAAGTTTTTCTAATCAGTATGTTTTAAATGGCAAGGGTGCTTGAGGAAAAGAAAAAAAAGCCCATAGATATTCAAGGGTAGACTTCAGAGTTCCAAGCAAGAAGGGATCAGTTGTTTTTCCAGCTGTCCCAGGGAGTAAAAGTGGGTCATGGCTCACACAGAACAGGCAAAATTCCCATTGGTACAGGCCTCAAGCAGTCATTTATATTGGCTGTGAATACAATTGCACCCAGTGGCCCACAAAATTCTACATGTTCATAGGTAAAATATTCCCCAGTGAGCAGTTTCTGATGGCCATAATGTAATGCAGTGTTCTGGAGTGTTGGGATTGTCCCAGCTCTGGTACAAGAATAAGCTGTGGGTCCTGGTTTGGCTTCCTGTGTTGATGTGCTATCAGTAGGATTGTCTCTGCTTTTCCAGTGAGAATGGCAATGGCTTCTCCCTACTCCTACCCTTACAACTTTCTGAACTCAAGTCAGAGTACAAGTTTGAGATTTTTCAACTGTAAAGTTTAGAAATTTTCATTTTAAAATGTCAGAAAACATGCTAAAAGAACAACAAAGAGGTAAAAAGAGATTCTCCAGCAATCTAGAATGATGGTTACAGAAGCATTAAGAAAGCAGAAAATAATAAAAATGTTGTCATAAACATCAGCAGAGCCAGCCATCCATATGTCTTAGGTTGTACATTATCAGGCTTGCATAGATTTCTGCATCTTGTTGAAGGCAAGAAAATACACTTTTATCATTAACTATCCTTTAGCACAGAGGAAGTGCCACATCATATGTGTGTACACACATCATTCCAAAGTTTAAATACCAGGAATATTACAGACTAAAGATTCTTTTTATCAGTGAGAGCAAACCCAGTCCAGTTACTTATGTTTTTTTAAAGACTGTTAGCTACACACTTTTTATAGACATCAAAACACACACTGTTGCCCTTTATTTTTCTCTTTGCATATATTTTTTTTTTGCACAGATACGCTCAAATATACTATGGACAGATGTGAAATAATTGAAGGCTGCCTATTCTGTCCAAATTGAGGAATTTTTTATCACTGCAGAGAGTGATGGTTCCAGGCATTAAGTTTTTTTATATCTCCATCACCAATTGAGGAAGAAACTTTCTATTATAAAGTCACACTGGTTAAGCATTTTGAAAAGCTGGTAATCACCAGCTAACCCAGGAGAAGGAAAGAAATAGGCGTCCTGCCCTGCCTCCCCTGGGACCTTATTGCTGTGATGTCATCGCGGCTCTGGTTGTATTTATAGCCTAGAGCCATGGAGTCAGTGTGGAATCCCAACAGGAAAGCTGATCATTAGTGTATCAGAATGCAGAGAGTAGAGAAAAGCAAATGAAGATGACAGCATATCTATAAATGCAAGAGAAAAGAGAGTAATTCTGTCATTCAGCTGTCTAGACTGTTTGCTTTATAATGTAAAGCTGTGAATGAGCCAGCGAGTTGCGATTATGGCATAGGAGCTTTGTAGACATTCAGAGACAGCAGTGTGGAGACTGAGGGGATTTACTGAGTTCCTGTCAGGTTGGGATGTCATACATGGTGCCTTTAAAAAAAAAAGAGGGAGGGCAAAATGTGCTGGAAAAATAAATTAGCTCAGCTCTTGCAGCTTACAAACTAATGAATAAGGAATTCAAACAAAAAGAAAGCTCCTATAATCTATAATAATCCTTGGATATTTTTGTGCTCAGCAAAGAGAGAAACGTGTATCATCAAAAAGTGGTATTTTTTTCTCTCTATGAAATTGGTGAAGTTATAGAATTCATTTCACTCTTTAATTCGTGCTCTGAGTCACTAGCAAACATTTTCAATCAGTCAAGATTGCTAAAAGTTGCTTTTGTGGAGTTTTGCTTCTTGTTAATAATGTTATTTTTTCATTTGGAATCTGTTGCAGTGCACAGCCTTTATTATCTGTATATGTGAAAATAGTAGGAGCCAGGAAGGTAATTCCAGCTGGCATACCAATCTAGCATCAACTGCAATAAATTACTTTGCAGAGAGCATGATCTGTTACTTTTTATGGTCATGTTCTATATTTGTATGTGCAGTGGAAAAGATCACATGACTAAACCACCAGTTGATATTCCTGTTTGTGTATGTCCCAGCTAATGGCTGCTAGATACAGGCTCATTCAGCATGATGGGATTTTTCAGTCCATCAACTTATCAGAAATTGTCATCTGATACAAAACTTCAAACATTAAAACAAAAAATGTCTGTTATAAATTGTTTACTACTATAAATAGTATAAGAGAATAGATGAGTTTATAAAAGAGTGCGAAGAAGTTGGGAAAATAAACTCGAATATTGCTGTAATCTGTGAGAAGTTGTTTAAAAAGATATTTTCAGACCATATGTTTGCATGTTGCTTGGGCTATTCAGAAGACAGGTTTTAGCGTAAACCTTCACAAAACATTCTGAAACAGTTTAGATCTGATTTTCTTTTTCCCCACAGTCTAAGCCAAATACAATTCTGACTGAAATGTGTTTTTTATTTCATTGCATAATAATTTTAAAAGTTATTAGTGTGGCTGAGCAAATTTATCTGTTTAAAAACTCCTTTTAATTTGCAATCATGAATACTGATCACTGCTCAAAGTCACTGCATTAAATTCTTTGTGAATGGTGACTCATATACTGCCTTCTCTTTATGAGTTGTTATATTTCACTTTAAACATTTAAAACAGTTTTAAGAGTTGCTTTGAGGGCTTGAGGAATCCATTGTTCCTATGCTGAGAACAAATTAATGAGATTATTATTTTTGTGAATCAATATAAGCATATGCAGGATGAGCGTGTTTGTGGTGAGAAGTACTACAAACAGATTTAAATGACAGATGCAGTTCAGACTATAAATGATTACGAAATTTCTCATTAGAGAAGAATGCTGAGTTCATATGACTGCCAAAGCTCATGGATTTATTCCTAACATTGTGCAGACAAACATTCCATTAAATACCTAGCTTAAATATCCAGATCCTGCACACAGGTGGGAGGAGAGGGGTGGAAAAAAGTGAGAGGTAAAGGAGAGCTTTCCCTTTTTTTCCTAGAAAAGGGAGACCTCACCCCACCTCATAGAAACCCAAGAAACTGTATTTGAATTTGGACTTAGAGCCATGAGAACAAGTCCTTCTCTTTTTATTTTTTATAGCCAAGCAAAAAGGAAAAAAAATCTATTGTAGGATTAGAATAGTCATGGCAAAATCTTTGAATAAAGGACTCATTCTCAGGATTTTTATGTAGAAATCAAAAGATGAAGATTCACAGTTCCCTACTCTCTGTCAGTGTGGGATTGCTCATTTTCTTCTCTGTCTATTTTTAAAGTACTTCAATAACAGGACTCCTGGGACTTATTATTCTGCATTCTAGCAGGATTTGTTTTCTAATTAGCTTGACTTGCTTATGTAATTTCATTTCCCCCTTACTTTTCCTCATGCTTACTGGGATCACCCTTGCTGTTTTCCAAAAATAGAAACGGTAGGATGCTCCTCACCTTGTTAATTTACTACATTCTTATGCGAAAGAGTTTGGGCTGAGTTTCAATGCCATTCTCTCAGCTGCTGAGAGTTCACTGCTGCTAACCTGCTCCTCTGTGTCTAGAAATAGCTTAAGGAAGAATTTAGTTCAAGCCTTTTAAGGTCCTCAGGCCTCAATCTCAGAGAAGGTGCCAAGAGTGACATGGACAGGAGCCTGAGAGTCCTGGGCTCGAAAGGGAACCCCTTCCCCCGGTCCTGTTCTCTGAAATCTTGCCAGACTGTTGGCATACTTCTGTTATCTGCAAGCCTACAACTGCATGTGACGCGTGGTCACAGCCGCAGGGATGGACCAACAGTTTCCAGTCACTAACCCACTGCAGTGCAGAGTTCACAGGCACATTTTTGGGTACTGTTGCAAGCTCTTACTCTGTTTCACATCCAGATAGCCCCTGACACCTGTTACCTCATAATTCTGTCTCAAAATTACTCATCTGCATTTTATCAGCCTCAAACTTATTGTATTTTCAGTTCGCAGAATCGTTTAGGTTGAAAAAGATCTTTAATGTCACCAATCATAAACCCAGCACTGCCAACTCTATCACTAAACCATGTCTCTAAGCACCACATTTGCACATCGTTTAAATACCTTCAAGGATGGTGGCTCAAACTCTTTCCTGGAAGGTTGTTCAGTACTTGACAACCTTTTCAGTGAAGAATTTTTTTCTAAGCTCCAATCTAAACACTCCCCTCTTGCATCTGGAGGCCATTTTCTTTTGTCCTGAAACTTGTTACCTGATGTAGAAACTGACCTCCACCTCACTGCAGCTTCCTTTCAGGTAGTGGTAGAGAGCAATGAGGTCTGTCTGAACCTCTTCTTCTCCAGGCTAAACACTCCCAGGTCCCTAACTGGCCCCTCACTAGGATTTATTCTGTAGATCCTTCAACAGCTTCATTGCCCTTCTCTGGACACACTCCAGCCCCTCAATGTCTTTCTTTTAGTTAACTTCTCTAGGAATCCTTTTCCCATTCCACTTTCTTCTCTTGTGTTTGCCAAAACTCCCAGGTCAATAAAAGGTGGATGCATTTGAGATTTACTTCTGCCCCAGGGGCAGTGCACTCAGCAGTAAGAAGGCCAAAACTCCAGGTCAATAAAAGGTGGATGCATTTGAGATTTACTTCTGCCCCAGGGGCAGTGCACTCAGCAGTAAGAAGGCCTAGAGACACTTAGGGATCATGGGAATGCAGAAGGGCCATGATCAGTGCAGCATCACCCAGCTTGTACAGAATAGAGGGAGAGATTCACATCCGTGGCAGCTCTAGACTGGCTCACACCAACATCCCCTGGCATTGACTTGCCAGCAATTCACATTCTGTGCAAGAATCAGGCTCCCAATAACCAAAGGCTCCTTGCACTTGTGACCTCCATGTACCTGTGTACTCTGGATCCTCATCGGACATGCTAAGCAATTCTAGGATCTGCAAGCCTTTACTGGGATTCTGCTGTTTGTAACATAATGTCCAAAAATCACCAGGATAGTTTTTCAGTCCCTGTAGCAATATTCATATTCAAACTGTGCCATGTGAGACCCTACTGAGCTAAGCTGATAGGACACTTCCTCTCCCATTAAATACCATATTCTTTATTTCTGCTAAATACAAATCCAAACTAGTACTCTCCTTTCTCTGTGTTACACAATTCTTTCCTGGGATTTATGCACATACCTTCTAAAAAGGAAAGCACTGGGGGTGCAGATGACTGAAAAGCAGGGCTTTTTGATTCACAAGTAGTTAATTATTTTCTTTTTTTCAAATTTTACTTTGGTCCTAAATCAGACCATATTTGTGAATTTTAAAAGTTATGCCAGTTCCAGGACTGCTCAATGAACCTGGGCAGTCTTACAGTTTGGGCCAAAGATGGAAACCTGCGACATCTAACATCTCTTTCCTGGGACATGGCCCATGAAAAGTGATTGCTCTTAGCAAATATTCATAGGATCTCAGATTTTGTGTGAACAAAATCTTGTGGACAAAGAAAGTGTGAACAAAGAAACTGTGGCTTAACAGAATCTCCTTGCTACCTGGAATGCCCCAGACCTCACTGACATGGACTGTAATCACAGCGGCAGGATTGAGGAGTAGTAAATCAAAAGTTGAAAGCAGTTTATTACTGTCATTGTTCTTGTTGATTAATTGTGGGGTGTTGCCTGTGTGCCTAAAGCGGGAGGACCCTTTCTTGTTGAAAATACTGCCCACAGGAAAGCTGCAGTGGACAAGAACACAACACACAGAACATTCAAGTCAATTTAAAAACCAGGCCGAGTCCCAGCCAAAGGCAGTGAGTGTGATTCTGCACTGCTGTAAACTGATGCATGCATGTTGTATCAGGGCCCTGGATTTCTCCACTGGTTAGAAGTGATTTGTCTTTCACATTCCTCTCTATTTGCCCTCCCTCAGAGTTTATATTTTAAATAAACCCACAAATGACCAAAGTAGTAATTTGTCATGTGGGGTTGTGGTTTGGTATTCCCTTTTTTTTCCCCACAAAGGACAAAACTGCTACAGCTGATATTGCTGTTATATTGAGAATTTTTGTGCTATCTAAGAGGATAAAGCCAAATACCAATTAAGTCACTTTGGAAGCACACAAATGTGTCTAAGCTTCTGTGCTGCTGAGCTGACCAGACAGTTTATGCAGATTTGTCTCTCTGTGTCATAGTCCTGCTGCTGCATAGCAGTGAGTCGAAGTGGCAAAACCTGTACTGTTGACCAACACATCAAATACTTGTTACACCGCTATGTTGAAGGCTTACATTCTAAGAGAAATGTAAATCTAAAAAACTAGGCCATAATAAATTAATGTAGTTAGGTAGGAAGAGAGGTTTGAACCCTGAAAATATCAGAATACTAGGGTATTAATGTAGTGATCTCAGAGAAAAATCTCACTTATGGTCTCTACAGCCAGGCAGAAAATACTTGCTGAGAAAACATTGGATTAAGGTGCAGTATGGTAAAAAATTTATATTTTATATATACTTAAATAGGTTATTTCTCAGCCTAATCTGAACGCTGATTCCATCCAGGCTATGAATAAAGAGTTAAAGAAAAACACAGGCCTTTCTTGAATTGCATACCTACCAAAAAAAAAGGTATGAAGTTAAAGTCTCCTTTATATATTTTGAAAATACAAAAAATGGGAAATTACAGTTAATCAAAAACTATTTCAGTTCTAGAATCACAGCCACTCATAACCAGTAAGAAATGCATCTTACTGGTGATCTTATTCCTGTAGACACAGGATGGGCTTCTGCTCATCACTTTTAAACTGTCAAGGTAGGAATGTTGTGTAAGGTGTTTTTCTAGGCTCTCTCAACAGTAATGGCCAGCACCTCTAGAGTCCATTTCTTCACATCTATTAATATCTTCTAACATATAGTCATCTAGTGTCTATTAATGTGTGCAAATAATTCCTCAGGGATATTTCTTTCCTCATTTACAGTAGAAGGAATCAAGTCTCAGCTGAGAGCAGATGCTGGTCTGCTAAATTTTTAGAACTGAGTGTGGTGGCTGCTATCCATGACATCTTTCATCCCTTGAAAGGATGAGATGTGGGATGGGACTGTACTAGGCTGTTTGCAGAGATAATGGCTGTGTCTCCGTTAGTGTTTTAGCTCGCTGTGGGACTGTATTTCTCCCTCAAATCAGCCCTGTTTACTATGTCATGTTTCACATTATAGAGCAGCCTAAGGTGTACAAAGTGGGTATCTTTCTGATGAGAGGTTAAGTGGAAGATACACTCCCAGGGCAACATCTAAACCACAATTTACAGCTAGTCCCAAATTGCCCCCCCTTTAAATGTATACTGTGAATGTTGGAGCCTCAGCACCAACTGTTTTGCTCTGCAGAACCATTCCCTATTAGGCTGCACTGCTTGCCAACACATACAAAGACACCTGATTCAGATCAACTCCATGTTTCAAACTTGCCCCTTAAAATACAAAGCAAGTATGATGGACATTTTATGTAAGTATGAAGGAGAAACTAACAGAACTGTACACCATGGAATAAAGGGTTTGTACTCATGCTGTTCGGGGGTTGCAGCTGAATAAAAGGAAGGGGCTGGTTGATTCCAAATTCTCTGAGTTTTCTTTTGCTGCTCCTACGCCAGAGGTTGCCATGCCCTCATTTTGCATAACTTAAAAAGGATATTTGTTCTCTTGACACTGTTTTTTCATATAGGTCAGGTTGATTTGAACACTATAATAGTGAGGTCTGAATTGTTTTGCCACTCATCAACATAAAAATGCTTTGGTAACAATCTCACCCCTCAAAACCCATGTAAGATTAGCTTAAAATACATTAAGATCTTTAAAACTATAGCTTTTATTTACTTGCTGTGTTTTGTGCCTTTGTGATTCATGCTGGCAGGTTCTGGACAACAGGTGGTCCTGAGAAAATACCCATTTTTTCCAAATTAAAGCTGAGATTTTGAAGTAATCACTGGCTCAAGCAGCCAAAATTTTTTAGCAGCTATTCAGTTTTAATGTGACTTTACAGGCAGATTTCAGACATCACAAAAGCCAAAACTTGCCTTTCTCCTGAACTGAGTGTCCCCCTATCCATCAGTCCTATTAAGCCTGTCACCTGGGAATTTCTTGTGTGGGTAATGCAGATATGTGAAGGAGAAGAAAGTCTGTGTCGTTTGGTCTCTTTTAATACTGGTATTCCAGGCCATTTTATGAGACTGGGCCTGAGACCTGTTAAGTGTCTGAAGCCAAAGCCTAAGGCAGGTTCTTTGTTGCATGCCTGGAACTTTTTGGAGTGTTTTGGCTAATTGTAGCAATAGTCTTACTATTCTTGATTTTCTGATAAGAATTATAAAATATTATAAGTTGTCCTGGTTGTCTAGTTATTTTGTGTTTAAAGTGACAATCTGGTTTTAATTGTTATTTAAAAATGGAAAAAAGGATACTGGGAATTTACTTCTGATATTTGTCAGTTGTGCCCATGTTGCATTTTTAAACATTTCAGCAAAACTGATATTATAATAGGAATGATGTTTATAAAGAGACTCTTAAATTTATGTTTAAAACAACTGTGCTGTGTCTTAAATGACAAGCAATTTTATCTAGCACATGCCAAAGGCATGCTGAAGATTTTTTCCCAACAGTTCTGATTAAATCTCCTGGAATTCCCTTTTCTTAGAGATACAATATAGACATTAATTTTATTAGTCAGCTGTTTTAATATTCATTGCAATAAAGAGATTATTCTTCTAGAACCCTCAGCACAACTGTTTCTGCATTGTAAAGCCAAACAAGACTGATTACTGCCCGAGTTAATGAGCCTTTCTATACCCATATGCCATATACACTGTAATTCATCTGCAGTTTAATCACTAACTAAAAAGTTTAGAACTGACACAGAACTCAATTCAGTGATTCCTTGCAGGCTGTGTTCCTGTGTCAAACACAGTAACACAGAAACTTGCAAGACAAGAAGCTTCCACAAACAGACATATTTTGTGCAGCCACTGCAGAACAGGATGAGTGCAGCATGAAGGGGAGGCAGACTCTGCTGCTCTGCCAAGACCTCTCACATGGGACGGAGCTGAGCAAGCCTCAAGCCCACTCTGGTGTCACTGCCAGTGTCCAAGGGAATGATTACTTGGAGAAACTTTCCTTAGCAATACATATTTCATCTTTAAAACTTGCACTTGTTCGTGAAAATAAATAAATCCACTACATTTTCATAAACATTTTCTTATAAATATGTAATCACTGGATAGATAAAGTCTTGTATTTTGAGGGACAGAAATAATCTCTGTTCCACTGACAGAAGATCCTCAGAAAAGTGGCTGAGCTTTCTAGAAGGAAATAGGAGGAGGTGTGTGTCATTGTGGGTCATTCAGAGAAATGTTGACCATAACTTTGCCCTTCTTAATCTTTAGAAATCAAAGTATTCTACAAAAATAAAACAGCTAGGGTTAAGACCATTTCATGATCAGGGAAACTGAAGCACAGAAAGCTAACCCAGCTTTCCTGAAACCTGATGAAATTTGGGTGGGACAGCTTCAAAGAGAACCCCCATTTAAGGACTCCCTACCTTCTGTGCACTATTCCACAGAAATGTGCTGCCTCCCAGTGCTGTCCTAGATATACCAGGCATCTGTAGAGCTGTATTTTTAGGCCTGATATTCTCTTTGTCTGGAACTGGCCGATGAAGATTCACAGTAAGCTCAGGACTGTAAATATCCCACGACTTTATGGAGGGGAAAACTGGCATAATATCAAAGCAGAACAAGCACTTTCTTAAATTTCAGTTTTGTTAACTACTGTCATACTTGAAAGATTTCCCTGAAAAATACGAAAATACCCCAAGAAAATACCAGCTGCAGCATGTTGGTAAACAAGCTAAAATTAGAAAGGAGAATTTCTGCAGACTTTAACATGTTATGGCAACAAGATCATATTTTCAGAACTACAAATCTTGGGGGGTTTCAGGGCTTTTTTCAGACTTAATGACTTCTGCTGGTCCATTAAGTCATCAACAAAAAAATCTTTCAATTTCACCAGTAATACTGTAAATATTTGGTTTTTTCCAACCCATTTTGTTGTAGGGAAGATCACATATCCCCATGTATTTCCGATGCATAGGCCTTTCTCAAAATTTCCTCTACCACTAAAATGTTCAGGCTTTGTAGGTAGATCAAAATACTTTTCAAAATTCACATCCTCTTTTTGACAATGTTTTTGAAGTGTCTTTGACCCGTGCTGATCCATAACAAACATGCTTATTCTAAGGTGACATAAAATTCTCTAATGCTAAAGTCTTCTGGAAAGGTGAAAAGAAAAACCTTCAGATGACAGAGATCAAGCAGGACATATGTGCCCATCAGCCCATCATTTTTCTGTGTGTCGTGGTAGCATTAGTCCTCAAGATCACAAGGATTAGTTGTCTCCAGCAAGCACATCACAAATAGTCATGGAAAAGGTGAGAGAAAATGGTAGAGTTCTGCAGCATCCTGAGGTGATTTCCAAGTGAAGTTCCAGGGAGGATCAGAATGAGCACTGTCTTTGGTGGGACATTGTAGGGGTTTGGTGAGCATACTTTTGTAATATTATAGGGTTGCAAGGTACAGCCGTTGTTTTGCCTGTAAACGATGACTCCATGTCCCTCAATCTGCTGTTTTCTGAGTGGAAGAACTTTTTCCCAGTGAATTAGTGCTCTAAATTAGTTTTTCTGAGACACTGGACCTGTGTGATTAGCAATCACTTTGCACAGGAAAGAGCTTGGATAGCTTTCTGCATTCATTTTGGTTTTCTCTTCACTCCAGACACTATTCCTTCCACTCAGCAGTCATTCCCATGGATACATTCATTTCTGATTAACTCAGGAGACCTTCCCCAAACCATGGCTTGCAGGCAGCAATTTCCCATTAAATCCTCCTGCATTGCCTGCAGCCAAAACATTAAAATGTACGAAGAAGGACAGGTAAAATTGATCTTGCCTTCAGTGTATTACTTTCTCAGTCTTGTTGCCAGATGATAACAGGCAACTAACAAGGAGTTTGTGTTTCTTGGCAAAAACAACATGAAAAACTCAAGCATCTGAAGAAATCCAGGGATATCAGATGCAAATGACAATCCTTCTGCTAACTCTGAACTATGGGGTCAATATGGGTCTTAATCTGGGCAGCATGTGAAAATGTTGCCAGTGCTGAGAACAATTTTTGCTACAACACATTATTAATACTTAATATCTGATCATTTTATCACTGCAACTGTAGGAGGGTAATTAAATTGTTGCTGTAATTTATGATGACCTTTCTTTATGGATGTTAAATCAGAAGGCATGGAGGACAGTATTAAACCACATGGTGCTTTTGGACCACCCACTGTTAACAGCAGTTCTCTTCTCTTCTCTTCTCTTCTCTTCTCTTCTCTTCTCTTCTCTTCTCTTCTCTTCTCTTCTCTTCTCTTCTCTTCTCTTCTCTTCTCTTCTCTTCTCTTCTCTTCTCTTCTCTTCTCTTCTCTTCTCTTCTCTTCTCTTCTCTTCTCTTCTCTTCTCTTCTCTTCTCTTCTCTTCTCTTCTCTTCTCTTCTCTTTCCTCTCCTCTCCCTCTCCCTCTCCTTCTCCCTCTCCCTCTCCCTCTCATTTTTTTTACAGAACGAGGTGGCAATGCTTCTCAAGCCAATATCAGAGAAGATTCAGGAAATCCAGAATTTCAGAGAAAGGAACAGGGGAAGTAAAATGTTCAACCATCTGTCAGCTGTCAGTGAGAGCATCCCTGCCCTTGGGTGGATAACAGTGGTGAGTGACACACGGTATGGTTGGGAGGGCTGTTAAGAAGTTTCTGGATGGTGCAGCCCAGGATAGTTCCAAATCTTGCAGAGCACTGCAGTCTCGTCTATATAGTTCTTCAGTCTACTACACCCAAGAAGGTAATAAACCTAGTATGTCAGGGGAGGTGTCTGACTAATGTTTTACTTCCTTTCTCCTTCTGTTGTTTCCTGCTACCATGGGGTGATGGTCCTAGTCTCCTAAACCAGGCCCTTATGTCAAGGAGATGAATGATGCTGCTACCTTTTATACTAACAGGGTATTAAAGGACTACAAGAACAGGTATGTTGCCAAGCTCCAGTATCAACTAGCCAGAGAATAGAGCATTAACCATACCAGTAGGGCTCACAGTGCTATCGCGGGAAGTGTTTTGTAAACTAAAAAGCATTTGATGAAACCTTCTTGCAGTAGCTTAGTTTCCCCTCCTCACCTCTGACCTGCAGCATGCTGCAGTGAGAATGGCAGCAGCATTAGCAGTGCTGGTTTTCACCCTCTGCACATTTTAAAATTATTTTTAATTTTTCTGGCATTCCAGCATCATGAGCTTATATGCAAATGCCTATTTACATAGACCCGTGTGGCTGGCTGGCTGCTGTGCATCCTCCTCTCATTTGTGCTCTCACACGGTTGCTGTTCTTGCTCTTGGCTTGAAAATGTGTATTTAGGTGGTAGATATATACAGATTCAAATTCCATAGCTCCTATTTGTTTTTTCTCTGTACCACTTCACTATTCTTAAAGAGCACAAGGAATTCACAAAAAAAGTTCCATGAATGATATCTGTGAACTGATGGAGAAAGAGAAAAAAATTCAGATTCTTCTTATGCCCTCTTTGAAAAGTCATGTATAAATCCTGTTGACTTGATGCTTTTGAAGGCCAGATTTTGGCTCTTGATTTTCATATCCCAGTGAAGAACGGTATTTGCTATTGAATTTTTCCTCTTTAGTGAGGACAAGGTTTTAAATATTAAAACCTTTTCCATGTATTTATGTTTCTTGAATATATATAAATATAAATGACATGCTATATATAGTATGTTTTATATATTATATATTATATATTATATATTATATATTATATATTATATATTATATATTATATATTATATATTATTTCTAAAGCCTGAGTTTACCTACTGAAGGTAGTAACTGATGCTAGGGTAACTGATGATTTTTACAACAGCATCAGTATTTACACTGGAGAAAAAAAAATGTCTCATGTTATGGTATAAATGGAGTGCATTATTTAGGTATCTAATTCTTCCTTTAATGAGGGATTCTTTTCCTGTTTTTCACTGAATCAGACCAAAATGTCTTCCAAAGTATGGAAGGGTCCCCCTTGACTTCAGCAGGCTTTGGATTAAACCAGTTGACCCAGGTCCTCCGCATTATTAAGGATCAAATTCCAAAGGAAATAAATAGAAGGCAGACACACAAATCCTTGTAAGCGATCACTATTCATTAATAATTTGTTATAACTGTGGACTTCATCTTACAAGCAGCTTCTCTCTACATATTTCCTGGTTTCACTTATGAGTCCTATTCAAGGACTAACAATAAAGATTCTAAAGCCAACTTGTGACTTGTACTTTAAAAATTCTTCATGTATATATGTTTTAGTCTGGTGACTGTAACACGACCCAGTGTTGCCCTGGCACCATTTGAACATGGCAGCCAGAATATCTTACAGAATCCATGTGTGTTTAATTCTCTAAAGTTCAGCACCCTGAAATTGTGTCTAGGTACCTGCTGTAAGGCTCCATGTGCCTTTAGTGTTTTTTCAGTTGACTTTGTGCCTGAGGAGAATGGTGACACACACTTCTAGCAGGAAGCACTCTCTGCTAGAGGCATCCTTTGCTCTTGTTTGTCCTCTAGAAGGATCTAGAAGCTTTCCAATGTAGTACCTTCAGTCTTTGCAGCACTGGGCTGGTTGTCTGCCTGCTAACTGATTAGTCCATGGCTTTAAGGCAGTCACTGGGTTTTACCTGCTTTAAGCAAGAGGAGCACTGCTCTCTGTTTTTAAGTACATTCACACATAAATATTGCCTCTGTTTTTACAGTGACACACGCCATGTTGATTGGGTGAAGTCATATCTGAACATCTGGTCTGAGCTTCAAGCTTATATCAAAGAGCATCACACCACAGGTCTTACCTGGAGTAAAACTGTAAGTACTCTTTTCTTTCTTCAAGAAGAACCATAAAAAGCCAGTAACCTGTTTGTCTTCTAATGTGGGTCATTAGCTCAGGAAAAATAAATATCTATGCCAGGAACAGAAGTCATGGTCCAGGGATTTCTCAACCAAGCCAATAAATGTTTGAAATATAGGTGGAGATGTTCAGGCCCCTGTGGTACAGGTTTGAAGGAAGAAAAAAGAATTACTTGGGATTATTATACCCATAACTCTCAGCTGCAGAGGGTAAAGAGAAGCAGACACCATGCCTGTAGAAGGCAGGAACAAGATAAAATACAAAAAAATTGAAGGACATGTTAGACCAAAGGAAAACTGAGGGAGCATGTTATGGAAAGAAGAAGGATGGTGGGAAGAATCTGAACAAAGAGAGAGATTTAATAACAGGGAAGACAAAGAGAAGGGATACATAACTTCGTAGATGGATACCTTTATAAAACTATTATTTTAGACATACAGAAATAGCTTCTGGAAACAGGAGGAGTAAATATAACTGCATACCTAATTATTTATGCTCCTTATATAACCTGCTTCTGTGTGTTACCTATGAGATGATAGCAATGAATATTTTTCTCTGAGAGGTATAAACGTGAAAAATTACTTTTATATTGGGTATAAATGTAAGAGTTTATGTCCACAGTTTACATTGATACAGTGTTCTATTTTACTTTAATAATGTGCTCATGTTTACTGTCAGATTAGGAGAACTGCTGAAATATATTAAAAATGTAATCAGCCTGCTCTTTACTGATACCATCTCCTAAACCTACCATATACTTGCACATGCAGTCTTTCACACCAAATTTATAATTTCTTAGGTGTACACAAAAATCATTATTTTTAATTGAATGACTATTCAGAGGACTAATACAGGTCACCATTTAATTCTCAAAACAAACAATTTTAAGAACTTGGGAATGTAGGAAAGTGAACTAGAACTTTCAGATTAATGGCCTTCCAATCAAAACCATTCTGTGATTCTGTGAAGTGGAGCTTAACATGGAATAAGAACTGCAACACCTTTCCTGTGAAGACAGGCCAAGAGAGTTGGGATTTTTTCAGCCTGGAGAAGAGAAGGCTTCATAGAGACCTTTTTGTGACCTTGCAATATATAAAGTGGGCTTGTGAGAAACACTGGGGAAGACATCACCAAGGCTTGTAAAGACAGGACAGGGGGCAATAGTTTTAAATTGAAAGACTGAATATAAAGAAGAAATTCTTTATTTTGAGAGTGATGAGACACTGGAACAGGTTGCCCAGAGAAGCTGCCCCATCCCTGGAAGTGTTCAAGGCCAGGTTGGGTGGGACTCTGATCAACGTGGTCTATGAAAGATGTCCCTGCCAATGGAACAGGATGATCTTCAAGGTCCCTTCCAGCCAAACTTTCTCCTGATTCTATGGTACCTGGAAAAGTTGGTTTCTCTCTCCCTCGATGGAGGTTATAACCATGTAAGAGAATGTAGGTTACTTGTGCTCAGCAACAGACTGCAGCTTTCTCTTCATACCCTTCATGAGACATTGTACAAGGCCTTTCAGTTCCCAAGTATTTGCAGGTTCAAACACGGGAGAGAACTGCATGTACATGTGAATCTGCATGTACATCTTAGTCTGAAGCAATGCAAAAATGTTTGAACAGGATAAATTAGAAGACTGTAATTATTAGCTATGTTGTAGGTTTCTATAGTAAAAAAATTAAATATTAGACATGATTCCTTTATTTAGTACAAAATTTCACACTTGGTACATCCTATTCTGTTATGATCAGTGAACGTGAGAAGACCTAATGATTTCTAAATTATTCTTACATAAAGAAAAGGAATTGTAGTACCCCATTAGCTGAATTAGCCTGAGAATCTGGGATATAATTCGTTCTGTTAATACAGAAAAAGAATAATCTTCACCTTTAATAGAACTTCACAAATATGGAAATAGTGTAATAAGGTGAAGGTTTGTTACAGCCATTTGGTCAAACAGGAGGAGCTCTCAGTGCTGGTGAGTTCTGTCTTACTCAGAAGGGTAGCTGTTGCAGATTATGTTTGACTGGTCCTAAAACCAGTACCTCAGCCATTGTGTCTTTATATGTCTGTCTTCAGGTGTCCAATAAGTTGCTGAAATCTAGGTGTGACTTGTTTATTTACATTAAGCATCATTTCCTGCCAACAGTGTTCATTCCATCATGAGTGATGAGCCCATCACTGCATGTGAAGTACTGATTTCACTTCACTTTGGATATCACTCAGATCTGGAAGATGTCTTGGAAGTATGCTTCATTTAAATTATCGTTTGTGTGATATGAGTCTGAAAGATTAAATTGCAGACTCATTTTTATGGATGTATATATTTTTTTAAGTTTTACTAAATGTGCCTAAGAAAATTAGAATCCAGTAAGTTAGCAGGTTGTTTAAATCGCTTAAATGTTATTTAAATATTTCTATGAAGCTTGGTAACAAATACATTCCAGAAAGTAATGAGCTGCTCAAGTGATAATTTCATTTTTGTTATACATTTTAAAGTGAGAATGGAAGTCACAGATTCACATTGTGTGAAGTTAAGCATAAAGGTCTGCAGAATCAGGATCTAGACAAAAAATGTGAGATATAAAAAGGCTGTAGATATATTCCAGACGCAGCTGTTAATCATTGCACACAGCAGCTTCCACTTACATGCATAAAAGGAAAAAAGGAAAAAGCAGTAGTTTGGCAAGGTATTAACAAAGTGGAACGTTTATGAGAGGTAGATATTGGTGTAAAAAAGGCATTTTTTTATAGAAGGGGAGAGAAAGAGAGAAATGTCTTGGGGCATATAAGTACAGATTTCAAAGTGTATTATACCAGTAATTTACCCTTCATATCTGCAGAAGTCAACAAAGCAATGCATGAAGTTTCTATAAAAAGCTCTTAAGTAGCACATTTGGATATTTCTAACGAGGGAAGAGTCAGGAAGAATATTAACTACTTCTTCTCTCCCAGCTGTATTGTCAATGCTTGAACTCCAACAAACCCCAGGAGCATAAGCTTAGATCAGAGGATTTCCTATGCTTGGGTTTCCAAAAAAGGGACAAGATTTTTGAGTTGGCACTTGGCCCACTAAGCTGTGGGTGCTGTATACTGTGCTGTGCACATTTGTGTCCATGCAATGTCCCAAAGCTGTGCCATTTCCAGCCCCTCATACCCTTCCATCAAGCTGCAGAGGGCAGCTGCAGCCAGACTTGGAACAGATCACTAGTACATACAGGAAAGTGTTCCTGGCTCTGGCAGCAGGAATACAGGCTGACACTTCAGAGGAAAGAGAAAGAAATGTCTTAATAAATTAGAAGACAGACACAAAAACAGGTGCAAAGGGTTGAAATAATGTTCAAGCAGTCACTTCTGACAATAACACTTATCTCTATCTGCTTTATAAGAAGTTTGTGATAAAAACAGATGTTCATGGATTTTTGGATCTAACACAGTTTTGTCTTACTTTGGTTCTGCCAAGTTGTGTGACAATATTTTACTAATTAAGGGCACTCTATTGACATGTGTGACTGTGTGAGGAGAAAGCCAAGAAAATAGTGAAGAATGTAGTGTATTTAAGAATACACATAAAAAGAAATAGTGTAGTTCAGGACCTTTAGACTTTGTGCCTCTGAACCTGTTTTGTTCCTCATGTGGAGTGGTGGTACAGAACCAGACTGGAATGTGTAAATTGGCATTTCAAGGCATGATGGATATGGTTAGGATATTTGATGGTACTGTGCTCACAGAACAAAAGTACGTATCTAATGTATGTTTGTGAGCAGGATTGTCCCAGAGAGTAAAAAGTTCCATGTATTTTCAACATAATCTGAAATAGTCATTTTCATTCATTGATTGTGCCTATGGCAGAAAAAATATGCTTGTCAGTGCAAGTCACATGAATCTACAGTGTTTCCTTAAAAGTGTAATTTTGTAGTTCGTTATCTTGGATGTAAAGTGTCCTTCTGCCTCCTACACCCTGTGCTGAGTGGCCATTCACTATACTCACTACATCTCAATTTAGCTATCTTGACAATGGGGACACTAAGCAATTACCAGCCTAATGGAGATTTGTTTTAATTTGCTACCAGATATGACATTCTTAGATGTCAGTGAGTCTTTGGAAAAAGCTGTTGTTACAGTGAAATATTTTAAGTGCCCAGGGTAGCATTTTACCTATGCAGTAATTGTCATTTTTGCTTGCTACAGCTTTCTGTCTTTAACAAGCAGCCCACAGCTGTAATAGTGACCTGTCCTTTTTCAGTTCTTTCTGATAAAGAGCAAATGTCT
This sequence comes from Calcarius lapponicus, assembly GCA_039654755.1. NCBI lineage: Eukaryota > Metazoa > Chordata > Aves > Passeriformes > Fringillidae > Calcarius > Calcarius lapponicus. Next base: position 53,070,832 of record CM077464.1, on the reverse strand, counting down.
TTTTTTCTTTTTTTTTTCCTTAAGAAGGGAATCTGTTGATGCATGCCTCTTTCTACCCTCCACTTCTTTTTGGTGATGCAAATAAATGAACAGCTGTAATATAAGCTCACAAGAATGCCTAATGAAAAGTTTGTTTGCTACAAGGCCTGCATGAGTAATCTGGGGGAAGAGAATCTTCTGCTCCTATTTGTGTAGGTTAACCTTGCAGCAAGAAAACAACCAGTAATAATAAGAGACTGCTATAGTTTTCCACATATCAAATAAGTGTTAAGACACAAATCTTGTTCAAAGATAATTGTCTTGAATGTTTCAATTGCAAGTGGATCTGTACTTAACATTTTGTTCTTTGTATACAATAGTAATTTAGGATAGATTTTACCGGCAGAATACAGAATTTCACTCAAGTGATAAGTGAAATCCTCTCCCCCTTTACAAATCAAAACAACTTAGGATGAAGTCTGCACATCTTTAAAAGCAGTTGAGATTTATTTAAATCCTGTTTCCATTGAAGCCAGTATCTTCAAGTCTTTTTTTTTCCCTGAAATAGCATTTTTAAAAACATTCATTACTCCTTAGATAGCACTCTAAAAACATTCTTTAAAAGCTGAAAATCTCCACAAGCTCCACACCAAGAAGTACCATCATAATTCCTACATTAGCCTTATTGAGTGCAATTATCCTAGTCTCAGTGCAGACTTGGGCATTTTATTCTAGTCTAAAATAATTACCTCCAGACATTTTCTTATAAATTGGCCCTGCCTCTCTCCTGTTCTATCAAAACATTTTCCTGTAATACATCATCTCTGTACATATTGATGTGAACAAGCTGCAGAAGACCAACTTCTGCAGGCAAAAGCCTCCTATTATCTGTCCAGTATCTCTTCTGTGCTGTGTTTAGTTTGACCTACTTATCAAGCAGCCATCGTCTGAGCCACTTCACTAAAGCTAAAGGTCAAAACTGTAGTGCCAAATTCCAGCCACAGCCAGGACTGCAATCCCAGAGGCTTTATTCAGATAGAAGGAAGGGCAGCACGGATATACCAATTTAGATGCCTGTATCTCGGATAAGACGTAGACATTTCCACAGTGCTCAGTTTTTCTCAGTGATAGCCTTTTCTCTCCTTTTCTGTATACCTTCCATTCCTTTCTCTACCCTTCCCCTCCCCTATTCACTTATATTTTTTTTTGTTGAAAAAATTGCATCCTTTAGTTGCAAGTGTTTCTTTCTCAGAGAATAGGCGGTGTTCTGGTTTTTGGTACAGAGTCAAGTAAAAAACTGGCTGTCCCGGCACCTCTACAATAGTTGCCTCTTTGGTAGAGACTGCCTCAATCACATCCCTGTCTTTTGAAATAAAGTATTTTTACTCTCTTATTCCAACAGAATAATATAATATTTGTCTTTACTGTATATCAATTGTATTCTCTTAACTTGGACCAAGCACCATTCAGACATGTTAAGGGAAAACCTGGGTGAGGCCTGCAGCCTAGTTCCAGTGGAAAAGGGAAAGGAAATACAAAATTGAAAGTATGCAAGAGAGAAAAGGAAAGGTATATCTATTAAAACTTTACTATCTTGCTAAAGGGATTGGTTTTTTTTAACCAAATTTTTCTATAAGTAAAAGATAAGGTTGAATCTGCCTGCTGGAGCACATTACTTGTTGGCAATTACATTATCATACAGTTCTCAAATTATTTAGAAGACCATGGCTGTATAAAACATTTCTGGTTGGGTAACTCCGAAGATGTAAGCATCATTTTAAATCCTGAACAGGTGATGAATGGAAAAAGTATATTACAGGGGGCTGCAAAGCTTGAAAACTCTGCAGATAAATAATTTTGCTGAGACTCAGTAACAAGAAAAAAACAGAGCCGGGTTTTTGTTGCTTTGTGTTTTAACTGACAAAGATTACAGGCCCTGTAAGTCAGCTGTTTCATCCAGTAAATTGCAGCTCTCTGGGCAGCATAACTCCTTGCAGACAGGTGGCTTAAATAGAGTAGGTAATAGAACTGTTGTGCTAAGCTATTTTTACACAAAAAAACACCTTAACAAGAGCTCTGTGCCTCTGAGTCACAGTCCACCTGTTCCCAGAGGTTGATATGTGATATTTTGAGCTTCACAATTCTTGTCTTTGGCTGTGCATACGTATGACAAGAACAATACAAAATGCTGTAATAATTTTAGATGTGAAACTAGGATTACTATAAAGGAGGAGAAAACAAGGATATTTTTCCCTTTTTTGGGGGGCGGGGGGGGGGAAAGAATGAAAGAATGTATTCCCCATTAGGATTCCTGTTTGTCTGCTGCCATGAAAAGAAGGCTTTTCAATAAATTAAGGAGGGATTTCATGACCTCTCTTTAAGCCACCTGTTGCTTCAGCTGCAAATAGATACTTACCTCTTAATAGGAATGACCAACAAAATAGGTACTGTTTATCATACACGTGCATATATCATTTATTTAAATACATTATATAGATGTTTATGATCTTCTGTCTCAGATTAAAATCAACCATTGCAGCTACTAGAAATGCATCATTCAGATGCTCCCCAGCAGGTTCCCAGCACAAGAACTTTGTTGCCCTCAGTGTCCGTGCTGCACTGTGTCAGCCGAAAGCTGGATAAACACAGAGGAACACTGCGGGTGTTTGTACATGGTCTGGCACGTAAGCCCCTCATATCCCCCGAGATAGGAGCCTCTGACTGGGGCTCCTTGCTGCTGCACTTCTACAAATATAGTAACAGTGACATGGAAGGCTAACCCAGGGAGCTGTTCAGCAAGAATAGCTCAGGAAATAGTAACATCTGCGATAAGACATAAAAAGAAATTCTTACTGTCTCTCGTTAGCTGGGCTCAGACCTGAAGACATGTCAAGCTGCATATGGCCACTGAAAATTAGTGACAGTATGGCATCCAGAGCACTTGTGTTATATCTGAGCAGCATTTTATTTCTCTAACAAGATTGGCTTTGCCCTGTGCTCCAGGGGAAGGAAGCCTTTAGGAGAAATGTGCTTAAAAAGGCCCAGCTTCTCAAAAGCAAAGGGCTTCACTCAGCTCTGCTTTAATTTCGAGGGAATTAAATGAGAATTTCAACCAGGCAGCTATCTCAACATAAACAATCATTTCTTTCTTCCAGCGAGGCAGTTAGGTGAGAAAAAGAAGTGTATCTCACCCTTCTGCCAGTTGTACAAGATGAAGATAGAAATATGACAATTTGAGGGTGTGCTGCAATCCTGCAAACCCTGCACAGTGACATTTATCAGACCCAGTGCTGTGACCAGCATCAGACACTGTTGCTAAAGGAAGCTTCTCTGCCACCATCAGTGGGAGGCCCTTGGGCCTCTCTGTAGATGGCTTGGGGCTATCCAGCAAGGAGCAAACCCTGACCCATTCCTGTCACCCCATTTAGAGCATGGGTGGAAGCTGAAGACAGCCCTGAGGGGAAATTTCTGGAATGTTTTATCCCCTACAGAGCTCTTAGTACATGGTCACAGGGCCTGCATCTCCTGTTCCTGATAGGACCTTACTCGGAGAATTACATTTTCCTCCATTTCAAAAAGCTCCAGGAGCACATTTCAAAGCACATCAAGTTCACTATGATGCAGAGCTACCAGGGTAAAAGTTACAGCTTACTTTTGTGTTACATTTTCCCAAAGGACGTCTCTATCTGTCAGCCCCTGCTAATTCTCACTAGGGGCATATTTGTAAATTATGAAAAAATGACTACACAAACATCTTAATGGGGGCAGTCAGCAATCAGTGTAACTTGACTTGGTGTCTGCAGACACCACAGCACTGAGAACAGCAGCTGTTGCTGAGGCAAACAGCTGAAATAAAAGAGGAAGAAAGGCAGCTTGTAAACAACCGCCTTCACTGGTCCAAATGGCTCCTAATACTTTTTATGTAAAGACACACTGTTGTTAACATCTGCGTGAAGTTAATCTGGAGAGTTGTTTGCAAATAGCAAAGCTGCTAAGCACCTGCTGCTTTAGGATAGATGAACTTTTGTGGGCATGTAACATGCTATTTTATTCCCAGCAGCTCTCACAAACGCCACCCTATACAGAACAGAAATGAATGGACTTTGTGAAGGGAACTTTTGTTGAAATTAGATAGGACTATACCCAAGTATTAACAGATACCAGAACAGTTTCTAAGAGCCTGGTTCAGAAATATTCTAGAGCCTGAGGGTGTAAGTTGTCTTAGAAGAGGAACTAAGGAAAGCAAAGTAATTGCCGGTGACTGAGGTTGGTAACCTGGAGGTTCATTTATTAATAGACATCAAAATGAATTTAAAAAAATCCTTGAACCACTTCACTTGGCTGATTTTTAAGTTGCTCTTTACATTAGTGTGTCTGAGTACAGCACAGGTCCCATCTTCCTGGCATGCAGGGAATGGAAGGAGTGAAATGTGTATTCTGCATTTCCAGTTCACTTTTACACTTTCTGCCCCCTTTTGAGAGTTTCCTTCAGCCACTCTCCCACAAAGAATTTCACCTCATTTGAATTTTTGTTTGATTTCAGTTTAAGTACATTAAAATGGCAAGGAAAAGAAGACTGTAGCCAGAGTTAGACTGTACCCCTCTTCCCAGCAGGTCTTTGCACCCTCTCATTAGTGAGACTTGTCTGTCTTTTCCATGCCATCTTATTTCAATGGGAGATTGTCCTACTGGAGTCCATGTTGTAAGATGGGACATCTACAGTGGAGCAGTTAAACCATGTACTTCAGAGACCTTTTTTCCTGTGATTTGTCTTTCAATTTTGCCTGGCCTAATTCATGATTGAAATTGTTTGCAGTTTCCAGAATGGCCCTAGATGTTGAAAATAGCATGCTACAATATCAGTTAACTTGTGTATATGTAACTCAGGTTTTAAACTAGACAAGATTTGCTATGCAGGAGAAAAGCTAACAACCAGGGTTCAGTCTGTCTTTTATTTCTATGACTGCACAAAATTAAGAAGAAAAGTGGGAAGGGTGATAGAACCTCAGGTGTCTTTACCTTGTGATAGCTTCTATGTTCTTAATTAGATCTAACTCAAAATCTTTTGTGCTCAGTGGAGATAACCACTGACTTTGGCGGAGGGACCAGGCTTGTAAAGAAAAGAAGAGGCAGATGAGCAGCATGAGTGCAATGAATACTTTTTTTTCTTACTTTTGAGACCCACTTAAAAGGACTAGAATGTCTCAGCTGCTCAGGTCAAGAATTGAGATTTTTGAGTAGACTTGTTTTTTCATCAGTATTCCACTAAAAGGAAAAAAGCTCCTAGTTTCCCAGATCCTTTCCTACCTCTTCTGTTTCTTGAAAATAAATATGACAACAATCTCCAGTCATACAAAACCTTGTCCAAACTTAACTAAGATGTTTAAAACCCTTCCTTTTATCTGTACTTTGACAAGGAAGTTCTTTTAGAGTTCTGGGAGAGAGATGACCCCCTTCCATAGATAAACCCTTCTGAGTTTTACTTCCATCTCATTACATGGATATTCCCATACTTCAGTTGCCATTTAGGAAACTGCCTTTGATACACTACTCAGCAGAATTATTTCAGCCCAAAGTGTCCTGCATTGGTCTGTGATGGCCTTAAGTTTGACACTTGAAGCAAGGAGACTGCCAGAGTGACCTACCCCTCTGTGTTATATGCAGAATACCCAGATAGCTTCCAGAAATTTCTTCTTTAATGCATCTTTGCAGCCTTTGCACAATTTAGATGGTGTTAATTCTAAGTGTGAGTCTTACACAAGTTTCTGGAAAATTACAGCACTGTACTGATGGGTAGGTGGAAGCAGTAGGTATTTTTGAGAAATCAAATGTCAGTCTGGAATTTGGCAAGCGAATTTTCATCTCAGACTAAAAGTTATTAGCCACTACCACTACTGCTATTGTCTTTCAGAATGCATACATAATTCATAACTGCATGTTCACACAGTGAATGGTGAGTGCCATTTCTGAGTATCTGAGTGTTTTAAAAAGCCCTGCAAATGCAATGTTCATAATTCTGGATAACCAGGGTATAGTGGATTCAGTTGCTATGGTTGCAGGCAACAGAAGGGGAAGATCTGTATTGTACCTCAGTCAGCAATAACTGATTGTTCCATTAAATCCACTTACAATCTTTTTTTTTTTTTAATTATAATAATTCATAGTTCTGCTGACTCTGCTGCAGGTAACTTCACTGGCATTAGCAGAGGCAGGGAACAGGCACTATAAACTAAGGGCCCAGTGAAGTTGTCCCCAGCCTAAAACACTGACCTATAATAAGGAAGTATGTAAGCAGGAGCTCTGAGCCAAATGTATCCATGCAACACTGGAATGTCTCTAAAAGCAGTTGACTTTAGTCCCAGTATATCTTGACAATAAATTGTAATTGGTTCCAAAAAGAGACTCTTTTCATTTGTTTACATTTCATCAAAAAGATTTAATAACAAGAAGAGAGCTTATCCCCTTAGGAGATCTTGGGCTTTTATTTTGTTTTTAAAGTATATCTGAAGAGTAAGTTAAAAAGGAGCATATGGATCCCAGCCCTTTTCCTGTTATCATTTGGGATTACAAGCCAGAACAAGTTTTACTTTTTGAAAAATAGCTGTAGTTTTTACTCCCGTGAGATGCATGAATCAGTTCAATGCTTTGCTGTTTCAGTTTAGTGGAAAGCAGAAAGAGTAGTACCATAAATGGTTAAAAATATCCTCAGAGGCCAGCTAAGCAATATCTATTTCCAGGATGGATAACCAGGGGCGCACTAACAACCTGTATCTCTTAACAAAGGTAGCCAGTTAGAGGAGCTCTGACTCCGTAAGTCGCTGTAATTTTCCCATTGTATCTGCCACCTGTTGATATTTGCTGCTGCAATGCACAGCTGAACTCATCAGAACCAATCTAATTTTCTCAATAGTTATTTTAGAAGTTCCCTCTGTGCTGCAGAGAGGTAGGATCAGAGTGACACTCAGTGGCAGGATAGTAAAAGTGATTCTTAGATTGTCTAACATCTATTATTAGGATGTTAGGGCATTCTTATAAAATTTTAGTCAGATAATTATTAGTATTTTCTGTCTTTTTGATAATATTCTATGTAATAGTTGTAATTCAGACCAAAATTTGTACTTTTGATTATGCAAACTAAAAGAAAGTTTGTGTAACTTACTTTGCCAAGGCCCCCTTCACTCCTAACTTGTGTGCTGTGATCTTCTGCAACTGAAAAAAAAAAGGAAAAAATAATTTAAGAAATTGAACTAAGAACTCAAAAACTGAATTTCAGAATCAAGACACTTGAATCACCATAGTTTTATGTTCTGTGGTATTTGAATCTGCACAGATAACTTGAACAGTTCCAAGAATAGCACTTTACATCTTGCATACGATTTATCATGTTCCCTATGTGTAACTCACCGTTCATTAACCTCTCCGTTATTTGTGTTGTACCAAAACATCATCTTTATATGGAAAAAAAAGGGAGAGATTTTCCTTTTTGCGCAACTAAACACTGGAATAAATTATGGAGTAGTTACTGTTAAAGATTTTTAACATCAGCCCTTAGAAGTGTTTAAGACAAATATTTTATGTGGAGTCATTCTGCAGTAAGGGTAGAGTGTGGGCTGTCAGTCTTTCTAGCTGTGCTTGCTCAGGTGCAGGGAAGGATTCATGGGATTATATTCAATCATGAAGCCGGAAATTCTCCTGAGCCTGTGGCTTTCTAGAGTCTCCCGAACCCGCAGCATTCAAGAATGTTAATAAATAAGAGCTGTTGCGATACAATGTTCCTTGAAACACCGTGTGTAAAGTACTTCCCTCTGTCTCCAACAGGGTCCTGTTGCATCCCCCATGTCCATGCGATCTGTTCTAAGCAGCGGCTCCGGCCTTTCCCCACCACCTCCGCCACCGCCGCCGCCGGGACCGCCCCCCATCTTCGATACGGAAACCTCAAAGGACGAAGGAACTGCATCTCGCTCAGCCCTCTTTGCACAGCTCAACCAGGGCGAGGCAATTACCAAAGGTCAGGAGAAAAGAAATCGAATTGTGATCCAGGAGTCAAACTACATCAAGAGCTGTTACATTTTTCACAGCATTTCACAGCTTTCACAGCATTTTTAAGTTACATTCCAGCAGCTCAGATCCTTCTGAGGCTTGCAGTGGTTCAATGGAGAAGGCTGCTCGAAAGCCTTCTTTAGAAGCCATAGCACCCAAATAAGTTCAGTATACCTGACATTCACACCATTTAGAGGTATCCTTTTAATTTTAAGGCAGCCAAGCTGGATATCTTCACCCCCCAGTAGCTGGTCAGCCTCTTAAGTTGCAATTGCAATAAAGTTTTATCCCTCTTTCTGACTCACATTGAGTGTACAAACCTGTGTCGAAATGTCTTACATATCAGGTGAAATAAAGCTTCTTGTATTAATATTGGATAGTTGTAATTTAAGTATATATCTGTGAATTTAAATACATATGATTGATATATTTGCACTTAATGCTGCAGGGATAGATCAAATATTGTCATAAATTAGAAAAAAACTCTGATGGAAAAACATGATACAACAAGCTCTCAGAGCTTGCTACAGACAGAGAGGGACCTAGAAGACATTGTGGAATTTTCTGTTGAAGATACTAAGAGCCCATCCACAGTAGAAGAGTTTTTATATGATCTGCTAAAAGTATGTCAGCAGTTACACTTCAGGTCGTCACCCAGGTAAACCTTAAGTAAAATTTTTTTAGAAGTAATTTCAGAGAATAACACAACTACAAACACACTTCTCATGCTTCAATATGAGCACTTTAAGGATCGGAAAATAGATTCTCTTTCACGAGCACCCTTTCTTTTTGGTTTTTTTAGGGCTTAGACATGTCTCTGATGACCAGAAGACTCACAAGAACCCCAGCCTACGTGCCCAAGGTCCACCTGTTCGTTCTCCAACAAAAAGCCATACTCCAAGTCCTACCTCTCCCAAGAATTCCCCACAGCAGAACCATGCCCCTGTCTTGGAGCTAGAGGGAAAGAAGTGGAGAGTGGTGAGTTCCAGTCACAGCTCTGAATTGCACCTTGCACATTGCAAACCAGGAGGAGCACTGAAACGTCTGTCATTCACATGCAACAAAACAAAGTTGCAACTAAAATGGGCTGAGTAGTCCATTTCTCTGCATTGATACAGTTTAACTTTTACTATTCTGTAGGATCTTAAGTTAATTCATTTGTCTCTAAGATTCATTTATTAATTCATCTCATGGGAGAACATCAGAACTGGCATATAAATTCCTTGCAAAATCAGACAATGCCCCAGAAACAAGTCCATTAGAGAACACTAATTAAAATCCCTTTTTCCAGGCTGTTCCTGTGAATGAGAGAGAACAGTTATCACAGACCACACTCTCCAGTTTCCCTAGCCAATGGAATTATACATTTATATTTCATTGCCCATTCCATGCAAGCATGTCTTCCATGCTTAAAAGTAAAGGAGTGTTTTCCTTTTGCCCAATCTACAGATGGAAAAAGATTTGTTTAAAGTTTGGGTGTTAATTTATGTAGGCATGTACCAAAGAATCTATGAATGAAAATTGATGTGACTGTGTTGGTTAAGAGAGAGCAGAAAGAACATGCAGTTTAATCATGCAGAAGTTTATATACACAGTCAGTGTATATTACAGTGGAGTCCAGTTTGCAGAAGGTGCAGTCACTGTTTGCCTGTGTTATGTTGTTATGGTTCTGCTTGGGACTTTCCTTGTGGATCCCTAGGCTTTCCTGGACATCCATGGAGTGTAATTGTTCTTTTAAGCCTAGTGAAAGGAAGTTTATTTGCCTATTACTCCATTGTTGTATATGGTAATGCCTGTATGTGTTCACAACATTATTTAACACTTGGGGAAGGAGAACTTGCTCTGTTCTTCAGTCTGAATCAGATGGGAGCCAAACAGCAGTTTTGTGAGTGCCTTTTTTAATTGTTGTGAGCATAACTTCTTTGCTGCAAAATTAATGGATTTTATCACCATCTGTGCTAACTTCTTCAGCTCTGCAGCTCTAAAAGATACAGTGTCATCTAAGGGTCAGTAAGGTGAGATATCTGGTCACCAAGCACATTAGGATTTTAAGCCACAGGAAGGTATTGCTCTGTTGTAACTGAAGATGCAATGACTCGAGGATAAATTGTACTAAACTCTGTCTGACTGTTAGCTAAAGACAACCAATTAAATAAACTTTCTTTTGAAATAGGAATATCAAGAGGATAAGAATGACCTGGTCATTAACAACACTGAACTCAAGCAAGTGGCCTATATTTTTAAGTGTAACAAATCTACACTTCAGATAAAAGGAAAAATCAACTCAATTACTATTGGTGAGTGGGTAGCTCAGCTGGGCTTCAAGTGAAAATCTTGAAAAAACTGACTTATGTGATTAATAATGCATCTGAATCATTCCGTTCACTTTAATGATTGATTATGAAAGTCACTCAGCTATGCAGTGTAGGGCTGGGAATTTCCATAGTTAATGTAGCAGGTGTGCACGTATTTGCTTTTGTCTTGCCTTTCTTATTTATGATTGCTTTTATTTTAGACAACTGTAAAAAGTTTGGCCTTGTGTTTGACAATGTTGTGGGAATCGTGGAAGTGATCAACTCCAGGGATATTCAGATTCAGGTAAATATCCAATTGAGAGATGAAGACAGACTTAGAAAAAGTGGGGGTGAAAAAGCCCAACATATAGTTACAAGAGATTTTAAAAACTCACAGAGCACAACAAAAGTAACAAGTATACAAATGGATCTTTATATGCTCTAAATTCGCTGATATTTTTAGAAAATGCTTGTGAAAACGATTTACTATCACTGAACCAACCTCCCGTAGCCCAATGCCTTCTGGATCTGGTGAAGCTGAGAGATCTGTACACTGGCAGAACTGTTACTTCTGTCCCTGATCTGCTTGCTTTCATGCTAAGCAACTCCCAGCACTTGGAAGTGCTTACAGAAGAAATTCTAGCAGTTAGCTAATTGATTTCTTAGTGCATGAGATTTTTTTATTTTCTTATCCTCTCAACGGAAATACTCAAATAGACTGTCAAAGGACAACTAAATGCTATAATGTAAAAGTAGGTGCTGGGGTTTCAAAAAATCTCCCTGGCCAGTGATGTGACACTTTATATAACTATATAAGTAGTGTACTTATTTGCCTTCAAAAGGCAAATCAGACATCATCTTCCTTATGATCCTCATGAAAAGAAAATATATATATTTTAAATCTATACATTGCCCTCTCTACTGGGGACTCTTGTCCTGCTCAAAATGTACAGTCTGCCTGACATTTACATCACTTCAGTCATCCTGTTCCACAGAGGTCTAAGTACCTGCTCTAATACTGGGTTGTGTTTGACACACACAGTGTAATCACAAGGAGTGACTCCAGGACATATTTTAAGTGAAAAATAAATGTTAATTAATACATTAAACTGCCACTCTTCAAAGTGAGGTCTTTTGCTTAAGAGGCTGTGCTTGCTGTATGACATTAAATATAGGCAGTCCTGCTCCATGCTTTAGAAATAATGGTCATGGCCATCACAGGGAATAGGAGCAAGATGGGGTTTTTATATGTTAAACCTTATGCAAGTGACTGAAGTGTAACAATCAGTTTTATTCGTGATCACTACATGTCTTTTTACAGCAGAGAAGACAGTTAGTTTTGGATCCCAGGCACTTATTTGAGCAGTTTTAAAATAATTATATTATTTTTAATCATTACCTCTTCAACTATTCATGAAAGATGAAAAATTAATATGTAATAAATAGCAAAGCCCCAGCTTGCTAATACTCAAATAAAGTGGAAATGCCTTTTATAAGAATCAAAATTCTTGGAATCAAAATTAAGCATGTTCTATGAATATTGCATAAGGCTTCTATGTATATCATGGAGCAGAGTGGGCATCCACTTAGGAAGGCAGGATTTGGTTATATGCTGTATGCTGCTTGAATCAGGCAGCTCCCACAGGGCTGGTGTATGCCAAGTGCTAAGCAACTCAGTTTTCTCAGTAATTTGAAGACCTGAGTTCATAATGTCCAAATACGTGATATGTTAAGGCAACAGATTTCAGTAAATTAATCCTAGAGATTTTGCTATAGTGACTTCAGTGCCATATTGTTTGTTTGCAAAAATTTTTAAACACCCCTTCCTTCTGTTCTTGATTGCATAAGAACCCATTTAAGAAGAGGAACTTTAAGATGCATTGATCCACTGCGTAGCTCAGACTTTAGGATAAGGGTGGGATGCAGGAGGACAGACCACTTGGTTTACTGCCACATTTAAGGAACTGAAGTTGAAAGATATTATTTAATCAAATGATGGGAGACACTCTCATTAACAAGTACATCTCTGTCAACGTGCTGTCACTGTTCTATGGCTTAGGATAATCTCTGGTGTTTTGATGTCCAGAGTATATTGCCATTCTTGCTAGAGAGGGCAGGAGCAGGAATTTTTACTGACAAAAAGTGAGTCAGACTGTTAGCCATGAAGAAATCTTTCAATCTGTAAAACTGTAAACTAGAGATGACTTCCCTTCCTCGCCTCAAGTAAATCTTGCGCTTGCTCTTAAACAGACATATGAAATAGTTTTAGAGATTTAATTAAGTTGATCTAGTACCTATTTAGAACTGTAGTTTGCCTGAAGAGGATAAAAACCCTTTCCTGTTACATGCTGCAAGAGCTTTAAAGTCTTCAGAGTGTATTACGAACCCCTTGTTGAGTACTACTGTATGCTGGGGTCTTTCCTTTGCCCTTACTGGGTTTAAGTTGATATGTTTGACTTCTTCTTTCACTGATGAACAAGAGGAACACTGCCTAAGTATCAGCACAAAAGTATCACTGAAATTAGAGAGAATCAGAGAAGTACTGTCATCAAACTGTACATTAAAAGCTTGCTGTACATTATGGGTTTACTGTTGTGTATAGGTCTTTGTTACCACCACCAAGAATTTTCAGTGTCCAACAAATCAAAAGCGTCACACAGGCAGGTGACACATGGATCAGGTGCTGGTGGCCAAAATTAGACCTAGAAGGCAATGAGGATTTTATTAACAGTATCTCTGTTTGCATTTTAAGATTTGATGTTAAGTAGATTTTATTTTGCAGGTGATGGGGAAAGTGCCAACCATTTCTATTAACAAAACAGAAGGTTGCCACATCTACCTCAGTGAGGAGTCATTGGATTGTGAGATTGTGAGTGCCAAGTCATCCGAGATGAACATTCTCATCCCCCAGGATGGTGATTATGTGAGTGAGATACTTCTTAAAATTTCCTTTCTGTTTCATACTAGCCTTGGCAGTTAAGAGCACTTAAGCTGCTAGGAAAGAAACTGATGTAACACACATAATTATGTCACCAAAAAAATGATCCAAAACAATTTAATTTCTATGTGCCTGTATCTCAGGAGGAAGAATTCCTTATTTTCTGGGGCACAAAGTAATTTCAGAGATGGAAAATTATGTCCTCTTTTTCCATTCTGATGAATAATGGCTTTGTGTCCTATCCATTTGATCTTCTTTTTTTTAATATCTAAACATAATCTCCCAAAGAAATTACCTTCACAGAAGAGCACTTAAGTCTTAAGATGATGAGGCTAAAACTAAGACGAATGTAATGCTACTACAGGAGAAATAATGCAGTATAATATACTTGTTTTTTCTAAAGCTATTGATACACAGGTAGCACCTGTAGTACTTTGTACTATTTTCAACATATGTCCTTAAAAGCCCCTTAAACTGGCATTTTTCCAGTTCCTTTCCCGTTCTAGTAAAATTTTCCTACTGTGCACAGTGGCATTTCTAGTAAAGTCATGCTCTGTCACTTCACACACAAGCAGGCAAAGTGTGCTCATAATAGTTCCCTGGTGTCGTCAGTAGAACAGAGTTGAAATTGCCGTGCATGGCCATAGACAGAACTTAAATTTCTTGTTAGTCTTTTGGGCTGGAATTTAGTACAGGGGTTTAGGCTTTATAAAATAAAATGTGTAATGAGAACTTTTGTGCTTCACATTTCCAAAAGTGATTGCTGAATGCCCAGCTTTAGACAAGGAAAAAGGGAACAATTTTTAGTGGGGTCTTATTCACTTATTTCTTTTTTAAAAAGAGTCCTTTTGTTCAGTCTCACCTCAAAATCACCATAATATCAGAAATTACTAGCTACCAAAACACCTCTTTGAGGTCTTCACAAAAATGCCTTCTCTTCACATAATTTTTTGTTTACTGGGTACAAAGAACTACTCAACAACATCTCCCATCATTTCGCTGAATTTGTAGAAGAGGGGGGCACTTTATTTGATGTTCTGCTTCATTTTGTGTACCCCACAAAGGATGCTGACTATTTTGAAGTGTATCACACTTAAAATGACTGGGGTTTTTTTATTTTATTTTATTCTTCCATATTACAGTATTGCTTTTGTCCTTAAAATTAGATTCCTGGCTTAATCTCCATATCTAAATCCTCTCTACTGTCTTCCGACCCAGACATCGATGGAATCTGAAGTCATTTCTGACATGAGGCTTATTTACTTAGTTGATGCAGATAATGGTGTGAGAGAGACTATTGCAAAGTCATACCATACCAAGGCTATTTGAAACTGGGTAGCAATCAGGCTTTTTCCTGTGTGGCATTGTAAAATAACTTCCTAGGGTAATGAAGAAGGCTTCTCTCTAATCCTGGCATGTCTGAGCTATCAATGCTTTCGCAGTCATGTAGAACTAATAGTATTCCACCAGTTTTCATGAGCTATCCCCTGTTTGTTTAACCATCATTGTTGCTTTTGTTTCCTACCAGAAAGAATTTCCGGTTCCTGAACAGTTCAAGACAGCATGGGATGGATCTAAGTTGGTCACTGAACCTGCAGAGATTGTGGGTTGACTTCCTCACACCATGGAGCACTTGCTGACCGCGGCCAGACTGCGGCCAGCACACACAAAGCAGTAATGTAAAGAACTAGAGGTAGCAGGAGTTCATGCTGCTGTCATAGGCCTTCAAGCATTAGCTCTGCATGCTAGGAACAGTAACACATCTGGCACCCTTTTGTTAGGCATCCCGGTCCTGGTCACGTCTCCACACAGTTTGCCTTCACATACAATTTTAATTCTGAATGAGAATGCAATAGGTTAAACCCCCCCACCCTCCAGTCACATCATTGGTTTGAAATTTTGTATACATTAAGCCAACGTACTGCATGATACACTTTTTTTTTTCATCTTGCTTCAGTGCATTCCTTTTTGTATTTCTGCTAATCCAAAAGAGCATTAAGAATTTAAGGTGTTTATTTTTGCCTATTAAGCAATTCCTGTATGATGCAGTAAAAATGTACCTGTAGAAAGTATTTCTTGCAGTTCTGTGGCAATCATAATGTGTTTCGTTTCAAACAAGCAAAAAAGGACAACTTTCACCACAGCAATACATGAAAAAATGAAAATGAAAAAAAATCTGGTAGTTTAATCAAAAATGTTTTAATATGCATATTTAGAAGATCCCACAGTTTTCTGTGAACATTTTACTATGGTTCACAGACTTGCTGCTACCCTCTCATTTCTTGCAAATTAATAATTTGTTCTAAGCTAGGGCCTCATCAATGCTAAAACCTTGCAGGAAATTACTTGACGGTTTTTTGCTCCTTGGACTTCTTTTTTTTCTTTTTTTCTTTTTTTTTTTTTTTTGGTGAGACACAATCTCTCACTTTTTAAAATTTCACGTTTTAGCTTGCATTTTATACAGAAAACCAAGGAAGACAGACACATCTGATGCCAGCTAGTTTCCCTTACTTATAAAGTTCCTTTAAAATATTTGTATTGTAACTCATCATGTTCATTAAAAGTATCATCCTGGAGTTTTTTTCCCCACATTTGTAGAAGTTACTCAATTTCAAATATGTTCTCAAAGCAAAGCCATAAATTTATGCCATACTAATTCTGAGCCCAAATAAAGGGCTGGTTTAGCCCTTTGACTCTACTTTACAGTCCCTACACATTTTTTTTAACAAAGGTGGAGAACTGCATACATTTGTACTATTTCAGCACATAGTACAAATAAAACTTAAAAAATTTGGAAAGTCAATTTATGTTTTTGATCACTTGTAATACTTTGTATCAGTTAAATCACAGTGAGATGCTTGCAGAGCTAGTTACAAGCTAAATTTTGTGCCTAACCTACCTTGAAAGTACATTAACTCTTAAGGGTTTTTAAGTATACCTTTGATTGTAAACCCTATACAATACAACCAGTAGTGCTCATTCCTTACGGTTTTGCTATATGATGTTTAACCTATGTGTATAATGTGTTTGCTTTAATATATATCATTTTTTCAACAGTAAACTTCTTATGAAATAAAAAGGAAAATGTACTTGTTTAAAAACAAAGTTGTTCAGAGCTTAACCTATTGCACTGTTTGTCCTACAGGCTTTCTTTTCCTTAAACTCTGTTTCAAAAGCTGGGGTGAGAAAAAGTAGCTCCTCCTTCCATTTCACTAAAATATCACCACTTTTGCTGCCATAATCCACCTCACAGTGAGTAGAGGATAATTTGTATGCTGGCAGATAAACCTGAAGTGTCATGCACATAACTTTGGTGACAGCCAGCAAATTGAGCTTTTCATGATTCTCACTTCTAGGTACACTTGTATCTTCCAGGGATTATGTCTAGGGAGATGATCCTGATGTAGTGCAAGTTGGTATTGTTTGCCTTCTATTTTTAGCTTTTCCTGTTGTTTCTCTAGATGGCTTCAATCACAGGTGGTCCACTCCATATATCACTTGGATGTGCCTCATCTCTGAAAATTGGGCATCACATACTTGTCATGATGAAAGGATTGTTGAAGGGCCGTTTAATCCTTAAATTGTAATTGTAATGTGTTCCACAAAATAATCTCCTTCTGGAGCATTCTGGCCCGAGATACTGACTTTTTCTTTCATACAGCATCAAAGAGGGAACACGGCATTATGCAGCAGCAGGATGCCACTTACTGCTTTGGAGGTAAGACACAAACCAGGTATCAAACCCTGATGATAAACAGAGAGCAGCAAGACAGCCCTGAATCACTACAGAGGCAAATTCTTATAGTTCCTCTGAGGGATTTAACTCCCCCATCAAATAAAAAGTCTATGAAGGCTGATCTGATTATTTAAATATTTGAAGGCAAAATCCTTCATGGCTAGTCCTCCACCTTAACATTCACATTAAGTGTGTTGCTTTGACTGGTTACTTAGCAGAAATAGGTCCTGTAAAGTAACAACACATGCCTGACAGTCTGAGCACACCTCAGACCTTTGTCAGAGGGTAGAAGTTTAAAAGAAAAGGAAGAAGGCCCTACATGGACAGAACCAAGGCAATTGCTTCAGCCGAAGAAAAGGATACCAAGTCAATGCATTACTGGACACCAGAAAAGTAGGAGAGAGATTTCTAAAATAGATTATGTCCAGCACTCTTAGTCAACCACATAACAACAGCAACAAACCTATAATCACCTTTTGTCAGTTCAGTTCGGTCATCATTAAAAATACTTGTCATACATTTCCAGTAGATTGGACTGACTGTTCTTTCCCTGCAACTGTCATTAAATTCAAAATTACAAAGGAGTGCTAAATCAACAAAGTTCCGCTTCTATTTTACCTGAATTTGTGTACAATTAAAGGTTAAAAACTCATTTTGTGAAAAATCAAGTTTATCTTAAGAATAGAGATTGCCAACAAACTGCAAAGAGTCATTTGATGAGTCATCTCAGCCATGAGCAGTTGCAGCCACCAAGTTTTCAGCAGCAAGACTGATCTGTGTTTGATGGTTGATTCCAGCAAAGAATGAGCTGCTAAATGCTGAGCATCCCTAAGATGGCATTGATCCTTTTTTACTGCATGCTGTCACACAAGATATACCCCTTGATTTCTGCGTTACGCTGCACTAATATTGTGGTCATGCCCTAAAGTCAGTACCACTGCCAAAACAGAAAACAGTGAATTGGGTTCATATATTGATACGGAAAAAATGTGTATGGTGAAATTAGCCAGTTCATTTCTATAAACCTACAAGGGTCAAATATTCACCGGTACAGATGCTGTCAATCAGACAGTAAAAGGGAAGGTGAGTTTTTCATTTAAGTGTCTAAATGTAAAGAGCTTTTTTTCCTATGAAAAGCTTCAATGAATGTCAAACTTTCTTAAATAGAACAGGGTGCAAAGAGGAGGGAGCAGGCTCTCTTCAGGGATGCCCAGTGACAGAGACAATGGGCACACACTGAAACACGGGAGATTCCCTCTGTCCGTCCGGAAACTGTTTTCAGGTGCAAGTGACCAACATTAACACAGGTTGCTCAGACAGGCGATGGAGTCTCCCTCCTTGGAGAATTCAGGAGTCCCATGGACATGGCCCTGCACAGCCGGCTCTAGGAGGCCCTGCTTGGGCAGGGGCCAGGTGGACTCCAGAGGTCCCTGCCAGCCTCAGCCCTTCCGCGTTCTGTGATTCTCGTTTAGTTGTTAGTAAGAACTCACGGAAATTTGAAGCATCGAGGTAGTAACTCCAAGTACCCACCAGATGGCAGGAAACAGCCGAGGCCAGGCCTTTGCAAGCTTTTAATGACAACCTGCGGGACTGCAGCGTTTTAGAAGGGTGTGAATGCTGTTTGCCATGGAGCTGGGGAGTTTTGCCCTCTAAAAGTCACTGTAAAGACACTTAATATTACTTTGATCTTGAAGTTATCATCTTGGTAAAAGGTAAAGGTTTGAGTGGGATGAACGAGGAAGAATAAAATATAACTACTTGTTACAAATTATTAAAAGGATCTTTTGGGTTGTTTTTCCTTCTCTTTTTGTTTTTTTTAACACTGCTAAGTATATCTCCATTTAAAAAATACCTCATTGAACTTAAAAGTAATATTTAACAGAGCCATTGAAGATAAAGGAATAAGTAATTTCAAACCTGTGTTTGCAAACCAGAAATCTTTTCCATGAGCTAAAGAATTAGGCACTTGCTAAGGCTTCCCTGTGCCATAGTTATTTTACAGGCAAGTAATTTTTGTTCTTACTCTCCTGAATCCTCAATGTATCTGGATCTGCAGGAGTTCCTTCAATGTTACTGCACTGTGTGTTCACCACCCTGTGCCTCACATGTCCTTTCTAGAGATCAGACATTTGGCCATTTGGAATGCTTCAGGGGCTCAGTTCAGTGTGCACCCTTAGTGCACTCTCCTGATGTGCTGTTCAACTGGGCTCCTAAAATATGGAAGCTTCCAGACAAATGGAGCTAAGGTTCAGTCAATGACAAAATATGCTAGCAAGCACAGCAGTTATCAAGAACATACAAAGCAGATTCAGCTTCCCTTCTGGAGGTGATCTGGGCCCAGCTGCTGTGAAAATATTGCCCAGAAGTAGCTCTGACGATGTCTATAAACAGGCCCCTGACTTGTGATAAAATCCCGCTCTTATTAGATAAAAATAATAAATAATGCTCCCCAAGGAATGTTCTGCCTACCAGAAGACAAGAACCTGCTCTGTCTTTATGACTGAAATAACCCTGAAAAATCTTTTTGTATGCCAAAAGTTTTGTAGAAGAACAAAGAACATTCCCTATTCTACCACCCAAAACTCCATGGTGACTCCCTAGGTTTAACCCTTCTTCCCTAGGTCTTGTGGCAT
Source organism: Calcarius lapponicus (assembly GCA_039654755.1). Lineage (NCBI taxonomy): Eukaryota > Metazoa > Chordata > Aves > Passeriformes > Fringillidae > Calcarius > Calcarius lapponicus. Next base: position 53,051,212 of record CM077464.1, on the reverse strand, counting down.
GCTGAGGACCCTACCTGGTCACCACTGACCACCAAAGACTCTTACTCTCCAAAGCCATAGTCCCACTGCTGCTTCAACAGAGGCACCACCATATTTCCTCCCTGGGAAGAGAAGGGAATGTGACAGAGAAGGGAGTTAGGTAACTGGTAAGGCTTCCCAGGGCCACATTCCTGAGTAAAGCTGTTCTGTTGTTACTCTGCCGAGGTAAAAGGCAAATAAAGATGTTCAAGCACAACTCCTAAACCAGACAGTACTAATAAACAGGCAATGACACAAAAAACTTGTGTGCCCTAAGATAAAAGTAGAAAAGGTGTATTTTTATCAACTGTGACCACCAGGATTCTGTTTTCTCTGTATACCACTTGAAGTTGCATCTATTAGAAAGAAGTTGCCTCAGTGCAAGGCTTTAGAACCAATCTGTCCCTCAAGTTCCTTAGATAGATGAGACAGACCAGTTTCAGAGTGAAAGGCTCAATTTAATTTGGGACAAAGTTGTTCCATTTTCCACCATTTTTACATTTTGTAAATGTATACATATGTTTTTTGGCTCAAGTTTCATGTTGTGTATCTGGCTGCGAGCCCCAACAAGGGGGAAGGTTCTCATTCTTTGGTGACTGTATAGTTTCACTGATGAAGAATCTCTTTAACCATCATTTGCATTTAATTTCACTCTGTACATGATCATAAATGCCAGATACAAATGTCTAAATAGCATGAATTGTGGCTGTTGGGCCCAACAATAATTAACCACTTTGCAGTGACAAGAGCTTGTTGTTGATTAATGTCCAACAACTCTCATCCAAGGACTCTTTAGAAGAGCTCCTATTATTAGAATATTTCAGCATGATGCAGGAGATGTGATCTGTTATCCCTGAGCAAAGAAAAGAACTGAACTTCAATGCTTGGGTGATTCCTTGGTTTTAAACATGGTTTCAAACTCTTGAAAACAAGATGCTGGAAGGCATAACAAAAATGAGCAAAGGTACAATGTCTGTGGCTCTGTACAACAGCCAGATTTACAGCAGACCAGTGTTTATTACCTCCTATTGACCATGAAGGTTTCCCCACTCAAGAGTGATCCGGTTTTTCAGCATTACCTACACTTTAAGAGCTTAAGGTGAGATTCCAGATTCCCCTTAAACCTTAACTATTATGACACCAGCTTTTAGGTGCTTACCTCATTCTTTTGATCTAGTTCAAAACATTTCCTCTTGCCTAAATCTCATTTCTAGGGAAGAGCATATTTAACTGCCAAGGCATTCAACTACTTTCATCAGCTGGTACAGTGAGCTTCCCACCCACAAGCTAAAGCAATGTAGCAAGAATTGCTTCTGCAGAAGACTCTAAATACTGCCCCGTGTGGCAATCTGCCACAGCAATGAAACAAGACCCTCTGCCATCAAAAGCCTAAGCTGTGAGTTTCTCACTACTGGCAAGCCTTGTTGTCACAGCATCTCTGTCATCTGTGTCCAGAATAGAAAAATCTGAATGCTCCCAGAATTTGTGGGTCAGTTGTGGGGTATTATTTTTAAGCAGAAGAATGAAAAACTAATAACTGAAAAATTTGGGCATGAGGAAACATTACATTGTTATCTGTTAGTCCCCTGCTCTCTGAGGTCAGTGATTCGGTTTCACCTTATACATCCAGAATACTCTCGTAGTTAGTTCTAACTGGTTATGCTTGTGTAATGTTGCTGCTGGTGAGCCTAAAATTTACATGTGACTGGCAGCATTATATGAAGTCTCTGAGATCTTGTAATTACAACCTGATCTGGCTTTCAAAACATGTGGCCACAGAGACCAAAAATAAAAAACAACCAAAAAAAAAAAAAAACTACTTAAAAAAATTAAAAAAGGTCTAGATACTGCTTGGTCCTGAAGGGTTTGTGGTAAAAAGCAAATTAAAAAAAAAAATTAAATAGACTGTAAGTCATGAAGGAAGAAGTGAAATATTATAGAGAAAGAAGTCTTGTTACTTTTATTGTAAGTTTTCCAAAATAGTTTTTCTATTAGGAATTAAGAGATGGTTAAAACCATGTTTTCCTCTATACATGTGTCTATCTTCCCTCCTTTCTTCCTTCCTAATCATGATAAAACTTGCTGTGTTTCCCTGAACATTTACCCATATTGATTTCACCAAGGTCTGTGTTACAAAACATGCCAGTGTAATTAAAACCGTAGCTACACAGTGAGTGCCAGCACCTTACATAACTGCATAATATTGTATGTGTCACTATTTGATAAGCACTCAGGCAATTCATCTCAGCTTGCTTGTATTAGAGACACAAACTTCTGGGACTGAAAGAGTGGAAATTTCTGCTGGATATGTGGGGAAAATGCTTTGCTGTGAGGGTGGTGAGGCAGTGGAACAGGTTGCCCAGAGAAGCTGTGGATGCCCCATCCCTGGAAGTGTTCAAGGCCAGATTGGATGGGGTTTAGAGCCACCTGGGCTAGTGGGAGCTGTCCCTGCCCATGGGCAGGGATCTTTAAGGTCCATTCCAAACCAGGATATACTATGATTTTATGATTTTATGAAATTACTGCAATTTTTTAAAATTAGATGAGGTTAAATGGGAAAATAGTTCACCAGGGAGAAGGAGCAACTTCTGGTTTTGTTTAGCTGTGACTTGTGCTGTCTTCAACATGGGAAACATTCCAGGTTCACAGTATGTATTACTTGTTAATTCAGTATTGAATGAACAATTTTTAACTATTGAATTAACAATTCCGTGTTAACATCTCTGTCAGACAGAACCCTTGGTCTGGTTGAGAAGCTTAACAGAACACAGAAACCTTAAAGACTAAAAGTTAGTTAGAAGAACTGTGTTTAAACTTGCTGCTGGTTCTTCGTTCAGCATCTGAGGGCAGCAAGTGCTGTGAGGAGTGGCTGAGGGGTGAGGGGGGCTGAGGGGTGAGAGCCTGCAGGAGGCTCTGGGGTGACCGGACCGCTCTCGGTAACTCCCTGGAAGGAGCCTGTAGCCAGGTGGGGGTCGGCCTCTTCTCCGGAGAGTTTCAGGTTGGACATGTTAGAATTTCTTCGCAGAAGGGGTGATTGGACATTGGAATGGGCCGCCCAGGGAGGCGGTGGAGTCACCGTGCCTGGAGGTGTTTGAGGAAAGCCTGGATGTGGCACTCGGTTCCAGTTGACACGGTGACGTTAGGTTGGACTCGAGTACAGAGGTCTTTTCCAACCTAAATGACTCTGTGGATTGTGGGGTTTTGTTTTGGGGGTTTTTGTTTATTGCTTTTAGTTTTGTTTGTTCGTTTGTTCTGTGTTGGTTGTTTTGGTTGTTTGGTTGTTTGTTTTTTTTTCAGAGGACAAACACGATATGTGATACGGGAAAAGATGAAAGGGGGGAGATAGAGAAGGAAAAAAAAACCCCACAACATTTATACAGTAAAATAAAACCGCAGAACCTGCGCACCGTGAGCAGCTCCGCAGACCGCTTCGCTCCCACGCCAGGGGCAGCCGCCTCTGCCTCAGCGCTCGGCGATACCATCTCGTGGGGGGGGGGAAGCCTGTTTCTCCGCTCCCCCCCACTCCGCCGCGATTAGTGGGAGAGGCGAGGCGCGTCCCCGGCGCACGCGCGGTGAACGCTCAGTGCCCGCCGCGATGGAGGAGGTGGCGGAGCGCGGCCGGGCTGGCGCTGGGGCGGCGGCGATGGCGGAGGGCGGCAGCCCCGCCGGAGAGGAGGCAGCCAACGCCGCGTCTTCACCACCGCCGTGCTCCCCTCCGGAGGGCGGCGGGACGAAGCCACTGAGCGCGGCGGAGTACGCGCGTCGCGTACACCAGTGGCTGTGGGACTCGTACTGCGGCTACCTGGGCTGGCAGGGCTGCCCACCTGCCTTCCTCGCCGCCGCCGCCGCGCAGCCGCCCCCGCCCGCCGCCGCCGCCTACTACAGCCCCTTTTACCTCTTCGCTCCGCCACCGGCACACGCGGCCTCCGCCGGGACGGGGCCCCGCGCCCCCGCCGCTGCCAGCCCAGCCTGGCCGGGAGCGGCGGGCGCGGTGTCCCCCGTGCCCAGGGCGGCCTCCGGCAGCGCCGCCAGCAGCAGCGGCAGCGGCGCCTCCAGGGACACGGGGCGGCCGGCGGGTGAGTGGGGCCGGGGCTTGGCCGCCGGGCCTGGGGAGGAAGGGGAGCCTGGTGAGAGCCGCAGCTCCGGGCAGCTCGATCTGGAGAGGGAAGCCGGGGGTGTGCGACGTTGGGAGTCGCTGCGCTTCCGTTGGCTGCGGCCCCGGGCATGTGGCTGTGCCTTGTGACACAGGGTGACAGCCCTAATAGCGTGGTTGTAAATGAAGAACCTGATGCATAAACAGGTTTGGGGCGATTGGCTTGAATATACAGCTTACAGCTTCAGAGCTTGTAAAGATGTTTTTGTGCAAACGAAGGAGTTGTTTGGGTTTTTTTTTCCCAGTGGAACTTATTCTTGTGGTCACAGGTTTGTAATGCATCTAGCTTTATAAGTAGCCCGTTTGGATTATGAAATCTAAACTAACTTTGCCTGTTTTAGTGAGCTCTTGGTGCTCAAATAAAATAATTTCGTCGAATCGAAGCAGAGAAGTGAAAACATGCTGACGTTGAACAAGCTTAGGCAGTGGGACCCGAGATAAACAAACGTCTGTTGCAGCTGTAAACATTGAAGGCAGTGCACAGCAGGCCTTCTGTTTATATTTTTCAGGAATAAAGCAAACTCACTCTCATTACATGAGAGGTAAAACCTGGAGTAGCAACAACTCCTCACAAGTCGAGGAGTGCCTAGGTCACATTCCTTGAATGTTTGTACCACTGTGAGCAATGGTAGGAAACTGTGGAGGAGAGCACTGCTGATGGACTTTGGAAAAAAGCCAGAGCTCGTTTCTGTCTGCAGGACAAAGTACGACACTGCTGATCTGTGACATTTATAAGCTTAGTGGCCGTAGTTGTGTGGAAGATGTTTTTTGTTCCTTTTTCCTTATTTTCAAGGGAGGGGAGCCTGGCCTCTGAGCTTGTTTCTTTCTTATGTTTTTAAGCAGATGGTTTTTGAAACATGGTTAGGACACAGAATAGTATTTTCTGTAATTATGCCCTGATTCTGTTATAGTTTGGTTATGAACTGATGTTACCAGTCATTAAAGGGAGGGTTGGACAAAGGCTAGGCTGAAGTGATTCTTGGAATTTTACCTGTTTTTTCGGGAGCTATTTCCATATGTTAAAGGTTATTTGGGGCATGAATAACATTTCATGCTGCTGAACTTGGTTATTCTGAATATTACATACTATTGCAATATACTTGGCCTTCTTGAGGGGACTAGGTATGTGCTGCAGTGATACAAATACAGTTATAAACAAAGACTGCTGTGCTGATGCTTTGGCTTCAGATTGCAGATGGATATATCTGGAACAGCTAAAGTGATTATGGCTCCTTCTTCCCTGCTGTAGATTATTGCCCACACAGCAGTGAGGCGAGGCAGGGCAGGTCATGTATCTGTCCCTGTGCCAGTGCAGTTTACAGCCCGTGTGCTTACGTAAGCTGAAATAAGTGACAGCTTATGTTAATGTTGCAGATTTCAAACTGGAATGTCAAAAAGTGGGATTGTTAACTGCCTCTTCAGTCTGCCTGCAGTTTGTGTCAGAGCAGCAAAATTTAACAGCACACTGGGCAGTGGCAGGCTCTTTGTGGACAGACACCATGATTTAAGACACTTCCTTGCCTGGTCCCTCCCTGCGTTACTGCAGGAGATTACTGCTGATCCATTGGGAACAGTAGGGCAAAAGGTGCATCCAGGCCCCAGCTGCACTGTGGCTGGCTGGTGCAAACTCCTCTTAAGCACTATGTCGATGTAACATCCTAGACATGGAGCTGGATGGATGTTGAATTTGGCTGTCCTTGCTGAATAAATAGTAACCCTTGGCAAAAGAGTGGATTTCCGATATGACAAACAGCTTGAATCGCTGCAATGTAAATCTGCCAGAATCTAAGGGTTGCCAAGGTTTCTTAATATGATGCAGTTAAACATCATTTGAATACTTATTTTCCTAGCCCCATGTAGCTTCTTCTTTAGGCAGTCATTTACTTTAATTTATTCAATGGTGAATAAATCAGTCTCTGCCACCAACTCCAACAAATGTGCTGCTTTTGACAGAGCAGATGAAAGCTTTCACCTGGCACTGTGTACTCAAGCCAGGATTGGGAGACTGGCTGTGTTCTCTCCTGCCTTAGTTGAAGAATCTCTAATTAGAATTAAAGAACTTGGACAGGCTTTGACAATGCCAGTGGAGTCCATTTCAGTATTATACATGTCTTGATTTGACACAGGCCCAACACCAGGCACCAAGAGAGTCACCTGCTCACCCTCACCTGCCACAGCTGGGTAAAGGAGGGAAAAAAGAAAAAAAAAAGTTAAGGAAGGCTTCTTGAGTGAGATAAGGACAAGGAAGACTATTTCAAGGGAAAAACAGGCTCAACTTTAGTTGCAAAGTGAAATTTATTTCTAACAGAATCAGAGGAGGATAATGAGAAGTAAAATAAGCCTGTAAAATACCATTTCACCCCCAGCCCCTCACCCCTTCCCACCGACAGTGCAGGGAGACAGAGCATGGCGGGGGAGGATTTGGTCAGTTCATCACCGAGATTTTTCTTCCACTGCTCCAGAAGAGGAGTCCTTCCCCTGTGAGACTGTGGGGTCCCTCCCATGGGAGAGAGCTCTCTGTGAACTTCCCCAGCGTGGGTCCACTCTCACGAGCAGCAGCCCAACCACACCTGCTGCAAACGTGAGTCCCTCCCACGGGCAGACGGTCCTCCCAAAACTGCTGTGATGTGGGTCTCTCATGGGGTGCAGTCCTCCCAGGACAGGCTGTTCCAGCCTGGAAGCAGGGACCCCCTCTCTCCACTGAGTCTCCCGCTGGATCACAGCCTCCTCCAGACATACACCCACCCCATCTGGCATGGGCACCTCCCCCATGGGCTGCAAGTGGATCTCTGCATCCCCCATGGACCCCCAAGGGCTGCAGGGGCACGGCTGCTTCACCGCAGTCTCACCACAGCCTGCAGAGGAATCTTAGCTCTGGAGCACCTCCTGCCTTCCTTCTCCACTAACCTTGGTGTCTCCATGTTGTTTCCCTCACATATTCTCACCTCCTTCTCTTCTCTGACTAGAAGCAAAACCCATTAGTTTGTTTTTATTTTCTTCTTAAATATGTCATCACAGAGGCATTCCCAGCCTCCCTCAGTGGCCCAGTTTTGGCCATGCCCAGCAGCATGCCCATCTTTGTGGCCCCCCTGCTACCTAAAACCAGGCTGCTTGATGCTATTGATGCAGAGTGATCAGTGCAGCAGGTGTGAAACAGAGCTGTATAAACCCAGGTATGTTAAATATGAGCTGGCTCTTACCTGGTCTCTGCCAGATTCTTCTTACCCTGTTTAAAAGTGCTCTGGGCTTTTGGCTTGGCTCTCACAGCTCATGGGGCCATGGCTGGCAGCATCAGTGTCAGCAGCTGAACTGGGGAGGCTTATTCTAAATGAAATTTGATGATGATTTTTGAGGCTAGAGAGTGCTGTGATTTACTTTCCTCTTTTGTCCTTACTCTGTGTGGGGATAAGTATTCTCAGAAACAGCAACAAAACCAGTCCCTGTTTCCACAGGTTCCATCTGGTAGTAGAAGGGCATTTCTTAGTGAAGTTTTGATGTGAGTCATTGCGTGCTACATGTGAGAGTCATGTTTGTCCTTTGGAAAATAGAGGAGTAGCTGGGTCCAGATGAAATTATTTTGCAACACTATTTCTTGGAAACTTTCTAAGACACTCTCTGATATTTTCTTTGCTTAAATCACCTGAGTAACAAAAGCTTGTGACTCCTTACTTTGTGCCCATTTGCATGTGGCAAATTAAATAGGAGAATGTGTTATGTTTTCTGGCTGGGGTAGAGCAGTATGCTGTGTTTTATTAAAAGTAATGTGAAAAAATGTTTATGTCAAGTATTTTCATCCATTCCTGTTTGTATTTGAGTGGAGATAAAATAGGCTATGTTTTACTCTGAGAACTGGTACTTGGTATTACACAGAAGCATTGGTGCTGAGGGATAAAAAAGTTATAGTAGGTCTGATTTTCTTTTTAATTTGACCTCTCAGGTTTACACAAATCTGTTCTCTATGAGATTATTCTAAACAAAAGAACACAAAAACTGATCTTCAATGTACTTCAGTTCTTTAGCAGGGTATGATTTTGCCTGTGATCCAAATTATGAGACTTGGTTCTGAAACAATTAAAGTTCTTCAAGAAGCTTCTTCTAATTTAACTTAATTCAGATTATTTTTTGTGCATTCATCTTTAGAAATTTTCTCAAAAACATGTGAGCAGAGCTCTTATGTTCTTGTAGAGAGGTTAATGTGGGTTTTGCTTCAGACATTAGTGTTAACTTTGTGTTAGTGCAGTAAAATCTGGGTAATGTGAACTATTTCTGTTGCAGGTCGGGAGTTCCTTATCCCTTCACTGGCACACAGGTTCATAGCAGAGATGGTGGATTTTTTTATTCTGTTCTTTATAAAGGCAACCATCATCTTAAGTATTATGCACCTCAGTGGAATAAAGTAAGTTGAACAATTTAAAGCTTTGTTACATACAGCTTTAAGCTTTTCATGCTCTTTGAGGTGTCAGGTTGTATTTATGGTATGTTTTTGCATATGATATCATTAAATAAATGACAGAAGTTGAGGAAAAGCACTGCTAGGCTAACTTCATTGTGAATACATCCTGATCTTGGGTCAGCTGATGGAAACACAGAATTTGTACTGGTCTGTAGGCTCTCAAACTCACTACTAAGGAAAGATTAGACTTGCACATTTATGGACGGGGGGAAATACCAAGATTACAGAAAAGTTCTTTTGAATTTTCAAAGAAAAAATATTGACAAACTTTTTATACAGTGTTCAAAATGTACTAGATCTGGCTGGGATTAAGTTAATTTTAGCATCTTTCATGTTAATGTATAGCATCTTCTGTGGTGCTGTGTTTTAGATTTCTGACCTAAATAATGCTAACTCCCACAAAAAAAAATCTGATCAAGCAGATCAGATATGTATGTATTTTGAAAATACATCCTTCTTGCTAGGAATACTGCCACACTGCAGGCTTCACTGGGTGTAAATTTGGTTTCTTAAAAAGTGCAAGTAAGCAACGTGTGTGTCAACTGTACACTAGACTGAAAGATTCCTCACTTTACATTTTTGTACACAGATGTAGTAATTTACCTCAAACACTTCCTTTTTTAACTGCTTCTTTAACTGTAGATATCTTACTCCTTAACTTTCTTATTCTTCTTTGAGTTGGTGTAATCAATATTCCAGTCCGATTAAGAGATGAGATCTTGGTGCAGTCAATAATTCCACTACTGTACAAACACATTTTGAAACCCAGGCTTTCTGCTCAAGAACCAACAAACATTGCCTGACTGTAAATTGATAACAGACATACAGATAACATCTTCCAGACACCTTCACCTGTGGCTAGAAAGGGGTGTGGAAGAGGGTCAAATCCAAAACAATAAATACATCAATGCAAATGATCGCTGGGTTTTGTTCAGATAAGTAGCAATTAAAATGCCAAACGTTCATTTCTGTTTAGTGGCCAGATCCCATCACCTGTAACCTGACAGTTTGTGTTTCCACTTTGCCTTTAGTATATGGAGAATGATACAAAGTGAAGTACTGGAAAGATGGAGAACAACTATATGTATATTGCTGCTGTAAAGTGATGAAAGAGTAATTTACAGCATTTTCAATATTAATAGTTTTGTGAGACAGTTGCTTACAGGGAACTTCAGAAGAATGTTCTGGGGGGGTTTTCTGCTTGAGAGACATGGTGTGCTGGGGGTTAGGCTGAATTGTCATGGAAAACATAGGCCCTCACAGGCTCAAGAAAGACACTTCAGGCCAAAGCTGCATTGAAAGGAAATGTAGGTTGTGCTACATTGGTTTTTTTAATTCCTGGGTTGTTTTGGGTTTTTTCCAGTTCTCAAGTCTGAATAAAAAGGAGGGCAAGTAGCACAAATATTAGATGGACTGTTTCAAAGTGGGACTGCACAGTTCTATGTGAGTCTTAATTAGATGCCTGAGTGAGAAATTCTTGCCTTAGTGTGTTGCATATCCATTCCAGGTATCAGATAAGAATGTTACATCTGTGGCGTTTATCTTGTGAAAATACGCCATTAACTCCAAATGGATGCTTTGCATAGCTGTGTTAGGCTAAAAACCATAAGGTTTCACTTGCTTTATGTTTGAATCCTCCTATTGCATACCAAGGTGCCTCCAGATGAATATGGTGAGCTGTAAAGAATAAGGAACCCTGATGAGAACGCTGATCATGCAGAGGAGTATATAGGACTCCCCTGATTTCTTAGGGAGACTGCCAACTTCTCCCTTGCATTCGTAAAGAGTGCCCTTTTCTTTTTCCTTGAGTGTAGTGTAAGATACTTGGGAGACTTGGATGCCTTCCATTTGTATCTAGTTAGATGGTTATGTGCAGAATCTGTTTACCTCCCAAGAAGTGTGAGAATTTTCAGAACAATTCTGCAGCTCACTACCCAGGGACACCATTGTGCAAAAGTGGTAATAAAGAATGATCTTTTCTTAATGAAAAAGACAAAACAAACTAGGCAGTAACTCAGAATGAAACCGAGTGTTCAGAATTTTAATGGCTTGTTTAGTATCAGAGAGGGCAAGGAGCTTTTTTCTTCTCTTACAATACCAGAATAGAGGGAGTGAATTCTGGTGTTAAAGGGGTAACACTGGTATTGGGAGAAGGATGGTTTTAAAGTTCAGTTTTATTTTGTACAGGGACATCTCTAAATTTGCCATGCATTACATCATAGAAGAAATAGATGAAGATACGTCCATGGAAGATTTGCAGAAAATGATGATAGTAGCTCTCATCTACAGGTTATTAGTCTGCTTTTATGAGGTAACTACTCATAAATATTAACCTCTGTAATTAATAGTTGTGAGTTGTTGAAGAAGTGGTTTTAAAAAATAATGTTATTGTTGGCCAATAAAGTAAATCCTCTTATTGGTATTTTGGATTATGTTGAAGCTTATGACATTCACATAGTTCTGAGGATAACCAAGTTTCTGAGACAACACGGTGATGTGTGGACTTAAAATAACCTCTCTTTTACAGATAATCTGTATTTGGGGAGCAGGTGGAGCAACCCCAGGGAAATTCTTGCTTGGACTGCGAGTTGTGACGTGTGAAACTTCCGTCCTTATTGCACCCAGCCGTGTGTTAGTCATTCCATCCTCTAATGTCAGCATGACAACGTAAGTGCTCCTGGCTCAGTCTCGCTGCATTCAGGTTAAGAGTGTCGGAAGCGTGGGATTTGGAAGGAAGTTCACCATTGCTTTGTTGTTGACCTTTGCAATGATTAGACTGTAACAGCTATCGTCAGATTCTGTGATCTAAGAATAAAATGGTAACTATTCAGTCACATGGGGTATTTTTCAGGGTAGGTGGTTAAATCTTCTCTAGAGCTCGACTTCTGTGCTGTGCAAAACTTGGGCACTAAACTTGGAAGTTAACTACTAATGTAAGCAGAAAAGTGAAAGTAAGGCACTGAATGTTCTGTTATCATTTCAGGTCCACAGTACGAGCTTTGATCAAGAATTTTTCTATTGCATCGTTTTTTCCTGCGTTCATTACACTGCTGTTTTTCCAACATAACAGAACCGCCTACGATATTGTAGCAGGAACTATTGTGGTCAGAAGAAATGGAGTCAGATGATACCAAAAAATGAGATTTCTGGACTGGTTCTGAACATCCCCTCCAAACCCCAATGAATAAAAGACCTACCCCAGAACTGAAATTGAGGTGTCTGTTGGAATCTTTTCCCCTAATTAAATAGGAACTGATTCAGAAGCTGAAGAAAATGTATGGTTCCTGTATGATGCCAGCAACTATCTTTGAAGTATTGGAGCTTTCATAGATGCCAAAGAAGTTTGGGAGAGAAAATGCATATTAAATCCAGGAGTATTAACCTCTGACTGATGAGACAAAACCTGTCTGCTTTAACTGCAAAAAGGAGCTGTTCTGTTTGTCAGTCTGTGGAAAGCAGATCCCTAGGAATATACCACCTTATAAGAAATGTTGCTCCGGCAATTTTGGATGTTGGCAGATAACTAGAAAATGAAGTTTTCTCCAGGCAGTTGCCTGTCAAAGGACGTGGAGGAAGAAACCTGCAGTATTAAGACAGCAAGGCAAATGATGTTAATTAAATTGCCATGTATTTAGAGAGATCAGCAGTGGTTCTCAGTGTCTTTTATTATTGCTTCACAGATCATATTTCTTCACCGTTTAAGTATTTTCTCACAATATTGATGTGAAAAGTTTTTTTGCATGATTGTCTCAAGCACCGTCACTTACTTCACTTGTCCAAGCTAATGAAGAAGTGAAACAATAGCTGCTTTTTTCCTCTGGGAAGGGTATGTTACACTGCAGTGTTAGTGATCTGGTGTGTGTAAATAATTCTGGAGCCATCAACAGTACAGACCATGCTAATGAAAGGTAACGTTTTTGCTTCTGTTTGGAGTGAAAGCACTTGTCTATTTCTTGCATATAATGCAGAACAGAAGTGAATGTGTTTCAGGAGCCTGCAAAAAACATTAACTGAAATGTGTTATGGGTGTAAATCTGCAGAAGTACAAATACTGGTTATTTTCACTTTATCATTCTGGCTAATTGTTTGTATATTCAGAATAACTTAAATACTGAATAAAGAAACCTAATATTTTGCATGACTATATTGCTTCAATGATTCATTTATTGTCATCTCAGGAAATTAATATAAGCAGTATTAATGTTTTACTGAACTCTGAGTCTGGGACACTTTAATCAGCTTTTGTATGTTCCTCTCTTAGGCTTAACATGCCACTCAGTGGCTGCAGGTTCTCACCCTGCCTTCAGTTTTGCACAATGGCTTGGTTGACAGCAAGAATGTTTGAGAGCTTGGTTACTGCTCGTCTCCAGGTGTAGCTAATCAGTAACAGGTTCATATGCTGCAATATTTTCATTGGACAAGTTGTGTTCTTCTGTGTGTGACTGTATTGTGCATGCATTTCAGTTTTCGTTTGGAATGATGACTCAGGACTAAATCCCATGCTTATATAGTTGCAGAATGATGTTTTGCCATCCATTATGTCTCCAGAATGAGGTCACTAACGTTTTAGATAACTACTTTTAAGTATTTATTTTTGAAGTAAAGGAAAAAAAAGTTGTCTTGGCTAGAACAGTTTTTAGAGCCCTTGCTTAATCACAATTTTTTTGAATACTCCCAGGGATGGTGATCCTACTGCTTACATGGACAGCCTCTTCCAATGCTTGACAGCCCTTTAATTTTTTTTCTCTAACATCCAGTCTAAACCTCACTACACCAACTTGAAGCCATTTCTTTGTCCTACCACTTCTTACCTGAGATGAGACCAACCTAGCCACCCCCCCCCCCGCCCCCCCAGCCTCCTCCTTTCAGGCAGTTGTAGAGAATAAGGTCACCCCTGAGCCTCCTTTTCTCCAGGCTAAACACCCCCAATTCCCTCAGCTGCTCCTGACAGGGCTTGTGCTCCATTCTTTCAAAGACTTAAGCACTGAGGTTGTGCATGGCAGTCAGCCTGATGAAAGCTAAAATTATCAGAACCAACTTAAAAGTCCTTTCTAGAGTAATTTTTGCCTATTCACAACAAGAACTTTTATTCTCTTTACTCTAGCAGTAACCTAAAAACTAGGATTCAAAAGGAGGGGGATGGGGGAGGAAGGGAAAAGCGACACTGTTGGCTAAAACTTTATTACTAACAATTCAGGTATAAGGGAAGGTATCTCTTACCCTGCAGAAAAATATCACCTTTTCCAGCAGGTAAACAATTACAATGCAAGAACACAGAGCCTGTCCATGGAAATAGGTATACAGTGTACTGTTGACTGGCTTTTAGTTAGTCTCTTATGCAAGCTGTGTCCCAAATGTGTCTTGTTTCTGCTTGAAGGACAGGTGCTTGACAGGTGGTTTAGGGCTAAGGGGGAGAAAGTGGAAATCGGTGGCATTTTTCACATGTAGACAGCTGGAAACAGGTAATTGCATATAATCCTTTCATGGCTACAGTGGCACGATCTGACAGCCTCAATAGCAGTGAGAGTGTGTGTGTGGTTTGAAAGTCAAGTTGCTGAGCATTTTCTGTTTCTAGAAACAGTGACTGGGGCCCTACACCTCAAAAGAGCAGTAGGCCTTTGCCCTCTTGTCATGTCCAGCTTGTGCTTGAAAGGCATCTATCTCACCTCGTACCAGCAACACCTGCAGGAGCAGTGCTGGGATGCATGGCAGAAGTGCCAGCCAAGGCCCCAGCAGTGCCTTTGAAGACATTTACACCACTGACAGTGATGCAGGTCTCTGCCCTTCTAGCTGAGGGATGAATTAATGTCTGAGTCAGAGATAGACTGCTGTGGCTTGGTACAAATTCAGCTTTGGGTCTCCAGATGAACAAGCATTTCCTCTGATTTTACTAGAACAATGTCTGTTCTCCAAGAAGTTTTTGTAACTGCTACAGAAGTGCCCACCCCCATTACTCATTTCCAGTCTTCAGTTAGAACAGTGGTGAATGTTTATAAGCATTGGGTTGGGTTTCTTTAATAGCACTGCAAAAAAATTAACTGCAGTCAGCTGACACATTGATAAGCTGCTCCAAGCTTCAGCCTACAATAAAACTCTCCTTCCTAACAGGAGACTTCTAAATATAAGATCCTCTAAAATCAATGGGAAAAAGCAGAGGCTGAAGAAAGCATGAGACATTGCTCAGGGTTGAGGGAACCGCCTCATACAGTTACAGCTGGGGATGCCTTTACAGAGAGTTAAAATTGCCAGGTAATATTTCGCAGTTTTTATTGATGGCATTTATCCCATGGTTTAACATGTTAATTATACTGTAATAAACATGGCTTTAATATTAAACTTTTCCTTATTATCCAAAGTCACCACAGTCCATTTCAGTAAATATAAAAATATATACTTAATACTTTGTACAATACTGGTTTTTGGTCCAAACAAAAATGGATCAGAAAAGCCAATAAACTTACTTTAAGAATTCCCAATTTTGAAGATTTTCTAAATGGATTTAGGCAACTTTGAATAATGGGATTTACATAAAATCTGAGACAATACTAAACAAAAATGGCTGTAACACACAAAATTAAAATTTCAATTTCACAGATTTGTTATGCCAAAAAAGTACATAGAGAAACAAAATCGTATTTACACATCTCATAATAAAATAACAAGGCGAGACAGGTGATAAAGGGCTGTAAGAATGAAAATATAGAAATAGCATATAATTATTAAATGAAGAACTACAGATCTAACAAGTCCTTAGCATGGATCATCCTTTAATCAGTCTTCCCCTATCAGAAAATTTTAGTGCACAATACACCCAAACTCACTCACTTCACACATACACCAGCACAAACTCAGCATAGAAATCATTCGTTATCAACATTCTCTACTCTATACAGCATCCCTCGCTGATATAATTACAATTTCGAGGCGTCAGTAAACGCGGATGAGCGCACGTAGTGGTGCGGATGAAGAGGTATCGACAAGCCATTCACTGTGCAGGCTCTACTCAGGGCTACAGCCAGACCATGCCGAGTCAGTGAAAGAAGTAACTTGAGACTTTTGCTTGAGAACAGCCTTGTTGCCAACTTTACTTGCTACCAAAAAAATGTAACGGGGAGAGGGAAGGGAAGGACAGGAAAGCTAAGTTTTATATTCCTTTAGGCAGATCTGACTTCCGACAAGCCAGCGTGAGGTACAATCCCAGTAACTGAACAATTCAGGGTAGTAGCTGAACATTTCAGGATAGTAGCTGAACAATTCAGGATAGTAGCTGCTTCCAATGTTTTTGATGCTTTACCGATCAGGCGTTTACTTTCTACGTCTAATTGCAGTCTTTATCTTCCGACCAGCAACTGAAGATCCAGAGGCAGAGAAAACATTTTTCCTATTAGTCCTATTAAAAGAAATTAGTAGTTCAGAGTTTAGGACAGTGTAGCTGAAAATTCAGTAGCAGCACTGAGCAGATATTCCAGAACAACTGTTTCATAGTCTTGTCTCACTAGTTACCAGCTGGCAACAAGCAGCAAATGACGAACAGGAGGAAGAGAGTTCCAGAAACCAATTAAATCTCTCTTATTCAGAAGGTAAGCAGCAGCATAATGGCTGGATACAGGTTCTACCCTTCAAGAACAAGAGAATCTCACACGTGTTGATGTGTGACATTCCTGACAGCTAGGCTCCTTTACTGATAGTGGTGCTTAGTTAACCAGTCAGGCTAATAAAAGGAAGGATGCCAAATTTAGTTTCAAACTCCAAGGTTCATCTGAACACCTCATGATTTAACAGCAGTAGAGGCTGAACACTGTCCACTGATATTACCCGAAGCTCAAGGGAAATTCTGATATAGTCTCTTACCCCACTGTAAATGTTGGAGGCTGGTTGAACGAGAATCCTGAAGTGCCAGAAGGTGGTGCAGGAGTTGCTGATGCAGGAGGATTTGCACCAAAAGTGAATACTCCTGGGTTATTTGGAAAGCTGAAATTAGTAGTATTACTTCCAAACTGGAATACAGAACCTGGGAAGATGGGGTGGAAGCAGAATGAAGTAAGAAAGCTGAAATACGAGTTCATCCTTTTCAGCAAAGTCCTCGTGTTCTTCCCCATTATCTTTAAAAGATTATTCTTTTTACAGGTTGCTCAAGATGACAAAGTTGGGGGGGTGCACCAGAAGTGTCAGATTACTACAGGAACAGTTTACTGAATTCACAGAATTACCAGGTTGAAAGAGACCTTCAAGATCACTGGGTCCAACTCATGCCCTAACACCTCAACTAAACCATGGTGCCGAGTGCCACGTCCAGTCTTTTTTTAAGCGCATTCAGGGATGGTGACTCCACCACCTCCCTGGGCAGACCATGCCAGTCTTTATCACTATTTCTGTAAAAAACTTTCTCCTAATATCCAACCTATATTTCCCTTGACGCATCTTGAGACTGCGTCCTCTGGTTCTGTCAGTGCTGCCTGGAGAAAGAGACCAACCCCCAGCTAACTACAACCACCTTTCAGGTGGCTGTAGTCTCCTACCACAATTACACACTCCTAGCACAATTACAAACACAGTCAAAACTTCCTTCTTAATCAGCATAATCCCAATAACAATCTACATCCACTCTGGAACAGAAAGCCTCACCTCCTTTTGGGAATGAAAGTTCATTATAAACCTCAAAATAGACTAGAGAGTGACAAGGTCACCCCTGAGTCTCCTTTTCTGTAGTCTAAACACCCCCAGCTCCCTCAGTTGTTCCTCACAGGGTTTGTGTTCCAAGCCCCTCAGCAGCCTCATTGCCTCCTCTGGATGTGCTCAAGCATCTCAAGGTCCTTCCCAAACTGAGGGCCCAGAACTGGACACAGCACTCAAGGTGTGGCCTCCCCAGTGCCGAGTACAGGGGAGGGATGACCTCCCTGATCCTGCTGGCCACACTGTTCCTGATACAGGCCAGGATGCCCTTGGCCTTCTTGGCCACCAGGGCTCACTGCTGGCTCATGTTCAGCCGGCTGCAGCCCAGTACCCCCAGGTCCCTTTCTGCCTGGGCATTGTCCAGCCACACCGTCCCCAGCCTGTAGCACTGCAGGGGGTTATTGTGGCCAAAATGCAGGACTCAGCACTTGGACTTATTAAAACTTCATCCCATTGGACTCTGCCCATCCATCCATGATTGAGGAATTTTTAAAGTAATACTGCTGGGATACTGAAAATTAGTTGTTTGCTAGCTTCCATGCCACCATTAAATTTATACCTGTGCATACTGAAGTTTATTAATCAAGTCTTAAATTGTAAATTTATATTCAGGTAAACTTTCCTGTGTTCATCCAATGGATCTGGGGACTTTCCTTTAATGTGCCAGGAATACCTTGTCTGAAAAAAACCCACACATTCCAATCATCAGAGTAAACTAAGTAATACAGAAAATCCAGAGAGAACTTTACCTTTAAAATGCTATCTGATTAATGAAAGATCAACTGAGTAATGTGTTGTGCACTAATCTGCTTGTACTAATCTACCCATTAGTACAAAAATGTCAGCTACTTTTAATGGAGGCTATTTTGTAAAACTTCTGAGGGGAAAAAAGGAGGCTTTTCCCTTCCAGTATTTGATGTGATATCAAATAGACATTCTGGCACTGTTTTTGTTTTTTAATTATTACTAGTATGGAACAGGTCTTTCTAAAGTTACAAGGTTCATTCTCTGCCCCTTTCCCATGGCATTTTATACTTCATTAGTAAAATGATCTTAATACAGTCTTAACCCATAAATGCTTTTAAAAAAACCCCAAAGAATTCTGACTGTATTTTATACAATAAAATGATTGATTCAATTCTCAAATAAAAAATTAACCATTTTGCACTGTGTCTGCTCTTTTGTTTTACACAATCTTATCAGTGATTACTCTGTGGTTTTCAACAGTTCCTTTTAATCATTAGGTTTCTAAAGAAAATAAAGCTCAAAATTTAGTTGTAGTGTTGCAACCTCCATGTCTGCTAAGTTTATTGTGGAGAAGGCTTACTGTGAAGCTGGATACCCGTGGCACATTGTGTCTCCACAGTCAGGACTGGGACATAAATGACAACCCATTGTTTTTATGGACGGCAATTCCTATATTTAAATACGCGCACAAGGCTGAAGTTGTCTTTCTCCATATAATTCAGGAAAAATAAAATAAAATATATATAATCCTTAAACAGGAGAGGACGGTGGGCACTCACCAGCACTGGGGGTACCAGAGCCAAAGGCTGGCTGCTGGGCTGCCTGCTGTCCGAACACGGAGGGCTGAGTGCTGCTTGTCACCGAGCCGAAGGCAGAAGGAGCGGGCTGAGAGCCAGCGGAAAACAACGGTGTGGACAGCGACCCAAAACTTGGAGCGCTTTGCTGCCCGGAGCCTGGGCTTGGGCCGAATGCTGGTAACTGACTGGCGCCAAAGGCCGGGCCAGCAGCAGGCGCTGCGGGCCCAGAGCCAAACAGAAACGAAGATGATGACCCTTGGGAACAGAGAGGGCTGTCAGTATGGGCCCCTTCCCTCCCACCCTCCAGAACGAATCCAGAAACAAAAGGTTCTCAAGCCTCAGGTCTGCTGGCTGAATACTCATCCTAATTTCAAACTAATTGTGTGAGTATATAAAACAGACACTACTTCAGCTACAACAGGAATTGCATCTTTTCTTTTAAGCAACATGAGAAACACTGTGTTTATGAGAGTCAGACAAAATTAAATCTCAAACACGGTGGCTGCCTCTTCATGTTGTGCAGATAGATTCCTACAAACAGTGTGTTTTAATCTGCATTTACTGAAAGCTGTTTCTACCACACACATGGAATATTCATTCAAACTGGATTTTTCCAACATGCAAAATACAGCTCCTGATTTATTAGGACTAGGAGAAAATGTATCTTTTCCTTTTAGCAGCTTCACCCCTCTCCTATTTAAGTGTTTACCATTATCAACTTCTGGAGGCCAAATCAACCTTGCAGTAATCTCAAAAGCTTGGTTTAGCAGAGTAATTCTATACCTATCATCAACAGAGAACCAGCCCAACGATTGAGCTGCATGGCCAGCAGAAATAATGAAATGCACCTGAACAGTGACTCTGAAAGTACATGGCAGATCTGCTATGCCAAAGGGGCATTTTGAACAGCATTACTAATGCTCATGCAACAGGAAATACCCTCTAATTGTGCCATAACTTTAAACGGCTGACTTTCCAAGATGAGATATATGGTAAAACTTAGGCTTCTGCTGTTTGAAATATGGTGTCACTTACTAACAAAATTACACCAAAAGTTACTGATTTATAAGTAGTTCAAATTGATCTGTTGGTCGTTGTAATTTAGGACTATTTTCTCTGTTTCTGATCCACAAAAAAGTGTGCAAATTAAACTTTTGTGACTGACAAAGTTAAGCCATCAGGACCAAACTAGATTAAGTCTTTCCCTTACAGATTCAATCTTATTTCCAACATCCTGCATGACTCATAGGAATACAGATAATTTGGTGTATTTAGTCATGCATTTGTTCATGCAATTCAGGCAATGGAGTCATACACATAAAACATGAAGAAACTCTTGTATTTCTCACTGCTGTCTTCTCTAAACACCTAGAAAATTAACATGCACTGGCCATGCTCCTTAGTAGAAACCAACCCTTAAGCAGCATTAATTGCATGTTGAGGTACTCCATTTATAGATACTTGTGAGGGAAGGACTTGGCAAAGCTTGACATTATTTCCAGGAATTCAGAGTTTTAGGTATAGAAGCGCAAAAGCAGGAAAGTTGTAATTCATTGACTTCTAACTGTAAACATTGGACTAACAGCGACTGAAGAAAGAAATTATCATTCCCATGGTGAAAAGCTGCTGTACAAACTGAAATCCAGTAAAGGCTTGTCCTTTACATAAAACAACTGTGTTGCCAATTCATTCCTAAAATGTATTTCCCACATTGAAGAAAAATGAGCTCAAATTAACATTGCTGAATATAAATCCTCAGTATTTTTCTCTACTTCTATGCATTTAGCCTGCACATTTCCCAAAGTAAAATACTACTGGAACAGTATCTCCTTAGTCTACTACATAATGGCAAAAATGAGAAAATGAGAAGAGCAGCTATTTAAAACGTACCTGTTGAATTTGATGTAGTTGTGGCTCCAAAAGTAAATCCTGAATTTGCTGCATTGGTACTGCTCTCTCCTGAACGAAAGAGAAATGGAGTAAGAGTCGAGCCAGTGCTAGAAGATGTGGTTGCTGGTTTGTTCTCTTGAGAGAAGCCAAATGACTGAGATGTTGCAGATTCTGCAGGATTGCCAAAAACAGAGCTGGTCACAGTGTTGCTGGGTTGTCCAAACACAAAGGGAGCGGGAACTGGCTGAGGGTTTGAGGAAGAGAGGGTGCTGCCAAACACGCTGCTGCTGTTGGCTGAAGTTGTGGGTACCACTGTGCTGGAGGAATTGGAGCTCAAGAAGCTGAAGGATGCTCCTTGATCTGAAAGGAAGAAATACAGTTAAGTCACACAAATGGTGTTCAACAACCAAGAAGTTTTCACACAGCAACCATCACTGAAAAACTTTAATCCTCCACTGCAAACTTTCAACAAATTCAAGGATACAAAACTGTGCTATATCTGTGAAGTGATTTTTGCACCTTTATAGCAGTAGGGAAACTGCAGCACAGCTGCAAGTAGATAGAAAGAAGATATTCCCTCTCTTCTTCCCTTTCACTATAAAAAACACTAGTATGAGGCCTCTATACTGGACCATATTACAGATTTTATCACCAACTGAGCTGCTACTACTGAAAAAGTACAACTTCTGTGCTTACACAAGCAGTGATACAGGTTCCTTAAGGTATGGCAATTTTTTTGTCTAAACATAGTATTAAAACTCACTGAAATCTACTAAGAAATTGCCACATATTGCCTACACAACAACTAGAATGAAAGACAGGCTGCAGGTAGTATATCACAGCTGTTGTCCAGTGCAGCCTCGGAGGTATTATTTGATAGAGCAGAGAAGTGAAAGTAAAAGATGTTCTGTTTACCGCAAGTACTGGTTGGTGCCCCAAAGACAAAAGGTGCCTTTGCCTGCTCACTTTCCTTTTCCGATGGTTTACCAAAACTAAAATTGAATACAGGTTTTGCCGTGCTCTCCTCTTTGGTATGCTCAGCTGTCCCAGACGAAAAGATAGGCTGTGCCTTTAACTCTTCATTGTCAGCTTTCTTTCCAAATGCTAACGGACCAGCAGAAGTGGCAGAGTCCTGCTTCTCTTCTGCCCTTCCCAAAACAAACTGTGAGGCAGGTGCAGACTCCACACTGCCGAAAGAAAAGCCTCCCTTCGTTGAAACAGTTTCATCCTTTTTCTCATCTGACTTCTTAAATGGCAAAGCAGGTGATGCTGCATCCTTTTCTGCCACTGTTCCAAAAGTGAAACCACCGACTCCAGTTTTATTCTCATTAGTAGCTATGGAAGAAGTAGAACTTGTAGCAAAACCAAAACCTCCCAAAACTGGTTCCTCTTTCTTTTCCTGCTGTCCCAGACTCGTTGTTCCAAACTGAAATGTTGAAGGAGCCTGACTGCTTGTAGATG
The DNA here is from genome assembly GCA_039654755.1 of Calcarius lapponicus. Lineage (NCBI taxonomy): Eukaryota > Metazoa > Chordata > Aves > Passeriformes > Fringillidae > Calcarius > Calcarius lapponicus. The sequence continues at coordinate 53,029,020 of CM077464.1, read as the reverse complement.
GAAGTCCGAAGGTAAAATTGTTACTTTTACTTTCTTTTTTGCTGTCTTCTGATTTAGAGTCTGAGGAAGAAACTCCAAATTTGAAGTTTCCTGAATCAGTAGGAAACTTAAATCCTCCAGTCACAGTGTTGGACGATGCAGATTCGGATGCAATGCCGAACTTAAAGCTACTTTGTTCTCCAAATTTAAAATTTCCTGTGCTACTTAACGTTTGAGAAGATTCAGAGGACGATGAGGGGACACCAAATGTAAATGATGGCATTGCAGCATTTGTAGACACAGTAGCAGTACCAAAACCTGCAGAAATAAGCAACAGTGTCAAATTTGCAATATATGATGTAATACGTACAGGTACATGGATGTGATTCTAGTCTTGAGCTTTCCCAGAGTCAAAAGTGTTCAATAAAACACCCCACCCACACACAGACAAGTAAGGAAGCTCCACACTTCCTCTCTACATCTTTTTGTCATGGTGCTCTTCTGTGCAGCAACTGGCTTGGAAAGGCATACAGCTGAGCTCTTTGAAAGACCATGGTTTTTGTCTAAACTCCAAATGAACAACGCACATAAGGGCTTGAAACAAACAACTGTGTCACTGACACAAGCTTTCCTCTAAAAAACCCAACCCTTATCTAGAAAATGGTGTGGAAACATGCACACGATCTTATTTAAGCAATATTTCTAAACAACTAATGGACAGTTTTGCCATACTCAAAGAAAAAATCATTGTACTTAAAAAAAAAAAAAAAAAGGAAAAAGGGAAAAAAGTTGCAGAATGCACATCCTTGTTCTTCTCAGTAAGAATTACCTTTGAGCTCTGCTTTGGTGCCTGGCTTCGCATTTTCACAGGCTATGCATTTTGTGGCTTCTGCTTTGTTTTGGACCAAGCAGACCTCACATTCCCAATTTCCTTCAGGCATCTTGAATTTGTCTAAATCCAGAAAACCTCCAGAAGAAGCAGAAACACTGCTACTGGTCACAGGCACTGAACTCCCTGAAAAAGAAGAAAAATAGTTAATCATCCGGCTTAAATCATACACAAATCTTTTAAGAAATGCTCACTAAATTGCAAAGCACACAAGTGTAACAGTAAAAAAACATCAAGCTACAAGTTGATTTGAGTCAAACACAATCTGAGAATGTAAACAATAGAAACACCTGGATTCTTCTTTATAATCTATATATGAATTAAAGAACAAACTGAACCAGTGACATTTAAACAGCAACCGCCGTTCACAAAATACAGCAACACAGCCAATTTCAGATGTAAATTACAGGTGCTGTATTGAACTAGAACTACTAAAAGAATTCCTGGTGACACCAGTTACCAGTAGTCAAACTTAGCATCACTCGAGTTAATGATCACTGTCAAGTGATGCAAGGGTGAGAATTTACTAAAATGATTCATCCGCAAGTCACAAGGACAGGACACATCCAAACTATATAGTAACAAAACTAAAAAAAGGAACTGAAAGCTTCCAAACCCACAACTCTGTATTCACCACACAAGCTAGACTGCCTTCAACAGCAGCAGAAACCTACTGCTGCTGAGATGTGAAATCCAATACTCGCCCTTTGACTTTTCTCCCCTGTAAAGGAAAAGAAGGCACTTGATGCTGCACCCCAAGAGCAAACTTCATCTCCACAAGTGTCAGGAGTGAAGCAGACATCCCAAAGGCACAAAAGCATCACATAATTGCACTCTTCACCTACAATGAACCACTGAGGGTGGCATTCAAGAGAGAGATACAAGGTAATTTCTCAAGCTCAAATGTTTCCTAGACAGGAATGGCTCTTCGTTTCCACAGCACATCCAGTGAATTTATGTCTTCCAATTTTACCTGCTTCACTCATCTCCTTGACAAATATAATGTAATTCTGCAATTTTGAACATATGGTTCTGTTTTAGCACAAGACAACTAGCTAAAGACTACACTGACTTGGAATCTGGCTTCATACCTCTGCTCAATTCCACACAAATGCTGACTGGAGACATTTTAAGCTATGTTGTGCAAATACTGATTCTACCTATGTTTTGAAAGAGGAAAGCAAAACCCCAACAAATCCAGTAGTTTTTAGCTCCTTGCAAGGAAGTTCACATTTTTCCCCAATGAAAATGAGTCAAATGGTTTTAAGTTAATCAAGGCATCCATTTTAGTCATCTTTCCTCACTAGCTGTAAAGCAGGGTATATTTGCTTCACTTCAGCTCTGCACTAACACATTTCACAATCAGTTCAACTCATGTGACAGGCTGGAATCTGGGCTGAGACCTCCAAAGTGCCTGCAACCACTCCTGCAGAGAGCCACTAATCCATCCTGTCTGGCATACAGCCATGCTGCTCAAAATATTTTTTATAAGCAACCTATTTTATTCTTTAAAAAATGCACACAGACTACGACTGAAACAACAGAGAAAAAAGAACGAACCTGGTTTCTCAGACTGACAAGCTACACATTTGCTGTCTTCTGCCTTATTTTGTAGAAGGCACACTGAACAGTTCCAAGAGCCTTTTGGCTGTTTAAATTTGTCTCCAAACCCCAGAGTGACTGTTGTGCCAGTGCTGCTGGAGGTGGATGTCACTGTCACCGAGTTGTCTGTGACCATTGGCAGTGTCAGAGCAGGCATCACTCCTGTTCCAGGCTTTGGTGTCTCACATGCTATACATTTTGTAGCTTCGGGTTTGTTCTGGACCAGACAGGTATCACAATCCCACGTGTTGGGTGCTGGTTTAAATTTGTCTTCAAAGCCCAGAGTCCCCACTGTGGGGACTGCTGTCTTGGAGGAGACACACGGACTCACACTGACCGTCTGCTTCGTACTCTCAGCAGTGGACACTTTAGCAGCTTCACATGTTACACATTTGCCATCTGTGGCTTTGTTCTGCAGACCCTGATCATGTGTGTCAGACTGCCAAAACGAGGATGCTTGTTTAGAGGCGTCTTTAGCTGCAGAAAAACTACTTATTGCGGGCCTGGTATAGACCACTGTGCTCGTAGCAGGCTGTGCCGATGAACAGGAGGGTGACTTCCCAGACATAAAGCCTAGTTTAAAAAAAAGAAAAAGGAGAGCTCTTACTAATGAAGCTGCACCCTGGCTACATGGAAGTTACTTATAATAGCAGACAGTACAAATCTAAAACTAGGGCCAATGGTTACAACTATAAATTCCAACTAACTGCAAGACAAAGCCCATGGAAATCTTATCTACAGGGAAGAAATTTCATATGCTGAGCTGGGACATAACAAAACACTTATTTAAAGCTTGATTTAACTCTTCACTTCCAAGAACGTTTTAAATACAAGTCTCATTTGTATCTGCCGCTAGACTGGTAGATACAAGGATAAACAAACAGTACTGAAAGCTGATGATCTGTCACCGACTGGAAACAATCCAATTTCATTTTAAGACACCATCCCCAATCAAATCAAATAGCTAAAGCTATTTCTGCCATAGTAGATGACTCATATTCACTTAGTAGCTGTAGAGCAGTTGGTACTTGGAGCAGCAATCCACACAGCAATTACCCCACAAATACTGAGTAATAATTAAGAAATAAAAATTAAGACAAACACACAATTATTTTTTTTCTATAAACTTGGTTCAAAATGCACTGTGCACAGGCCAACTCTTTATTTAAAGGTGCAAACTTTTCAGAAAACAAGAACCACCAATATGCTATAGCAACACATACTAAATATCAGCAGTTTAACAGTAAAGCTAAAATAAAGAGCTTCTCTTTTTATTGTTGTATTATTGTTGCTTTGGGACTGTTTTTTCATATTAGAATTGGAATCTTTGAACAGTGTGGATTTAGAACCTGATTCTGTTAAACTGCTAAAGATAACTAATGCCACTTCACCCACAGGCCTTTCCTTAGACAAAACACAGTGTATTTTCTCTCACTTAGCTCTTTCCAATATAAAAATAAGCACTGCCTTAAGTTGTACATAGATTTTGTAATAAGAAGTCCTGCTGTATCTCAAAGCTTATGGGAAAGATCAAGTTCAATGAAGTCCTTTTTCTTAAAACAAAAAACATCGTCTACACAGACTTTGCTCATCTACACTTTTTACTCAACAGTTGAAAACAATCACAATGACTTGGAAACCTTTTTTTTGAATTGAGACAGCCCACTGCTACTTAAAATTTACATCTGAACCCATATTAACTGTCAAAATTTTAGGTAGAAAGATAAGCAACTTCTGAAACACCTTCAGGAATGAAATTATCTTTATCATTCTTAATATCTGGAAAGAGTGAAGGTGAGAGAGGAATGTTTGTAATGCATTTTACAAACATTTCATTTCCAATTACATACATTTTATTTATTTAAACAAAACACCGATTCTTTGACTAATTCTTTTTATACTTAAAGTTTGAATTACAACCTAATATGTAAAGGAGAAGCAACGCATCCGGTTTGAGCTGCAGTTTTCCTGTCAGCAATGAAAGCCCCTTATAGCAGAAGGAGGCATGAAGCATAACAGATGTAGCATTAAAGTCTGTATTTACTGCCTTAACTGTGACAAATTGTCTGAGGGTTTTTTTGCTTGCTATTGTGCTGGGCTTTTTAAAAATCAATGCAGCTATATACAAGTGTATTCTCTGCAAAATATTTTTAAAAGAGTTCATTATCTCACCAGGGCTTTTTAGAATGTCTAACACACTTCCTTCCTTTAAGAACTTAGCAGGTTTACAGAACCCATCATATTCTTCTTCTTCTTCCTTCTTATTGCTGGTGCTGTTTACAGTGGCACTACCTTTAAAAATAAAACAAAACACACCTTTTACAAAGAAATCCACTTAGAATACATTCACACTTGCTAGAAACAAGAATTTCCATGTTTAATTCTTCTTAAATAAGAATCTTCAAAATTTAACCTTGTTTACAAGAGCTTATAGTTATAATCTGATTAAATGCAGACCTGTCACTGAAAACACACTTTGCCTGGAATTTGTAACAAGCTTAGAAATGACAGCTTAACTGTTTAACATACAAAAAAAGAAAAGAGAATTAGCACTCTGTCTGAAATGTTAAAATTTTTCTTACCTGGACTAAGGATGGATGTCACTGGTGTATCAGTGGATCTGGAAAGCTCTGACGACTTTACAACAGGAACACTAAATGTAAACTTAATTTGCTATAAAAAAAGAGAGGGTTTTTTTAGATTTTATGTTTAATCAAGTTTCACATACAAATAATAATCTGAAATCCAGTCTTCAAACTTTTGGTGGGTGCCGGGTAAAAAATTACAAATCAGAAATCTATACATTTGTTTGCCCCTTTACCAGGGCCAATTCTGCCTTACTGTTCCACAGTATTCTACTAAAGCCTTGAGAAAACGTTGCAATTTATTTACTTACAGACAAGGGAGGTAGCACTTCCACCTCAGTAGATTTCACAATTGGAGATGAAAATACAAACGTAGGACTGCCAACACTACTTGCTGGTTGTACCTGTATTTTCAAAAGAATTAAAGTTTGTATCTAAGAGAAAAACATCCCAGTGAAACAACAGCAGCTACCTGAATTCACTTACTATCCAACAGATACTCTGCAGTGAATTTGGGAAGTCTGACGTTTGATATTTCTGATCCACAGCTAAGAGTTATAAGAGAAAGCTTGCCAGTGAGTGTATAAGATAGAAGAAGCCATATCAAAATATGTCATCCTCCCCACCCCCCAGTCTGAATAAAACCCTGTTTAATTCAACAGGTTATAAACTCAGGTTGGTTAGTTTCATGAGCACCACAGAAAAAGTTAACATTCAGCAAGAAGGGTGTATACTCACCCTGAAAAAGTATTCACAGTATAGAGCAAAGATTTACCTTGTTCATCACTGCTTTTGAAACAATGCTGGGTGATGAGGAGACAGCACTACTGGCAGGGAAACTGAAGTTGAATGTCGGCAGCGATGTAGTACTGATGGGCAGGGGTACTTCAGGTAGCTCTTCCTGCTCCATCTCCTAGGTGCACATTTTAATTTTTGTTAATTTTTTCTTTAAAGAAGCTGCAAAATCTAATTCTTCACTTTCTTTAGGAAAGTTTTAGATTTCAATCTTTCTTTAAAAAGTTGTAAATTTTAGTTTTTCTTTTTCATGAGACCTACTACCCTGTCACCACATTAGTTTCTTAACAAAGTTAAATGTAGCAGAGAGCTCTATAGACAAAGCAGGTTTTCAAAAGGAATCCTAACTTCCCACATGAATCTGCTGCATCATTTTTATTTATGGCAGGCAAGTTCCTATGCAATACTACATCCACCACCTGTCCAGTAACAGTACTGAAAGTAAGCTCAAAATTGTTACCTGAGCAGAAGAGAGAGGGGTGCAGGTAAGATTTACTTTTGGTTTTGTCCTTTAGTTAATAAAGATCTAGAAAGACATAACCATTCTAGGACTCTATTATTCCCTTATCTCTTTAATTAAGAGCACAACTCCATGGCAAGTCAGAAAGTGTTCCTCTTGCAAAATTAGGTAGGAGAGCTGACAAAGTCTCTGAAGTCACTTGAACTTCGAAAAATATAATACTTTAAGAAGGATGTGTGTTCCTTTGAGTACCAAAACCCCCAAACGAAACCAAAGCACAGAGAGTCAAAAATGAAACTGTGATGAGTGACATACAGGATCATACTCTGGTAAATCTAGTCAGTATCATGTATCAGGATGCAAATTTAAAATTCAGAAACCAGTGTACCTTAAAAACTTCTGCTCTTACCCTTGTCTTTCAAACCCTTTGATTACCAAGATTAGATCGGTTAGAGTTTAAATGGGAATAGCCAATCTCTTCAGGATTTGGACAGTAGTACCAATGTCTACTTAGAAGTGACTAAGCAGAGATGCACTTTGCTACTACAGACATTTAATGTACCCCAGAGATTATATATTTCAGAGATCTGATCTGAAGAGTCTATCACAGCTTGATATTGAGACCATTTCTGTTACATTCTCCAGTATTTACTACTTCTTCATTGTGCATCAGCCAGAAGACCACGTTAACCTCTTTAGATTTAAGATCTAGTAGTAGGCGGCTTATGTAACACTCAGGCGGAAAAATAATCCTTGGGATAATAATGACTATCATTGCATTAAATGAAGTTTCCCCAGTAAAACAAGGGGAAAAAAATCCTTCACAGTGAGTTTGAGCAAGTGCCAAAAATTGTGAATGATCATTAGCAAACATGCAAAACACTGTCTTCTGCTTCAGACTCTTGGCTCATACCTTTCTACATGACTTACATATTAAAAAAAAACAAAATAAAAAAGACCTTTTTTTTTAATACTTGGCACTTCATTCCTTTCTAAAAACTCTACAAACTACTACCAAATTTATTCATTCAACAACTAATAAGAAACTTTATAGCATGAAGAATATCCAAGATAATACAATGGAAGATTTTAAAAATATAAAACCAAATCTGAAGCACTTATACAGATTACTAAACCAGAGCCTGCTCTGAAACCCACAGCCAAATATCCACAAAACTGAAATAGCATTATTGTAAATTACTATGAGGCAATGAATCTACTTATCTCAGTAATCACAGTGAGATCAATTAACCTGAGAGACCCTTACCAGTTGTTGTTTTTGTCCAGGTCTTGATGCACAGTATCGCTCCCTTTCCCTTCTCATCTTGCCACAGGCACTATCCATCCTTCCTCTTGAAGACAGACCGTTGGATGCAGGAGTATTGAGTTTGGGGTAGCTCAAATTGCTGGCACGGAATAAAAATACATAGGTTGAGGAAGGGGACTAAAAAGAAAAAAAAAAAAAAAAAAAAGGAGAAAACCCCCAAAATTTATCAAGTAATTGTTTCAAGCTATTATAGCCACTATTAATCCTAGAACTGTCGTGTGGTAATTAGAATCAGAATAAACCATCCCACAAGTCCCTAAATGCTGGTAAATAGCTGGTGTTCTAAACAGCACAAGATGAATAAGAGCAGCAGTGAGAATAACATACATAAAAAACAGTCACAACATCCATAAATGAATGATGACTAAGCCAGAAGACCTGAAATAGAAGAACTGATTTAGACTGTTATTTTCTAATGTTTGCTTTTAATAGTCCAGACAGTGGAAATTCTGACTGCCAGTTCTCTGATTCTGTGATGAGCATGTATCTCTGAAGGGACATAAAAGAATAACTAAAAATATAGGGGCAGGGGGTGGGCATGTGTGTGCGCACAGGAAATGTTGCCAATAGCTCTTATGGAATTGAGAGGCTTAAACTTGTGTGGCAAGGAAATATGACAGAAGCTTCATAAGCAGCTCTGGCTTTCCTGAGGCCATCAGCAGAAGCAGCAGAGGTGTTTGGGTGTGCCATCATTCCAGAAGTCTTTTTAGGCATCAATACAGATCCCTTTTGTAAGGCATACAAAGGCATTTTGCCGTTCATTACAAAAGCCTAGATCTAAACCAGAAAGACTCCATAATCTAAGTGGGAAGGGGAAACAAAAAACAAAATTAAAACCTCAAAACAAACAAATGTGCACCTCTCTCCTCCCCCCCAAAAACAACAAACCAAACGAAACCAAAGCCACATCCCAAAACAGAAATGAACTAAGGAATAATAATAATAAAATGCAGCATGGCACTATGATGAAGTATCCCTGAAACAAATTACCATATCAAGCTTATCCTGCAGCCAATCAGTCATTACAAAAGTACACTGAATGACACTGGAAGATACCAGGTCAAGTGTCTAGAGGACTGAGGAAAAGAATTGGTCTAAACCTCTCAGATAGTTGCAAACATCTGCTCAGCACTGCAACCACTGAGAGGAAACCAGATCCTTAAGGCCATATGCTCAAACTTTTCCCTAATCCAAAGTGACAATCAATTTGAATTATGAAAGAAAATCTCATGTCAAAATAAAATTTTATTCAGACAATTATAGCATGTTTATGATAGTCCATATTCCTCTTTTATGTTAACACTTGTCAGCTTCTATGGGGCAAAGACAGTTCTGTCTTCAAGCAAGTCAGTCCAATCTACAATTCTGAAACTGGTTTAAAAACTAAACAGCCTGTGTTAGGCTGAACAGAGATGCACACCAAAGTATTGCAGGATAGTTGCATGAAGAGACTTTGACCCTTATTAGCTTATATTCCTACTCCATAATATGACAATCAATAGAGACTGGCTTTATAGAAGAGTTAAAATAAAAGGACCATCTAGTCTTAAGCCAACAGTAGAAAGATAGCAGTAAAACTTGTGAAACAAATGAAAAGTAGTATCAGTCTCCTGGATCTCCCTTCTACATGGAGAAAGGAACTGCTTCAAAGAAAACTTAGAACACCTAAAATTAAAACCTAACACCTGTTAGCACCTCTGCCAAAAGCAAAGATGGTTCCTGTAAAGTCAAACTATTAGACTGTAAAACAAAGGGTTGGGTTTGGAGTTTTTTGCAAGCCAAAGAAAGCCCAAGGCAATGTAAGAATTGCTTGGAAGATGAACACAGAGCCAACACATTAGCAGATTCTCTAATACTGTTCTTTGAAAGGTTGGAATCCTCAAAGAAAGGCTATCTTCTGAGCACACAGTGCCCTAATTCACCCACAAGATTAGTTCCCCAGAAGGGAGAGTCATCAATATTATCTCATGTTATTCTATGCCAAACAAGCAGCATAATGCAAGACAATCTCCTCAAGAAGAAATACAATTATTAACTCTCCTTTTTTTTTTTTTTTTTTCCAGAGACAAGCTGGCAGATGACTCTACAGGGCTTCTGTTTTTCATGAAAACTCATAGAGCAGACAAGCGCCTTCGTCATGTAAGGAACATTAAAGAACAATCTTCCTCTAGCTTCTTGTATAAATAAATAATAATCAAATAAATAAATAAACAAATAAACAAATAACAAAACCAGACAAAACCCCAAACAAACAAGAACAACACCATAAAAAAACCCAAAAATTGAATTTACTCCTGAACTGTAAGACATTTCACATTATAAAAAATTTTTCAGAAAAAATTCCTGGGTGACAAAGCCTTCAGACTCCAGATAATTATTTAATTACCTTATACAAACAGCTGCTCCCCTAATGAACACCAAATTGCACACGTAGCTAAACTCTCTCATAATATAATTTTTTCACTTTTTCTATTCCCTTTTACTGAGAACTGTTCCTGCTACCCCAAAAGAAGGCAAGTGTGCAGACTGTACTGACAAAGCAGGGGGGCTTTCCTCTTTCAAGTGTTTTAAATTAATAGATTTGTCATACCTTTCAGATGATTTTACAGGCTTTTCTGCAGGAAAACTCTCCTCCATCATGTCCTGCAAAATAAATTTTATTTATTTCAAGATTTATCTGAATATATTTATAAACAAAACACAAAGAGAAGACAACCAAACACACATTTTGTGCTGTTTTGGTTATTTTATTTATTTCACTAAATATACCTCATCTGCTTAAACTTGTTCCCTAACTACCCTGACTATCCACCTCATCTCCAGCCCATATATTTAATACCTGGTCATTCTTACATTCAGAATGATACCGAAACCATCGATGATTTTTTTTTTGGAAAGAGATACCAGTATTGTTTTAACAAAAGTTTATCAAGGACTCCATCAACACCAAAGTGATCAGAATGGGCTATTAAAAAAGCAATCTGAATTGGTAATTGCTAGAAACCTCGCTTGGAGCTTGCAATTCACCTGAAACATTTTATACACAACATCAGTACCTTCCATCAGGTTTCTGAACAGCAGCATGTGTAAAGGAAATCTGTGTTTCTGTATTTTAATATTCTTTCACTGTGAAAACCCTAGCCCAACAGCACACCACCACATTCTGAAAATAAGCACCAGCCACTTAGTATGCCAAAAGATACAATTATATTCATAAAACCTCTCACTATCTCTTTCACAGTGCTTCCCTCTGTCTTTTCTTAATGCTTACCTCAAGTATACTATTGGTGCTCTTGCAAAAACCAGCACCTTAGCAGACTGGTTAGACACATTCCAATTTTGCAAGAAGCAGGCAAATTAGGACATGAAAATGTGCTTACTTGATGGTCTGTATCTACCCTTTGGTGAATTTTTCTGGAATTAGTAGCTGATTTCAGAGATGGTTTAAAATACGTGATCCGACTCCCTGTCAGGGAGATTGGCTTTGGTGTCACAAGTTTCTGGACAGGAGGATGTTGCGAATCCACCTTTGAAAGGGAAGCAGCAATCAATTTATCCTTGCACCCACCTGACTTACCACAGCATTGACTGATGATAAAAGTTACAGAACTGCAACCTCCCACCAGTCTCAGCACCCAGTGAAAACTATGTGCAAGTGTTGAAAATGTTTAGCTTGCAGAAGGAAATCACCAGAAAATCAGTTATGAATCCAAAAAGCGACAGGAATAATCGAAGTCTGACTGAATCCTGTGTCAAACTTTGGCACGTACTGCACAAACAAAATAAACTATATTCCTAAAAGTGAAATAACTCATGTTACAATAATATACTCCCATGCTTTCCACTCCTCTGACCTCACAGTGATTTTTTTACTGGCTTAATCCATTTATTTAATATTGAAACTCTTAAGCAGAATTAAACCAGGTTCTGGGTTTCTCCTTTTCCTACATTTTCTTCCTTTGAAGTTACACTTAAAAAAAAAAAACTGTGAAATATTTTTAAAGAAGTCTCATTAATGCATGTTCCAATGTTTTAGATTTGCATTCGATGCTCTTAAAAGTGCTGGTCTGATTTTTCTTGCCAAAGCATTTTTACAGACAAAGGCAAATTACTGACCAGAAAGCACTATACATTCTGCAAAACTGAATAGAAAAAGAAGGAAGACCCAAAAAGGCCCCATGATATATCAAATAATCTGTAGCCTTGGTGATAAGAAGAGTGAGACTTAGGATGTACCTACTATTCAAATTAGTATCAACAGATGGTTGTGCCCCAACCCAGGTGCAGAACTGCATGACCTTCACATGGGCCCAATTCTTCTAGAGCTTGTCCTGGTCCTTCGGGATGGCATCCCCTGGATGTGTCAACTGCACCGCTCAATTCAGTGTCACCTGCAAACTTGCTGAGGGTGCACTCAGTCCCATGGTCTCAATGATGATGATCTGGCATTTGGATTTGTTAAATTTCATCCCACTGATGACTGCCCAATGCTCCACTCTACCTCTCTGCAAGGACTCTTGTCCCCCAAGAGAGTTGGCAGCACCTCCCTGTTTCATACCATCAGCAAACCTGCTAAGGGGGCATTCAATTCCTGCCTCCAGATCACTGAGAGGTATTTTGAACAGCACTGGTCCTAGAACTGATCCTGAGGAACACCACTGGTGACTGGTCACCAGCCAGATGTAGCCAAATTCACTGCAACCTTTTGCATCCTGCTGTTCAACCAACTCGTCCCAGAGCTGGAAAACTTGCCCAGAAGGATGCAAGAGGGACAGTACCAAAAGCTACACAAAAACCCAGGAAACTACATCTGCCACCTTATCTCCACATGCCAGGCAGATGGCATTATTGCAAAAGGGTATCAAACTAGTGAAACAGGTATGCACAAGAAAAAAAGTAACACAGTTACATGTTCAATACATTAAGAATTATTCTGTCTAGTGTAGATCCTCAAAGTAAGAAAAATACCACAAAAAAAAACCATCTGTAAAACTTCTGCCTGAGTGTCCAAGTGTCCTGTCAACCATTTGTTTGCTTTAGCAGGAAAACACACAACCCTCTTCTGGGCACATACAATCCCATCCTCTCTTTTCATCAAGGGCTACCCTTTCTCCCTGCCAAATTTTATGAATTCTAGCATTATGAGCTAGACAATTTCTCTATTTTTACGCAGTGACAGCTGTATGCAACATTCACTTTCTGACTGATGCCAGGGTCTATGCTGTAAATCTGGTAGATCTTTTTAAATGCCTCATCACAAGTGTGGTTCTGCGTTTTAATGCAGAATCCGTATCAGCTTTGTTTTCAATTACTAGGATCATATTTAAGAGGTGGTAAAAAACTTTCATGCTCTACTTTTCAACATTCTTGTAATGCATCATATGGCCAAAGACAGTACAGAAAATCTGAGATGTTTATAAACTCCTAAGAGACTGCAGAAGTAATTATCTTTCTAACCAAGCCAACAGCATAGAAACTTTTAAAACGATTCTGTCCATTTCCTCATTAGAAGAGCAGGTTAAAAGTTTGCCTTGAAGAAAAAGCATTTTTGTTCCACTGGTTGCTGGAGCTAAAAGTGACCTTTTGTGGTTTCACAATTTAATAAATATAATACTCCAACATTTTTTAAACAAAACCAATGAAACAATGATTTACCACAGAAACAATTCTGTGCTACTTACAAATAGGAATTTAGGAGCAGAAATTTACAGAAGTAACAAAATTTAACAACTGTCCAATTTTCTCCCTGCCTTGAGCAGTAATGAAAAATTGAAGTATTTATTTTTTGCTTAAAATAAACATGGAAATCTGCACAAGATCTGAACAATCAATCAATATTTTTTGTATTTCTTGTTATTTCTGCAAGAGAAAGCTTTCCTGAAACAAGAATGTTATAATGCAACTTAACTCCAAGTTTCAGGCCAAGATAAAATCACTTTGTGTGTTCTAGAGACATTGCTCTTGATTTATCAGCACACCACCACAAAAAGATAAGAAGTGAGTAATCTTCACAGTCCTTCATCCAGTGTGGATTGAAAAGACATTTTTAGAAATTTCCAAACAGCCAAGGCAGCTATAACTCGTACTGAATTCATGTGTGTGCTGTCGTTGAGGTTTGTGACATTTCTTTTAAAAGCTGTAAAGCAGAGAAAATTACCTATCACAGCTTAACATGTTACTGGTTCTTACCTGGTTTTGTCTGGATTGGAAGCTAGTCATATTCAGCACACTCCTGTCCACAGGCTAACAGGGGAAAAAAGGGCCAAAATTAGAGGACGTTTTTTTCCCCTACAAGAGAGTTCCATCCAACAAAAACATAGGGGGGTTGTGATCAACTTACAGAAGACAGCGGACTAGAGACAGAAGATGGAATCCTTTTAGCATCCTGTTGAAAAAACAGGTGCACTAAATTAAAGTGGACATGACATCAAGTAACATCTTCACCCTATACTGGCACATTCACTGTGTTTTTCAAACACATGGCATAAAATGTTAAAAGGAGCACCCCTTACCGCCAAAGGGCTTGACATCTTCTCCAATGTCTGCAAGATGCGCCGTGCTGTGGAACTTGTCACACCATAGGACTGCACGTTTGCTTGTTTAGCTTTCATTTGTCTTTTTATTGGTAGCTGAAAAATTAGCATTGTCAATGTTACAATGGTGGATTCTGAGTTCCACACGTGTGGATTTCATGCCCTATGGATACAACCAATACTCCCATAATGACAGAGAAAAATGCACTCACTGAGCATTCTAGGCATGAAGAAGAAAAATTTACTCCACTGACTTTACAGAAGTTTAAGTGGGGCCCTGTGTATCTCACACATGGGATAAAGCAACAAAAGAAATCCTTAAATGTAAAAGGTCATAAAATGGAGATGTTGGGCTCATAGGGTCTCTGAAGCAGTGATGAGGAAAACAGAAATTAAGCAAAAGCTTGTGCTGCAGAAAGTACTTTCAGTAGCAAAACAGATCTTGGAGTTTCATGATGGCATAAGCACGGCATCTTAAGCCAGAGTATACAACCATCATCATTAATTTCTAGTTCTACTTCTCTCGTTTCCTCTCTTCCCCCAAGACTGCAGATCTTTTCACTCTGTTTAGAAAGATAAAGATCTGATTGGAACTGTCACAGATCTAAAATAATACACTGAAAAAATCAATGTTATACCACGTGAATGAAAAGAATTAAAAAAAAAAACTCAGTGTGACCATTTTTAAAATAAACTGTGTTACACCTCTTATGTAACCACGTCATGCTTCCCAAACAGCTACGTGAAGACAGGAAGCAGATCACACACACATAGAACATGCAAGTGAGACTCACTGTACGCAGCAACAAACAAGCTTGTCTCTACTTTAAAAGCCTAATACTTGCTTCCTCTTTTCAACATAATCCAGAATTTTTGTAAAAAATAAAAATAGCTGACCAAAGAGGACTTCTAGCTTACACGAATTTTAAATATTCTCAAGTTTGACTCAACACCAAGTCAGGAAAACCCACAAGGTTCAAGAATTCCCTGAATCAGGAAATTGAGTCCCCTTGTACCATGGGAGAAACAGACTGCCAAAATAGGTCCAGCAAATTTATCTTCAATTCCTTAAAGTTCCTTTTGACTTTTTAGTTTTTTAACAAAGGGCATTCTCATTTAAACTAATTAGAACCAAATCAAATTTTACTGATTTGCTTTTAGAGTCAACTCTAGCTACTGAGAGCAGTCAGGATTTTTAATTTGCTGGTTCATTTTAGACCACAAAGAACACTTGGGGACAAGCAGCTCCTCTCATGAGCCATCTGAATGACAGTAAAATAGAGAGCATCTTTTTGTTTATCGTGATATGTAGCATATAGGACTGCATGCCTCTCTCTCAGTAACAGAACGGCAAAGGATGAGTAAATTTGCCTTTTGAATACTCTTATATTAAAAAAATGCACAAAATGTTCATAGTTTGAGTGCTTGTGTAGGATCTACAGACAAGTATCAAGGAGGTAACTTGCTGCTATTAATAAAGTTTTAAAAGTTATGCCATCATTGTAATCATTTACATGTTATTTTACCATAATACGTCAGAGGCAGACCATGGCAGAAAATGGAAATTTCTGGAAGAGATAACAGAGGAAACCCCTAATACAAGAAACTGCCCAGCAACTAAGATACTACTGTCATTCTCATGCTTTATGATAAGCATTTCTACATAAAGCGTTACACAAGAATTGAAACAAAAACTGTAGGCTGAGTGGGGAAGATAGGAACTGTTGCCACATTTTTCAAGTTAAGTTCCCAGCTCAGAGCTTTTTTGGCTGAGCTCTCCCTTCTGCATTTCAGGCACGTTTTCCCTCACACTGCACTACTGTTCTCATACCTGGTAAGCAGAAATCTGCACTTTTGTCTGTCTTGCTGCTGCAGCTGCACCACCATAAGAGGTCTTTCCTGGGTAAAATGGAGAATCTCCAAGCTGTCTTGTCTTAAAGACAGAAGTGTTTCCAAGTGACTACAGAAAGATATTATGGTAAGTGGTTAGTAAAATGGCTACACATTCAACTTGACTAAAATTAATACTGTGCAGTACTTACAGGAGAGGGAGATCCAAAAGCAGACAAATTGAATGCAGGTTTTTTAGAGCTAGATGCAGGATGTTGTGAGAGGGAATGAGATCTTTCAGCCTCTGGGGACCAGAGCAGTGGTGCTGAAGTATTTTTTGAAACTGTGATATCTGCCAAAATGACAAATGCTATATGTAAATGCTTTGTGTACACAGAGATATTTAGTATTAAACATCACACAGATCTAGAGTTCTCTACAAAAACATCTCACAAAATGAAAAGGTCCCTTAACACTGATTTCTCTGGCACTCCAACCTTCAAAGCTCTTCAAACAGATGAATTTCACATATGGTACGAAACCCAAGTACCAACTCTAAACCTAAAATCTGTTCATGGAACTACAAATACATGACCTTTCAGTATTTTCAATACTGATCCAATAACAATCTTTCAAAAGCATTCACAAGTTAATAGCACATTTCCAATACAACACAATTTTATTTTTTCTTCTTTCATTATAAAATAAAGGAACTGCATAAACACTGGTGCATCTCTAATGATACAAAGCTTTTCCTGTATTGGTAGAGGGTTGGAAACCAGCATAGGACAGAACTGACCAGGTCTTAAACCTGAAAAATGACCCAAAGGCTGAATTAACACAGTTAACCACTTATTTTTATATTCTGTATGTTCTATGGAGATGTAGCAGAAAGTTCTAGCAAACTCAGGTTATATTGCTATGCCCTGGCAACACCTACTCTGAATTGTCAAACTATGGTCCTCAGAGAACTGGCTGAGCACACCTCCATCCCCATTTATATGGGGAACTAGAATAATTTGCAAACTTGCTGTTTTGCCCTTTCTCAGCGAGACACCTAGGTCACATTCACATAAAAACAATATCTTGGGGGTTTTCTTACTTAAAAATGGTACACATTCTTTAATGAGTTTGGCAAAAAACAAGGAACTATTGACAAATTACGCCCTCTACCAAGAACAGGAAAAAAAAAAAAAGCAGCCCAAACTTGTTCAGAATAGTTGCTTTACTGACTCCTAAAAAAAAATTCAAGAATATCTTGTGGTTTTTATTTTTCAACTGTATTTACTCATATTTAGCCAGCTGAGAGATATTCTGAGTCAACCCTCCTTCTAGGCAACCAACCCAGTTATCAAGCTACAGAAAGTCATCTTCATCTCCTATTATTCCCATTCAAGATGTTCAGATAATCAAGCTAAAATTTTATTTATCAGCAGTGACTCTTTACAATATAATGAACTCATAAATGTATTCCAAGCATGGTTATATTTAAAAGGTGACAGGATTATATACTTTTAAAATACTAAAAATTAAATTTAACATCTAGAGATGACATTCTCCTGCTTTATTTACTAAGGCATATTAAAGAATATTAAAGAATACAAAGTACTTCATGTTATCAAACAAATCAAAGAGAGAACATAGAAGTTACCTTTATCAGATGCTCTAGAGGAGAAGCCACTGGTTGTTGAGATGTTATCATCATCATGCTGAGAGGTAGAATCTTTTATTTCCTTTACGAGGGACAGCCCAGGACTGCCGATGTTAAGCGTGGAAGATGTGGAGGGCTGACAGTGCGGGACTGTGGAATCCAACACGGTGCAGTTCAAATGGCTCCGGTGAAGGGAGGGCCTCGTCAACACATCCGAGAAGTTCAGCGCAGACCTGCTCGTGGATGGTTCTAAACAAGAACAGCCAGACAATCAGCTTCCCTACAGACAAGCTCACAGAAGCCAAAACCTGTTTTCTATCAACAGCCATGCTTATTGCCAAGTTCTATGCACAAAAATAGAGAAGCCGAATTTAACTTCCTCACCCAGATAGGGTTTCATCTGTCTGATTACAACAGCAACACTGCTTGCAATACTAAGCATTAATGTTGCATTAACAAGTACTTAAGGATGGGACTTTTCTGAGTTTCATCAAAATCTGACCCTGCACACAAGCGCTTAAACTGTGTCTTTTGCAAAATCAAACATTTTATACTATAAATTCTACTATACTATACTATAAATTCTACTAAACATACTATAAATTCCTTCTCCTCCAGATAATGCTTACAATAAACTTTCCAAAATTTGAGATTACATGATAAGTTACAGACAACTCTGCAGTTTTTATCTTTTTTCCTGTAAAAAAGATGGTGTTAGTCTGAATATGTAACATAAAAACGTGTATTTGCAAAGATTTTCGGGGGTTTATTTGTTCTGGTGTCATCATCCTCCCCTCCAAATTCTACCATATCAGGTCATGCTACAGGCAAATTATTTCCTATCCATTAGTTTTTGAGATTTTGGCACAAAGGACAAGTAAGCAACGTGGCCTCAGTTGTAAGACAGGCATTTTTTCCACATGAAAAGGGTCTGTAAACACTGCCAGCGTCCTGCAAGAGGTGGTCTCACAGCTCCAGCCCGCCACATGAACAGAATAGCAATTAATGGCCATCTTGCCTGATATCCATATGCCTACAGGCCCTCCCACGATTTCTGGGTATGAACATAATTTTGAGACACTATCATCCTGACATTTGTACTGAAGCTTAAACTAGCTGCTTCAATCTTCATAAGCACTGCACTGTTAGTAATTAATTTTCCAAAGCACTGGTAGATTTTTAAGACTGTCTTGTTTGAGATGAAAGAAAGCGTTATCAGACCAAAGGCTGGCCAAGCAAAGGAACACAGGCTCTTGCACATTGGTACGTCCGAGCCAAAGAAACAGGCTTTCTAAAATAAAAACACCACTAATAATTAAAAAAATATATTATTAACTATTGCTAGAAAGATTAACTGCAATGTCCACAAACTTCAACACTAGCTACTGAAGGTTCTAGCGGGTCCCATCTGCTCCTGATTTCTTGGAGCTACAAAGTTTGCTGTGCAGCTGTTCTCACTGAAAGGTCCTTTCACACAATTCTTCAGGAAAGCCAACACATGTTACTCATTCATGAAAACCTTCTCTATTCCTTTATACAAACTTATGGTCAAGTTACAGCTACACAGAGAGCTGTAAAGCTCCTTATTTACAATTAGATAACATTGGTGAGAAAGGTATTTCCTCTTTACTTTTCATTCTGCCAACAACAGAAGCAGCTGACTGTCCACACAGATGGTTACCTACACGTGCTCAGACAAAATTCCTCACCTAATTAAAAACTGAGTTCCCAAAACTGCTAATTTAAGAGAAACTCAAATGAGAGCATATGCAAATTCATGGAGTACTACAGAAACAGTGAGAGACATAGATATAAAGCACAGATTAATTTTAACATGATAAAAGAGTAGTAAACTTCTTGGCCAAGGATCCAAATAGTTTCCAAACACCCCACACCAGCAATGCCACACAATGTTACAAAATATTTCAAAAATAATAATGTCATAAACAAAGTTCCCCAGACCTCCACTAAACTAACAAGGAAATGCAATAAATTGATTGAAGAAGCCCAAAGGAAAAGAAAAAAAAAATCAGGACACATGAAGGAATTCTCCTCTGGCATTCTAGCATCTGATCTTTTGTTTTGAGGACAACAAAACAAATTAATGTTTCTGTTACCTTAAGCAATTAGATAAACTTTTATCCCACGTCCTTTAAAAAGAAAATGTAACCCAACACACTTGCAAATGAATGCTAGCAATATTTTACACTTGGCTACTTGACTACATGAAGTTAACTCATGACTTCCAAGGGCTCTAAGTGAACTTCCAGTATGTTTAAACTTTGAAGCTAAGGCAGTTCTAAAAACTGAGTTACTGAGGTTTTTTTCCTTTGTTTTTCCTATGTGTGTGTTTATTTTGGGTTGGGGTTTTCAGCAGGTTGGTCATTTTGGTTTGGGTGTTGCAGGGTTTTTTGTTGTTTGCTTTTTTCCTGTCCAAACGCTCCTTCCAGCCTCCCCCAGAAATGTAGATTCAAAACTAGAAATCTGTGAATAAATACAGATGGTCAGAATACTAAATGATATTTCACATACCTTCTAAATTAATTCTTGCTGATTCTGGCGTGACTCTCCCATCAATTACCATGGCATCTTCATTTGCATAATCATGGTGATAGTTTACCGGATTCTCTTCCTCGTTTGCAGATTCATTCATATCTACACATTTATCTTCCCTTTTATTGAAATACTTCTGCAACCATCCTGGTACAATGTTTTTCACTGATTCGGTCACTCTGCTAAGAAGCCCCAGCTTGAAAGAAAAATGTATGAGCACAGTCAGCAGCATACTCTGGGATGCAACCTTACACAGACCTCAAAGACAGACATTAGATAGCAATATTCAGATGAGTAAGATAAGAAGGTGGTGGATCCTTCATAAAGAATTCCTATACTTCTGGAACATGCATGACAAAAATGCACTTAACATTGATTTACTACTAACCCATCAGTTTCTGCACTTGCCAGTGACCTTGGCAAAACTTCCACATTCTGAAACTACAGCTGAAGTTCACCAAAGGCTTGTCAAGTCACAAGGTCAGAAAGAAATTAAATTTCTAAATAACTCCTGATGTACACATGTTTTGAGGACACCTTCACTTGAAAAACCATCAAACCCAGAAGCTCAGCAATTATCTACAGCAATAGTGATAAGCAGTAATAGCTACTAAAATCAGGGAACTTAAGTATTTCTTTTTCTAATGCTGGACTGCAGGAACAATGCTCACCAAAAACCCCACTATTCTGCTCTGAGTAGTGAAGGGATCCTGAAAGCATCTCGGAAGAAACAGCTACAGTTGAACAACAGATTCCTCACTACAGGACTTTTGAATAAATTCAATTTAATAAAATTTCATTTCATGATACTTTAAAATTTTATATCTACAAACCTTAATATTTGGCAGTTACTGAATAAATAAAAGCCATTTCCATTTTGACTTTTACCAATTATTTGTAATGCTTACATTCTAGTAAGAAATGTTTATTTAATATTTTTTTTTAGGCAGTTACTTGTTCCCCATCATCATCATCCTCAAAATTTCAACATGCCTTATTGTCAAATCTCAACCCTGTGCAGCAGAGTGCTTGCAGCATGGAGCCGCCCCTCTTACACTGACTGCAGCCACAGAACCTGCTGTTAACCTCCACAAGCTTAAGAAAGCACCAAAGCTACCTCCACAATTTCAACACTTTGGAAACTGAAAAGCAACAAGAGTGTAAAAAGGATTTTTGCTGAACTTCATTGCCAGTTGCTAACACATGCATCAAGGTACTTTGTTATTTTTCTGGGTTAGGCAACAAAAATTTCTAAAAATTATTATTCACGCATAGAAAATGGAGAATATTCTTTGAACATGTAGTAGTTAGTCTAGTAAAGAACTCTGAAACAAGAACCCTGTTGTATTCAACTTTTTTTAAAAAATTCAGCACACATGAAAGAAAAAGTCCACATTGTCATTCACATATTTCATACACAGTAACACAAACACCAACTAACAGGACAGCCTTGAATCTGGAGTTAGGAGGGGGACTGGTAAAGAGGAGAAAAGCAAGGTAGAAAACAAAAGTCTATTCACAGAAAGAAAGTCATCTTAATTTAAAATTTGACATTTTTCATAATGATCTGTAATTAAATTTTTTACTTGCACGAAGACAGAATAACTAGCCTGGGACAACTTAAACTAGATGGAATACAGCATAATAAACGTATCTATCACAATTAGCACACTAAGATGCACACTAATATGCCATGTTTAGGGTGTTGCTGCTATTCTACATAATGTACTAAGCTATACTATTAGAATATAATATTCTACCTAAATACTAAGCCTCAACACCAGAGGTCAAAAGCAGTTTAGTGCCTGGAACCAGCAAAGAGGCAGTTTGTACTCTGTTCCCAGCCCCTCATTTTCACCTTTACTTGCAACACACTGTCCCCCTTTAGGGGAGTATTTTGCTGCTACGAATAAAAGCATATTAGGAACCCAGAGGAGTCAAAATTTGCCAAAATAAGCAGATGGTCAGGACACAAACTGCATCCAAGGCAATTGCTCTTTCCAAAAAGCTAGGCATTACTATATTCAGTATTGCTAGAGAATCTCTCCATTAAAGAGTAAGACATTACTGGCCAAAAAACAGGTATGATTCTCTTGCTGAGGAAATCCTCCCAGGACTGAAAGCTACCTGACACTCAAGATGGAAGAAGCCACAGGCATCCAGAAGAGCAAACACCCAACCATTAGTAATCCTAATGAGTAACTGGAGAATGTAGCTAGACTAGTAATTAACTAAGATGACGTTTTACCGTCCATATCTGACACCAGACTGGTTTGACCCTTTCGTGCAAATGGCAGCTTTGCCATTCTCCACTTAATCAGCATTCCAAGCTGGGTAACATAGGGTAACTTCCCGAACCTGCCCATGGCTGGAACTCAGCACAGCAGTACTGCACCAAGTACTAATGGCCTGCTCCATCCTGCTTAGGCACAATGATAGAAAAGGAGCATAGTTTTATACTCCAGAATAATGCTGGCTTACTGACAAAGCAAGAGAAAGCAAAATACATGTAAAGGCACCTACACGTCCTGTCAGCAAAATATATTAAAGGCACTGTGAAAGAACTCTGCAGGCATTATAAATGAACCATCATCAAAATCAGATTCCATTTAAAAAAACACCTTCCCCCTAAAAGTATTCCACATTCCCCAGGTATGCCTATTCAAATACACACAGATGACACACCAAAAAAAACCACCAGAATTCCTTCCATCACCTCTTATCTGCCCATCAGAGCTAAAAGCCAATCAATAAAGCTCTGTGGTTGGATTCCCGGTCAAGTCACGCAGTTAAGGTACCACTGACCACCTACACATTTGAACATGCATACTGCTTACTCCTGCCAGAACAAGTCAGCAAAATGTCATACCTTACACTGTCTTTACAGCTGGGATTTTAATCTTACCCTACACCTCGCAGTTTTCTTATACTTCAACTTCAGCACATGCATTTTGAACACCCTTTCCCTCTCTCCGCACATGCAAACAAGCCAACCCTGTTAGCAGCAGAGCACACCCCCTCTACTACTGTGTCACCAGCTCTGCACTTTGTTCATCCCATCTCCTCAGAGAGGAATCATTAATCCTAGAAGGCTAACAAGGATATTACACATCTCATTGATGCAAACAGATCTTCAGATATGAAGTACAAAAGACACAGCAACAGACAACTCTAGCAGGCTTATTCTCCAGCCAACTGCTCAGATCCTGATCTTCTCATGCCACAAATATGAAGCCTCTTCCACAACACCTTCATTCAGTACAGCTACTCTGAACATGCTACTCTGAACATGCTACTGCACAAAAACTGTTCGAGTTCCCAGTCCCAGGTTGGGAGCAGAGGATGTGGCACTGGCACGCAGTCTAATGTTCATAACTTCTCATTTCTACAGGCCACACAGGTACCAAACTTAATATCATGGAAGGGCAAAAAACTCAGAAGGGCAATCCCAACTGTGTGACTGCTGTGTTTTATTCAGTGAAAATGTTTTACTCCTTAACTGACTGATTTCAGAGGTTTGAGCTGCTGTCAGTATCAACTGCTACCACCTCAAATACACTCACCTCAAAAAATATCAGCAGGAAAGCTGAACAAAATGAAAATCCACCAGAAAGACCCAGTAGCTTATGAATAGGTATTTACAACAGTTTTTCAAAATCTGTGCATCATCTCAAGTGTCTGCAGCTCTGCTAGGTCTATCTAAGTCTATGTATACAGACATCATAGCAACAGTAACTACAGTAACAGCTACTCCAAGGCATATTGGCTTGACATCATGGAATCACTGAACTGCTAAGGCTGGAAAAGACCTCTTAGATCATTGTGTCCAACTGTGACCCAAGAGTCCAAATCCTCCTTGTTTGGGCACAAACACTCATTACTGAGTTTCAAGCCCTGCTCCTTAGGTCTCAAGACTCATCTTCAGGGTCCAGAGCATTATTTTGAAGGCTCCAAGTCTGATCTGGAAGGCCCAAAGCCTCATTTGCAGAATTCAAAGCCTTTATAAAATACACAAAGGCACATCTCAAGGCCCAAACCCTAGCTTCCAAAGCCTCCTATTTAGGATTCAGCCTTTTATCTAATGGACTAAAAGTCTATGCCTCCAAAACCCCATTTCTAGAGAGCAGAGCCTCAGTTTTTCATGCTTTTCAGTACTGAAGCATCATTTGAGGGCATGAAGTCCAAGAAAATCCAACTGCAGGGTTCAAACCCTCCTACTCATCTCCAAAAGCCCATTTCCAGGGGCCAAAGCCCTGTGTTGGAGACTCAAATCCTTCCTTGGGGGGTTCAAAGCCCTCTTCTCATAAGGTCGTGGAATCATTAAGGTTGGAAAACACCTTTAGGATCATCAAGTCCAACTGTTAATTTAGCACTACCATCATGTTCACCATTAAACCACATCCCCAAGTGCCAGCTCCAAGTGCCCTTCTCTGGACAGGCTCCAGTCCCTCAGTGTGTTTCTCATAGAGAATGGCCCAAATCTGAACAGAGGATTCCAGATGTGGCCTCACCAGTGCTGAGTACAGGGGGACCATCACTGCCCTGCTCCTCCTGACCACGCTATTGCTGATAGAGGCCAGGATGCCACTGGCCTTCCTGGCCAGCTGTGCACAGCTGGCTGCTGTTCAGACACTGCTGACCAGCACCACCAGGTCCTTTTCTACCATGCAGCTTTCCAGCCACCCTTACCCCAGCCACCAGGAGGTTGTTGTGATCCAAATTCAGGACTTGGCACCTAATCTTACTGATCCTCATACAACTGGCCTCAGCCCACCTACCCAGCCTTCCCAGATCCCTGTCTAGAACTTTCCCTCCAGCTGATCAAAACTCCTGCCCAGCTTGGTGTCATCTGCAAACTGGATTAGGGTGCAATCGATCCCTTGTCCAGGTCATTGATGAAGGTGTTAAAGAGGACTTGCCACAATATTGAGCCCCAGCAAACACCATTTGTGACTGGTCACCAGCTGGATGCAATCCCATTCACCACCACACTCTGGGCCTGGCCATCCTCACAGTTTTTTACTCAACAAAGATCACATCCATTCACACCATGGGAAGCCAGGAGAATGCCATGGGAAATGGTGTCAAAGGCTTTACAATAAATTCTAGGTACATGAAATCCAACATCCAACAAATGGGTAACTCTATCACAGGAGATCAGATTGGTCAAGCAGGATCTGCCTTCATAAACCCACTCTGGCTGCAACACTAAGCAAAAGATATGTAGACAGAAGTATCAGTTAATAAACAGGTATCATAGTTTACTACTTTAAAAGACCATTTCTTCAAAGGATTTATATAAGAAAGAAAGAAAGAAAAATCAGTAGTTTGTGGTCACAGTTTTAATTCCAAACTTAAAAGCAGGCAATAGCTGGCCAAAAATATATTTCTTGGCCAAAAATATTTACAGAATAGGACAGTTGTTCCAGCATGTAAGGGTCTTTCACATAGCATAGGGTGAGCAAAGTACTGGCAGAAGCACTCAGCAGTGACACATTACTCGAAAACATCCATTTTGTAACTGAGTTGATTTCAGTCCAGAAGGTTCAAGTATGAAAAAATTGTATAAAAATTATATAACAGTCATACACTTACAGAAATTTGTCAGAGATGCAAAATACACGACTGGATAAAAGGGCTGACTTCCACTTCACTGTACACACAACTCTGAAAAGCATCAAATTCTTGCCTCTCAGAGACTTTCTTGCTTCCAATTTCAAAGTTAATGTTATCAGAACATATGAATCAATAAATCCTCCAAAAAAAAGCTATCAGTGAAGTTCACTGAGACAGAGCAGATCAATCTAACCAATTCCAAACACCAAAAAGGAATTTCCTTGCCCTCCACCCCCCACAGTTAGCTCATGCCAGCTCTGGCACATAGCAGGCTACTCTTCATACAAGCTGAATTCATTAATCTGGCAAAAGTATGTGTTTCTCTGCTGGGCCAATGAGTTAAACTGTCTCAGTGCACCAGAACTGGCCTGAGAGAAAGCATGATCAGGCAGCCAGAAGCAGAGGAACATGAAATAAAACTTCTCCCTTCTTTCAATCATCCTGGGTCCATATTGTCATTAAAGACACTGTCCCATTCTCCTCTTCACTTCACCCTTCCCTTGTGCTGCCACTAGCACATACAAGCAACCAAATGATGAACTGTAGCAAGGCTCTATTAAATAGATCCAACCAAAAATCTGTCTGTAGACTATGATGGTGAGAACTACCCCTCCTCAGGGGCATCAGGCTGCTGGTGCAGCTTATCATATGCCTGCACTGATGCTCATGCAACAGCAGGAACAGAAATGGAAACATGACATGACTGTCTTGTAGCAGCAGATTTAGACTGGATTAGACTAACTCTGCTTTTGCTATTCAGGGAGTGGCTTCAATTTGGATGTAGGACAGCGTGGTTTGATATTTCATTTAGAGAAAAGACAATAAAACTTATGACTTAATATGAACAATATGTTTCAGGAATGTTATTAATTATGTAACATTTGAAAAACAACAATTTTATTTAAGGCAAGTGGACTAGTTCAGATTTATTCCTGAAAGTCTTGAAGAAGGGATTATATTACCAGATGCGTGTGTATTTCTTTCTTATTGCTTAAGTAAGCCTTATTTTCCTTAGTCTAGTTAGCTTTAGAATAAAGGTTCCAGGGAAATTCAGGTATTTTCTGGCACTGTATGCACATCTGTATACATTATTATCACTTACAACTGCAAAACACCACTATGTGCTCTGAGAGATAAATCAGTACCTAACACACTAGGTCAAATCCTTGTGACAACTGAATGGTTTTTATCTGAAGTTTTGTCCACACCTTCAGCTGACACAGTGACAACATTACAAAATGCACCACGAAGTACAAGGTACCTTTCTTTCTTCCTTTTAGGAAGCACTACACAAGCACTAGTTAACCCTCAGCAGCAATCAGCAATGGGCGCTGTAGATTACATTCAGTATTACACTTTGAGATTAACATCTATCAGCAGTAAAACCAAAAAGTTTGAGATTCATGAGACTATTTTCCTTTACAACTTTAAAAGCAGTTTTAAAGTTCTTTCTTTCCCAATTTAAGAAGGAATTCCAAGTAGTTAGTATTTTATAATTGAAGACTGCTCAACTCAGCTGCTACAGTGTGCCTCCAGGTAAATTTCATAAGCAATATCTAGAATTACATTAATTGAAATGCTGCTCAATATATCTTTCCTATAAGGAAACCCTATAGTCTAAACTTACTACTTTTATTTCTGACATAACCACATGGACAAGTTTAAAACTAGAATTATCAAGAAGTACATTTCCCATGGCAACAGACGGTCTTTACAAGTCCACAAGTTATCAGATTTTGCAAAGTATAACATATGTTTTATATTTAGGATTTAAATACATTATTTTCGCATAAAATTGTTTATCTAATTTATAGGTATTCCATATACACTAAGATACAGTATTTCAACATCACCAAACATAACTGGTAATGGCAAAGTCTTCCTCTTTCCTGCATTTACAGCAAAGGAGTTTATGCATACAAGGACTATCAATGCATCATACCCCACACTACAAATTTGCTACCTGCTACAATGCACAAGGCTCCCAGCAAAGAACTAAACATTTTCAATGTCATTTTGCCTGAAAGCACTCATAAACAAAACATGGTACCATCACACTGTGGCACATAGTGGTGAGGACACACTATGTATTTAAACCCAAAAATGGGCAGCCCAAATTCTGCAACAACTCCTGAAGCAACAGTTAAATTCCATTTGAGGTCAACTCGCAGCTTGCCAATGCCCATCCGTATGTCCAGTGCTTCCTACTGAGGATAAGGCTTGGAGCTTTGAAGCATATTTCACAAAACTAAGCTACAAGATCTCACTCCCGACATTTTGGAAAACACAGTCTTCAAAACAGAAGACTGGAATTAATTTTTTAAGTATAAAACAGTATTAGCGAAAATCAGCAAAATATTCACATCCTCCCTCTGAAGTATCTTTTCTGTCCATGTTGATCTATAAAGTGAGCTGATAATAGCACATACCAGTCATTTTGCAAAATCTACAGCCAATCCTGTTGTACCTTCAGTATATTATCTAATTCACAAATTTTAACAGGTAAATTATAATCAAGTAACTTAAATCATCACATTTAGTTATTCGCTGTGATAATTTGGTACTTTGGCAAAACTCAAAGCATTCCTACCTTTTAAGTTTCATACACAGACATTGTGCAGCATGCAAAAGTTAAGCCTCACAATTCATCTAACCAGCATAATCTGCAATTACTTTAAATTGGACACGTCTAACCCTGGTGCATACACTTCCTGACTAGATTCTAAAATGTTTGGTGAATTAAGAATTGGTGCTTAGGAGAAACCAAAGCAATGACCCTTGGACACAGTTGCTTTAGCTGGATCAGTGAGAGGTATTGTTACGTTCTCTGACATTTTAAGGTAATATTCTGAAACTGTAAAGCACAGGTAGCCTCAGCTCTGCTGCACAGCAGTAATATTCCATTGTGAGAGGCAGCAATGTCTTTCTGGCTATATTTTTTCGTCATACTGCAACTAACAGAACCAAGAGCATCTCATTTAAACATATAACCAGTACCTTCACACACTTCTCTTACCAGCAACATGAAAAATTGCCATTGCATGTAGAGATTATTTTTTTAGTGATTGAAGGTCACTAAAAAATCATCTACAAATACGTACATATTCTACAACTCTATAAAGTAAGTTTAGTAACAAATACTGAGGGCTGACATTAGAACACATGCACTGTTATAGATAAATTTAATATGTATCTGGTTGCACCACAGCAATTCCTGAACACAGCTACATTTAAATCAGTGTAAGCCTTGTTTTTATCTGTTTTGCTTAGGATAATTTTAATTACAAATGCACCTGCATTATAGTCTCACCAATTTAATATCTCATTACTATAAATATTTCAGTGCCTCACTGTAATTCAGTCTTAAAGAAAATGACAACTGAACAGTTTAGCTCTTTGCTTGGTTTACTTCAGTCTTGGAAATCACCAGGCCTTGAACTCTAATATGGGAAAGAATCTTGAGACCTATCTACTTCAAAAACATTTGATTCAAAATACAATCATAACTAAAAGCAAAGTCAGCCAGCTCCCCAGGACACTCTCACACAACTTTTTCCAAGAGCAGAACCACCAAGAAAACATTAAATAGTCCCCGCAAAGAGAAGGAAAGTTTTCTACCGGCTCACGTATTTGCAAATTGTGTATGCACTATTCATAGGTGTAGGACTCAATGCATGCTGGCCTATCTGTGTTAGCACACACTTCATCCCAGCAAATGGGAAGGCAAAGATGAACTCAAGTTAAGCTGAAAAAACCACAGTAGTCTCAAGACAAGCCCACCCAAAGATCCTGTACTTAAGTGCAACACATATAGATTCATAAAATATTTTGGGTTGGAAGGGACCTTTAGAGGTCATCTAGTCCAAAATTCCCTGCAATGAGCAGAGGGATCTTCAACTAGTCCAGGTTGCTCAGAGCCCCCTCTAACCTGACTTTGAATGTTTCCAGGAACAGAGCTTCAAACACCTCTTCAGGCAACCTGTTCAAACGTATCATCATCCTCTTCTTAAAAAATTCTTCCTTACATCCAGTGTGAATCAACCCTCCTTCAGTTAAAAGAGTCTAAGTCCCCTTTAGGTTATCAAAGGTGTTCATGAGGTCTTCCCAGAACCTTCTCTTCTCCCGGCTAAAGAGCACTAACTCTCAGCCTGTCTTCATGGGAGAGGTTCTCCTGCCCCCTGACAATTCTTGAGGCCTATCTCTGGCCTTACTCCCAACAGGTCCATGTCCCTCCTGTGCTGAGGACCCCAGAGCTGGATGCAATACTCCAGGTGGGGCCTCACCACAGAGAAGTGGAAGAACAGAATCCCCTCCCTCAACCGGCTGGCCACACTGCTTTGGATGCAGCCCAGGATATGTTTGCCTTTCTGGAAGCACACATTGCCAACTCACAGGCAGCCTCTTATGCACCAGCAACCCCAAGTCCTTGGCAGAGCTGCTCCCCATCTACTTGTGCCCCAGCTTGCATTGATACTGGGATTGCACGAAGCCAAGGGCAGTACAATACTGAATTGATTACATAGAACATTAAAAGCAAAAAACACGAGATTTTTTACAACTTAATAGCAGAAAAATGGAAAAGTACATCACATGACCTATCACTAAAAAGACAGAAGACATTTTTAAGAATTGGTCCGCCAACCAGCAACCCTAGAAAAAAGCCTCTTAGTTATTCTCTTTTTGAGGGACATCTAACAATTTACTCTGGGAAAAACTGCAACAGTGAGACAGAGGCATTATTTCCTTCCTCAAGAGACAGCACAACCCGAAAGACACAATTAGAGGATGGACCAGCAAAAGGATTACCAGCCTAGAGCAACAGTGACATTTACGCTGAAACCATGCCCATGTGTGCTCTGTGGTTCAGCTGCAGCAGCTCTGACAGAACCACAAACACAGAGGCTGCATGGCACCGCAGAGATCACCTACTACTACAACCTCCTCCTCAGAAAATGGCCAAAACCAGCAGGTCCACCTGGGTTTTGAGACATCTCTGGGCAGTTCTTCCAACATGCTGGCTAGCCTCACAAGTTAAAAGACTTTTCCTATTATGAAATCGGAATTTCTATTTTGGCATCTTGAGTCCACTGTCCCTTTGGATTGCTATGAATCTCCTACAAGAGCTTGCTACACCTACTCTATAGTCTTAATAGGTATTTGCCGTTCTTAATCTGAACACATCCAGCTTTCTAAACCATCATGATTTGGGGGTCTCTCAACCAGACTCACTCCTGTATGTTTTCCTTGTCTTTTTTTTGAACTGGAGAGGCCAAAACCAGAGACAACAGTTCAGATGCAGTCCTAGAAGTGCTGCATGCAGGAGAAAAAGCAACTCAACATCCTTCCCACACACTTACTAATACCTCCCAGTATGCAGCTGGCCTTCTTTACCTCAAGAGCATGCTGCTGACTCACGTTCAACTTGCTGTCCAGCAGGTAGGTGGGGTTGTTTTGTCCCAGATGAAGGACTTCATATTTACCTTTATTAAAACCCACAAGGTTCTTGGCAGCCCACTTCTGCCAAGTTCTCTCAATGGTAGCCCTATTCTTCATTATGCAACAGGGCTGAAGTTCCCAAGGGTTTGGTATTCTCTGCTGAGGATCCATGCCATTCCTTGTTAATGAAGACCTGGAACAGCATCAGCCTCAATATCAACCTCTGAGAGCTCTATTAGCAATTGGCTGCCACTGGATCTTTGTACCGCTGGTCACAACCCTTTGAGGTCAATGGTCCTGCTAATTTTCCAATCACTTTACGGTCCACCTGACAAATCTATGTTTCACCAAGTGGACAACAGGGATCACATGGGGGACCATGCTGCAGGCATTGCTAAAGTCCAGGTAAACAACATCCACTGTTTGTCCCATGTCCATTGAGCCAGTCATGCCAGTGTGTTATGAATTCAGTACATGATGCCACGGCAGCCCACCACCTGCAGCAACCTGCAATACTTTTGCTCAAACATTTTTGGGCGCACAAAAGATTCTGAACTCTGTCCTGCCAAGTTGTTAAAATCAGCAGCAGCTCAGCTTGTCCATGGCAGGGGAGCAAGAACTGGTTCTAATTACTGACTGGAGGAATAAATAACTCAGAGGAAGTAATGTGCTGCCAGCAACCAAAGACAATTTGCAGTGTCCCAGCTAACACAGTCAATTATTTCATCTGCTTTTTTCTTTTCCTAAGATACCACTCACTGTTTGTCCCCAACACTTCACAGCCTCCAAGACTGTCACAACAACACTTTGAAACAAACCCTAGAATATTAATGAAACGCTATAGCAATCATCATGTACAATTTGTACAAGCGTACAGTGCTGCTAGCCTAAATGAGAGAAAACTGTCAATATCTCAGTTTTATAAGTTCTTCCCAATTAGAATACATTTTTGTTTACAGTAGCAGTAGAAAGCCAAGTGCCAAATTTAAACACCTGTTTTGCTAATACAGTATCATATTGCTGGGACAAAGACAAAACTTCTGATGCTGATTATCAGCCCATCTTCTAAAACAAATCTTTAAATACACATTAAACATTTCTTCAAATCTATTTGTTTTAGCTCAATGTGCTAGCTTACTACTAAATCAAATCAAGCAGAATTGTATACAAATACAACCATATTAAGTGGGCTTCAAGGTGCAATCCTGTTGACTGGAGTTAATACAATGGTATTTGTGTAGGTCCATATGGACATTCTAAATAAAACTTTTTAAATTAGTATTTTCCCGTTTAAGGCCTGTGAAACATTACCTAGGTTACACGGCTCAATATGATATTCTAGGAACTCTTAAGCATCAAAGTTTCAAAATTTCCTCACAAAATAAACCTGGTGGTTTGTAAGATCCCTCCTGCCTACTGCCTGCAGTCACTGCCAAGCAAGGCCTACCTTCAAGACAGCAGCAAGCAGCAATACAATGCTTTAGACACTGCTGCATACAGTTTTCAGTTCCCAGTCCTGTAGCTAGTCCCTCTGGGAAGAACCTTACATGGTATCTCAAGTGACTTGGTGAAACTCACAAACCTAGAGGGGCTTTCATGACGCAGGCCTATAAAAGTGGCTTGAAGTGGCCTTCTGGTCCCCTTTGTCAGGTTATGTCCTAACTACATCAGCACAAGACCAACTACAATACGTGCCCAGACTTACACTGGTTTCATCAAGGAAAACATCTTTGGATTTGGACATCTAATTATAAATATGCACTGGCACACAGACATGTAGGATAAAAGGAAAACATCGCTCCTCAGCAGGAGCTTTAATCTACAGACATTATCTCTAATATCAAACAGCTCTAAGCTAAACCTGAACATGAATATAGAAGTTTATGGGAAGGTTATAGCACTTTTCAGGTAACTTTTTTTCTCGTGCCTAGATCGGCCTGTATGAGTTTAAATAAAAGTGCAGAAGAATCAAAGTTCTCTGACTCCTTCATCTGAATGCTTAACACTCAAATAAAAAAATTACTACAATAAGTAGTAATTATTTTAATCCTTTCTCCTTTAAGTCACACTTAAAATCTCTGAAATCTGTTAACTGGATGAGAATGGCACTGTTCCAATTTAAACCAGCACGAGCACACACACGAAAGCATAAAATTAAACATAAAATTAACAACAGGAACATACAAATACTCTTCTAGAAGCAGTTTAATAAGCCAGCAATGCAAACATCCCTCCCATTTAACACATCCACATCAGTAATCCCTATCACCAGTCTGTCCAAATGACCAGGACAAACCAGCACTTAGAAACACTGGGGCCACAGCTGGAAGATGAAACCCAGATGCTGGACACAACAGCTCCCTCACTTAGCATGAGCTTAGCTCTCAAGGAAGCTGTAATTTTAACCCAAGTGCCTAAGCTCCTTAAAAAGTGCAGGAGGAGGCAGGGTATTTCAGCACGGGATGGCCAAGTAAACAGCGTGCTGAGCACAGCATAACCTAAACTCAGTGTGGAGCTGTCAACACTCCCTAGGAAAATATAGTCAATGGGAAGAACTCCACCTACCCCTAGGAAAATACACTATATAGTCAATGGGAAGAACTCCACCATCCTACTCCAAGAACACCCACCAAAGAGATGGGTGGGTACAAAAAGGCTCTTTTCATTCTGATATGTGACTCTCCCACCTCAAATCTTCATGGTAAGTGAGTAGATACTGTCCTTACCTCGTGGTGCAGCTACTTTTTGTTTCTTGGTCTAATAATACAGCTGCTGACAGTGCACTTTTTATAAAGCAGGATGATAGCCCAGAAAAGAAAATACCGTGGTTTAGTTCCTTCGCTAGTGGGGAAAATCTACTCATAGCTCCATCTTCCAAGAGAAAATACAAGCTGCAAGTCACATCCTCCAAGCAGCATCTGTTCATCCCTCCTATTTGAGACTGGTTTAAAAAAAAGACTCTACCGTTAAAAAAAAACCACACATGCAAACGTAATGAAATATGGCTCTATCAAGCACCTGGGGAGAAAAGGGCAGGAAATTCTGCACTTTCCATGTTTATTCCAAGAATATATAAAACAAATATCTTCTGAAATCATGGATCAGAGGCTGTATGTCTCCACTCTTGGAAGGTAACATCTTATACATCCTCTTCCTGGCTCAATGAATCACACGTTCTTTTTCTGGATAATAACACAGTTTCAGTCAGAAGAACTTAGAGACAACACACAGCTTGGCAACTGGGATATTTGCCCAGAAAGTGGAAGATGTAGGTTGATGTCTTTAGGCAATAAAAAAATCTGAAGCAGGGTCTACCACATTTTGAACAAATGCTTTAGCTAATCATCTTTGAAAAGCAGCAGCATCTCCTCTTCCAAATGTCTTCTAAAGCTGTTGCTGCACTTAATGGAAGACTGACTCTGCAGCACGCTGGGCGTGACTGGAGAATTCCCACCTGATCAAGCTCCCTGAGAAACTATGGCAAAATAACAACATCAAGAAAGCATAACAACTTTAGAAAAACACACAACAGGCTGACTATTGTAAGCCTGGCATCATGCTACACATCTTTCATACAAGTGGAAGAGAATCAAATATCCTAAGAACTTTAAAGGTGTTAGCAACATTCAGTGCTTAGGCACCTTTGGAGCTTGGTGATAAGAGATTGAGTTTTCAGGACTGCAGTCTTGACCCCAAGCACTTAGAACAGTTTTAATACAGCACTTCTATGAGCTTCCTTATTGATAATAGGAGATCATGTCCAGACTGCATTGAGCACTTCCATGTCTTCCCAAACTCATTACTGAGAGACAACACCAAACCACAGAATACTTTCTGCAGAGTGGATGTTGTATTGAAAATAGGAACACTTATCAATTAATTCCAGTTCAAGTCAGCTATCTACCAGAGCTCATCTTTTTATGTAATGCAGGTTAGCAAACAAGCTACATAGGGTTAAAAAGCTATCCTTTACAATAAATGCACATATCTGACACCTATCTGACTATTTACCATTTCTTCCCCAATATATTACTTGTTAATTTGATTAATGTATTTAACTTGCAGCATCCATGCTCTGGGCAGAATCCCACAGATATCCCCCCAAGCACGTGTTTGCTTTTCCCCATTGTTTAAATAAACCTACTAGAAAACACACAGAGGTAACAGACAATAGAATAATCAGAAAATCATCTCACCTAATTATTTTAAATTCATCTGTTTTATCGGTTATCTACACAGTATCACCACGTGCAGGATATTGCAATTTCAACATTACTCTGTTGTTCACGTAAGAGCTTTCAACATTTGCTCTGCAAGTGCAATGATTCCTTGGATGAAGCGTCACCCTGCCGCTTTACAAGGACAGCACTGCTGATCAGTGTGCTATACAAAGGATTAAGTACGGTAGTTCCCAAATAATACAAGCTAATTGAGCAACAATTTATGCATAACACACCCTCAATTTTACATACAGTATTTAATCTCCTGGCTTATATTACCGATTTAATAACGTAAAAGGTTTGGTTTTACAGTCAACTTCGGGTTCATAAATACACGTTAAAGGCATTTCCAGAGCACTGTCTCCGTGCATCTTGAAATTCTCTGACAAACAGGAGTTGGGAAGGATCTTTGCTTCTACTCCCTGCAGCCACTCTAAATGGCACAGGATCTACGTACTGTAATTGAAAAACTGCTTTTTTTCTCTTATTTATCTATTCTGTCCTACAATACAATGAACAAATGCCTCATGGATTACTTTTTGCACGCATTACACCAGCACGTTTAGGCATAAGCAAGGGGTGAAGAAACCTAAGGGTTCTGCAGGCAGCATCCTACCAAAAAAAAAAAAAAAAAAGAAAAAGAAAAAAAAAGAAAAGAAAAAAAAAGCAAAGGGAAAAAAAGAAACCACAATGGAAGATGTCTAACTACCCAGCACCCTCACACTCATTTGCAAATTTGTCAAGAAAAGCAAATATTGGAAGCGATGCACTTAAATCTGACGAGTAATTCTAACTTGGTAACCCAGTTAAGATCAAATTAATCATGATTTAACCGGGCAGCCCGGAGACAAAACGAGCATCCCACGGAGCGGGAGCCAGCCCGCTCGAACCGCGAGGAGAGGGAATGCGCACCTATCCCTTCCCAGCCGCCTTCTCCTCCTCCTCCCGCCTAGAAGGGGACAGGCGGGAGACAAAGGGGAGGCGAGAATCCCCCCGCAGCCCGGCGGCGCCGGAGCAGGGTGAGCGCCCGGAAATCCCACAATCCCCACAGCCCCGGCGGGAAAACCTTCCCTCCTCCCTCCCCACGGGCCGCTCCACCGGGAAACCCCGGCCCGGAGCCGCGCACGTGGGACTGCGTGGAGAGCGGAGGGGGGGGAGGGTGGCGGAGGGAAGAGGTCGGGCCTCCGGGGCGCCTCCTGCCGCCGCTGAGGGGAGCGCCGGGGGAGACGCGGGGTAGGAGTGCAAGGGCTTCACGGGGCTGACCCGCGACCTCACCTGCTGCTTGCCCCTCGCGTAGGGCGGCTTCGCGGCTCCCAGGTGGTGCCGTCGGGTCCGGATCTTGCCGCCGCCGCCGCCGCCCGAGGCCATGATGCGATCCGGCCCGCCGCCGCCGGCGGCCTCGTCCTCCTCCTCCTCCTGGTGCGGCCGCTGTGCTCCGCCGCGGCCCGGCAGCGCTGTCGCTGTCACCGTCCCCGCGGGGACGCGCCCGGCCGGGCCTCTCTCCCCCCGCGCCGCTCCCGCCCGCCACGCGCCGCGCGCGGCCTCTGGTGCGCGCGCGGGGGGCTCCTCCGCGGCCTCCGCCCCGCCCCTACCCGCGCGCGCGCGCGCGCTCGCGCGTCTCTCCCGCTCACGCGTCTCTCTCTTCCCCGCGTTCCCTCCGCGATCCCTCCGCCCGCCGCTCCTCGCTCGCGCTCTCCCGCCCGGCGGCGGCGCTCCGCGCACCGTCCGCCCGCCCGCGGCCCGAGCCGCCGCCGCCGCACCCCCCTGCCCTGCCGACCAACCACACGGCGGCCGCCCCGGGCCGCGTGCGCGTCACCAGCCCGCGCGGGCGCGTCACACAAGCGGCGCCGGGCCGAGAGCCCGGCCGCTCCCGCGCACGCGCACCGCCCCCGCTCCGAGGGAAGCGGGAGGGGCCGGGCCGGGCCGGGCCGGCTGCGCGGGAAAAGCGCTCGCTGGGATCTGCCGCGACCCGCAGAGGGACGTGGCGGGGGAAACAGCCGCCCCCGGGCGCAGCTCAGAGACGCCTTGTGGGCTAAAGCGGAGGTCTGTGCCGGGGGTCTCGCCGCCGGTGAGTCCACCGCCGTCTCCCCTCTTCCCGCGGCGTTTCACAGAATGACTCAGGTTGAAAGAGACCACAGTGAGTCATCTGGTCCTAGCTTTCCGCTCAAGCAGTGTCGTCCCAGAGCACATGGCACAGAATTGCATCCGGACACTTCCTGACTTCAGTGAGGGAGACCCCACAACCTCTGTGGGCACCTTGTTCCAGTCTGCGCAGTCATTCGCGCAGTAGTTTTCCCCCTCGTACTGATGTGGAAGTTCCTCTGCATCGGTTTCTGCCCCCTGCCTCTTGACCTACTGCTTGGCACCACCGAGCAGAGCCTGCCTCTGTCCTCCCGACACTCTGCCCCCGGGGGCACAAGACGCTGAACCTCCCCAAGGGGACAGCATGAGGGGGATGTTTCCCTTGTCCCTGAGGAGGAACAGCCTGGAGGAGAAACGGCACTGGGAAGTCTGAGGTGCTGCCACTAGCGAGTGGGTGTGTGTGTAAGCATGAGAAACAGCAGGTGCAGGTTCTTAACCGGTTAGTGGTGGCATGTGGAAAGGAGGTAGGGAGAAAAAGCTTCACCCTAACTTGTACTTCCTCAAAACACAAGGAAGAGTGCATTCCTATTACCAAGTTAAAATACATAAAAATGTATGGTTTTATCTTACTGAAAGTAAAGTTGAGAAAAATCTATGGTTTCACATTTCATTTTTAGTATCAACTTGCCGTGGGAAGGATGGAGCTGAGCAGTGCAGAAAAATCACAATCTTCCCTATTTGCAAGTCAATAAAAATTTTACTCAGGACAGAGCCCTGATGCACCACACATCCCTTCCACAAAAAAAAAAAAACACTTATCCCAGCACACACACACGAAGAAAGGGTGTGTGGAGCTAGGAGAGGTGTGGGGGGAATTATGGGGAGCTCAAACAAAGGTGATTCTGAAAGCACGCAGAAATGTAAACAGGCAGCAGCTACAGAGGAACAGCTCTAACAAGAAATGGTACTGGGGAATTTTGTGCTGCCTCATCTCTGCTTCCTATTGGGTTTTTTTAAACTTTATCAGGGTCCTCCCCGTTCTCTTACATGACTTAACTCCTCAATTCTTTGTCCCCTTTTCATTTTCTACAGGATATAACCATTACCCAATACCCAGGAGAGTGGAATTACTTAAAGATATTTCTCCTCATAAACTACACTCTCACTCTCCTGCCCCAAAATTGGGAATACAATTTTACATGCAGGGGATGACTTGCAGTGACAGACAATCCCTATCCTGGAACATGCCTGTTTGAAGTCACCTGCAAGGGCCACCTCATTTTGTGTAAATGGCTGGTGTGCTACACAGCTGCTGACTTACTTTAGAATGATGGTCTGCTTCTACAATGGGCACGGCAAGATCTACATCAATATAATTATCAAAACAAAAAAAATAGTATTTTTGCCTGGATTTGCAACTCATTTTGTCCAAGAACTAATTACGATGCTAG
This sequence comes from Calcarius lapponicus, assembly GCA_039654755.1. Lineage (NCBI taxonomy): Eukaryota > Metazoa > Chordata > Aves > Passeriformes > Fringillidae > Calcarius > Calcarius lapponicus. Next base: position 52,990,011 of record CM077464.1, on the reverse strand, counting down.
CTTTCAGCTTAAGAGGAGGGGAAGGAAGGCTAGCATAATGTGTTTCCATTATGGGAAGAGCTAGATTTACAGAGGGGTTACCAGTTGGTAACATACATTCATTGCTGACAATGCTGGCTTCTAAAATGGTACCTGTGTGTGGAACTGACTAAAATCATTACTGTGCTGGTCAGGTAGGAGCAGAACAGATTTAAAACAAGCCTCCCTCTTCAGGGATACTAAGAATATTAAGTTAAGCTGTAAACACAATTTTCTCTTCCACATACATGTCAAATGCAGCTACACTAGACATTTGCTCTGTAAATTCAAGTGCTGCTTTATTTACTTATTTTACCTATTTAGAACAATTTCCATATGGTGACATACCTTTAAAGAAACTCATGACTCAGAAATACTTGTTGATGTAGTCAAACAACGTCTATTGACATGAGTCACTGAAGTTAAATAAATGTCATTACGACTGAGACAAAACAAAAGGCAAATATATATATATCTCCAGCAGAATGATAGTGATCATCACCATTTGATCAATCTTCCCTGTGAGTTATATCTGCAAGTTACTTTGAGGTAGCACTAGAAAGAAGCTGTTGGTCCAAGAGCATTCCTGCAAAAAGAAACATTCACGGCTTAAGTACCATTTAACCTTTTTGAACACTTTTCAGTCTTCACTGGCTTTTTGCCTGTTTTTTTTTCTCCCTGTTCACTGACTGCAGGATCATTAGCCCCTCAAACCATGGTACTAAAGCTTTTCTGTTCAGAGAAGTAGAAAACAAAAACATTACTCTTCTTCAAGAAATAAGTGGGTTTTAGGTAAAGGCACTATCTATCACAGCTAGGTACAATGAAGAGTTTATAAAACCAATACTAAGATATTCTTCAAAAAAACCCCTTCATCAGACTTAAAAACCCCACATTTCATCTGGGTAAAACAGACAAAACACAACCAAAGTGAAATAGCGTGGTGTTGAAAACATTGCTCCCAATACTTTTTTTTTTTTATGTTTCTACTGCAACCAGTTCTTTGTAGAACTGAGAGCAGGCATCTGTATGACGGACATGTTCAGGTCTTTGTGTAAGCTTGCTAATTCAGGCAGTAGTTGGACCAGCGCTGGAAGTTTCCTCAGTTAAAAGCCTCAGCAATGAATGCCAGCAGATCTGATGCACTCATTTTCCCCCAAATTTGTGCTTACACCAATACAGAAGCTTTTTCAGTGTGCATTTGCAGTAAAGAATGTGTGCTGCACACAATATCTTGATCCCATATATGCACTCCTAACTGGTAAGCAGTATAGACTAGAAAGGCTCAGGAGACAGAAAACAAAGCTATTTAAAACGGTATCACACAGGCTGCAACCAGCAGACTCCCCGTCCACCTCACTTTTCTTCTGTGCTGACTAAAGAAAATATATTCCCCAACATTTCTCAGGTTTGCACAACTAAAGGCCCAAACAACCTCTTCCACTACATTTCATAAGCAGTATTTTCACTCTACGGGTACTTGACAGTCCAGAACAAAAGGTGCACGTCTGAAAACAGTCTCTAACGCAGTGTGGAGACCTTGCTAAGATGTAAAATCTGCATAAATATAGTGACTAGACTCTGATGTTTCTGTGCTGTGGTGATACAGTGTTGATCAAAGTGAAATCACACAACTACATGGGCTCCTTATTACATAAATTCACACATGGATCAACCTCCCAAAAGCTAAGAATCAGTGGATACTCTATAGTATTTCTACCAAGCCAACATGCACCCTTAGGATCTGATAACACAATGAAAGGTTTCCACAAACTACTCGCTGCAAGTGAAGTACGGTGTTAGGTAATGCTATGCAAAGCAGGATATGCCCTTCAAAGCAGGAAGCTTCCAGGTCTCTGCCTGGGTTATAATCTTCCAGCTTGTGATGACGGTGCTTGCTAGATACAAAATCCTTTGCCTAGCAACTGGTTCATACTACCAGGCTCAGGCACCACAACCGTGCACTACAACTGAAGTGACATCAAATCCAGCACAGTTTTGAAAGTTTAACACCCCCACATCCAAATTCAAGAGGCCTGCATCTACTATCTTGAGTTTCTTCCTTCTGCAATCCTGTGAAACAATTCTATACAGATACACAGTTCCCTTCCCCATCCAGATTCTCTTTGCTTCATTTATTCCACTTTCTGTCACATTCCCATTATTAATCTCCCTACTGTGACTCTCCAAAGACTGACCAGCTCACACCAGGGAAACATTCATGTACAAAATCCCAGTTTTCAGCCACTTTGCAACTAGTTCTCTCCAAAGCAGGAAAACATTCTAAGACTGTGACAGTAATCTCCCTGCCTAAATTAACGGCTTTTGTTTTCTCCTTTCTACATAGGCAATGCACAAAATTCAGGAAGAATTAAGTTCCTATATCACACCAGAAGACCATTCTAGTTTAGCGCATCTGTATTTCATGGGTGGGACTTAAAAAAAATCCCAGCTGAAATTGAACTGTGAAAAGAGGGAGATTCTGGTGAGCAAGTAGAAGTGACCTGCTGTGCCAAGTCATCACTCTGCAATGCAGTACTAGTTTCACATTTAAGAACAGCATATAGGTTATGACCACCACTTCAATGTAATTAAGTCATTAGATAAAAAAAACCTGCCATCCTAGCAATTATGGTTTAGACTGCCCCCAAAACACACATCAGTACCAAAATGCCTTGAGTAGCTTTAGTAGCTTTCACATGTATTAGCTATATAATAATTTATACCTTTTTCTTTTCAAAAAACATTCTTTTGTTTCCAGCCTGAATTTATTTCATTGTGTACATTAAGTAGTAACAGGAGCTTAAGACCCTATGACTGGAAAATACTGTGTATACCCTTTCAGATAATAACAGTTTAGAGGAAGCCACTCAGAAGTTGCTATCTTAAAGCAGAACTTTCTTCATTGCCATTCCCCCTAACCTCTTTTGACTTCAATACTGAGAACTGTCATCCTAAAATGTTATAGACCTCATCACTATGAAACATCTGAGTATGAAGGCTGAACAAATAACAGATGTTTAGGATAGGGTGCAGCTTAGTTGAAGAGGGTACTGGGATACTTTAATTCCTGATGGGTTTTTCTTCCCTCTTTAAACCACAGGGTTTTCTCCAAGGGTTTTTACATGTAAGAACAGGTATATTATACCAGTTTCTTTGCTGTAAAAGGTCAGATAAGAAGACTAACAAGAAGGGCAGAAATAAAATTACCAGTAGGTATCATCCTTAGTCTTTGGAATGTTTGCAGCTACAGCAGCTCTGAGTTTACCCTTCTGTACGTTAAAACTGTACAGCATGTTAAGATTAAGAGCTTGTAAGATTGCCCCGGCATCTTGGAAGTATGTGAGAACTAGCTCTTGCTAGTGCTGATGCCCATACCAAAGACAAGTGAAATATCCCTACTGCCTCCAACTAAGCTCCACAAGCCAGAAGGAGAAGGTGTTTCGCATATGTAAGTAAAATCCCTTGCTGGCCAGTTTGCAGAAACAAAATTTTATTTACACAGGCAAGTCTATCTTTAGACCCCATTGAACTCTTTACATTTCTAGAATATTTACATGATTTCAAGATGCTCCAAGTGATGAACAAAACAAAACAAAGAAAAAGATTACAGAAACTGCCAAAAGCATAGCAAAAAAACCCCCAACCTATCATTGTGCTTTAAAACTTATGATCTAGAGTAATGTAGAAGAAATGTAATTTTAGCACCTTGGTCATAACGGTCATGCTATATAAGACACTTAAATAGCAGAGGGGATGTCAGAAGTGACCGTATCCAGAGGTTGCCAGTGACAATTCATGAGGGCATCATAGAGTTCTTCACTTGTCTCCATAAATTGTCTGTTCATTTCATCAACATCCAAGTACAGCTGTGGATCTAAAAATAAAAGTCTGGTAAGTACAAGTGTCAGAACTTGGGAGGCTTGCGCACAAAAGCCTGAAGTAAATGCCTAATAAAGTGTACTTTAGGTAAATTTAACGATCTAACAAACTTAATAATACACCTACTGAGATGTTTATTCACTTTAAGAATTTTAACAAAGCTAGCAAGTCCAGCTTCTTTTGGAATTAGTGTAGTCAAATGCTAGGACTGTACTGGTATTTCCACATCAAGCAGAAATTTTGGGATAAAAAAATTTTTGGACACTATTACAAAATGTCTCTACTAATGAGCTTAACATACAATAATTTAACAGAATCAATACAATGATATAGTACCTTTTCCAACAGACCATTCTGGATGAAGAATGAAGGCAGTTACAAGAAGCCTAATGCAAAGCATTGTTGACAGTGTCCCATTCCACTTGACATGGTGTACGCTATTAGGTTTAAAATCACACCTCATCTTAGCTATAACCCATTCTTTACCCAAGAGTCACTGGCTTGTGTTGTTAAAAGACAGAAGTATGGCTAAATTCAAGCTGCAGTGATAGAATTATCATTACCTTCAGTTATTAGGTCATCATTGATTTCAGTCATAGCTGAAGCTTCCTAAAAAAAGAGAAAGTATTCATAGTCAGTTCCAGAAAGCATCGCAAATCCAAAATAATTTTATGCTCCCAAACATTCCCTTCCTCCCACAGCTATAAAATAAGTAGAAGCAGGTGGCATTTGTTGGGGAAGGGTTTCTTGTGGGGTGTTTGTTGCTTTTTAATGCTTTGGTTGGGTTTTTTGAGAAAACCATAGTATAGTTCCACTCAAAATGCACTTTTGGAAGTTTTAAGATGATCATATCTAGGTCAGCCAGTTGATCAATTACAACTATATTTTGCTTTAAGCAAAGTACATAAGAAAAACAAGATGAGAGAAACACTGCGAAAACTTTTGCTATTAGAACTGTTATTTGACATACATTAACAAATATAACTACATAAATATCTAATTCTACAGATGCACTCAAGCACTTAAGTCCAAAATGTTGAACATAACCTTCACACTTGTCTGACTACATGATTTCAATTTTAGGACTTTTTTGCTCTGATTTACACAATCCATATGACTTGTTAATTGTGGTTTGGTTTTTTTTTAATTAACTGGGTAGTATCTTTACCTCAAAAACAGCTGGAGCCATAACAGCATCTCCTAAAGAACAGTCTCCAACAGCTTGCATGCTATCATAGGGAGTATAGGAGCTGTAGTTGTAGTCAGCATAAGGATCGTAATTCCACTGTGAATAATAGTTCTGATAATCTTGATAATAATCATTATAGTTGTATGACTGGTACCGCTGGAATTCTGCTTTCAGTCTGAAACATGAGAAGGTATATACAGTTAAGAGCTGGAGAACAAACAACTGTAAACCCAGTGCTGAAGTTAACAACTTCACACACTTCCAAATTTATGAGGAAACTTTCCTAAATAGTTGCCAAAGTCTTATGTCACAGCACAATACACCTCGTGTTTATGGGGAGAGCAAATGCTCACCTTCACCAATGCCAAAAGTAATTATTTCTATGGATTAACTTGAGTTACATTTATCTATATTCAGCTTAGATACTTGTTATTATTTAAGCAACCTACTTATAAAAAAAAGATTCTTTAAGATCAGAGACCTTCACCAAGCACTGCCTTTTTAAAGACACTTTAAATGTTTAATTAGTCCTTCCATCTTTTGTTTTGTTAACACAAAATCTTGTTATTTCCAGAAACAAGGGTAAAGTCCAATTATCTATTTCAGAGGAGCATCTGACACTGCCTGTCAGTTTATCATGTCTACCTTCACCTTCTCAAGTTCTGGTCCATGAACAGTTGCCAAAGCTTTGCTGTCAGGTGAAGTCAGCAGTGCCATTATCCAGAGTGAAGCCAAAGCAGCAGGAAAGTTACAAAATTTATTAGTTATTAAGACCAAAGGGCCAGGTGATTAGTTTTCACTGCTTTCCCTCTCCTGAGCAGATTTTTCCCTCGGGCAACTTCAAGTTGTCTAATGACAAGTATCAACAAACAAGAATAGTCTGTTCTAAAACAGAGATATACCACATGAAAAACATTGGGATAAATCAGCTACACATTCCAAGAAATCCCCTATGCTTAGGCATTTCATCACTGATTACATACAAGCAGACCTCCTATGTTTGTAGTGTCCAATATCTCTTTATCTCCACTTTACTACAAAAAGCCCCAATCTGAATTTTCTGCCAAGACCACAAACTGAAGGAGCTCAGAAATAATTTCCAATGTAAGCAACTTAATGACAAACTACTCTGATGGCTGGATTTTTGGATGCTATGAGAGCATAGTATTCAGCCATTCAGAAACAAGTGCAGATTAGAGGTGTGTATGTCAATACTCACACCACATTTTCTTGCTTCCTTACTGTGAAGCTACACATACATTCTAATAAATAGGTATTTTATTGTCTTACTACTGTAGTAAATAAAGGATGTTTCATAATGTCTCAGTCTTCTGCTTCCAACTTCTCTCCTACATCCATCTCTGTAGGAAAGAAACATCTAAAAATACAGCTGACATTCTTCTGGATAGCAGAAGTGAGGAAAACTTCTTTTGAGACTTCCTTTTCAGAGCAAGTTAGTGAAAGCAAATCTGGACAGTGCTCTCTTGGGAAAGGGCATTTCTGTTTCAAAGCAATGAGGCAACATTGGCAAAATTATCCAGGGAAGAGAAGCAGGAGTTGTTATTTTTAGCCTTTTAACAGAACACACAAACTAACCTCATGAATACATACTGAAATTGTTTCATAGAGAGTTCTGGTTTTGTCTGTATTCTGGACCACAGTTTATCAAATTTGGGATCAAGTCTCTAACTGGACTGTCTTAAATAACTGACTAAGAGAACTGAGCTGGCAGAAAAAAAAAACCCTCTCAAACGAAATCAACTTTTAATTTCCTGCTGCCCTAATCACTTGAGGAGCAAAGAGCAGTATTCTAAACCAACTGCTCAAGCAACATCACCTTTGGCTTCTTCCCCTCTATATTCTGTGTTTTCTCACTAAAGAGTTCCTTCCTCTGCCAGCCTGCTTTAAAACTAACAATGTGCTACCTTGTCTAAGCGAAGGGGAAAGGCCCAGAAGAGCCTCCTAGCACAAAAATAAACACTTGTTGTCCCTTCTACCTTCCTCAGGCCCAAACATGAAAACACAAATACATTCAGCTTCACTACCATAAGCATTAAGGCTGGTCACAACAGCAGCTAAGCCCAAGTTATACAATCTGGCTAGACTTAAGAGTTTGGATTTCCCCAGCAATCCTCAAAGAGGTTGATGGATCCAGGCAGTCAAAACGTAATGCTTCTTGATTTTGCATCCTGTACAGCCAGTATAGCAAAGGCCACAGTCTTTACAAAGGCAGAGCTAAAAGAATCTAATTATTCAGAATTACTTTATCAATGCACAACTCATTTGTTACCTTTTAGAAATTCCTATGCTCAGCCGGATTCGTTTTCCCCCCAGACCTGGTGCATTCTGGCAGTCTTGCAGTGCCCTCATCTGATCACCTTGCTCACCAAATCTGACAAAGGCATACCCTCTACAATTTTCAAAAGGGAGAAAACAAATTCTAGTATTCATAACAGTTACAAAGCCAATTAATTCAATTTTTGTCTTCATGAAAATAGTAGCTACTATAGCTTCTATTACCTAAGCAACCTCTCTGGCATGTGCGCATGCACAGAAGATGCTTTCAGAAAATTAAAAACTTGGGCCAGAAGCAAAAAGCTTTGTTGATAGCATTAAGATGCAACTTGCTGAAAGCCAGCAAAACAATGTATGTTAATTGCTATCTGTGTAAGTAACCAGATTATATATTTCTGCACTTACAACAGTTCAGTATATTCAAAATATCAGTATTAACCCATTCCTATGCTGTACAGCTCTAACCTGCTTTCTAAATTTGCTCTCTCAGATTTCTTTTTAAGTTTCTCGAATTAGTCCATTACAGCCAGTGTTTTCTGAACAGCAAATTCCCTTATCCCTGCTTCACTCTCTGTCTTGCCAGTCTAACTTCTACTAAGATTTACTTACTAATATAGTATTTCCATCTCCCAACCCTCTAAGATTTGCTAGGCCTTACACTTTTCTTCCACATGGAAAAAGGGAATTATTTTGTCCTGAGTACTGCACTGACTAAGTGGACACACTGCTGTAAGTAAGCACAGATGTCCACTCAGAGCTCTCCTTTCTCCCACCATCTAACTGCTTTCATGCAGATATGCATTTGGCTGAATTGAATCTTAACCCACTAGTAAGCTAAAGCTAACCATAAAGTTTCAGAACCCCAAGGACCTAAGCTGTTAAAAAATAATGCCAGAGAATAATCTCTCTTGCTGCCTCTGAAGAAAATACAAAACCAGTTCAAATGTAAGTTCTTATATATTACTAATAGCAACAAACGTACTGACAGCATTAACACATTTTCACAGGCATTACCTGGAATATCCCAGCAGGTCTGTTGCTATTTTGCAGTCAATACATGAAGGGTACCTCTTTAGGAAATAGTCATAGAGCTGAAAATCATCTACTTCTGGAGTCAGCTCCCCGACAAATATTGAATAGTCCGGTCTTTAAGAAGATAAGAGAACCACCATTAAGTTTGAGAATAACACAGTTCATGTCAGTATTAAAGTCCCTAACATACAAGCAAGTAGTTATTACTGGACAAATGAGGAGACAAAATATGAAGAGTATTAACTGCAAAACTCTGCTAAGCACTGTACAGAACTGCAATGCCTTTTGCAAGCATTTCAATAAAGACTCAAATTTATCACAGAATCTTTTTAGAAGTTGGTTTTAGAAACTATTATTTGTTGTCTGAAGGGCAGGACACCCAAAAACACCAAGAAAAAAATATTAATTTACAGCCAGAACTCAAAAAGAATTAATTAAGACTATTTTGACACCACATCTCAAGCGATTTTGAGAGAGATAAACCAGGAAAAAAAAATCTTCATTATTCAAATGGCAATACAATTCCATAAGCAATACTTAGTGTATAGGCACCAGGTGTGCCATTTCAGGACTTTTAAAATAATTGATGACATTCACTAGTCATTAGCAATTTACCTGGTTGTGTTAGTACTACTAGGGACAAACTCTATTCTTCCTGGTTTTATTTTGTTCTTTTTCTTCCGTTTCTTCTGGGGTGTTCTCCACCAGCTGTAGGCCTGGAGACATTCTCTTTTTTTTGCCATCAAGTCCTGTAGGGAGAGAAAAAAACAACCTTTATAGTATTTAGCCTCATTTACATTCCTCCCTCCCACTCCCCATCACCACAGGTGATTTCCCCATATTCACCTTGCCCTTGAAAGAAGCCTGGGGTCCCATTTCTCCCTCCGCCTCCCATGAGGGAAAGCAGCCTCTGGGGAAAACGCCTGGCAAAAATAACAGAGCCAAAGGATTGTATGAACAGCCATATTCCCCTGACCTGTCAAGCTGGCTAAAGGATTGACAGCTTCCTTTGGGAATTAGGGACAAACCAGATAGCCTTTTGATGCTGGCCAATCCTAAATGTTAATTAGCTTCAGGACTGGACTGTGTTCCGCTTGAGTTCCAGGATGCAAAAAAACCCTGCTGCAGCACAATCTGCACGATGAAGAGGCAGGGAAATCGTCACTCTTGCCTGAAAGGAATCTCCACTGTCCCTATCTCCCCTCACCTAGGAATTCTTCTGCAAGATGCCTCTCCTCACTACCCAGCAGTGAGTCGCTCTCCCAGGCCAGGAACAACAACAAGAGGCCAATTAATGGAATTTAAGGAGAAAGCAGACCAGGAACAGGCACTAGATCGGCTGAGGGAAAACTCAAACCCAGATGCAAGGCCAGGAGGAAAGAGGCATAAAAAGTGCCTCTCAGGGAATTAAAAAAAAAAAAAAAAAGAAAAATTAAGAAAAAAAAAAAAACACTAAACCCCAATAACCACAGCTCAAAAAGGAAGTGAGTGGGGCAGCTACACAAAAGAGGAGGGGAAACAGCCTTGTTAACACCGGTTGCCTCCCTCAATGAAGACTCTGAAGAACAAGGACTTCCAAAAATAAGAATGATGTTCCATAGCATTTACTTACGCAGGCTTTAATGTTCTTCCTCTATAACATCTCCACATGTATCTTATACAGAGAGTGTTATGCACAAGCTCCTTCAGAGGAACTCGTGCTCAAATAATGCAAACTGCAAAGCTTAATGTAATGCCCCCCAACCTGCTTGAGTCGACACAATGAAGTGTCCTGAGGACAGTTGCCGGAAGAAATCTTAGGACTAAAAGAACATCCAACTCAGAGCAAGCTAGCTATGTCAGCTTTACATTTATTAGGAATTCTGAGTATGGTTCTGGAATCCATTTAGGCACTGCATGCCTGTATTTCTGACTAAATGATCTTACCTGGCTTGCCATGGCTCAAACTGTCTTCTGTCTTTCTCAAACAGTTAAACTGCGCAGGTTCAATTTATTACACTCCTCCAGCTGAAAAAGTGTAGGAGAGAAAAAGAAGATGAAGGATTTTATCCTCAATATTAATTACTTTCAAATATGTTCACTCCACCATATGTTTTCATGTTATTAATTCAGAACTTAAAAAATTAAGTTACGACTTGTCACTGCTAAAACATTGGCGATAAAAAGGATATATGGCTAACAGGATTATAATTAGATGTAATCTTCAGTGTCCTAAACTGTAACAGACCACAAAGTTTTCTTACTGTCCAAAGCACTAAAAAATTCTAGAGATTGTTTAAGATTGTCCCCTATACCTTACCCTTAATTCCGAAATACCTACATATAATAACCCAATAATCCAGAAGATTCTAAAAGAGTTAAAAGCAAAGCAAAAGATAGAGGTTTCAGTATGTTTTGTACAACCTCGTCAGTTTCTTCCCCTTTTAGCCAAATTTAAATTTACTTCTACCACAAACTATGCAGCTAAAAACAAGCAGTGGTACACTTCCTACGTGCTAAAGGATATGAGAAATAAAAGCAGGATGAAGGCACAGCACAAGCAAACATCTTTCTCTGCACCTTTTCTCCTCCCTCTCACCTTCTCCACATACACATTTCACTCATTACCATCAAAACCAAAACCAGCAAATATCTTACTGCCATTACTAAACCAGTGGACACACTTTCCTGAAGACCTATGTATCTTTGTTGATCTCAGTATCCTTTCTTTAGGCTTTTTCTCCTAGTCATCCAACAAATATCAATCAGTGCAAAAACCAATTTCATTTGCAAAATACTCTGCACTTACTTTCACACACAGGTGTTCTTCACCCCTACTGATTTTTTACATCTGGTGTAACTCCTGTGCAGATACTTGACAGCTGAAGTTCTAGTTCCCAATTCCATGCAGGAATTTATGTAATGTTTTAGATCTTGGCTGATTAAATCCACAGCCAGATAATGCACACAAAGCATCTAGAATGCCTTCAAGATTTGCCTGCAGAGTTCAGAGCACTACTTGGATTAGACTAACTTGACACAGGACAGCCATAAGCCATAATTAGAGCATCCATGCATAGTGCTATTCAGAATAACTACGGACTTCATCCCGACAGCCATTGTGAACCCAAAAAAAGAGTCAAGCACAAACAGGCCCAAAATACTAGTAAGGTTTGTGTATGCTACACTGAGCACATGCAAACTGAAAGCAATTGTGTTCATTATAAAGAATTATCAGCAAATTCTTCCTCTTAAGGTTCATCATTATTAATGCAAATATCCACATAACAATGCTCCTGTAACATTAGCTTTCAATAAAAAGAACCATGAACTCCTCCATGCTTTCAACAGTGAAATACTGATTTTTGAATTCACAACTGTGCAGTAACTTTTTTTAAACTTACCACTTTTCACTCCTGCAGACCTGACAGAAGATGGCACGCACAACAGAGCACTCTTGTTGCAAGAGGCTATCAGGAGGCAAGTGATACAACTGCTTCTCGGTAGGTTGTCACCAACTTTTATGCAAAACTGGTTTTGTACGCCTCCCTGTCCAACGTTCACCTCTTCACTAGAAAACAAGAACATATTAAAAGCAGTTAAAACAGCATGTATTAATATAAAACTTTTTTTACATTTGCTTTAACTGTATCTAGATGCACAGGTAGATTCCATTTAAGCAGCTTCAACCTCCACAATTCAAACACATCTTTAACTGGATTACACGCACACCACAGCAGCTTTTTATTTTATTCCACTTTCTTGCATTACTGCGGCCATACGGGCAAAAACGTGGGTGAAGCTGTTCACAGACTGAATCGCCCGTGCAAACACCGCTCACGCCGGCAGCGGGCAATCCCCCCCCCTTCCTTAGGCAATAATTTCCCTCACACGAGGCGCTGGGGCAGGGCACGGGGATGAGGGAGCCGGCGCGGTGACCCCGGCCGAGCCCAGGCCCGAGCCGTGACGCATTTCTCTAACCGAGCCACTCGGCACGACGGGAAGAGCCCGACCACAAGTGCGCCCCGCCCGGCCGCGGCCCTCCGCAAGCGGCCACACTGGCGCCGGGGCCGCGCTTCCTGCTTATCGTACTACGCGATAAGAAATTAAGTCATGAAAAAATATAAAACGACCCGACGAAATAATAAAAATCAGAAGAGGCCCGAGGCTGGGGAAGGACTGGTTCTCTGGTGCCTCGGCCCAAGCGCCGCCGGGGCCTCCTCGCCCCGCGCGCCCTGAGGGAGGCGGGGGCCCAGCGGCCCCGGGGAAGGGAAAGGGCCGAACATCTCAGCCCAACCCACCCCGCCTCGTTCCCAATAGATCGGGTCGCGCCCCTTTTCCCCGCTAGCAGCCTCCGCTCCCGAGCGCCACTCTCCCTCCCCCGCTCGCGATCCCGGCACTAACGCCTCTCGTCCTCCCCGCCGCCATCACCGCCAGCGCCGCTTCCGCCCCGCGAGGCCCCCCCTGCGCGGGCTGTCCCGCGCGCAGCCTGACCCCTCGCCGCTACCTCCGGCGCTTCCCGCTCCGCTGCGGCTCCCACGGGATTCTCCTCACCCGCAGGGAGCGAGCGCTGCCGGACGCCACGCGCGGGGCCAGCGCGGAGCGGCGCAGGCAGCGCGGAGGACGGGCGGAAGAGCCGGCGGGAGCCCCGGGGCGGCGCCGTGCGGTGGCGGATGGAGCTGGTGGCGGGGTGCTACGAGCAGGTGCTGCTAGGGTTCGCCACGCGGCCCGGCCAGGTAACGGGAGCGGGGGAAGGGGGGGGGGGGGGGGGGGGGGGGGGGGGGGGGGGGGAAGGAAGGGAAGAAGCACAGAACGGTCGGGGTTGGAAGGGACCTTGGAGGCCATCTCGTTACAACCCCTGCCGCGGGGGGGGGGGGTTGGAATGAGAGACCATATCTTCCAGGAGACCAGCGTGTTCGGAGCCCCATCCAGCCCGGTCTAGAACGCCTCCGGGGAAGCGTGTGGGGGAAATGCCCCGCCCGCCCCTCTGGAAGCGCGCCCCAGCACTCACCATCTCGCCCGTCCGCAGCCGCGGTTCTGGGCGCCGCCGGGGCTCTTAAAGCGCGTTGCGGGGGCGGGGCGGCCTCTCCGCGGCCTCTGCCGCCAGACTCGGCCCCCTCGCTGGCCCGAAGGGCTCCCGGCAGCGGCGAAGCCTCCGGACAGCCACGTGCGTGCGGGGGCCGCGGTGCGAGGCCGCTCCTCCCGGCGCGGTGCGGAGAATGGATGGGACGTGGGCTGGGGGCAGGTGGAAGGCGGGTCTCCAGCCTGCCGTGATGGAAAACGAGAGTCCGCCTCTCTTGCTCTTGGGATTTATCTCTGTGCTGTGCTTCGTCTAAGCACAGCACTGATTGCAAGGGGCGGTTTGCTCGCTTGAATCCTTTGGACTAATCTCCTAACAGCACATTAACTCAGGAAGATCCCATTATGCTTACAGCTAAGTATAATTCCTCTGCCTCTAGTCGTGAGGTCACACCTCGGGTGCCATGTTCAGTTCTGGACCCCTCAAATCAGAAAAGATCTTGAGATGCTGGAGCAAGTCCAGAGAAAGGCAGCGGAGCTGCTGAAGAGTCTGGAGCACAAATCCAATGAGGAGTGTCTGAGGGAGCTGGGATGCTTAGTCTGGAGAAAAGAAGGCTCAAGGGGACCTTAACTTTCTTTACAACTGTATGAAAGGAGGCTGTAGCCAGGTGAGGGTTGGCCTCTTCTCTGAGGCAGCTAGTGACAGGGCAGGAGGACATGGCCTCACACTGTGCCAGCTGACATTCAGGTTGGGCATTAGGAAGAATTTCTTCATAGAAAGGGTGATTAGACATTGGAATGCACTGCCCAGGGAGGTGGTGGAGTCACCATCCATGGAGGTGTTTAAGGAAAGCCTGGAGCTGGCACTCAGTGCCATGGTCTGGTTGACAAGGTGATGTTCAGTCATGGTTTGAACATGATGATCCCAGAAGTCTTTTCCAACCTATTTGATTCTGTGATTCTGATTTTTACACGTACACTTTTTCAGCTTTTGCTTTCAAAAAATGAAATTACAGGACAATGAAGTGGAAGCTTTCTATAATAAGCTTGAGAAAGACCTGTTTGTTTTGCATTTCATTTATAGTCCTGGACCATCGTCCCTGATTTTACACATCATGCCCACACTGCCTCATTGTCAGCAGTAGCAGTGAATAACAGATATGTGGTCACTGGGAGCAGAGATGAGACAATCCAAATCTATGACATGAAAAAGAAGATCGAACATGGGGCGCTGCTACAGCACAATGGTAAGGGATCACTTCTTTGTAAAAAACCTTTATGATAAAAAACTGTAGCTGAAAAACTGGCCCTTGGTAGAAGAAGAAGACTGATTTTTTTTTTTCTAATAAGACTGTAGTAGTGGTGGTGGTGCAGCCATGATGGTGTGATCATACAGACAAGGTAAACTTTTGAGCATAGAAGGTAAAAACAATTATTCTGGTATTAGCTCACAAATGCTGCTGCTACTTTAAATTATTTGTAGTTTTAAGAAGTGCTTAAGAAGTTATGAGCCACAAATGGCCTGTGTGCCATTTTTCTTCTATCAGGATGGTTTATCTAGACGATGCCTACTCCAGCTACTGTCTTTCCCAGTGTTCTTGCCCTGTCACAAATGTACATGAACCACACAAAAGAGAGTTTGTGTATGAGAGCAGGCTGCTGCTGCCAGAGGAGTTAACCTGGTACATTTCTCACTGTGTGTGCTGCCTGAATTACAACTACAAAGTACATTATTGAGTCACAGAACAGTTTGGGTTGGAGAGGATCTTTTAAATGTCGTCTAGTCCAACCCCACTGCAGCGAGCAGGGGCATCTTCAACCAGATCAGGTTACGCAGAGCCCCATCCAATTTGGCCTTGAATGTTTCCAAGGACAGAGTATCAGCCACATGTCTGGGCAGCTGTTCCAGTGTATCACTGCTGTCCTTGTAAAAACACTTCTTCCTTACATCTAACCTAAATTGACCCTCTTTAATCTAAAACCATTACCTGGTCCTATCACAACAGGCCCTGCTAAAAGGTTTGTCCCTGTCTTTCTTCTAAGCCTCCTTCAGGTCTCCCTGCAGCCTCTTCCCATCTGAACAATTCCAATTCTTTCAGCCTTTCCTCGCAGGAGAGGTGTTCCATCTCTCTGGTCATCTTCATGGCCCTTCTCTGGACTTGCTTCAACAGGTCCACATCATTCTTATGCTGGGGACCTGTTGGAGCTGGATGCAGTGTTCCAGGTGGAGTCTCAGAAGAGCAGAGCAGAGGGGCAGAATCCCCTTCCTCAACCTGCTGCCCACGCTGCCTTACATGTAGCCCAGGACACATTTGGCTTTCTGGGCTGGAAGCACACATTTCTGGGTTGTGCCCAGCCTCTCATCCCTCAGCAAGCCTAAGTCGCTTTCAGCAGAGCTGCCCTCAATCTGTCCATCCCCCAGCCTGTGCTGCTACCAGCTTGCACTGTGCTTTGTGGAACTTGAAGGTTCAAGCCCACTGCTTGAACTTACTCATGTCCCTCTGGATGGCATCTCATCCCTCACCACTTACAGAGTTTGGTGTCTGAGAGTGCACCTTTTGTCTTTATCAGTGGTACAGTTATCTGCTAATGGCTGTCCACATAAATCTGTTTGGGTCATTTGTAGTTCAGTATTGATTAACCAAAAAGATCCAGGAGCTAGACTGAGCATGGTAACTGCATTTAATTCATGTATGATACATCTGGTGATTATGGGGAAGCAGCAAGTGCAGTAAATTCAGCTGTGTTCAGGAGCAAGGCTTTGATATGGGACCATTCCTGTCACTGATAGAAGCTCTCTCCCTGCCCCAGTGTTTGAGTACTGCTGTGACAGAGAACAGACTAGATGGAGTGCAGACCTGCGTGGGTAAAGGGTGCCTGATAGAGCATATTGAACTGTTGAATATAGCAAGAAAGTTTAAAGGTTTTTGAAGAAATACTTAGGAAATAATTTAGATTTTCCCAAGGTTCGGGTAGTAGCTGGCATGCCTTGATGGAAGAAGCTTCTCTGTTAAGTTGTACGTTCTCTGTTAATTTGTGCAATAACTGTTTGGTGTGTATAACATTGTTAATTGTATTTCTAGGCACAATAACTTCTTTGGAGTTCTATGGGACTGCACATCTTCTGAGTGGGGCTGAAGATGGACTCATTTGTATCTGGAACACAAAGAGATGGGAATGTCTGAAATCCATTAAGGCACATAAGTAAGTTTCTTAAATCTTCATATTCACATACATTTTCATGTCTATTTTCCTTGTAAATTATACATGTGACTAATGTTTTGTTTTCATCAGGGGACATGTGACATCTCTTTCTATTCATCCTTCTGGGAAATTAGCTTTGTCAGTCGGAACAGATAAAACATTAAGGTGAGTCAAAACTGATGAAGGAATGCTGAGAATCGTAATTCAAGAACTCTTGATAAAGTGCTATAAGCAACAATTCCATGTTGGGACTAGGCAACACTGATAAAACATATTTGTTATCAAATGGTTCAAAGATCCATCTGTTTGTCTTTTGAAGTTCTAAGTGCCAGATGTTCATACCTCCTTCTTGTGAGCTCTGACTCTTCACAAGTCACTTGTAGATGTATAAATATGTTTGCATTTTGGAACACTATTCGCTTAAAACTTTTGAAAAGTGACAGGTTTTGTTTAGTGTGATTTTTCACTTGGAGTGTTTCCATGTTGCTGTAGATACCTGTTTTAGAGCTATAAAATGCTATTTTAATAGCACAATTTCTATTGGCCTCCTTTTGGACTCAGTATTGCAAATGGTGGTTTAGAAAATAAATAACACAAGTTCAACATTATAGCGTGCAAGCAATATATGAACTCATCATTTTCTTTTGCATTAAGAAGGCAGAAAAATGCATAGAGAGGCTTAAAAGCTTCCTTTAGGTGCCTCATGACAGCAGATTGGGTTTCAGTTGTGCTGTGCTGTTTTTAACCAGAATGCACATTGCCTGTTGTTGTGTTTCAGAACTTGGAATCTTGTTGAAGGACGATCAGCCTTCATCAAAAACTTGAAGCAAAGTGAGTTTATCAGTCTAAATCCACTAATTAAGTGCAATTTGATAGTTTTATTTTTCGTGTAAAGAAAAGTTGACTGAATTAATCAAGTCAGTTAATTGCAAACTTTCACAATGTCTTTTTTACACATGCAGGCAAGCATATGTCCTTAATAATAATCATTTAGCAAAAGGAAAACATAGTACCACTAAAGTAAATCCTTTTTTCCTTGAATTTTTATTTAAATAAATGTGTTTCAGTTTGTTTTTCTTTACATTATTCTGATAGTCAGAAATAAACATTTAAGAGCATAGCTGTTTATTCTAGCTTATTTGATTTTTTACTGAATATTTTCCTAGGTCTAGGTAGAAAACAGTGTCTAGCAGCTTCTAAAGATTCTTACTTTTAGATTCTCTGTATCAATGTGTACAGATGCACACATAATTAAATGGTCCCCTGATGGAGAGAAGTATGTGACCGTGATAGCAAACAAAGTGGATATCTACAGACTTGACACAGCTTCAATCACTGGCACCATCACAACAGAGAAGAGGATTTCTTCACTTAGATTTATTACAGTAAGTACAAAAACGAGAGGTGTTGGGAAATATACTGGCTTCAAACAAAAGAAATTAATCACACTTGCATTTCTCTTTCCCCATTCCAAGGATTCTGTCCTTGCCATAGCTGGAGATGATGAAATGATTAGGTTCTACAGCTGTGACTCTCAAAAATGCTTGTGTGAATTTAAAGCTCATGAAAACAGGTATTCTGTATTTGTTTACTATTTAAATATTTATGGCAATGCTGAGTCCTCTCTTAAAGTTCTATGGCTTGTAATGTTCAGCATATTTTGCTTTTGTTTTAGTATAGAAAGTGAATTTATTTATATGGTAAATTCCAAACAGACTTGTTTGCTTTTTGTATAAGCACAAGTACTGTGTGCATGCATGTTACAAAAACAATAGGGTACAGAATTAAGAATATTGCTATTCTAAATTTGTGAGAGTGTGTGTGTGTGTATTTGTATTTAACCAGTCTTTACTGACTCTTTAGAATGCTTCAAAAAAACAAACCAGTTTTATTCACTTCAAACAATAGGAGTATAATTATGTATTCTCTGTTTTGAATACCAAATATTTTCCAAATCTTGCTTTGAATTCATCAAAACACAAAAGCATTAGCGGTAATGTCACTGATGTGTCTAATAGTGTATGCTTTACAGTACTAAAGAGTTCTGAATTGAATCCTAATAAGCCTAGCAAAGGCAAATGTTCCTAATAAAAATGACAGCACTCAAAGCAGATCCAAGTTCCTGCCTGTCACTTGGGGGTTGTTTGTTCAAACTGATTTTTTAGACTGTTGCCTATTCATCTTTAATTTGTCTCAGCTTACTGGTCTGAAGTGAACTGTGATGCTATAAGATAAAAATTGTATTCTTTTCACAGAATAAAAGATATTTACAGTTTTGAAAGAGAAGGACAGCATGTCATTGTTACTGCATCCAGTGATGGTTACATTAAAATGTGGAATCTGGATCTTGATAAGGTTGGTATATTACACCGCTTGTTACATTAAAGAAAATGAACAGAGAACCAGAATTGCAGACAGTTCTGTTGGAAGAGTTCATTTTAAGAGAAAATTTTATGTGAAATGTGGATGTCTTGATCTTCTTTCATGTTATGCTCAGTAGAGATGTATGTCTATGCACATATATTTATGCACTCGTATTTTTTTCATCTTTTATCTTTTCTTTTTTAACAAACTATAAAATCTGATGATATTATGATATTTCATCTCCACTTTTTGTAAAGTCATGCTTTCCATCAGACCTAGCCAGACTTATGACTATCTAATCAGTTATGTATGTTATGACTATGTAATTAATTAAGGACTGCTGTGAATTTCTATAATGTTGATTTCTGACTGTTGCTGCTCTTCAGAAAACACAAAGTCTATGGTTTGGGCAGGGGAAGGTGGTTGTTCATGTCAGGGGAGGACCTTATCCTTTGGAAAAATTCAAATACATAAATGTTCTGAGTACTTGTATTTCCTGTATTTTCAAACAGTTCTGAGTAACACAGTTGAACAAGGAATCATGCCTTATCTTTAAAGTTTATTGTGTTTATTGTTTGCTCTTAAAATCAGAAATAGATTTTTACAATTTATTGCCTAGTTACAAGGGATCTACTATATTTTATGATAAGTATCTTGGATAGTTCAAATAATTATTTCTCAACATATATACACTTCAAATCTGAATTTGCCTGGTTTTAATTTCACCCACTCTGATTATTTTTATACTTTTAAGTGCAGGAGTGATCTCCCTTTTTCCTCTTCACCTTACATTTCTGTTCCCCTTGACAGAGCGATCTTTGCCTTTCTGTGTAACATTGTATTTATTTTAACCTAATTCCTTTCCCTGCAGGCAGAGTTTTGCATAACTGTGTGGGCTGTTCTGTCCCGCTCTGAGGGGTAGAATATCCTAATACAGTAGTTTCTAGTGGGTTGATGCTGTTAACACTGCCCATGTGTTTGTGACACTTTATCCCCTGATATCTGTAATAGAATATTTGTATTCCAAAAGCTGAGTGATATAATTGCCTAACAATGAAAGTGGGCAGTAAGGTGCTTTCTCACTTCAAATACTTCATTAAATTTAACCAGAAATAAAATAAGGTTTAAATAATCTTCTTTTATGTTTTCTTCAGATTAGAGATGGGCCATCTTTACTGTGTGAAGTCAATACCAAAGCTAGGCTGACGTGTCTTGCAGTGTGGCTTGACCAAGCTTCAGAAATGAAAGAAAACTCTGATAAAACTGCAACATCATCTCAAGGTAACAGAACTTTGTATTTTGAATTGTTAATGTGACTGTGAAAATAGAATACACCAAGTGGGAGGTTTCTCCTATATCCACTAGAAAATGTTCTGGTATTTTGAAGAAGTGGGGATATGATGCTGACAAGTAATACAGATACACTTACCAATCTGATAGTGCCTCAAGCCCATATGTTTGTTGGAGAACATAAGCCTCTTTTCATTTTTATTAAAGTTCTCTTTCTGTTTACTGGAGTAACATACTGAGGAAGCCACTGCAAAGCTTTTGAGACAGATAAGAAAACAAACAGTCAATAGAACTGCATGTCTTGTTTTCCTATAAGCAAAATTAGGTGTGAGGCCACTGTAGCAGGGCAAACTTAAGAAGTCTAGCTCAGATTTGTTTGGGTTTTCTGCTGTTGTTTTCCAGCATTGTAATCTATTTACATACTTGATCTTTCTGGATTTTAATTTCACAGGCAAAACTAGCATAAATGGCACTTTCTACTGTAAAATAAAAAGATATTTATAACCCTTTTTTTAAAAATGAGTTACAAATAAGTCTCTGTGCCATTTAGACTACAAAGACTGGACGTAAAGGTCAGTGTGAATAATTCCTTGCTTTTTTTCAGAAACAGAAGATGAGAAATCATCAATAGCCAGGATAAACAAAGATTTTTGGACTACTAAAAGAGTTAAAATAGCAAAAAGAAAGAGAAAAATTATTCCAGAGAAACAAAAGCTGGAAGCTCCAGTGCAAAAGAAGAAAAAGAAACAGAATAGCTCGGCATGAAGGCAGCTACTTTCTCTCCTGAACAAAAAGTAAATGCTGTTGTTGCCCTAGTTTTTATAAGAATCTAAACCCCAACAGGACATATACCTCTGGTCCAATGTATTGTTTAAAAGTAATTATTGTTCTTACCCTAATAAACTGACTGATCATTCTGGGAACTTTCCCAACGTGAACAAAGCAAAAATAAATTCATAATATGTAGTGTTTATATTTTTCTATTAACAATACCATTCACTTTTTAACTGGCTCTGAAAAAGCCAGCTAAAATAATAAAAATAGCTGCATCTGTCTCAGTTACATTTTTGTTTCACTTAAATGCATATTAAAAACATGTACACTTTTTAGTGTTGAAAATATTACTGTTCATTTGACTCAAGGTATGGTCTGACTTTGTCCTACATTTCTTTTCCTACTGTAAGAAAGAACATGTTAAAATTACTTAAAATATGATGATCACATCCCATTCGTACATTCATGGAAAACTGTAATTTCTAATTTTTGATATGGACTTTGTAAGCACAATGTTTGGCTTTTTTACTGTGTTCATACTTAAATATATTTAATTTTTTTAAAAAATCTTTGTACCCATGGTTCACATGACTGAAACATTTTGTTCAGAATATGATACATAATTTTAGGTAGAAGAGTTTATATCGATAAGGTTTTATTTTTTCTTCCCCCCTTGTGTTTCAAGTCCTTGATCTGAGCCGTGTTGTTAAAAAAGAATTATATAACACCTGAAATTTTTGCCATGCTGCTAAAATGTCACCTCTTTTGTTTGCACTTAAACAAAAAGTAAATTCATGACCTTCTCAGTCCATGGGATCAGGAATTCATCCTAAGCCTTATTACAAATATACAGTGGGAAAAACAAAGTTGAACAGGGTCAAAGAGGTGAACTAAATGTTTCCTTATTTTAAGGTGTAAGGCATGTTAATGTTGTTTTCTGCACTACTGGAGTAGTCATTACTATTTCTGTTTTCGAAGAGTAATTGGAATTATGCTTTGTTCTGATTCACTTCATCCATTCCTCCTTATTTGTGTAGCAAGAGAAAAAGTAGAGAAAATCAGAAAAAAGATTGAGCCAAATCTGGAGACAGGAATGCAGGCTGGTTTAGAGATATAAACCAGAATGTAACTCCAGTTCAGCTCTGTGCTCTGACACTGAAACAAAACGAGCATAATCAGTGCTGTTACAGAATTGTTCATGTGGCAGAAGGTGTCCATATTGACCTTCTGTAACTGTTTTCCTTACTTAGATAAATGATCAGAGCCCCTTGTTTGGATATTCAATATAGTTGATTTATGCAAGTTTGGTTTATTTCAACATTAAAGAGATTAGGTTTGAGCTTACATAGCTTTTCATTTTAATGATACCCTAAATGTTTGTGTTGACAGACACATGCAAATAATATAGGACTTCAAATAGTTTGTTGACTTGACATAAAGGTGCCAGATTTTTAATTCCTAAGGCTTCTACTGTAAATATAAGAATTAAAAAGCATAAGACTAAATAAGGGAATTCTGTACAGCAATTTCACTTGTGAAGTCTTATGTCTATTTGATAGAGCTTATCTTACGTCCTTGACAAAATGTCTGCCACCACTAAACTGTTTTTATTGTTTGAATTTTTAAATACATGAGCTCATGGACACAGTGATCACAGTTGCAGAAGCACTAGGGAAAAAAATCCAGTCTGCCTTTAATTTTAAGATTAAAAAGCAAAATTCCACAGAATTTGGATTCTAAAGTTTGGACTTAGAAGTGATTACACATTTGTAAAAATCTAAATCCCCTGTGTAGTAACAAAGAATTATGCATCTCATGAGACTCAGAACAATTTGTGAACTGGAGACACAGAACAGTCCTTAGGGGAAAACCCATATTTTTTATTCCTTGAGTGAATACTCGGCTACTACTGGGTACTTTGCAATTTGTTGTTGTTGTCATATCTTTGTGTACATCTTCCTTTTCAGCACATTTTCCATTCTAGTTTTCAGGGAACTGCTTAGAATGGTAGATGGGAGGCAGCAGTGCAGAGAGAGGAGATGTCAGCGGTGACAAAGCTGTCCCTGTCAGAAGGGGTGGGTGTGCATGACACTGGGAGAGTAGATGAAGCCGTAGCTGCAAAGAACAACAGCTCAGGGAGCAGCATCTCACCTTAGCCCCAGGTGAGTTCAACAGCTCCAGCAGCTGTGGATTTCTTCCAGTTTTCTGCTTCCCCTCTTGAGGAATCCCTGTGCTGGATCACAAAGCAGAGCCCAGTGAAGCCTGAACATCATAGCTATTACCTAGCTTGAATTAAAAAGGAAATACCATCCACTATAGCTTAGATACATGTTGGTTGTGACACTTTGCTCAGAGAGAGGAGATTCCTACTTGAACCACCAAGGTCAACAAAGGAATTAAAGTGTTCCCTTTCTGACCATTATGAATTCATAAAGATGGCAAAATCAGAAATGCAGCTACGGAAAGCTGCATTTTGCAGAAACTACAGGCCTCTCGTGTTTTATGGCTTCTATTATGAAGATTAATCAAACCCCTTCAGTTTAGGGATCTGGCAACAGGAGTACTTTTTCTTTCTATACGGCGAAACATCCACGGGACAGTTGGAGTAATATCAATTTATGTGAAGAAAATCCATTTCAGCACTCAGAAAAGAGAGTGTTTAGCTTTGTAGGCAGTTATAAACATCTCTACATTTTTCCAGGCTAAAAAAAAATGCCAAACATTTTCTTTACAATATGTTTTCCATCTCCCACTGTTGAATATCTTCTACAGCAGAAGACTGCTTTTTCTGGCGTACTAGTTTGTAATTTGGAGGTCCTAAAAATCCTCTACGTGTTGTGTACAAGAGCTATACTGAAATAACTGATCAAAGCTGGAAGCAGCCTGTAGGCTGCCCAGAGTTGTAGCTCATGCTATGCCAAAACCCAACCCCAAATTCTCAGCTGTACCATGTAACCCCACTTTTGGATGAGGACCGGGACAGATAGGTGCACACAGCTGCAGTTCTGCAGGAGCTTTGCCCCTCACTGAACATGAGCACAAAATCTGGTCTGTACTGAGTCATTTGTAGGCACCAGGGCTTGCTCAGGCATCCCCAATGTGAAAAATGCACGTATTTTATGATGGACTTTTCACAAATATTAAAATGAATATTATATGTGTTGTGTTAGAAAGTAATGCTGTATTGATTCTCTTAGTGTGTTAAATATAATTTTAGGTTATAAAAATGTTAAAACAGAAACTATGCTATGTAGGATACGTTTTTTAAGGAAAGGACTCGCAGTGAAATAGCAGCCACAGAACACCTAAATCTTTCAGAGAAAAAGAATTTATTGCTCTCTTATCAGAAGAAACGAACTTCTTCCCGCCTCAAAGGCGCTGTTAGGATTCAGAGGAAGAAGCTGACGATAACCAGACAGAATCCTGTATTTGAATGGAATTTATGCATCATGTATGAGATGTATGAATATGCAACAGGCTATTGCTTTTAAGGGTTAATCCTCTGTTAACAGGGGCCCCTTTTCGGGCTTGTGCTGCCCAGAAAAAGGCACCCGGACGTCCGTAACTCTTTGTCTCTATTGTCTCATATTGTCCTAATTCAAATTGTCCAAATTATTATTACTCTGTCTTACTATTTTTATAACCATTTTGTTTCTATTAAACTTTTAAAATTTTAAAAACAAGTGATTGGCGTTTTTAACACCCGACATTCGCCTCCCGCGGCACCGGGGGATTCCCGGGAGCTCCGCACGTAGGTGCAAAGACACCAGCGCCTCGTCCTCCGCAACCCCTGGCTGCCCGGCCTCTGGGGTGAGTTTTTACTTGGGTTTCGTGCTTGCAGCTTTCCTTTCCTTTCCTTCCCCAGAATAGCCGGAAAAGGGAAGCTTTGGGCGGTGCGTGGCTGCCTCGCCTCCCCTTCCGCCGCCTGCTCCGCCCCGGCTGCTGCGGAGCGGGGCGGCCGCGCCGGTGGGACCCGGCGGTGTCCCTGTGCCCCCGGGGCTGCCTTCCCAACAACGCCGCCTGCGTCCCTTGGGCTCGCCTCAGGGCCTAGGCTTTAGGCAGGTCTTGCTCGTGGAAAAGCTTGCCATAGCAAAATGCTTTGCTTTTTTAATTTTTCCTCCCTGAAAAAGGTTAAGAGGTGCTGATCTTCACACCAATTTTCTCTTCCAGTTTTCGGCATGGCAGTGGACTGGCTCGGCTTTGGCTACGCCGCCCTGGTGGCGTCAGGAGGGATCATTGGCTATGCAAAAGCAGGTAGGGTGCCGAAAGATGCTTCTGTCTCCCTCCCTCTTCCTCCCTACCCCCTCCTCCCTCTCCCCAATAACTTGGTGTGAGCTGGGCAGCTTTTTACGAAAGCCTCCTATCTCGAAGTTGACCCGTGTGTAAATTTTATCAGTTCGTGCCATGTGCTGATAACTTGCTACTGTTGGGGTGTGCTGGATTTTGAGTTGAGCTGGTGCTTTGGGCTGATAAGGCCATAATCTGCTTTCTGGTGGATGCTGATATCTGCTCTGTGCTCTTTGAGTGAACTGGCATAAGTTTGCTCCAGAAAGGCTTTTTCCTTGCTGTTTAAAATACAAGCATTCTATAAGTGTTCTGCATCTTCAAATGACATAAATCACCACTTTTCCTCCTTAAGAGATTTATTCCCATTTTAATCTTTGATGATAACAGTATACTGCAAGCTGCAGAGAGCTTTCAGAACTATCTTTTCCCCAAGTAGAGCTGAACAGTGCAAATCAGTCCTTAAACTTGTTTCTCTTCTGGGCTCTGCATCATAAGCTTACCCTCTGACCTACTGCTTTCATTTCCTGTCCTTTTTCTGAGTTTGCCCTCCTCCAGACAGAACTGTGGATTCATTCCTGCTGCAACACTGTCTCTTTCAGCTTTGAAAATCCCTAAGCCATCTTAGTTTTTATGATAGGAAGGGGCATTGCTGAAGTCAGTAAGACTCTTACCAGTGCATTTGACTACATAGATGCTAGTGCCTATTCCAGTCTGTTTTCCATTGGCCTAGATTTATCCTTTGAGTTGTGAGTGGAGTTTAGGACAGAAGGGACAATACTGAGAACTTAAGTAACTAATTGCATCTGTATTTCTCCAAGGCCATTATGAAATGATGAGTATCTTTCTTGTCCTCTGGAACCCAAATGGGAGGACATGGTTATGCTCAGGCAAGGGAATCCAGGTCAGAGGATTATTGAAGGGGAACAGAAACTCGTATGGTAACTGCTGGAGAGAAAAAAAAAAACAACAACCGTACAAAGGAGCCATTATATCCTTACTAATAACTTGGAGAAACCAAAAGAAAATGGAACTTTCGTGCATAGAACTAAGTTGATCTGTTCTTTTGCAACCTGATCTATCTACCCACACAGACAGGGGGCAGTAGTAGGTGCCTTTGGAACAGTATGAGAACATGGCAATCAAAGGGTGAGTGACTGAGTGACTGAGTGAGTGACTGAGTGAGTGATTCATTGATTCATTTTTCTGTCTTCATTTCGCGAGTTCTCTGGGTCCCTGTGTTTTGAGATGTAGGAACTTCTCGAGCCAGAGGTGTTGTGGTTGTCCTATAAGTGTATGTGTCATATCTACTTAAACAATACCTTGAGGTAAAATTCAAGGATATGATGGATGTTTCTTGGTTCCCAGGCTTGTGGAAAGCATTGTAGCTACCACAGATTTGTTTTAAACTCCTATTCTGTGCAAAGCAGTCACTTAGTAGAGTGTGCACCTTTTCCTTGCACATGTACAAGTATATCAGGTGCTTTCTATCATCTTTGTCTCTTGTTTTTTATACCAAAAGCAGGATACAAAACAATATTGCAGCAACCTTGTTGATGATTGAAAAATTATTACTTTCTGGAAGCAATATGCAGTCCTCCTTTAACATTGAGAAGAGATCTTTATCAACTTAGTTTTTCAATCTCAAGTCTTTGAAAGGTGACCTCAGAAATGGAATGTATAAAGAACCACCATCAGTAGCATTAAGTCCTTAATTCTCTGTTGGCCTTATGGACGGCATTCACCACTCACAGTGATCATGCTACTTCATTACTTGATATACTCTATAAATCACCAATTTAGATGTGGTATCCTTTATTTTCTGGTAGCTTGGGATTATCATTTATACTGAGGACTTGATTCAAAGTTTAGGTGCATTTAGAGAACCTTCTTCCAAAGGCTGCAGTTACCTTTGAATCAAATCTCAGGTGTACTTAGGAGATAAGACCTCTCTTGTTCAACTACGCCCTGCTCCTTGGCAATTCTTTGAATGCCCTCCTGCCCAATTCCACTCACATGTCCTTTTTTTCTGATCCTAAATCCTTACGATTTAGTCATTCTGTTTTACTGCCTCTCAAAGAATTTTCATAATACTGTTTTGAAGCAACATGCTGCGGTTTATGCAAGGAAAACACCAATTCTTTTGCTTTTCTCACTGTTCTTTCAATCATGGATGTATTAATGGCTTTGCTGTTAGAGACTAAATACTAATTCTGTATGTATCTTATGCAAGAGTAATTGAAGATTCTTGCTGCTTATCAGCATGGTCTCAATATCTTAAAAACTCCCTTCTCTGATCTTCTTTATGTCAAAGAATGATGAATGGCCATCTTTTTTTTTATTTCTATAATTTTTGGTGTTTTACAAAACAGTTAAGCTGCTGACCAAAGTAATCTTTAAGTTTCTTAGACATGCGTTATCTTCTACTTATTCAGGTAGTGTTCCATCACTAGCTGCTGGCCTTTTCTTTGGGAGTTTGGCTGGACTGGGTGCTTATCAGGTCTCACAGAATCCAAATAACATTTGGGTTTCTCTGAGTAAGTAATTTAAAATTTTATTTGAAAAGGATTATATTTACCCTATATATTTAAAATGAGTACTTAAAAGTCTTTGCAGAAGAGTTAAACACAGATAGTGTTACAAATCTAACTTCAGTGCTGTCTAAACTTAACTGAACTGGTGGCTGCCAACATGCATCTGATGTGTTTGAAGGATCACAGTGCAAGGGAAGTGCTAATAAATTGACTTCATACCTGTTTCTGTCTGGATCCTTGCACTTTGAGCATCTTGCAGGAGGCTATAACATTTTGGGAAGTAGGATTCCCCTTCAGACTGACCATACCCCTAGGAGACTAATTTATTATCACAGAAAAGGGCAGAGATTGTGATTGGCTTATTTTTATAAAAGACAAATATGTGAAATTACAAAGTCCTTGATGCCTGGGGAAATTTTAGAGAGAAGCAATTTTCAGTAATGCTATTTCTTCCTTCTCAGAATTGGAGCTTCCCTTCCCCCAATTTGAGAAGGTAAATGTGGAGAGTTACTGCTCAGTCAGTGTTTAAAGAGCCACCACTGACTACAGCATTTTTTCTCTAAAGCAGTGACAGAGCATCTGGCTCTTTGACATGTGAAAGTCACAAGTCAAAGGGGAAGGCCCAGCATTTCTCTCCACTTCAGCTTTGTTTACAGGCAGTCCGCTTCCACTGGCCAGGCCAAAAGCTGTGCGTGGTCAAGCCTTAATAGCTTAAGCTTAACAGCTTGTTGATACAGCAAGCTGAAGAAGTGTGAGGTCAAGTGTTTTCCCAAATGTGAGAGAGAGATACATTTCTGTAGCTCAGTAGCATATGGAGTCTTTTCCTCTTCATGCTTCAAAGTTTTTGAAAAAGGTTTTGAAGAAGGTGTGTTCTGCTGCTGTTTGAAACGAAATTTCATTTTGATCTGTGCATATTTTGAAGACAGGCTACTAATTAGAGCTTGAAGCATTTTAATACTGAAATATTTTTGTTTTATTGTGTGTTGGACTATGGTCCCAGGTCCCAGTCTCTTACATATCTCATTACGAGATTAGTAAGTGTTCAGTGACAATATTTTGTCTGGTGTTAGGGAGGAAGGATGTCATGGCTAAGACTGAAGATGAACTGGATCCTGCAGGACCAGTCATCACATAGAACCAGTGTTAGGGGATAAAAGAATTGTTGGAACAGCATGTGTGTAGCTGTTACCACTGGGTAGCAGATGCATACTAAGGATAAGGATTCCATCAGTCTATGTTTTCCTTACTGTTTTTTAGCATTCAGTCTTTATTTGAGATACCATGTTCCAGGGACTGTCCTTTCTATCTTACTGAGTCAGTGAAACTAATTGGCTCCTGTCTCTGTATCAAGTGGTGAGGGACAATTAGTACTCACCTTGGTAATGCTTAGCACGCTTCCTTTTGAAGTATTTTAAAAACAAATTAGTTAATTCTCAGAACATTACCAGAAATTAAACATAATGCTACATGTTAGACATTATTACTACAAGTTAGACAAATGCTCTCTCCCTTTTTTTGAGAAATGAGGGAATTATGTGCTCAAGTTTAGTGATTTGCCTGTGTGTGGAAGGAGTGAGTTCCAGAGCAGAGTATCATAAATTATTTCCAGTCTCAAAAAGAGCACATTTGGAAAAACAAATTTGAGAAGTATGTGTAGAAGGATATAGAGTGCACTGTCTGCTTGAACTTAATACAGAATACTTACTCTTTACAAACTGAGGCATTTTAAAATTTACACAATTTATTGACTCTCTTTGCCCATTAAGTGAAGTAACCCTGTTTCTCTTTTTACTTGATGCTGCTACTTCTCCCTGTTCTGTTAGTTTTTAATTATGTTTCTCCCACACCTGCATCTCTGCTGACTGGACTGTACAATCTCTCATTTAAGTTACATCTGGAGCACTGACTGCTGTCATGGGAACAAGATTTTACCACTCCAGAAAATTCATGCCTGCAGGGCTAATTGCTGGTGTCAGGTACAATACTTTTTTTTTTTTAACCTCCTGTGTGTGATTTCTTATTCACTTAATTAAACTCAGATGGAGTGAATCATATTTTGTGTATTATTTTTGTTCCCATGCATCGCTTGGATGAAGTATCTGAAAATGAATTGACAAAAATTGTTGTTATTATTGTTAAATTATATGTTTTTTCCCCTAATACAGTTTGCTAATGGTTGGAAGATTAGCACTGAAGATGTTGGAAAAGCCCCAGGAAAAGTAACTGTTAAGTTTACATCTTAGTATTTGGAAAAGGAAACCTAATCATGAAATTGCATGAATGCAGAAGTAAGAAGATGGAAAAGTTTTCTGCATCAAGACATTTTTAAATCTTTTTTTATAAAGGGGAGTACAATGATGGGGCAGATAGTTTATATACGAAGTAGAGCTGTTTGTGTACAGAGAGAAATGGGTCCTGGGTTTGATTTTTCTGGCATGTTTCAATGTATTTTAACACTTCCATGTTTTTATATTCCAAAATATACTTCTGACATGTATGAAGCAGAGAGAAAATATCCTGTCATTAAGAAAATATCCACAAAGAGGCACCAGGAGTAACTGGCTAAATACAATAGTGTGTCTCAAACCTTTTACACGGAGTATTATGGTGTGCTTTACCTGTTGCATTCTGAATTGATATACCATGTCTTTATAATGTCCAACAGATCTTGCCCTTTTATTGTGAAATGATGCTAAAATGATGCTTTTCTATAAATAAAATTTGTTACAAACCTTTATTTGACCTTCTTTGTTGTACAATTTCTGTGTTTGGGGACAGGGATATTTTTTTCACCTTGTTTTCTCAGTGGAAGTTCTTGCAGTGGACTGTCAGTATCCAAGTGCTGTCTTTCAATGATATTTAAAACTCACTTTATAAATGGAGAGATAGAAGATTAAATTATGGGCCTTCATTAGCATTTCATTTAAGAAGTTGTTTGAAAGGAACTTACCCTAAGGATTAATTGAGATTTGTGCTAGGCTAAATGAACAGTTGAATGTGATCTAGACTGTATAACTGGAGTAAAATACTCTAACACTGTGTAATTCTGATCTTAAGGCTTATTTGACAATAGAATGTATCAGCATTTTATTTTTATCTCTTAGGAGAGTGGCTGTGCCTCTTCAAATGTGTCTTTACTAGGAAACCCTGGAGTCAGAAGGGTTCCTTGTTCTGCTGTGATGCCTGAGGACTGAAGTGTGGAAGAGGCATCAGTGGCATCCGGTGCTTTTGTTGTCACTCCAACCTTTTGCTTCTCCTGCACTGAGTCTTGCAGTTCTGTTAGTGCAGGCACAGCTCACATGGGCTTAGCACTGTGATGGAAGGGAGAGGCAAGAAATGTGTGAAAGAAAATCCTTTATCAGCTTATTCTTTAGTGACACATAATTATTGATAAATTAGGATTCTTACCAAGTGTAACTCTATTTTAAAGTGATACTTTATGTAGTGGCTAATTAGGATTTTACTTTGGGACTTTTGTACCACTGATTATATCAGAACCTTGTCAACTGCTTAACGTGATAATGGCAAAGCAGGTTTAAATTATCTTACATCTTGCACACTTTCCATTTTGTAGTGTTTAAAGGAATTTGTAAAAATTGCCTCAAACTGCATAAAGCAGATACCAAACTACATAATTTCTCCATTTTGTTGGTCACTTCAGTGCTTGTATTTCCTTTTCTGAAAATGGCATTTAGTAGTATTGAGTCAGAGTGACATTTCTACTGTTGTGAGTCAATGGTTACCCACATGGTAGTAGACAGGAAGCTATTGTATAGAAAGTAGTAATTACAAGCAGATCTATAGATGTTGGGCCAGTTGTGCTGTGTGTTATCAATTCTCTTAACAAAAGTTATAAAATTAATTCCAGGTTTTTGAATATATTTCATATTGTAACCTCTCTTGTTTCCAGGCACTTAATTTCTAAATAACCTAATCTGTACAGGATGAATCTCCAGGGAGCAACACTGAAAACATGTTAAAGCATGTCTGAAATTCTAGTCTCAGTTAAATCATAGTCTCTTTTGACTATACTTTTAGCAAAATCTAACAGAAGTTTTGTAATTACATTTTAATGTATTTAAATCACCCCATGTAATTGAATAGAAAATTCCATCACTGATACAGAATTTTCTAGAACCATTCAAGAATTAAAGACATAAATATTCTTTCTCCAGACTGCCCATGCTTTTAGTCTGATAGTTAGCTAATTCTAAAAGATTTCTTTCTTTCTGGTTTTTTTTTCCACTGAGAGTGGTCTCCATGTAAATTGATAAAATTACTTTGGCATTAAATCCACTGTGGCTATGCCGTGGCTTGAGTGGAGCTTGTATGTTATGAGTCAGCTTGTACATGGATTTTGGAAAGAATGATTTAGTTATTTTTGGGAAATGAACTGCTAAAATAACTCTTAAATTAAGGCTGATCTGTTCAAAGCACACTCTGAAAATAAAAATATTAGTTTAATATTTCTTACAGTTTCAGCTGTCAGCACAAGCTGAAATGAATACTGATTTTTTTTTAAAGGTCCAGGAACAGGAAACTAGTTTTACTATACACATACTGAGTCACCAGGACTCAACAACTCAGAGTTTAATCACACATCCAGAACATTACAGAATTGAGAGAAGAAAAGAATTTGAGTTGTCAAATCCTTATTTCCTCGAGTGAGGGCCCAGGTCCTCCATCGCACATCTACTTGCCTGATAGAAACTGGGTGGCAAGAGGAGATGTCAGATATTTTACCCCACTCTTGAGTGGCTTGCTCTGGACCAGAGGAGGGAATTTTCTAATCACTTTGGTAGGTAAGTGATCTCTTGAAAGTAAGAGTTCGCCCTAAATTTTTAAATTTTTGTTTAAGCCTGTCTTTGTAATATCAGTTGCTTACCTTAAATCCTGGAAAGCGGGAGATGTTGGGCTCCCTTCAGTTCCTGCTCTGGATGGGTTCAAATTCCCTTCCCAAGGAAGGGCTCCTTGCCTCAGACCATGGGATATCCTGCAGGGAGGATGTTGACACACCACAGCTGAGAACAGCTGGCAAAGTTCCTGGGATCTGTGGGAAAAGGATCAACTATTTTTAAAGTCTTCTTTTAAAGCTAGATAATGACTGGCAAAAATGCAGAAACATCCTGAAGCTGAGCAATGCAACTCAGATTCCTCTGCGCAGAGTGGAAAATCCATGGGACAACCTATATTTCACCTATATATTTACTTCTGGTTAACTCCAGTGTCTCCCATTCAGGATCTTACCTGTGGTGCCCCAGTTGCTGACACTGAGGCAGCATTACATACACACAGGTTTGGAATGCTACAGAGCACCCAATTAGTGAAAATGTGAGCAAATATTTTGGGGAGAGGGTCAAAATATTGGGCAATTGAGTGCCTCAATTATGGCTTAGTCTTTACAGGTACAACACTGAGACCCCAAATTCAGCAGTAATATACTCAGGCTCAATTCCACCACTGAGTTGAGGTTACTCACACACTGATGGATGTCACAACCTAAGCTGTTCTTCCAATTGATGCGACATTTGCAGGTAGCAAAAATCTCTTTAATTTAGTACAAATGTGTGGTATAGTGTAAGAATTCAGGCAATCTTAGACTAGTAGTATGGGCAACTTTCACAGGCCAGCAAAGGAGAATGAGAGGTGGATGAAAGATCTTTCAAGTGGAGTGGTTTAGAAGGGAAGTAGTCATGTGCTGTCCTATTTTATCACTTGTTCTAAGAATATGGTACAAGCCTGTTTTAATGCAAAGCGAGTCCCGTAACTCTTGTTCTGCTGCAGGCTTTGAAAGTGCAATTTGCCATGTCCCAGTTCTGTCAGTCATTGTGCTGGGAGCTGTTGGCGCTCTGTCATCACCAGCTGAGGGTCAGTCTGTGCTGAAACTAATACGGCCTGAAGTATTACACAATTATCCTTTTGTGGTGTTAAAATTGCTGGCTTCTTGGCATTATAGTCATGCTTTCTGACTGCACAGCTCAATCACCTGGAAAAATGGGAGGGGGAAACAAAGGTCAGGAGAACCTCCGAGCAGTTATGACACGAGGAGGAAAGTCTTTGTTTCTCCACAATCCCTACAAGTAAAAATGGAAAAATGTTGTGTCAGTAATAGCACAGAGGCATCTGCCCTCATCTCCTCTCCTGCTTCCTTGAAATGCCATGATGGAACAGATCTAAGTGCTTATGCTTTTATGCAATATCCCCAGCTCAGTCCAGTGCACAAATGACTTTGGATGTTCCCTTTAGCCTTTTTGTGCTTCTCTTCTGAACTCTGAAATGGAGATAATGTTTTCTGTATCCCTTCCCTGTCTGTCTTTTACATTGCTGTCTTACACAGTGTGTGGCATAAAACGTTCCCTGCCCCAGGAGCAAGAATTGGTAGCTGGAACTGATACTGTTTTAGCACTGGTAGTTCATACAGTGTTTTGATACTCTTTTAGAAAAACCCTAATGAGAAAAAAAATATGGCACATCTAAAGTCTATTTGCCTTATTTCATCAAATGTTAGCATTTGCTAACAATATTGCTATTGTATTTTGAGACCCTGTCCTGCAAGCACAGTCACTAAGTGGGATTGAGCCTTAGTGCTAATATTTAGAATCATAAAATATTCTCAGTTGGAGGGGATCCATGTGGATCTTTGAGTACAACTCCTGACTCCACACAGAACAACCTAAAAGTGAAACTGTGTATCTAAGATCATTGTACAAGTGCTTATTGAACAGCAACAGCTTTGGGACCATCACCGCTTCCCTGAGATCTTGTTACTGTGCTTGGCCACCCCCTCATTGAAGAACAATCCTCTCCTCTCCTCTCCTCTCCTCTCCTCTCCTCTCCTCTCCTCTCCTCTCCTCTCCTCTCTCCTCTCCTCTCCTCTCCTCTCCTCTCCTCTCCTCTCCTCTCCTCTCCTCTCCTCTCCTCTCCTCTCCTCTCCTCTCCTCTCCTCTCCTCTCCTCTCCTCTCCTCTCCTCTCCTCTCCTCTCCTCTCCTCTCCTCTCCTCTCCTCTCCTCTCCTCTTTCATCTATTTTTCATTTTTCTTTTTCCTTTTTTCTCTTTGTTTTTTTTTTCTGCTTTTCCTTTTTACTTCTTGCTTCCTCCTTTTTTCCTTTTCCCCCTTCTCCCCCCTTTTCTTTTTTCCACTTTTTTCTACCTTTTTTCCTTTTCCCCACCTTTTTTTGTAATTTTTCCCGTTTTCTCCTTGGTGCTTGTTTGTTTGTTTGTTTGTTTGTTTGTTTTCCCTGGTTTTATCTCCCCCCTTGTTTGCCTGCCAAGCGGTGGCTGGCTGTGCTGGGAATGCAGAGGTTTTGGCAGCTTTGCAGCGCGCAGAGCCGGGAGAGGGCGGCAGCGCTGCTCCGATGTCAGCCGGGGAAGAAAAACACCCCACCCACCCCGAGACGTGGAGACAAGGATAAATAATAATCAACCTAATTCCAATTTAGGGTTTGCCCACTTGTCGCTATCTGACCTGGAACACCAAATGCTGGAACACAAATGCTTGGCTCTCTCAGCTGAATAGGTCCTTAGCTTCTTTATTACATTTGCTCTGGCCCGAGGAATGAAAGGAAATTATCCTGGGGCAAAAGGCTTTTCTCACCAAGCATGCTGTGCAATCCAATGGTCGTGCTGCTAAGGAGCTGATAATAATCGCGCGAGGAATGAAAATGAAACCCTTCTGCTGCTCTTCTTACACTCCCTGAAGGAAATCACTTATCTGCATTGGAAGATCAGCCCAGTCTTTCTCACCTATTTACAGTAAGAAACAAAATCTGCGGGTTGTCAGCCTGATTCACAAGCAGAAGAGATTTAGCAGGACAGGCCTCCTTCTCTAAGCACTTTTAGAAAACACATAAGCTTTATAGTTTTGTAAGCTGTTGGAATAAATATACATATAATGAGGGAGAGGGTCTTGGCTAAGTTTCTTTGGATACGTGCTCTTTCAGCAGTGCTATAACAATAGAAAATGGCTGGGAACAAATAATGTGCTCTTACCTGAAGGCATCCCACCAGTAGGAGAGTTATTGGATGCACTGAAATTCCTTCTGACCCCTCTGTTCCTCAATAAACCTGCACACAACTTCCTCTGGGGATGGGCCAAGTATTGCTCCATTAGTATGCAGCACCACAGTCAGCAGGGCAGGAAAATACACACCAGGAGGAGAGAAAAGAGATGAAAAGCAGCAGGAGCAAAGTAAACGCTTTTAAATTCTGGACAGAAACTTCCCTCCACTGAGATTCCTGCAGGTCTGTGGTGTCATGACAAGATGTAAAATATTCAGAGGTGAGAGGTCCATTTAGTCAGGTTCTGTTTCTGTTTAAAAAATGAAGCCTAGACTGGGAGGCAGGGAAAAATTTTTGTGATGGGGCTAGGAATACAAAAATTGTGACAACGGACACAGAGCAACAATCCTAAAATTTTCTGAAAGTATTTTAATCCATAAAGCTGTTGTGAAAATGATCATTCTGGTTCTCTGTGGTTACATATCCCTGGTGCTTAGCAGTGCTATAGATGCTCCAGTCCGCAATGTTTGTCCTATATACAGCAATATCTTCAGCTCCCAGACACTACCTCACCTGGCAGCCCTGAAGCATTTACATCAGCTTGGGACCTGTCGCCAGACTTTCTCCTTCATGTGCCACTACTGTCTCATCCCTGCCAAAAAACCAGGACACTGTGTTCAACTTACACCTATAAATATCATCTATATGAATTTATTTTTATATAAATTCATTTATTTATGTGAAGGACAGTAGGTTGTTTAGCATCCAGTTTCTCAGGCAGCACAGAGTCACTGATCCACACAGACCCAAATTCAGCCACGTCCTCCTTATGGCCAGGAGGGCAATTAATACACACATTATTGCTCCTGCACAGCAACAGACAGTACCATGATTGCACAGGAGTTTTATTTACTCTTTTAAAAGCATTTTGTTTGCTTATGTATGGTTTTGCTTTTTACTAGTGATAAATACCAAATAACAGTGATAAAAACAAATAATATTTTCTTCTGTATATCCTCTTCCCATTCTGTCAAGCAAGCAAATATGTGAGAAGGCATTGTGACTTTCTGAGACAGAGGTGGCAGCAGCCTGCAATTATTCCTGTTCCTCTTAGCCGTCAACCATTAGAATACCAGCTTCTTTAGGAAATAGTGTGCTGGATGGAGGCAGAAAAGATCCACAGATTTTCTCTTGATATAGTTGATTTACAGAATATATCCCACAGAGTGTCCTCTCAGGGCATCTCAGTCCCCATGGATCAGGACTTTCCTCAAGAGTATTCCTTTCATATGAGTGTTAACTTCATGGTGTCACCTATAGACACTCTCTCTGCTTTAGTCAGGGCTCTCTGTAACAATGCACCAAAAGATGAGCTAAAAGATGATGGGAAACAGCATTCAAATCCTCCCTTATCAACCACAAACAAGGTGTGGTGCGTATGCTAAAAATGCAGTAGCAGGAAAGAGAAGAGTTAACTGTTAAAAAAAAACATGTTAAGTGACACCCAATTAGTGCTAATCTCAATTTTCTCTCTCTTTTTTTTTTCTTTTTTTTCTTTTTTTTTTTTTCTTTTTTTTTTTTTTTTTTTTTTGTCCCCAGGAGCAGTGAAGGTTTTGGGGAGGAAGGGTAAGAGGGGTTAACCTACTGCTAATTGCTTCTTGTTTAGCTAGGTCACTGCAGTTGACCTCATACAAATCTGTGTTGGGTTGACCCTGGCTGGATGTCAGATGCCCACTGAAGCCACTCTTATCACTCCCTTCTCAGCTGCACAGGGGACAGAAAAGATAATGAAGGGATTTAAGGACAAGCAGAGATCACTCATCAATTAACATCATGAGCAGAACAGATTGGACATGGGGAAAATTAATTTGATTTATGGCCAATCAAGTCAGAGTAGAACAGAGAAGTTGAACTAAATCTTAAAAACACCTTTGTAGTATATGAAAGAGATAATTCATGCTATTAATGTATAAAATATTGTGAAATCCAAACTATGTCTTTTGACCACCCCAGCTGGGAACAGTGTCTTATTCATATTCATCTAGTTCCTGGACGAAGTTAAGATAACATCGGGTTCCTTAATGTAAGAATGGAACCATTACCGGCACCACCCTGTTACATGTGAATGCTGACTTCTCTGACAACATCTGGACACCTGGATGGGACTTTTGTCTAACTCTGCACATGTATGGCCCCGGCTCTGCAAGTGAAGGGACACAAAGGAACATTTGGTCATTTCTGCCTCAGGTGGAATAAACTGTACAAGAACTCGCTGTGTGAAGCCGCATTTGTGAACAGGGGAGACTCTGACATTCGGGGGTCAGGTCCATGTGTTCCCCCAGCACCGATCCCGGGTTTGACGCCGCCATTGGCTGTGGTGGTTTTTGTCGATCGAAATTCGGTCTCGCTGACTGTGATATGTAACAGAGTTAATTCATGCTGTATAAGTAGATATATATGTAGGTATAAAATATTGTAAAAGCTATGTGCCAACCTCCCCAGCCAGGAGCAGAGTCCTATTCAAATTATAACTAACTCCGGGCAGCGCTGAGATAGTATTAGGCTTGTTTAACGTCCGAATGGGACCTTCCAGGACCACACACGGTGATTTCCTTGTCTCCTGCACCTGGGAGATAACATCGAGGTCTTCCTGGCCTGTGATTCCAAGAATTTCAGGAGGCTTGGACTCACCCTGATTACATCTGTGGCTTTCAAGAACCGATACCAACATATTACATATGAAAACCAACTCTGCCTGTGCGTTCAGACTTTCCTTGGCAAACCGGGATCTGTCTATAGAAATGGATTTGCAATCGAAGAAGTGAATAGAAAGATGTGGCCATCTATGCCTCAGGCAGAATAAACTGTATATAAACCGGACCCTGGAAGAGTTCAGGGTGAACCTTTGAGGGAAGGCCGTCACTCTGTCGGTCGAACCTCTGGCTTCACCCAGCGTCTGTTCCCGGGCTGACGCTGTCTTGACTGTGGAGGCTGCACGAAATTCTGGTTTTTTGTAATTGACCCCATAAATCGTTGTTAAATTTTTGATAAATTTGGCTATCGATTTGATAATTTATAACACTGACAATTTAATAAATCATTGCTAAATTTTCTTATAAGTTTGGGTCTCAATTTGATCATTTATAACACCTTCCTACTTCACTCCTGATTTTCTCCACCTCCTCCCCACAGTGGCCCAGGTTGATGTGGAATGGGGTTTGAGGTCAGTTCACCATGCATTGTGTCTGCTGCTCCCTCCTCCTCAGGGAGAGGACTCCTCACACTCATTCCCTGCTCCAGTGTTGGTTCTCTCCCATTGGAGATGGACCTCCATGAATTTCTGCAAAGTGAGTCCTTCCCATGGGCTGCAGCTCTTCATGAACTCCTCCAGCATGGGTTCCTTCCACAGGGCGCAGTCCTTTAGGAACAGACTGCTCCAGCATGGATCCCCCATGGGGTCACAGGTCCTGCCAGCAAACCTGCTCCAGGGTGAGTGTCTGTCTCCACAGGTTCCTAGGAATTGACAGGAGCCTGCTCCAGCACAGACTTCCCAAAGGGTCACAGGCTTCTTCAGGCACATCCACCTGATCTTTAATGGGCTGGAGATGGATCTCTGCTCCACTGTGGATCTGTATGGGCTGCTGAGGGACATCTGCTTCACCGTGGTCCGCACCATGCTCTGCAGGGAAATCTGGGCTCCAGCACTGGAGCAACTCCCTCATCTCCTCCTTCACTGACCTGGCTGTCTGCAGGGCTGTTTCTCTCACATGTTCCCACTCCTCTCCAGCTGTAGTTGCTCTTGTGCAGTAACTTATTTCCCCTTCTTATATGCATTATCCAGAGGTGCTACTGCTGTCTCTGATGGGTTCGACCTGAGAGTGTAGCAAACAGGGCATTGTTCTTTTACCCCATTCCAGGCAGACCATCCTGCTATGTGTTCTACCTAATCTTTTGTTTGTTTCCTCAACTGTTTCCCTGCTCATCCATGTCCTTGCAATGCATGTGAGCAGAAGATACATTTAAGATGAAATTTTCCTTTAGACTTCTGAAATACAATATCTAGTGATTGTATCAATAAGTAAAATAATTGCTTCCTGTCTGGAGTGAATCTTTATAAGTGATTAAATGCTCCAGAAATATGACTTCAGATAGAAATCCCAACCCTTCATTATTCCTCACCTCAAAAGTCTTTCTCATATAAGCTTACAACAAAGTGCACAAACGCCAGCAATCTGTCTCTGGTAATAAAAGAAATTCAGGTGAAAAATCAAATACAATTTATTTCTTCAGAATCATAAAATGATATGGTGGGTGCAGCATGGTAGAGCCATGGTAATACATTGTAAGCTTAAAACAACAAATGATATGGTAAAAAAAGTAAAGATGACTTTATTTGGGTTATGGACTCAATGACACCCAAATACCAATAGGCTTGGTTTTGCCAGATGTATTGGTTTTGTATGGCTTGGATTTGGAAGCGGGGGTGGTCTACAGGGGTAGCTTCTGTGAGAAGCTGCTACAAGCTTCCATCATATCTAGCAAAGCCAATCCCTGGTGGCTCCACAGATGGATGTGCTTCTGGCCAAGGCTGGGCCAATTAGAACTGGTGATAATGCCTCTGTGATAGCATGTTTAAGAAGAAACCAAAACAAATGTGATACAGTTGTAATTTCAACCAGAGAAGAGCAGAGTGAGAACACGTGAGAAGAACAACTCTGCAGACACCAAGGTCCATGGAGAAGGAGGGGAGGAGATGCTCCAGGTGCCAGAGCTGAGATTCCTCTGCAGGCCATGGTGATGACCGTGGTGAACAGCTGTGCCCCTGCAGCCCATGGGGATCCATGAGTGAGGAAGGGATCCACCTGCAGCTTGTGGAGGAGTCCCATGCCAGAGCAGGTGGATGCTTGAGAGGAGGTTGTGACCCCATGGGACACCTGTGGAGAGAGGGGCCCCGCTCCCAGGCTGGAGCAGCCTGTCCTTGGAGGACTGCAGTCCATGGAAGAGGGACCCAGGCTGCAGGAGTTTGAGAGGGACTGCTGCCCATGGGATGGACTCACATTGCAGCAGTTCACAGGGAACTGTTGCTTGTGAGGTGGACTCACATTGGAGAAGCTCATGGAGAACTGTTTCCTGTGGGAGGGACCCCACAGTGCATAAGGAGAACAGCTCCCTGGGCATTGGGAGAAGCCATGGGTGATGAACTGACCACAACCCCCATTCCCTATCTCCCTGCACCACTGGGGTAGGAGGTAGAGCTGGAAAGAGAGAGGGGTGTGGGGAAGGTGTTTTTAAGGGCTTGTTTTACTTCTCATTATCCTGATCTGATTTTTTTAATAATAAATTCACTTAATATCTCTAAGCCCAGCCTGTTTTGCCCATGATGGTAATTGATGAGAGCTCTCTCCTGTAGGAGGATAGAAAATAAGAAAATAAAGACAGCGTAGAAAGTAATCTTACCCCTAAGGAGTTGCAGCTGGGCCAATTATCAAAGATTAGGAACAGGCTTGACTTTAACAGGCCACAGCTGTAACCACTGAGAAGAAGAGTGCTATAAAAGAGTGGGGTGGTTGGTTGAGATGTGAACAGGAGTCAGTTGGTTATTTTATGAAGAAGAATGAGTCAGTGCTCTGAGGAGCTGCCTGTGAGCAATGCCAAGGAGGATGAAGCTTTTGTGATAAGGAGACAACAGTATGGAACCCCTGCAATAAGATGACAACACTCTCCCAGTCCTTATCTCAACTCATAAACCCTTTGTTAAATTTTCTCTTTGAAGTGAGTGAGCACCTTTGGTGGGTGCCTGGTATTGGGCCAGCATCAATCCCCAACATCAGATTTGATCACATTTCAGATTTCCAGCTGAATTGCTCTATATACATTACCAAGACTGTGCCTGACTCCAGATGTTAACCCAGTGTACCTAAAATGGAATCTGGCTGGTGGGCAGAATGGGCTGGACTTGGAAATAAAGAGGGCAACTCATTTTTTCCCATCCTTGCTACCCTCCCTCAAGTTATTGTTGCCATTGTTTAGGTGGACAGGCCTCTTTCCCAAAGAAGCAGCAATGTGATAGCTTGCAGAAAACTCTCATGCTCTCCAAACAGTTTTGTTTCCCTTATTAGTCTCTCATATCTGTAGTTTGGCACCTTTGGCTGCCCAGATGCATAACCAGGACTGCACATGTGTGTAAGATTGT
Source organism: Calcarius lapponicus (assembly GCA_039654755.1). Lineage (NCBI taxonomy): Eukaryota > Metazoa > Chordata > Aves > Passeriformes > Fringillidae > Calcarius > Calcarius lapponicus. The sequence goes on along the minus strand of CM077464.1, from coordinate 52,947,955 downwards.
GCCCGGCTGGAGCCCTGCCAAGTAAAAAGCCAGGTAGAGGACCCCCCTCTCATGGAAATGTGGGAGGGGCCATGTGAGCTTGCAGTCAAATGCCTCAGCAGGGCACTGAGTGACGGAGAGGAGGAGCTGCAGAGGCAAAACTCAGTCCCCAAATGCAAGTCTCGTGGAGCACCCATTGATTCCTGCGCATTGTCACTGAAAGCCCACAATCGTGGGCAGTTGCTGCTCCAGAGGAAACATCAGCCCTAAAACCATCCCAGGGCAGCAATAGTTGGGGGCTTGCTGGGTGGGTGCCCCTGGGCACCTTCATCGCACTGCTTCCTGGGTGGCACCACCAACCCTGGGGTCACCCTGGCCACTTCAGCCACCCCTGCTCAAGACAATGGATATCTTTGGTCCCTGCTCAGAGCAAACCTGTGTGTGGATTTAGCCCCTCACAGAGAGGAGGTAGAGCTGACAGCAGCCCATTCTTTCCAGTGTAATTGACTAAAGTGAATTAAATGAATACAGCTCAATTAGCATTACCATCTTCCCGAAGCCAGCTGTTGTGCGACCTATCCATGGCTGGGATGTTCTCCATTTCCCTTGGGAAAATAATGCATTTCTCCTCCAGTGTTTATTAGGTGAGAGGAAGGGGATTATTTGAAGGAGGCCACTGCTTAGGTGAAATCGCTCTGGTAGGCTACATAAAGAACTCTAAAGCACCTGGTCCTGAAGCAAAGTGAATTTCCTGCAGTGCTTCTGGCAGCAAACAGGTTGTTAAATGCTCCCGAGTGTTACCCCTCATTATTTTTGTCATCAGTGTGAATGTGTATTGCTTGCGCAGTGTCGGAACCCAGGAAATTCCTCTGGGTGCCCTGGAGGACTCAAGCGCCGGCCCTCAGAGTCCAAGACCCCTATGCCTTTGATTAAGCCCTTGGAAAAAACAATTACCAACCTTTATATGAAGAATTACAAGCCACAACAGTTTAAGCAGAATGATACTGAATTTGTCACACGGTCAAAAATAGATTTTTTGGGGCTTTTAGAATGGCAGTTCAGGAGGCAAGATGGAGGAATCTGGGTGTGTCCAGCCTTTCTCCTTCCTCTTCTTGGCTTCCATTTTCTGCTGTGATGGTGGCGCTTTTAGATTGGTTTAGAGTAGAAGCTCACTGTCTAACATAGGTGATAGGTATTGGAAAGTAATTGTAAATATTGTACGCATAGTTTTTAGTATAAAGACATAACGCCGCCCCGGGGACAAGCAGAGTGCCTCTGACTGTCTTGCTGAGCAGACCTGGGCTGCCCAGGAGAAAGAATTTTATAGATAAGAAACAATAAACAGCCTTGAGACTGAGAAATTAAAGAGTTCTGACTCCTTCTTCGACTGCCGGGCTGGGAATAGAGACTTTCTAATGTATCTTGGGGTCACTCTGACCAGCTAAAGTCCCAAGAGTGCAGGGCAAGGATTTGTCCATCACCTGTGCAGTTGAAGGCAGCACACAGGTGAGGCAGGGGAGAGCTGTGTGCAGCCAGGAAGGGGCTGATGGCTCCCTCCAGGCTGGGGCTGGCTGTGTCACACCCTCCAGGCTGGTGAGTGCAGCTGCCATGGGACACCTGACCCACGAGGGAGCAGCAAGTGGACCTCAGTGATGGCAGACTGTGGCACCTGCTTGTGGGGCAGGTGGCTTCCTGCCCTGCCTGTGGGCTGGTCACTGCCAGCTCCACTTGTGGCTTTGAAGTGTTTTGTCACTGTTCCTCACAGGCAGCAAAACCACAATTTCATAAAAATGGCAGGAAGGGAGATAAGGGATAAAATCTACCCTAGCTGGTTGGTTCTCAGTAGAGACCTGCCCTGAAAAAGGAACCAGCTAAACCCAACCATTCAAAATTGTGAAATTCTAAGTCCAGGCTGAGTTGCTTTTCAGTGTTTGCTGGGATGCTAGGGGGAAGGGCAACAAAGAGACATCCTGGAGCTAACACTGTCTGGCTCTCAGAGGAAAATACTGATCTAAGCTTATTCAATGTAGTTTGTATTTTCACTAATGTGACTGTATTATGTACACAAGAATACACACTATATTTTAAGAAAACATATCTCTGAGGAGAATTAAAAAAGCATTTACTTAACAAATCATGTTTGTTTCTCAAGTAAGTCTCTGATCTAAGGCAAGGAACCATACATATTTAAACTTGGAAGTTGTTTTTCTATGTATGATTAACACTGATTTCTAATGTATACGGTGTCACTTCAGCTTGCTGCTATCTGCTTCATAACTTACAAGGGAAATTTCAGTGCTATCTACTGGGCTGTGACAGAGACAAAGGAAATTTTAGAGGACAAGTGAAGGTTGCTCTTGAAAACCAGGGCTGTTAATTGGTACTCTGCTCTGTATTGATCTCATTCCTCTGCTCCGGAATTTGACTAAGATCCTATAACCCCAGCTCAGGCAGGTTGCCATTAAAGAGTTTTTTCCAGCAATATTAAACCCTCAGAGGTTCTCATATCCACCTCCTGAAACACCAGAGATGTCCATCCAACAGACTTGCTTTCATTCCATTCCTTGCCATTAAAACTCAGGAATTTGGGCATCCAGCTGATCTATTAAAAATTAGCCAGCATTCCCTGAAAAAACCCACCCATATGGCTTGCAAAGCACCACTTAGTCTTTTTGCACTGTTATGCTTCATTCTGCAGAATTGCTGATGGTGTTGTAGCTTCAAGTTTCTCCACATTAATTGCAATGATATTTCTGAGTCTTTTCCTGCCAAGCAAGCTGCTGGCTTTTTATCACACGTGTTCCAGAAAGAAGCAGTGGATTGCTGTCAGCTGGCTCCCGTCTGGTTTGCCATGGAGGGGAGGGTGAGGTGCACAACACAGGACTTCTGCAGCTGAGGAGAGAAAAAGTATGAGATACATGGGTTACATAAAAGTAAGGGAGTAGGAATAGTTTAAGTAGGAGCTTAAAACCCCACTAACCAAACCCAGGAGCCTCTTTTTATACAATATTGAATGGAGTAGAAACTGTTTCTGTCTCTGGATTCACTGCTGGGCTGAGACTGACTCTAGACTTCCACCTTCCTGTGCCTCAAAGGTGAATCAGAGATAAAAATGCCAGACTCCTATATAAAGTGCTTTGGAACCTGATGATGAAAAACATCCTTTGTGGTGATGTGCCCTATGGGCACATAAAAATGATTTCTGTGGATTGAAAAGGCACTAACATATACGTAACAAATAGGTGAAGTTGCAGTCACAGATAAGTAAAGATCAACAGAGCCCCCACTGTCTTGGCTGAAAAGAGGCACCACATGCAGCCTGCTGGAGCCCAGCCTGCACACAGGTGAGTAATGGATACAGGAGGGTCTTTCAACAGGGACAGAGAAGCCTGTTGATATCTGCAGATAAAGGAAGATCCATGTTGAGGACTGTCACGTTTCTCTCTAGGAGATTATGGGTGCACAAATGCCCACATGTGTGACAAAATGCCTCCTTGGTAGCCCCCCAGTTTCTGGAAGGCCATGGCTGTGTGCTGTACATGGTTTTGTGTGCTGAGCACGTGTAGGACACCAGCAAATTTTGAACCTATGGTGATGCTGTGCCCACACCTATGAAAGGCTGTGTTTACTGGGCATCCAGTGGATGCCTGGTCTGCCACACAACCAAGAAGATGATCCTGGATAAAAGTAAAATGCTGACTTGGCATAGTGTTCTATTTTTTTTGTAATTGGCCAAACAAATAATTGTTACATTTTTGATAAATTTGGCTATTGATTTGATCTTTTATAACAGCTTCATGAGCTGCTCCTCAGAGGGGTGGGCAGAAAGCATTACAGGCAGGGCCATGGCTGTGTGGGCTCACAGCTGCCCCCAGGCAGGTGACCCAGCTCTCTCACAGCCCTTTGGCACCACTGCCAGGCCATCACCAGTGGCATTCAGCCTGCTCATGAAGGGCATGAACCCTGCTCCCCCCTTTGCCTCTCAGGAGCCTCTGTCATGGCAGAGTTGGGTTTTGATTTCAGGGGGAAGGGAGGAGAGCAATTACCATGTGTGAGGTTATCTCCAGCTCCTTTGCATGGAAGTGCTGTGGGGAGCTCCTTGCAGATCAGAGGAAGAGGGGGCTCACCAAAGTACTCTGCAGTACAGCTCATTGGTAGCAAACATTATACAAGCCTCTTTCCAGGGGAGTTGCAGGCAGTCCAGCTTTGTTTGGGAGGAAGGTTTGACAGGACTTGTGTGATGGATGGTGTGGAAAGTTCCCAGGGAACAATTAAAAAGGGGTAAGGGCAGGCAGAGTCTTCTAGCATTTTTCCATTGCTATTTGGGTAACTGGAAGAGCTACTTTTGAAACTCTGAAGCAACCATAAATTCCTGGAGAGAGACAAGATGCTCCAAACATTTTGTTCCTGACAAAAACTGTTCTAAGTTTTGCTCCCTGCAAACAAAAAGTGAGCAAATGCCAAATCAGTCATCCAAGTAACTGTACAGTTCAGTGCTTGTTTTGTGCTGTCTCTTTTGGGCACCTCTTCAGAGGTTTTTTTTTTTTTTCAAATCCTCTTCTTTCCCTGTCTAGCTTGACATTTCTTTAGAACATGTTCATATTCGCTTTGTAAGGCAACAAATTCTGCCTCTCTGTTCTATTTTGTCTCTCCTTTTCCCTTGTGTCTTCTGTGAAGAGCACAGAGAAATTTCTTCCCCCTATTAAGCAGATATTCCTGCACCAGTAATTTCTGTTTTGTCTCAGGCAATCCATCAATCTTGTGTGATTAAAAGGTAATGTCTGTATGAGGCTTGTGTCTCTTTCTACTGAGAAGATTTTTCTATACCAATATATTGAGCAAGGCAAAGTTCTTCCAGCTATCAATAAGAAATGAAGGTTAAAAATTATCCATTTAAACCAGACTTCCAAAAGTAAGTTGAAGGAGCACTAAACAGTTACAGGCGAGAAACTGGCAAGATCACTGTTTGGCAATGCGAGCTGAAATTCTATTAATTTGGCAGCTTTTTGACTAGAAATCAGAAGAGAGTTTTGAGAGTCATGAGAGGAAATCAGGGAGTTTTTTGCTTTTAAAGCTCTTTAAAACTCAGTGGTGCTTCTCCTCCCCTGGAGGTTTATGAGCATGCAGCAACTTCTGTATTTAATAAAGAAAGCAAGCACAGCGGAAAGACTGAAAATCTTTTCCAGGAGCGGTGGGGCTCAATCCTCATGTGATAACAGACCAGAAAATGTGGTTTCTGGAAATAAAGGCTTCAGCATCTTGGTTTGTATAGTCCAAATCCACAATCATGTACCTTGCTTTATCCAGTGCTGAGGTCTAATTTAGAAGCACTCCTCAGTGTCAAGCACTGAACATGGCGTGACTGACACCTCTGGACATCTCCTTGACCTCCCTTGAGAGTGATCTCTCTGGAGGCTGGACAGCCTGGCCAAAATGAGTTTAAGTCCCCTCCAGTGGTAGGAAAGTAGTCAATGCATATGAATGATGTGGAAGAGAAGGTTGCATGGTGTGAATAATCTACTTCCCCTGGTGGAAACAGGATGGTTCTAATCAATATGTTACAGAAAACCAGAGAAACGTCTTTCTTGAAAATGACCAACATATGCCATCTGTGTGACAAGTCTAACTCAAGAGCAGTAAATTGGGAGTCAGTCAGCAGTGTTAAGGATGCCTTGGAAGCTTCTTGGTGGTAATGAAGGTTTCACTGGGAATTAAGGTTTTCAAACTGTGCTTTTCTACCAGGTGTGGGAATGCAAAATTAATGCAGATGCAGTAACCATGGCTCAGTGGAGAGGCTGTGGGCTGAAACTCAGATCTGTTTGCTGTTTTGGGATGTGCTGATTGTGACATGGAAAAATACTTTATTCTAGATTTAGGAAAGTTTAATATTTTTGGCAGTCACAAATCCAGTTTTATCCTTCTGTGCTCCTAACCTTTCTGTGCAGTTAGTTTTCCAGTTTTTGAATCTCCAGGGTCAAAGCTTTTTACCCTCCAGTCTGGAAGCTACTAACAGTCTGCAAGATATCAGAAGGTGATTTGTGGGAAGTGCTATAGTTTAAAAACAAAATTAAAATATTACCAAAGGCATCATGAACAGTCAGAATGGGGAAAATACAAATACTGAACACCCTGAGTTGTATTTGGCTGCAAAGAGAAGCTGCTGTGATAGTGTCTGCACTATCACTATCTTGATTTGTTTCCTAAAAGATGTAAGTTGCTCTGGGTTTGAGGAGCATCACTTTCAGAGCATGCCTTTGTCCCCATCATGCCCAAACTTGTGTTCCTCAACCTGTTCTGCATTTGGAGTCAAAGTTCATCTCATCTCCCCTGACAGCAAATCTGGAGGTGACAGTATGTTCTCTTTTATGCATGAACTCTGTAGTTAAGGCATTACTTCAAGTTGTACAAGAACCAAATTCAAACCCCCATCTGCCCCGAGGAAATGTGAAATCCCATCTCTGACCTTTTGGAAAGCTGTCCTTGCATTCAGGCTCCCAGCAGCTCTCAGCCTCTCCCTCCTACTTCCTAGGGAGTATTTCCATCCCTCCTAAGCCAGGTATGACCTTGCAGCTCACAAGAGAAGGCCCTTGCTTGTGAGGAGGTGGGCACACCTGAGGTCCAGAGTTTGCTCAAATTAAAAGCTCAGCATTTCAGTAATGTTTGCTAACAAGGCTCTAAAGAAAGGCAGAGCATGGAAATGGGGAGCCAAGGCATGAAGTGAACTGGGAAAACCACTTATGGAAGTGATAAACAAACATTCTTCACTTGGAGCCTTTACTGCAAGTGAAGAAAGTGTATTTCCTGTATTTCAGTCTCTTCATTTTAGCTTGGTCAACAACTTGTTTATTAGAACTGAGGAATTAATTATAGTTTAAAAGATCTGTAAATTTATTTTTCTGGCCCACCAGTCTTTGAATCAACTGAGACATCAGGACTAATAGAGGACTACTCATTCCAGGCTGTTTAAGCATTAGTTAGCAGTTGCTTCATAAGCATCAGTCTTCTTTGTATGATAATACAGTCAATTTTAAATACAAAACATGTTTTGACATCTTCTTCTTTCATATTCATATCATTTGATATGACTTTTTTTGATAACGGAAAGCAATGCTGCCTTTTGGTATGTTATTATAGCCTAATTTCTATCCAAAGACAATTCAGCATAACTACTAAGAAAATAAAATTGAATTGCCTAATAAGTACAAAACATAATTTACCCTATTCTAATATAATAAAAGGTAAATATGAAACATTTTAAAAGTAAAAACATAAGCATTTGAATAAAAATGTCATTGGTCTCCGTATTTGAACATATATATATATATATATCTCACATTTTGAGTTAGCAAAAAGTATGAAATACAAGAAACAAGAAACAAAGTACAAATAACAAAGAAACAAGTACAAATAACAAGAAAGTATGAAATACAGCAAAAGTCTTCTGGTGCTGTGGAAGAAATCTCAGAGGATCGCCAACTACTAAGCATCAACTGCTCTTTGGAAAAATGATGAAATACAAATTCAAAGCAGGAACAAAACCTGATAACATTAGCTGAGTTCACTTGCTTTCTCCTTTAAGTGACAGTTAAAATAGATTGTTTAAGTCCCACACACATGAATCACTCCACCCAAGCTCATTTTTCACAACAGGAGGCAGCAAGTTTTCGTGCCTCTGCGGTCGAGGAGGAGGAGGAAGGTGGCAGGCTGCTAACCCTGTCACTGCTGGCTGTTGTTTCACTTCCCTCCCAGCCCTCCCTCACAAACAGCTTCCAGAAAATGTCTCACCTTGCTCTCTACTGCCTTCCCCAGAAGCAGGGCACTTGTGTTTTCTGCCTGGCCTTTCACCTCTCCAAACACACACCTCCCTGCCCTTGTCCTGTTTATGCTTCCCACACATCTCTGGTGATGGACAGGTACTTCTGGGACCAGCAGATAGGTCTGACCACAAATGCTTGAAGGAACCTGAGATTTCCATGGAATGGCAAGTTGCAACAGGTCAGACTTCTTGGACATGCGGGAAAGTGGGACCTACTGGATCTGAAGGGAGAAAACCAGAGAAATGGGGTTTGGCATCCTGGGAAGTGAGGAGATGAAAAGTCAAGCAGCCTTGATATGTTGGTTCACCCCAGGGCAAGAGGCTGTTTACTATGCTGCTCCTTACCTGGGATTTATCCTCTTCTTTCTTCCCTCCCTTCTGTCTGACTCTCAGAGTCACTCCATCATTGCACAACCTGCCCACTTTTTGTACTAAACCAGCCCAGCCCAAATGCAGCACAACTCCCCTGGATGCCTGTGGGAGAGTTTCAAAATGCCACCAAACCACTCACTGCAATTATACCTCCTTCCAGGAACAGGAAGTGAGCTCTGGGGCATTTCCAAGGGCAGCCACGTCCTTCTGCTGCTATGTTATTGTGCACGCAGGTTACCAAATTCCCTATGTCAGCTGCTGCCTCTGAATTATTCCAAGACTGTTTGCCATTCCTTTTGGGTTGTGTTGTTTTGTTTTGGTTTTGTGTTGGTTTTGTTTGTTTTTTTAAAATAAACATTCTGAGTGTAGCATGCTGGCAGCCATCAATATTCAGATCAAATATCACTGTGTGATGTGCTGCCTGGGGGATAAAGAGAAACAGGAGATGACATTGGGTGCTGCTAAAACTTGCTATCTACTGCTTAGCTCCACTGCAAGTCTGATGGCAGAGAACTGACTCAAGGCAGGTTTTTCTGTCTTGACTGAAAGGCATAACTGCAGAATTCTAAAGCCTTGTGACCACGCATATTTTGGGAGTTTAATGCAGAGAAGAGCAGGATTTGCACCCACGTGAAACTGCTTTGAATCTAGGCTTAGGGCATTTTCTGTGAGAAAAGAGTTGATATTTCCTCCTCCTTAATTGTCATGAAAATGAGTCACAGCTTAATTCTGGACCATTTTCTATGCCAGATCAACAGCACAGCGATTCTTTGTTCAGATATCTGAAATGATAAAAACAATGCAAGGATGAGAATATCAGATTTCAGTGCTTAAATCACAGAGATTCTCCTTCCCTCAGTTGGTATTTGAAATGTCTGCATTTCTTCAAGTGCAAAATTAATGAAAGAAAATGTGAACATCTCTCCTTTTGAGATGAGCATGATTTCATTGCAAGTGCTTCATGCATATTTTTGACTTGCCTTTGAGCCTTGCCCAATCACAAAGTTCACTACACTGGAAACTATTTCTCTGTGCAATCAAACCCGGTTAAGTCTAAAGTCTGAGGGTAAAGGCTCTAACCCAGATTTCTAAAAAGATTTGCAAATGTGATTAAAACCAGGCTAGCTTTTCATGGTAAATTATAAAAATTATTTATCTGACAGAGATATTAACCTGAGTACTGCCAGTGATTGCATTGCTGTATTCAGCCCTCTCCTTTGTCTTTTGTCAGAACAATAGGAGCATAGTCACACATTTGACAGTGTCCCACATAGGGTATGTGGGACACAGCCTGATGTGTACTGCACTAGATTTGTGATTCCATAGTGTCCTTAATAAAGCTGCCCTACTTTCCTTGTTGCTGTGATTTTCTAATATTAGAAGTGCTGAGTGCTATCACGTAGCCTCATTAATATTTAAAAAATTATTCTCCTATTACTGAGAGATCCTCATTCATCCACCTTTGGTCATTTGTCCTACACTGAAAGGTGGTGTGTCCTTAAGCATTAGAAGACATGTACGCAGCTGGAACATTATCCTGTGCACTACAGGTGAGACATTGCATGACTGGAAGTTCCCTGCCATAGCCTTCGCTTGGATGAGAAATTAGGAAGTCCTTTCATGGGGGTTTATTTAATAAACCACAGTTGCTGCACCAGTTTCTAAAATGCTAACTGTCCATTTTATTCCTAATGATTAATGCTTGAAGCATGATGATGATACATATACTTATCTGAGCTATTAACATACTTTTGAAGAAACATTCTTCTATTAAATAAAGTTCCTTTGAAGGACATATTTTAATTTCAAGGTGAAGATTAAGCCTTGCTTAAATATTAACAGGGAATTCTGGCATGGAAATTTTATCTGTTTATCTTGAATTGGGAGTCAGTCTTTAGCAATTGTGGTTTCAAAGACCATCTCAAAAGTATAATCTCATTAAAATAGGTGCCTGGTTGCCTGCCTCAGTTTGCAGATTTCATGAGAGTCACTCTCTCCCATTCATTTGGATGTTGGTGACTCAGGCCTGGATACCAGAAATCATTTTACCATTGTGTTCATTTGGGCACACGAGGGCAGGACCTGTTCTGAGCAAGTCAGACACAGGGCAAGGCAGAAAGAGGAAGAGGAAGCAATTAAGCCTGATTTCAAGAAGGAAGTCTCCAGCTTCGAAAAAGCCAAGAAATACCTTTGGCTCTCAGGAGAGAGAGAATAGAAAAACCATCTGATGGTTTCTTTGTTATCAGGAAACCAGTGCTACAAGTTTCTGATCCCCTGAAACACTCGACAGTGCACTCTCCTCACCCCATTGTGGATGGGGACCCGAGGGACCCCAGGAATGGACAGGCCTTCCTCCCCTGACCAGCAGACATTGATGCTTTCCTGAGAATGACAACACTCAGCTTCTTCACTGCAGACATTTCAAAGGTTCAATATTTGCCTGGATTGAAGAAAGAACCTCCAGAAATAACACAAAATAATGGATTTACTATTGCAGATAAAGGAGAAATAGCAGGGAGCCAGGAGCCTGGAAACTGGACTGGACTGAATTTACCCTTTGTGTAATTAAACAAGACATGATTGACCATTATTGATTTAATGAAGCAAGGTCACAGAGCAGGTAATGCAGCCCAGACTTCAACACAATAACATCAGTACATTTGGCAAATCTAAAGCCTGAGATTTAACAGTTTTACTGCCTTAAAGAGCATGATTTTAAGGGAGCAATAGCTGTGCAGAGGCACACCAATATCTGAAAATGTCTGAAAGCAAACTGCACTAACCTTGCTTGTGCTACAGTGCTAGCATGAACCTAGCTAATGGATTTCCTCTATTTTATTTTCTCAATGCATAAAAAGAAAGTTAATGAACTTGCCTTTTTTCAGATTAAAAATAATCCCAGTACCAAACCATAGCTCCGATTCCTTGTGCCATAAATTGAAAATTGAAATGGAAACAAATGAGGAAGGCTGCCTAGGATCATAGGATCATAATTTAGGCTGGCAGGGAGCTCAGTAGATAATGCAGTAAATACCACTGCCTCAGTACATTTCCCTTGCTAGCAGGGAAAGAGAAGGCTGGCATTTCATTGTGTCCAGGAAGCCAACAAATCCAGAGCTTTGGACAGATTATAGGAAAAATACAAGTTTCAATACTGAATATCATTTATATATATATGTATATATATATACATATATATATATATATATATATATACATATATATATATATATATATATGTAAAGACCAGCAGCAGGACATAAGCCTTCATTAGATGAGAGCGCTCTACAGAGAAAATTAGCTGCATTAATCTGTTTTCAAGAAAGAGATTGGGATTCAGTATCAGCACCTGGGATTCAGTATCTTTCTATTAAGCTCAGGACATGGGCTTGTTTCAGCAGGTAGACAGACATTCCTTCCTCCTCTGCCTGAATAACTGAGCTTTTGTTAAACAGCAGCAGGTTTTCCATTGTGAAATGGAACTGATTTGCAGCACCCTGGGAGGCTGTACAAGTCTGCAGTATTTAGCATACCTGACAATTAAAAATTATTCATGCAACAGATATATTTTCCTTTAAAACCTGTTCCATAGCTCTTTCCATTAAGGCTTCTTGCAAGTCACATTGAAATCCCAACTACTTTCTGAGACAGGACAGCTGAGGAGGGATTCCAGTATGGAGCAGTCTTGAGTTACACTCCTTGGCCACTTTTCTAAGAGCACAAGAGCTCTTTATCCCAGTGTGTAGGAAATTGAGCAAGGCAGGCAGGAAAATGGCCTGGCTGAGCACAGATCTGCTCCTCTCACTGAGGAGTAAGAAAGAAATGCACAGGCAGTGGAAGCAGTGGCAGGTGACCTGTGGAAGAGTACAGGGATATGGTTTGAATGTGTAGGGATGGGATCAGGAAAGCCAAGGCAAAGCTGGAACAGGACTTGGCAAGGGACGTGAAGAAAAATGAGAAGGGATTCAATAAGTACTTAGGTCAGAAAATAACGGCTGAGAAGAGTGTACCCTCCTTAGAAGCAAGTGGGGTGAGCTGGTGGCAAGTGATATGGAGAAGGCTGAGGTACTCAATGAATCCTTTACCTCAGCCTTCACTGGCAGTCAGGCTTCCTGCTTCTCTGAAGTCTCTGATCCTCTGGGTGGGTGGAAGAAGAGTCCCTCCCACTAAAAGCAAAGAGCAGGTTCAGGATCACTTGATGAAGCTGAATAATCACAAGTCTGTGGGATTGGATGAAATGCATCCCAGGGTCCTGAGGGAACTGACTGCTGTCACTTTCCATCACGTCTGAAAGGTCACAGCAGTCAGATGAAGTTCCTGGTAACTGGATAAAGGGAAAAATTGCTCCAATTTTTTAAAAAGGTGAGAAAGGAGGATCTAGGAAGCAACAGAGTGATGACTCTCACCCCTGTGCATTGGAAGATCAAGACACATGCTAAGGCATATGGTGTGAGTCTGGAGGAGGCTATAAAGATAATGAGAGGGCTGGAGCACCTCTCCTGTGAAGACAACACTCAGAGAGCTGGAGTTGATCAGCCTGGAGAAGAGAGGGCTTCAGTGAGACCTCTTTGCAGCCTTCTGTTGCATTAAGGGGGTTTATAAAAAAGAGGGAGAGGGACTTTTTGCATGGATAAATAGTGACATCAAAAGGAGCAATGGTTTTAAATTTAAAGAGGGCAGGTTTAGATTAGGTATCTGGGATACCTAATGTGGCTGCCTCATCCCTGGAAGTGTTCAAGGCCAAGTTGGATGGGGCTTTGAGCAACCTGATCTAGTGGAAGGTGTCCCTGGCCATAGTAGGGGTGTTGGAACTGGATGCCCTTTAAGGTGCCTTCCAAGCCAAACCATTTTATGATTCCATGACTTCAGGATAAAAGAGGACTTTTTAAGAAACTGAACTCTTTCAAATCCGACACTGCATGGCCAGGCTTAGACATCTAGAAATGACAACACATGCTCGCTTTCATCCACTCTGGCATGAGTTATAAAGTGATGATTCTCTGCTATTTTCATCCCAAAGTAACATCTCAGATGTCCTGCAAGCAATGTGCAATACAATATTGCTAAAGTAGTAACCATTTTGGCTCCATATTACAGCTATTTGCACAGCACTTAACAAGTGTGATATGACACAAACGACTGCTTAGGCTCCAAAGCGCTTTTCAGAATTAAGAATTTCTGTATGACTCATTCCCACCGTTGTTTTTTTCCCCAGTTAAATAATAATATGACAATCCCCTTCTCTGTGGATCTACTTACATAGTTCAACAACCACAAATTTGCTAAGGTGGCTTAAGGAGCTTTAGCTATTGCTGCCCAGTCCTTGGAATTTGTCCAGGGTTTCTGGAGGCCTGCAAGAAGCCCAGGCAGGGCAGTAAACAGACCAGCCACATAAAGTTGTGGGCAGCAATCATGCCTCCTCTGCAGGCCAGTACCTGGTGCTGTGCTCTAGGTCTGTCTCAGGAGTGGCTGCTTTGCTGAAGGCATGTCAGGGAGTTCATATGCAGTTACAAAGCATGCAACTCATCTGATGATGCAGTGCTTGCACCTTTGCTGGCTCCTGCATCCACCCGTGTTTCTGTCAGGAGGGAATGACTGCTGTGAGCTTTAAGCACCAATTACACCATCATGGGTCCTGGCCGCACCCATGCTATCACAGTCATGTTTTCTGAAAAATACCTTTGCCCAGGATTTTCTCCTGGGAAGCTGAGAAGCCTCAGAGAAAAAGGAAAGCGAATTCTTATCTCATTTGCTTCTCCTGTGTTGTGCTCACATGGTGAATGTGTTTGGAGATTGTTTACCAACAGGTGGTTGTTTCATTGGTCTCATGTGAATTGTTTTGACTCATTGGCCAATAAGGGTCAAGCTGTGTCGAGACTCTGGAAGGAGTCACGAGTTTTTATCATTATCTTTTTAGCCTTCTGTAAGTATCCTTTCTGTATTCTTTTGTATAGTTTAGTTTTGTATTATTTAATATAATATGGTATCATAAAATAATAAATTTGCCTTCTGAGTCAGATTCATCATTCCTTCCTACCATGAGGCACCGTGCAAATACAATACCATGTAGCTGTGTGCCTACTCCCTGCTTTCATCAGGTGATCCCATGTACATCTCTGCTAACAGGTTCTCCACCTGCTTCCTCATGTTACTGAACTGTGATAGACAGGAGCTTAGGAAAGTCAGCCAGGCCAGAACTTTAAATGTGTACCAGCTGAGTGTCCCATTTTGGGCACCTAGTTGTCCTCAAGCACCCAAAAAGACACAACAGAGAACATTGCACTCATTTTCTCTGAGCTTTAATTTCTCCACATTTAAAGTAAGAATACACGCTCTTGTCTTCATAGGATGTCACAGGTCAACAAAGAGTGGAAATTGTGCTTGTTTAGGTCTTCCTCTGTGCCTTAGTGAACAGAGCAGCAATGCTCACAACTATCTTGTTAGTGATGTTGTTTCTGGAAGCTTTGGTGGCTTCCTCACAGCCCAACTACTCTTGGCATACACGTTTTCCAAAGAAAGGCTCTGGAAAGTGGAAGAAATAAATGTAAAAATCATACTAAAAAGGCTCAGAGACCCCAGGCATGGTCACAATTCTCACTGATCAGAAAAGAAGAGGGCTGACTGTATTATGAACCCTTTGCTAGCAATGTGGTCTACTCTAGTTTATTTCTGTTGCATGTTAGACCATTTAATACGACAAATGTTAAAGCAATTTCTGCCTTCAGAACTCTGAGCGGGAACTTCTGTGGATTCTCAGTGGAAATACATTCAAAGAGACACTAAAACAAACTTGCTCTTCACAAGAACAAATTCCTGTCAGCTTGGGAAACTGCCAGTTGTGTGGCATTAGATGTAAAAGAGGACTTGAGCAACTCATCTCAGACATCCTTTCTCGGGCTGCACATTAAAGCTGTGGATGAGTCAGTACAGCTGAGTAGGAGAACCAGACAGGTTTGAATCACCACTTTTTCCCCATCTCTGAAGCAATACTGTTTCCATGCAAATAATTTCAACCTCAGAGTAATAAAAGAAGCCCAGTAGTGGTGATCACTAACCTCATACCCCAGAAGCAATTGACTGGTTAATGAAAATTCACAGCTGTTTCATGTTTAAAGACACTGATCTATGTAAAAGGAAATGAGCTAATTAATCTTAAAATCCTGGAAATTAAGAAGTATCTGAAGAGACAGCAAGCTGCATTTCAGGGTTTCTCTGAAGCTATGTCTTATTCAGCTCTTTCCCTTCATGTTCAGATAGATGTATGAGAGGTTTGGGAAAACACAGCTGAGGAGTCTGACTGGATAAATGTCTAAAAATCTGCAAAAGAGCTGATCTTTAAGTAGAGAGAAGCAAAAAAGAAGCAGTGTGGGTTCCTGGTACTCCATCAGGTGGATCTTATATTTGTCTTGAGTTGAGCAGGCTCTGGAATTGAAAGCTCTGCAATACTTGGGAAGATATGTTCACACATTTGGCAAGTAAATTGAGAATGTTTATTGACTAAGTGCTGTATGTGTGAGACCAACTTTCTGCATTTCACTTATGCTAACAGATAATGCTTATTTAATGCTTGATTGATTTTTTTATATCTTTTATTTATCCTTTTACATCTAGTACTTTCAACCTAAAACTACCTTAATAATAATAAAAAACTAAATACAAAAGCTAAATAAAACATTTTTAGGGAGTTTAGTAGGACAATTTTGAACTTTTGCAAACAACTGTATGAGAATTCTGTAGAAGTGCAATTGAACTGGGATTTCTCATGAAGAGTTGGTAATATACCTACTACAGCCATTGTACAGTGTAGTGACCTGGAGCCACAAGACTCAGCTGAAATAAGTAAAAGATAGAATTGTGACTGCCACATTTTATTAGTTTCCTGCAGGATTCATTACAGAACTTAGAAACAGGAAAAGGATGTATGAGACTTTCACAATTTTGCTTCTTTTTCTATGTGCAACTTTCTTCTAATAACTTACTTCTGTTTCCAGAAGAAAAATCAAGAATGAACAAAACCACTGTCTCCATGTAAGAAATCCCTGGGTGTGTGTTTTCATTGAAGGAAGCTTTAGCAAACTTTAAGAACAAAATGCCGGCACTCTTGCCATGTTTGGAAGAGGGAAGGTATGATACATGGAGTACGAGAGGCTTTGTAGTTCAGTACACTCAACCCAGGGAGCCTTGGTCCTGGTTAGACAGAACCTTCAATGTGAGGCACTTAGTTGTGGTTTTAATCTCTTTTGTTTTACACAAAAAAAGTCTCGCCCAGATTTCTGATTTCAAGTCAGAAGTAACTGGCAGCATCAGTGATGTGGATTTGGGCAAAGATTCTGCTTTCATTCATGTTTGCACTTGCCTACAGCATAGTGAGGACATGCTCTGTATCCTGAAAGGCCGATTGGCCTTCCCTCTCTGGGTGCTCATGAGGACAGGCAAGTGTGGCAATAGGTGGCCCTATTTCACACAATTAATTGAGAAAGATTTGACCCTGCTCAATACAATCAGTCTGCAGTATGGCCCCAAATGTCCCCCCAAAAAATGAGGGGGAACACAAGGCTGCTGCAGATGTGATAATTCAGGTTGCTCACAGGCTGACTTGGCTGCTGGAGTGCTGAGGGCTAGGTGCCATCTG
Organism: Calcarius lapponicus; assembly: GCA_039654755.1. Lineage (NCBI taxonomy): Eukaryota > Metazoa > Chordata > Aves > Passeriformes > Fringillidae > Calcarius > Calcarius lapponicus. Next base: position 52,931,156 of record CM077464.1, on the reverse strand, counting down.
CATCTACCCCGTTTAACAATTCAAAGTTATGTTAACTTACATGGAGAAAAAAGAAATTAAAGTAAAGCAAGGAAAAATTCTTTCTAGGGAAATAGTGTGTGGGTGAGAATCCGTAGTGATGCAGAGTCCCCAGGCAGGTGCAGAAGAGAGCTGCTTTATTGCAAAAACCAGGCCTTTTCAAGCAGTCAGGCCTTTATCAGTTACATAGCTTGAAAGAATAACAAACATAATTCAACCAACCACCATACACCATGATGTGAACACACAGTGGTTATAGAACTTGTTTTTCTACCCCTAATTCAGCTGAGTCTCTTTCCCATAGTCCTTTTCTACTTAGCCAAAGTAACTGGCCTGATCCATGATTTTACAAGGCCTTCCTTTTGTAAAGTTTTACTTATTGCTAACAACAGTGAACATAGCAGAATGTAATAATTTCATTGCCTAGTCCTCAATTCCTGGTTTGAAATGCATTACTGAATATTTCCCAAAACAAGGACCTTACATAGAACTTCATAAACTGCCTGGTGCCTGCTAAAATAAAAGCTATATATTGACTAAATAGGCATCTACTTCTCTTCAACCATCATGTATTTAGCCTGTTTCTGTAGCCTAGCTACTTTTCCAGTTTTTTTTATTATGCACAGACAAGTAATTAAGACAGATATTCCAAATTTTCATCCTGGGAACAACCCCTATCAGCAGGTTCGAATGTTTGATGGAGAGCCCAAAAGTAGTCTTTGTATTTTAAATAAAGGTAATATCCCTGTGGTTCTCTCACAAATAGATCTGGATTGTATTTCAATTGTCAGAAGCCAAAGAGTATCCACCTCCTTCCCTTCAGTGCTAATAGGGCATGGAAAGCAAAACATGTTTAACTTGCATCAAGCCTCTCAGTGTCTCTGCTTTTTGTAATAAAGAAGTGCTGTGAGATGGTGGCAGGAAAAAAACACCACCCCACTTCCTTACAGAGTATGAGAGAAGAGTGCTGCCTTCCAAGCCTAGTTTTTTTGAACATGTGTGGATTATATTTCCAACATTGTCCCTGGCACATTTCCAGGAGTCTCATATAGGAAAGATTTTTAATTTCTTTTGTCTTACTTTCCTTTTCCCTTTACTTTCTTCTCATTCCTTCCTCTCTTTCCTTCCTTCCCCTTCTCTTCCTTTCTCCTAGGAACTGGTAAAGAACACAATATGTGGAAAAACGTCTTTATTCTTATATTCTAACTGGAAGCAGGATGTTTTGTAGTTTTTCTGTTAAAGAGTCAGATAGGCAGCGAGGTAACTGTGGCACTCACAAGAGCTGCTCTGCTCCTACCTGGCTGATCTGTGTACAGACAGGGCAGAGATTCACCTCTGTGGGAACAAGGTCTGCACAGACCTGCATGAGGCCAATGGCACCACAGTCCTCACCTGCTCCCAGGCCCACCTGCATCCTCCAGACTGGAGGGAGGGTGGCTCTGGAGGCCCAGCATTCAGCCCAGACAGCGATGAGCAGGAGCTGGCACATGGTACCATGCCAGTGGTGCTGGAAGGTTTCCTCTCCTGGAAGAGTTTTTACAAGGGCATGTAGTCATAGGACAAGGGGCAATGGTTTTAAATTGAGAGAAGGTGGGTTTAGATTCGACATTAGGAAGAAATTCTGCACTTTGAGAGTGGTGAGGCACTGGAACAGGCTGCCCAGAGAAGTTGTGGCTGTTCCCTCTCTGGAGGCATTCAAGGCCAGGTTGGATGGGGCTTTGAGCAACCTGATGTAGTGGAAGGTGATCCTGCCCATGGCAGGGGGGCTGGAACTAGATGCCCTTTAAGGTCTTTTGCAACTGAACCCATTCTATAATTTTATGATTCTATGATTTGATATGTTGCAAGCTTTGTACCTGCTTATGAAATCCCTGACACGCCTTCAGCAAACCTGGCATTCCTGAGACAGACCTAGAGCACAGCACCAAGTATTGGGTCTGCAAAGGAGGCATGATTCCTGCCCACAAGAAATTTAACTTTATGTGTCTGTTTACTGCCCTCCCTGGGCTTCTTGCACGCCTCCAGAGACTCTGGACAAATGCTGTGGACTGAGCAACAGTAGCTAAAGCTTCCTAAGCTGCCTTAGCAAATTCGTGGTTTTTGAACTATGTAAGTAGACCCATGGAGAAGGCGATTGTCATATTCACGCTTTGCTAGGAAAAAAAAGGAGAACCGATGTCCCAGTAAAGCTGAAGAGCCTTGGTATTTCTAAGGGAAATGAATGAACAACAGTCCAGTGTGGGATGGGTTGTGGAGATATTGGCCGGGCATCCTGGGCGAGTGGATGTGGTGGGAAGCACAGGTGGTGGAGCTGGAATCCGACCCCGTGCACTTTTAGGGGTTCAGGGCAGCTCCCCTCGTGCTCTGGGACATCTCCGTTCTGGAGGACCGTCCCAGGAGGAGACGGACCGCAGGGGATGGGCACGCCAGTCTGCCGCAGTTGCTCTCCCAGCTCTCCTGTGCCTTCACTGGGGCGTGACTCCGACGGCTCCCCATCGCCACGACCCCTCAGAGGCTCTCCCGTGGGGGAAGAGGTGGGGGAAGGAGGGAAGCCTCCGGAGATGCCCCGATACCGACCCGCCGGGCGGACGGCACGCCCCGGCGGTGCCACGGAGCGCACCTGTGGGCGATGTCGGCACCGCATCCCCGCATCCCGGGCCGCTCCGCTCCCGCCGCTGCCAGGGCGCGCCCCGCGGCGCCGGTGCCGGCAGCGGGGCGGTGCCGGGGCGGGCGGCCGCCAATGGTGCGGCGGGGGCGGTGCGGGCGGTGCAGGAACACCCGGGAGGTGACAGCGACGCGCCGCCCTCCCGGCGGCGAGCGGGCGCCGGCGAACATGGCAGAGGAGCGGCGCTGAGCCCGCGCCGCCGCCCGGGGAAGGGCGGTCGCCCCTGCGCGCCCCGCGTCCGCCGAAGGGAGCGCAGCGCCGGCGCCGCCGCGGGGCTCTGTGTGATGGTGGGGGCATGGCGGGGCAGCCGGCGGCCGCGGCGCTGCTGAGGCGGGGGGCGGCTGGTCCCGGCCCCGGCGGCGGCAGCAGTATAGCAGCAGCGGTATCGAGCGGGGGCTGCCTCCCTCTCCCCGCTGAGAGAAGGAGGGAGCGCCTCGCCTCGCCGTGCCAGCCGCCTCGCCGCCGCCATGCTGCCCGGGGTGGGGGTGTTCGGCACCGGGCTGACGGCGCGGGTGATCGTGCCGCTGCTGAAGGCGGAGGGCTTCGCCGTGAAGGCGCTGTGGGGCCGCACGCCCGAGGAGGCGGAGGAGCTGGCCAAGGAGATGAGCGTCCCCTTCTACACCAGCCGCATCGACGAGGTGCTGCTGCACCAGGACGTCGACCTGGTCTGCGTCAACCTGCCGCCGCCGCTCACCCGGCAGGTCGCCGTCAAGACTCTGGGTGAGTGCGGGCGGCCGGGGGGCGACCCCGCCTCGGGCTCGGGATTCGCGCTCGCCTCGGGCTGAATGGATTTGACTCTCCCCCCTCAGCGCGGAGTTTTGCCTTGGCTTTACTCTTCAGCCCTCCTCCCTATGCCCCGTGTCTCCGGAGAGGGGCTGGCCGAGCCGCGGCTGCAGGCCGAGGACCGGCGGGGCGCGGGGGATGGCGCTGCGGCAGCCCGGTGTGACATCCCGTATCCCCGCTCCTCGCCGGCGAGGTCCCTCCACACCGGGGACCCGCCCCTCCGCGATGCTCGGGCAAGCCTGTGCAGGGCTGGGCCTGACACCCGAGGGTGCGGGAGGAGGGAGCAGGTGTCGCCCGTGTCGTGGTAGAAAGGAGAAAGTCGCGGTAAAAGGGAGGAAATAACCATCTCGCCCGCCGGTTCCCATCCGCGCCGGGCAGGGGAGCGGGGATCCGAGCGTCGCGCCCGCGCTGCTCGGGGGGGCGCGGGTGTCCGCGCTGCTCCCGGGACCCCAGCTGCGAGCCAGACAGGGAGGCAGGAAGCGGTGACAGCAGAGGAAACGCTTAGCGAAGCTCACGTACAAAGGGAAGGAGGGACTGAAAAAGTAGGCATGCACTGTGGTGAGCTGCTCTGGTTTCAGACGTGCGAAAGCGGGCCGCATCTCGCTTTCTCCTGTGTGAGCGCAAGTCTGGGCTTTACTCTGCCGCCTTCGGGATCTCTGGTCCTCGGACACTGGCTTTCCAATGGATTTAAGTGGAAGCACCCTCTGCAGTAAGGGAATTTTAATTTGTCCCCTCAAATATAGGTGACAAAAGGTGAAAAGGAGAGGAAAGGGCTGTGAGGTGTTGTCGCAGAGAGCGTGGAGGTTTATGAGCCAGGGTGATCGCTATCGCTCTCAGACTCATAAATGCGTGTGGTGTGTTGTAGTGGGTAAATTGCTACTAGCATACTCATTAGAATTAGTCACCGTTCAAATGCTGCTAATATTGAAGTCAGCTAGTGTTTTCAACATTTGAAATTATGCAATTAAGGAAATTAAGTCAGTACCTAAAGAAAAAATCCTGCCTCAAGAACAGCGTAGGCATTTGTCTGGAATCTTTGCTCAGTGTTACTTTCTGTACTTGGAAATGCTTGTTCTTTGAGTCAGAACAGTTGCTTTTCTTTCATAATACACTTGACTTTTTCCTGAAGATGCTACACTTGCACCAGAAGCCTGACTTGCTGCCAGAATGATATATGAGTGAATTTGCAATGTAGAAGTACATATCCCACAAAACACATATAAAGGACAGTATAAGGTAACAAAGTTCTACGTTTGACACACATGAATTTGGAGGCAATTGTGTCAGTTTTCCTGTGACACACTCTTCCTGCAGGTGTTGCTCATGGAAGTGTCCAGGCTTGCTTTGTGCTCTTAGAGGTAGAGTCCCATGAGATTTCAGGCAGACACAAGGCACCTGTTAGAAAAACATCATTTCTGAAATAATAAGGAAACACAATGGTTATGCTTTCTCTCAGAGGGCCAGACACGTATCTAGCATAATAAAGTAATAAGGTTTTGTCCTTCTCTTGAATATTTGCAGAATAAATAAGAAAAAAAGTCTGTTCTCAAACACGAGTTGAATTTATGAATGATTCTATGAATTGATGTAGCTGAGATGTTAATGGTAACTTGCTGATGCAATCTGCTAGCAACAGACCAGAGCAGGAAAAAAGGTGTTTTCTCCGTGTTTATTAGAACATCACCATTCTTGGTTCCCTTTCACCTCTAGTTAAAGGGGTTCCTCCCTTTCCCCAACAGGCATTATTTGTATGTTGTAGGGGTAATAAAGTTTGTGTAAAAATGCATGGAATGGTTATTAAACAAACTAAACAGGTTACAAGATGATAATGTGCAACATCTGATATTTTTTTAAATAGTGTTTTACTTAAAAAAATTATTACAGAATTATGTCTTGGACTACAGGTAACTCCTCTCACAGTTATCTCAGAGATAAATTTTCATAATTTTTTTTTTTAATACAGTCATTGGGTCTATAACAATGAAAGTTCTTGCATGTTCTTATGGGTGTGAACAGCAAGCCAGAGCAGCAGTTCCCAAACTGCTGAGAGGAATAACTCTCCTGGCAGCTCTGTCTCCTGGTCCTGCTTGCCCTTCATGGCTTGGAAGCTGCTATGCCCTGGAGTGATTATTTTGCTTTAATCAATGGGTTTTCTGGTTTGTGGGAGAGACTGCAATTAAGTGGGAGGTTCAGAAGTCTCTGGTAAACAGGGTAATGTTGTATAGGCTGAGGAAAGCAAACAATGGAAAAACATTCCTTACTCTTGAAATTTCACACAAAAAATATTATGTAGCAGCTAGTGATAGGACATAGATGGGGATACCAGAGCTTTACAGATGGAGATTTCAGGAGGTCTAAACATGATGTCCTGCATTGCAGTAGAAGAGGTTGAGAAATCATAAGTTGCTTGTTAATAACATGCGTATCTGGCTTCTCTATTACAGAATGAATGTCTGGCCTGGGAAGAGACAGGGACCAACTTTTCTCTGCTACCCATGTTTTATTTTAAATGGTCTTATTTCCCAAAGCTGTGTTCTCATTCGGTGAAGTTCCATTATTAAAAAGTGAAAGCCCAAGGAAGCAGTCAGTGGTGTTTCCATCGCTCATCTAGAGCTGAGTTTACCCTGTGAATTTGCAGCACATTAAGTCCTGGCCTATTCCTGATGCAGACTCCAGAGGTGAAGGTGGGGTGAAACAGGTGTCCCCACAGCTGTGTTTAACTCTGGCCACTCGGCAGGAAGGACTCAGTTGTTTTGTTTTCACTGATGCACATGGAGATGTGTTGCTGCTTGAAGTGTGTTTTTAGCCCATCAACTTCTGTTCAAACAGAAATGTATGAATATATGCCCCAGCTGAGGAAGTCCCCAAAAGGTGCCTTCCTGGCAGCTGTTGAGGGGAGAAAATGGGAGAAATAAAGCTTCAAACTTGCCCTGTTAGCTTTTCCTCTAAACCTCTGCTGCCCATCTCTATTAGAAACAGGTTCCTGAGCTGCATCTGACTCTGTGGTATTTTTTTTTAGGAGTAGGATCAGTGTTGGGCAAGTCTTTGGAACCAACTGAGAAATCAAGAGAGAATTGGAAACCAGGCTTGTTTGAACAATGACCAAAAGCACAAATAAAACCGGCAATGTTTTATGTGAAATACGCTGATGACCTCTGTTTGACCTCTGTTACTTCTGGATAAAAAAGAATCAAATTTCTTGTTTGCTTCTAAAAAATGGGCCTGATTGACCCTTTTCCCCTTTCTTGCCCCTGGTCTGTCCTGCTCACTTAAAAGCTCTTTTTATTATTGCTTTATATTTGCTCCCTGGAGCATAATACAAAACTGATATCCTGACTGACTTGCTGCTTGGTGGTGAAGAAAGATCAGTGGGTGAATATTAAGGTAAGCATTGAGAATAATGCTGCTGTTGAATAGGGGTGGTTTCGCTTCTCACTGAACTGAAGCATTCAGTGTGTTTGCTAGAAGTTGTCCTCTTTTCCCCTCCCTGCATGCTTCAGTAATACAGTCATATCCCAAGCCTGATCAGGCAGGGGAGAAGTGTTTGCATAGAGGAATGAAATATGTCACCTATTGAGTGCCTATTTGTGCCCAGCATCAGAAGAGCTGTGCTGGTACAGACAGGATGATTTGAGCCTCCACCTAGTTCAAAACTGTCAGCACATGACTTTTCCCAGTGTAATCCCTCCTCAGACAATTAGATATGACATTCTTCAGATCCTGACTGAAACACTTGCTTTGTGAGACTGAGTAGCTGCCACATCAGGTGATTTACTGCATGTGGTTCTGAGAAGATCTTGGTGACATTTCATCTTGAAGGCACAGATGTTTCTATGTGCTTGGTCCTCTTGGTGTTTGCCTCAAGTCAGCTTGGATAAAGAGAACTTATTCCTGAGCTCCACATATAGTGTTTCTGGGGAGCAAATGTTTTGCTTTTGAGAAGACTCAAGTACCAGATGTTTAGCATATCTCTGGAGATGTTATCCTCGATTCTATTTACAGTTGTTTTGCTTACTCTTTCATCCCAAGTTAAGGACAGGAACACTGAGCCCTGTGTTGAGTATTTACTGCATGTGTTTGCAGCCATGTCTATGTAGTATTAGTTTTTAAAATGTTTGTTGTAATAGTTCATGGTAGGAGTCCATTCTGCCTGGGGACTACACAGAGTATGATTTTCCCAGCCCTCCAGAAGCTGCTCCCCTTAAGGAGCACTTAAAGTGTTTTGCTGGTTGGTAGTTCTTCTATACTTGATCGTAGTCATGAGGGAGCATCTTTATTTAGAGAGGAACATAAATAGTACTGCTCAGGTCCTTACCTTCCCACCCCTTCACGGGAAGCACTGGCACCACACAGGCGTGCAGTATAGGCCTGCTGTCCAAAATGTGTGTGTGAGAACTCCTTGTCAAAGCACTGACAATATTATTGCTGCATCTATCTCTGAGGTGGGAGGAACATCAAGCTGCAGTGAAGTAATTTACAGATCTGATGCAATCTCTAATTAATTTCTACACTCCTCTGCACCCATGCAAAGCAGGCAGAAGTTAGGGTTGTAGCAGTGGATAAAACTCAGTCCAGAGTTTATAAAGCATTAGTATTCTTGGGTAAGAGATGCCCTATTAAGGGAAAACATTATCATGACTATTTATTATTAATAGCAATGTAATTTCTGTCCTGTAATATTGAGTTTAAATTTAACCTAACAGCAGTGACTTTCAGCAGAACAGCTCCTTTCAGCTCCTGTGCTTGGGAAGGCAGATGACTTTGCGACATATTAAATGTGAATTATGGTCATCTTAGTGCAAAAGAAGTCAGATGAAGTGCTGTCTATCTTTAATCAGCACAGCTAGCAAAGGCTGTGATGCCTTTTTTTTACATTTATTGTAAAGGCAGTCCAAAGAGCCTGCTGGCAGTCGGCTGGATGTCATCTTTCTACTCAAGTGAGGAAGGTATAGCACAGAAAATGGCATCTAACTCTTCCATTGACCTTTTCCTCTCAGTACAGCAGACCTTTAATGCCAGTATTATTCCTGTAAAATTCCTTCAGAGATATTGGGCCTCTGAGACAGTTGAGGTAAAAAGACCGGTGTTCAGGTTTAAAAACAAAACTAATAAAATAATAATAATAAAAAACCAGAAAACCCCCCACCTCTTGTTTCCTTCATGACCTTCAAATCAAAGGTGTGTTTTCATTTTTTTTTCCCAATTGCTCTCTTCTGTATGAAAGTAGCCACCAGTTCTATTGTTACCCTGGTAGGTGGGTTGGGAGCCCAGAATGGACCACACTTGGAATACTGGGGCACTGAGCTCCTGCTGTAATGACACACTCTGATTTGCCTAGCCTAAAAACTAGCCACTTGTGATGGAAGAGGTTTTTTTAAACAGTGCTAGATAGGAAGATCCTACTGCAATCCGGTTTCTAGTCAGGTCAGTGTGTCTTGCTGCATTTTTTCCCTACTTAAACAGAGTGCTTGGCCTTGGGGATCCCAGGACGGTGTCTCCAGACCAGTGTGGGCAACTGAAGTGGGTTGGGCTGAATCTCCTCAGGATGCCTGCAGGTGTAGCCTTGGCTCATCCAGCTGGAGGAGGGCAGATGTGGAAACCAGCATCTCTTGAGTTTGGAAGGTTACTGTCTGCTGTCAGATTTCACTGTGCACCGTAGGTGACTTGGTTGAAACAAATGGCAACCCAGGCCCTCAACAGCCCCCCTTCTTCCTGCAATTTAAATGGCAAAATGTGCCAGAGCACAGACACCCTTCTTCCATCTGCTTGACTGCTGGGGGCTTGGACCTTTGGCATAGTGAAGTGAAGAAAATGTGAGCAATGCTGACCTCTGCCAGTGTTTGATTTGATCTGTCATGCTTTGTTAGGCAGAGCCCATAGTCAGGGCTGATACTTGGAAGAGAAATCTTTCTTTTAATACATGTGTCAGGGCTGCTGCTGTCTGTTTTTCTTTTTTTTGGTAAATTTTTATGTAGGCAAGTCCTTATGACCTTTATCATTTCAGTGTGCTTTGAAGACTATTTTTGTGCTATTCTGCTCTTACATCTCTTACATTGTGTTAGCAATGGTAGTAAATGCAGCTTTTTTTTTTTTTCTTTACTGTCACTTGTGCTGGAAAAACTCATCTGTTCAAAGACTGGTGCACATCAGGGCTGTGTCCAGCACAGGTCCTCCCAGGGCACCCTTGTCAGTGCTAACAGTGACAAGCCAGCATTAACACCACAATAATATCTTGATTTGGTCTTACAAACAGGTAAGAGGTAAGTAGCTCTCTGAGGCATGGCTTCTGGTGTGGCTGAGGAAGACTTGACTAGTGTGAGTTAAGTAAAAAAGGGCTGGAAGTAGTAAAATATCCCCCATGAATGAAGCAGGTGTTGGTACTGAAGGTGTAGAGTGCATGTCTAGCCTTGTGGCTGTGCTAGTGAGGATCTCTTTCTGTTTTTCACTTGATGGCACAGTTTGTACACTGAATATCACATAGACAATATCTTGTGCAGCTGTTTTTTGAATTTTTGTTAAAATGACACATCTGTGCTGTTGCACAAACAGAAAACGTGCCACAGCTTGATTCTATGAGAAGATATGAGAAGGTATTGATAAAAGGTGTATTTATGCTGCTAGAGCTGCCCAGGCTAAGTATTGTAATTAAGTTGTAGAGTAAATTATTGCACTCGGCTCACATGGGAAACATCAGAAGACAGATTTTATTATTGTTGTTGTTGTTCTTTCTTGCATTGCTTTGTGCCTTCATTCTTGACAGACAGTGGCCACTGTGATGGCCTGCTGTGGTACTGAGCTATCTGATCCCTCTGTGACTTTGTCTTGTTGCTTGGTTTTAGAGACTTGAGTTGTTGAGTGTTCAGTGTGCAGGTAGATAAAAGGAAGGATTTGCAAGCTGCTTCTGTTGTTCCAGATTTTGAAAGAATATTAAATAATAAATAAAGGAAGAATATGTAGGTAAATGCAGAGAAGGGAAAATACGTTGAACAAATAAAATGACTGGATTTTCAAGCTTCCCATAGTTGGCTCTTTTCTCTCTTTTGTTTGTTTGTGTGTTTTTTGTTTCTTTTCTTAAAGCCCTCTCATGCCTGAGGTGACAGTTTTGCTGTATGCTCCAGACATGGATAGTTGAGCAGAACCCCTGATGGAGGCAGAGTAAAAGCTCTGCAAGATACTAAACGTGTTCTATCTGCTTTTGTTTGAAAACTAGGTAAATTGTGTTGGAGCATATTGCAACTTACTGTCCCTTTCTTCTTATGTGCAATAGATTTGGCCTATTTTGCTGTAGTGATGACAGAGCACTAGGAGGGAAAATGGAGTTAAATTTCCAGGATGGCCAAGATAGGTGTTTTTCACAGGCCGCTGCAGTGCAACAACCCCCTCCACTGTTAATATCTGTTTGCCACAGCACTATTTCTAGTGGCTATGAATTGTTCTTGTTGCTTCAAACCACCGAAGCAAAAGTGTTTACCCTACTGCTTTTTGTTTATTTTCCATGTAACAAACTCTGAGCTCCTGAGAGTGAGCTCAGTGACTTCATTTGCAAGGTCAGCATGCATGTAGGTAACAAAACCACACGCCTTAAAAAAACTATTTCAGGTCTTAAGTCTTGATTTAAACAAATTTATTTAAATAACTATATAATTAAAGAGGGACAATCCCTTGTGTAGGTTTCCCAAATTGATTTAAGGCCTGGTCTGCACGTGGATTTTTGTACCAGTGTAATTTTGACTGCAAGGGGTATGATTTCTTTAATGCAGTAATTGCTGTGTGGTCATTGGAAGTCCAACTAGTGTGATTTGGCATGAGCACTGTTCTGCCAGCACAGTGGCACCTGTCTGTGGTACAGGTTATTCCTGCTCCTGTGCAGGCATAAATAGTCAGTTGCACGCATCTTTTGAGTGTTCAGCTGGCACTGGTGTATCTGTGTTACAGGTATAGTCCAGCTGTAGGTGTGTGGGTGTGGCTGTGCTCTGCATAAAGATGGGTCATGGACACTGTGAGAAATTCAGTTCAGCTTTTGGGTCACTGTGAGTTTGGAGACCTTTGAACTAAAGTCTCCAAAAGGTCTCCAAACTTCTGTGCTTGTTCAGGAACTGGCTATGCTGAAAATGGGGTGAAGAGCAGAGGAGGTTGAACCTTGCTGCCCTGCACAGCTGGCCATGACCACCCATGTCAGACAAGGCTCATCCACCTGGCAAGTGTAAGTGTAATTGTCCTTGGGTGCTGTGGGTGCCTGGGATAGCTGCACTTCCAGGTGGTGGAACTGGCATCCAAGATATCATAAACACCAGATCTAAACACCAGAACATACAGGTCTGATTTGCAGAATAGCAGGAGTTTTAGGGAATTGTGGAGGCTGAGGGTTTATCCCTTTTCTCCCTTGGAAACAGGCCATAGCATGCTTTGTTTTAGCATAGCCAGGGCAAATGTTACAAGTTTGACTTCTGCGTGAAGAGCACAGAAAATGAGAACATGAGCAACTTGCTTGGTAGTAATGTAAGAGTAAACATAGTGATTTAACACTGGGAGTAAAATTGCTTCTGTCATTTGCTACTGTGCTAGAGTTTATCTCAGGGTGAAAACTGGTGCCTTCAATTCTATCACAGCAGCAGTCACAGCTTTAGTGAAGCAGATGGAAGTGAAAAAAAGGCAGCACCTTTGTTTTGCATTCTGATGTTTCCATGGCTTTTATCAGCAATAAAGACCCTTGTTTTGGCACTTCCTTGCAGTGAATGTTTGGCTGTCTTCAGCTATTCCAACTGGCAATTTTTTGCCAGGAAATGCCCAGAAGGGAGGGCATGGTTGAATTAAATACTGTTTCTAGGTTACTGGGCTTCACATGGCTAATGAGAAGCTTTAATATAGAGAGCTTTTCAAAATCCAAAGAGTCAAGCAAGGAGAGAGAACTGTAAAATAGCAATTACCCTTGCTGTGCTGGAGTGATGTTGCTTAATAATGTGAAACTAAGGGCTGGGTTCAGTACTCCACATTCTTTCTCTTGGTGTCTGTACATATAGTTTCATATATGTATAAAATCTAAAATAACCCGTTAAAGTGAAAAATATATAAATTAAAAATTCCTGGAAGTCCCTCCCCTTCCTTCACTTCCTCAGCCCATAAAAGACAATGCAACTGTTAGTGTTTCACGTGGGGATAGGAAAGGGGAAAGAAAATAGCTGGGAGAACATCTGAAACAATTGCAGCTAAGCTTGTGTGCATCAAAATAAATTCCAGAAATGTGCCTGAAAGTTGTATGTAAAAGCTTTGATTTTGATCGTGCTTGCTCCACTGAAAATGCAATTAAAGCTCTACTGGATCAAAGGAAATAGTTGAAATTTATGATGACATTATTGAGAGCACATTGTGGCCCAAAAGAAAAACCAAATGTGCCTCAGAGAGAGGGGCCTGGTCTTGCAGATCTGTGTCCTCTCAGCAAAGACATCTCAGCAAAGACATTTAGGAAATGATTGGTGGGAGTCTTGGGACACAGTTCTGCAAACTTTTGATTACAAGTAGTCTTCTTGAAGACAAAAATCACTGATTCCTTCTAGAAAATATTTGTAAGGCACAGTAATTCATGTAGGTAGGAATTTGCTTGCAAACAGCTTTTGTACCAGTTTATCAAAAAAATCTGAAGATATAGCTACCTCTCTGCAGTTCTATAGCTCTATATAGTTGTGTCTGTATAGCCTATTATGGCAACACGTCTGCAGGAATGAAAAATAAGATGGAAAATACTTGGAGCAGAGGTGCACAGGTACCTTAGCCATAGCCTACAAAAATCTGTCACTAAATGAGTGTGACACAGCTTGCAGAACTCTTTTGTGACTTGCTGCTTGCCTTGAAGGAACTTGACAGTTTAGTGCTGGGAAGGATGCTTTGTGGTTAAACAGTATGAGATGCTTTGATAAAGACTTTCTTCTCAGGCAGAGTGCTAAGCAACACTCCCTGAGACTAGTTTGTGGATACAGTGTTATCTGAATGCATGAGAGGGTGTCCTGAATTTTAAATTCATGTTACTGAAGAATTCTGTTTAAAAATCTATGTCATGAGATGCTTGTTTTGTAGGGGTGGCATCTTTGCTAAACTGCCCAAAGTATGTGTGGACATGGCCTGTGACTATTGGTGTAGCTTGAGAGAACCATGGACCTGAAATGTAATTCTGAATATAATTTTTACTCTGCCACATAGCTATTAGGAAAAAATACTTTGATGCATTTTATGCCTGAAATGAGGAAATTGTGTTCACAAGCCATCTTGCTTCGATCTCATGAATGCTGTTCTGTTTGCTTGTGAGATTTGATGCTGTCTAGCAGACTTATTCATGCTTTTGATTATAGTGCTGTCTCTCAGCTTGTCATATGAATTTAATTGTGATGGTACTGTGGTTGTTGTTGTTTGAAATTACAGATTTGTTCACGTAGGTGAAGATGGTCCTTCACAAGGCCTGATGATGTGCACAGATGTTTTGGCAGTTGCTGAGACCACACCTGCTTCCATCTGTGTGCAAAGAGACCTGACCCTTTACATGTCAGGTGGGAATAAAATTGTTCCACTATACCCTTGTTGTGTTTTTGGTGACACTCCTGTTTGCTCTGAGCAAGAGTGGTCTGATGAGAATTAAGCCTGTCCTGAGAATTGCTGTCCTGAGCTTCCATTTTTTGTAACACAGGTTGTGTGTTTTAGATTGCACTTACCTGCCTTCCTGAAAGTGGTTTCATCTTCCAGGATGCCCAAAACTACAGACAGGGATGAGGGGGCATAGGGAAATGAAGAGACTGGCTGAAGTTTGTGTGGAAGCTGGTGGCAGGAGCAGAAGATGAGGCCTCTGAGCTCTGCTCTTCTCTTTCACTGTGGAACTGCTGCAGCTGAATGCTGTTGAGAGGATGATCATCACAGGAAGCACATCTGAGCTGCTGGAGGAGGACCAGTTGCTGTCACTCTGGTCCAGGCTTTTCCCTGGTTGGTTGTGCAGGGACTTTAAAATCAGGTTGGGAAGAGAGGGTTGGGGAGAGTGCAGAGTAATTTGGTTCACAGCGCAGATTAACCTCTACTGCTGTTCTTGTTGGTGTCCCTTTTTAATGTATACAGGGCAACTTGTCAAGGAATTGCAAGGACTGTTTGAAGCACTGAATATTTTGTGGGTTATTAATGCCAGTAATCAGCTTTCTAGTGTTGGAGCTTTATCTAACAGATGATACAAAAAAGCCCACATCTTAATAAGACAGCTTAGTATGAGCAGTGATGGCTCAGCAGCTGGGAGACTTGTGTATTTATTTGTAATGAAGTATGGAATTTCTCTTTAGTATTTGTTATGGCTCTTTGCACACTGGGAAACCCCTTTCTTTAGCAAGTGGGCAGGGCCTTTTTGGGTTGACTGGAACAACTGTTGTTTTGGAAGATAGAAGCGTACACGTCTGTAATGTAGGTTGCAAATAGGTTGCAACCTCGAGATCAACTCAAGCTGAGCAAGTTCAGATTTGCAGCTGCTGTTAGGAGTGCTTGAATGAAATATCAAAAAATATCTGTCATTTCACATCTGGGCATTTTTTCAGCCTGCAGAGTGCTTGTCTGTGGCCTCTTGCATTGTGCAGAATCATTTGATAGTTCTGGGTGAAAGTGAGTAGGGTGCTGGTAGTTACTGGAGCTGCATGTGCTATTCCCTGTGCTTACAGGGAATTTGCACTAGATGGAATTGCACTGTACCGAATCAGGATGTCCTTCTGGTAGATATGAGTGTTAGTGCTTTTCAACAAGGTGGTAAATAAACAAATAGGCATTAGAAAACATTTCTTTTCCTTGGTGCCTGACAGAAAACTGTGGGATGATGCTCTAACTGCTAAATCAGGTTTTGGCAAATATTTTAAGGCTTTCTTGAAGAGTCTTAAATGTAATGCAACAAGTGAGTTATTAACTCACTTGGCCTTGTGTTCTCTTTGGTTAATGACAAAGTGCTGGATTTTGAGGCTTTTGCTTACTTTGGGGAGGAATTACTTTTACATTTCTTAATTGAAAAGTATGCATCAAAGAATTAACAGCAGAGAAGTAAAGGAAACTAGTTTTTTACTCCTAGAGAATATTTTTTACTCCTAGAGAATATTAGTTTTACTTGCACTGCAGCTCTGGACCAGGATGATGGACGCATCTAGGTTTTTGTAACTGTCTTTCTGGTCTTAGTATGTTAGCCTGCATTCCACGTGCATTCTGTGGTGCTTGCAGCTAGGAAGTCTGTAGGAAACAAGCAGATCATATGGACTATACTTTCATGAGTGTAATGAGATATATTCTTTGTCCCTGTATGAAAAACCTCTGGAACAAACTTCAGATGGGATTGTGCTGTAGCAATAGGCTTGTGAAATTGCTGCAACTGTTGCTGCAGGAAAAAATGAGAGTGTCACATTCTTCCAGTCCTGCCAGCAAATAAAATATATTAATTTGTAAATTAGTATTGTTCACGGAATATATATCGGTAGTAATAAGATCACCTTGGTGATCTGTCTTTTTCTCAGTATCTGTTCTTTTATTCCCAGGCTGGTCTGACACCCATAAAGCCTGTCAGAGCCTGAAAGTAGTTTTAGGGAAATTAGTGTGGGTAATTTTGCTGCTTCAATTTTATGGTAACGAACAGTGGGGGTAGTTTCTTCATCAGAAAAAAAAAATAAAATCTGGCCAGAGAGGAAGAGAAGTCAGAAAATTAGTCTTGGACTGGGACAATCTCTAACTCTGGTAGGAGAATTGTGTAGCATGAGCCTCTGTTCTGTTTTAATGCAGCTGTACTGTCCCAGTCTCTAAACCTGTCATTTACAAGACTATGAGAGATTAATTGATGTGGACAATAGTTAGGATATTAATTAAAATGCTGTGGAAGACATGAGGAACATCTAGCTGTATGTGCTTTAAATAGAGAAACTGGCAAATATATAATCCAAAATGCCTGTGATTTTCAGTCTTGGATCTTGTTTCTTCTTCTTTTGGATGCTTAAGTAGCTGTAAATTGCTTCACGCACAAGATAGTAAAAATTCAGGTATTTATGGTCAAATGTTCATTTTGGTAGGATTGAAGTGATTTCGACTGGCCTGTTGCTTTTTAGACATGGTAACCAGAAAAAAAAGCCTATATGGAGCAATCTGAGATTTACCTCTACATTTCCTAGGAGAATTTAATCTTTTTTTTTCATGTCGATACCCCCCTGTGCTCCTGTAACTCAGATTCTTTCCCACAAAAATATGGATGCATTCTTTATTCCTCCTTGGGATTAGAGGTGGAGCAGGTGAAGAACACTGAGCAGCTGGGGATGGGATGCCTGTGTCTCTGGTTCTCAGTTTTGCAAATCCTATAGCCTTTAACACATCTGTGGCATTCCTTTTTTCCTGTTCTTATTACATCTCCCATGAGAATTTTTACAATGATGGGAAAACTCTCACCTCTGTTGGTAGCTGCAGGTGTTGGAGCCCATTCATCTGAAGCACACCAACAGCAGTGAGTGATCACAGGCAGAATAAGCTTGCAGAGCTCTTATTCCAGACTGCCTCAGTACAGCAGTGGGTGTTTTGGGTTAAAGTGGGAGAAGGGGGTTATTCACCTGGGTTGGACCCCTGGGCAGCTTGTCCCTCTCATTATTTTTGTATAGCAGTGGAATAGATGCTGTTGTCCTCTAGGCTGTGGGTTTGTTAGGCATCCGTGCAGAGGTGTCTGTCACTTCGTGGTGGGAGGCTAACTGTGAAAACCCAAGCAGGATTGCATTCAAGGTCAAATGCTAAAAGATTCACAGCCCTGAAGAACCCACTATCTCTGAAATCTTTGGCCATTCAAAATCTTCCAAACTTTGCCCATGAGAGCTTGATCAGGAGTGCATCAGGCGTGGCCCTGATGGAACTTCCACATGCCTGAAGCCCAAAGACTTGAAAGCCTTCTGATCTGCTATTGGCAAAAAGTCATCTGTTTGAAGTCTCTTTCTGTTTAGCAGTTGTTGTTTTGTTCAAAATTCCAAAGAATCTGGTCTTCTCCTGAAAGCAGCATTACAAGAGATGGAAAGCCAAACCCAGTTGCCTGCATTGTTTCAGCATTTCCGTGAGATTGAAAGAAGTGGCCAGACCAAGTTGTTTTTCTTTACAAACAAATACTTTTTTTTTTTCCTAGTGCAAAGCTTGTTTTATGGCTGATGCCTTTTTTCTCGGTTTTATCTCAGAGAGTAAAAAGCTGTAAATACTGGGAGTCGGATAAAGAGAATGGAATTTGTGATGGAAATGTGCAGTGGGCCATAACTGGGCCATGCTGCCACTGCTATCTGCACAGCAGCAAATTTTAGTCAGATCAGAGAATATTTTATTTCTTTCTGCGTGGCTGACTTTCTTACATTTGGTGGCCTGTGTTTGGCTTGTTACCTTTGTGCCAAGAAAAGAAGAGACTTATGAGGGGTGAGGAGTAGCATGGGCTGCTGAGGCTAAAGTCCTGTAATAGCAGTAGAAACCACCTAAGTCTTCCTTCTGCCCCCTTTGCAGGAGACAGGCACTTGCTGCAGATTCCCTGAATGCCCCAGCAACGTGGCAAGCCATGTCCAGCCTTGTGGGAAGTGGTGGAAAGGCTTAGCAGTGTTCTTTGGCATTTCTTGTCTTTGAAAACGCACTGCTTGAAAACTTCAGATAACATTTGCCTGGAAGAGGAGGATGTGTTTCAGTCAAATGATAAGAGGGGAGGGGCTGCTCTCAGGGCAGAGTGTGAGACACCTCCCTTGTTAGAAACGGGACAAATAGATGAAAACACAAAATGGAAAGGCACCTCGTCATGCTGACAAATGTGGCCTGAGGAAGCCAGCTGAATAAAGGCCAGCAGGGGAGGGGATGGGAGAGTGTTGGAGCAGGAGGGAACAAGTGTCAATGCAGCAGGCTGTGCTTCTGGGACTAGGCTTGCAAAAAATGGAAGGGGAAAGAGGATGTAGCTCTTGTTACTTTGAAATTCCCTTGTCTGCCTTCCCTCTTGCCTGGGAGCTGTTCCCTGTCTCCTTCCCTCCCACTACAGGCTTTGGGCTGCTTGCCTGGAAAGGTCTGTGCACCAGCTGCCCCTAGGATGTACTGCAGGGGCTCAGGTGGTGGTGGTGGTCCCCTGACAGTGAGATGCAGCTGGGAGGAGAGGGCTGGAGCAGGACCTGAAGTGAGGTTTGCATTACTCTGGGAAAGGGTAAACTGAGAGGGAGGAAGACATCATTGGCTTCAATGAGAACTGTCATACATCTCCAACACGAAGGTGCATGAATTAATGAACCTTCCCTGGAAGGGAAAATGCTGGCCATATGCTTTGGTGGTGAAAAAGGTTAAACAAAGTGTATGTTACTTTACTTTCTTTTCTTCAAGTTGTCTTGAACTTTCCAGGGAAAGACTCTGTGAAGGCTCTCTCCCTGTGGAGATGAACTTCAAAGATCAAGACTGCTGAGTGGAGGAATAAAGCAACCTGTCTGACACTGAAAACTTCCCGCTGAGGTACCAAGAACTATTCTGGTCAGGCAGAAAACTCTTTGGGCACCAAGTGCAGCACGTTACTGATAACATCACTGTGCTGGCGAAGGATGGAAAGTTAGCCTTCCTTTAGAAGATTAGGAAGGCAAAGAGAAGTCAGGCACAGTTAGAAATTCTTGTTTATTAAACAGAGGTGATGAATAGGTATTTCAGCATCAATAAGCCATGAGACATTTGATAAGAGCTTGTTGAGTAACTCCAGAAGTTTTTGCCAAACACGGTAAGGTCTGTTTGAAGTGACCTGGCATGTGTCTGTGTGTGCCGCAGCCTCCCATACTTTCAAGTATGTGAGCTGTCCTTCCAAGATGATTGCTGAAATGTGCTGTGGCCAGTGTCACCTAGCCTGAACTCAGCCTGTGTGTAGAAAATGGGTTAAAAAGTCTGTCAAAATTTAAACTTAGGGTTTTTTTTTTGTTGTTTGTTTTTGGTTTTTTTGTGAGGAGGGCCTCCAGATCAATGCTTTTCTTCATGTTCTGGAAAGGGAACAACACTGGTCCCAGTTCCATCAGAGCTTGCTCTCTGTTGCTGCTTTTAGCTCTGTGTCACAACCCTGCCATCTGCCTTGTTTTGTTGAAGCCACCCAGCTCCTCATAGCAAGGGCGTGTAAAGATCTGTGTGTTAACCTGGCCTTTGCTGTGATGCTGCTGATTTGGCAGTGGTTCCCATCCCATGCAGTGCATTTCAGGTGTGCAGCAAGCATTACAGTTAAGTGGGCTCAAACTTACTTGCTGTTGTTTGAATAGAGTTAAATGCCCCAAGGATGCTGTTACCCTGCAGCCTTCTTCACTGGGACACTTTCCTAGTGCATGCAGTACTTGAGTATTCTCCAGGCAGCTCCAACTAGTGGCTTGTAGGCAAGAAATTGCTTGTGGGTGTCTGCAGGCTGATCAGTGGTTCAGTCTTGCCCAGTGTAGACGGAGAGCAAACAAAGTGTTGCCCATTCCTCACTAGGTTCACAGCCTGTAGTGGCACATTTTTAAACACTGGGCTTGGAAGGGGAAGCTAAAGCAGCTCTTGCTGTGACTTGCTTGACTTGGCCCCATGAGCAACTCAGCCTTTTCCTAACATGGGTATGTCTACAGTATGCATGACTTTGTATAGTTGAACTATGTTTTTCTCCTCCTGGCTCTCCTTTATGCAAGTTTTTCTCATATGAAATATTTTGGATTAGATGAGGTTTACAAGGACGAGTTGACATTACATTTCAAGGTTTGCTTCTGCTATTGCACTGGCATACTGACATCATATCCCCTGGGGTCAAACCTCTGGGATGAGAGCCAGTATTTAAAAAGATTTTTTTGCAGGGTGGAGGAATATCTTGTAGTTTCACCCCCTATGACTTCGACCTCTCCCTCTTACACTGCTTATTCATTATTTTAGGTTCCACCTCTACAAGTAAGAAAAGACTCTTGTTAGCCCTTTCTGTGATAATTCATGCTTAACCATCTGCTTAGGAGGCACTGATGACACTGCATGCAGCTTGATCTCCTCCTGACTCGTTTCTGAATTGCTGGTACATCCCTATATGCTGTTAAGCCATCTTTGAAGCTTGCTGTGTCACAGCAGCATACATGAGGGGTAAATCTACTGAAGTCAGCCAAGTTCTACCAGCGTGAAACTGGAGTGACCAGAAAATCATGTCTCCTTTCTTCTGGATTATGTATAGCAGAGAGGGGTAAAAGCTTCAAGTGAGCAGAGAAAATTTTGAAAGCAGCTTTTTGATTTCCCTACCAAGGAGTCTGGCCAAGTATGCTGAAAGTAATTCCGGAGACCACAGGCTGATTTGAAGTGGATCCCTGGAGCTGCATAAACAGACAGTGCATTATTAATGAGGTAACTGAGCCTTTGCCCTGCTCCAGCAGCCTGGGACAAACAGAAATGTGCTTGCTTCCTTCACCTGGTTGACTGGCCCTCTGGGAAGGCTCTTTGCAGAGTGGAGTGGAGAGCAGAGAAGGCTGCTGATACAATTAGGCTGATTTGCACTGTGACTTAGGAGCAGTTATGGGAAGCCTATATGAATTCACTTACTACTTGTTAGTGCTGTGTTTGTCAGACAGCAGTCAAGGGGGATCAGAAGTTTAGAGTGCACAAAAATGATGCAGGAGGGAAAGATTGCCTAAGTACCAGTGCACCTGTGTGCTAGCCCCATGGGCTCAAGCACATCCCATCCTTGTTCCTCCTGCACTCGTTTGCAGAAAACAAAAATAACAGTGATGTTCATTAGAAGCTGTTGAATGTGGCCTCCATCAGTGTATTTCGGAA
This sequence comes from Calcarius lapponicus, assembly GCA_039654755.1. NCBI lineage: Eukaryota > Metazoa > Chordata > Aves > Passeriformes > Fringillidae > Calcarius > Calcarius lapponicus. The sequence continues at coordinate 52,909,912 of CM077464.1, read as the reverse complement.
TCATAATCTTGTAGAAAGCATACCTCACCCAGCAGGAATTCAGCAAATCCAATAACAGGCTTATGATGCTGGATCTGGCATGAGAGGTTTTGGCTCAGCTGACCATGAACTGGAGAAGAGACGGGGCTGCCCTTTTTTGTGCCCATAGCTATGATGTTCATGTGGGGTGTGTTTGTGGGAGAACTGGGTGTTGTGTGTGGTTTCTCCTTGAAGCATCTTGTCACAGGGAAGCTAAGTAGACATAGAAACATGGACTTGGAGCAGTTGAAGTGGCCACAGAAAAAGGAATTTGGTTGGTGGCTATTGCCCTTTTCTTTCATGCTGTGTTTGTCAGTCTTGAAAGTTCCACATCTGCCTAATACCTTAGTAGCTTCTCTCCTCTCTGATTTTATTCTAGGAACAATGCTAAAATGACATTTTGCTCCTCTCCCATCCTTCACTGCTTACTTTGCCATCTAAGCACTGATCTCCAGCAGTGGTAACGTTAATGTGCCATGAGCAAAACCTACTAAAATACTGTGATCTGACAGGGAGCAGATGAATGTTGTCATTTGAATGTATTCTGCCAAGTTTTACTTAGTGTTATGTGTGTAGAGGTGGATATTTTAGCTAGTACAGATGTACAATAATGTTCTTAGTCCCAGGACTGCACTCTCATGTTATAGTCACAGGTCATTGGGAAAAACAGGTGTTCAGAGAGGGGGCTGGAATAATCATGCCGTTCCATAATCATATTGGAAGAACAGGTCTTATGTTTTTGGAAAAAGCTGCTGTGGATTCATTATGAAAACAACCACTTAGGTTTGGGCTTGTCTCTGACAGACCACCTCTCTTACTGTGTCATATGTTCATAGCCATTTGAGACAGGCAAAGCTGTTGAGGTCACCTAACTAATCTCCTGGACAGAGAAGAGTTTTCTCTACTGCATATTTTTGTGATATATCTGATCTTAAATATTTTCCTTTATGGAAATTCCATCACAGTGATCTCTTTGCTGAAAGAGGTACTTTGCAGTCAGGCTATACTGTCTTTTATTAATTTAATCACATTATTTCCATATGACTCAGTTTTTAATACCTTAATGAGTTCTCTTCAGTCCTTGTTCCATTCTTTGAATTCACATGTACCTGTACTTCTGCATTGATGTCATATTGTCTGTTGGTGTGATTGAGGAAATTAACTCAGTTTACTAATGTCTCACATGATCTACAGAACTGCATTCAGATGCCATTAAAATGGGTTGGGGGTTAGACCACTGTGACAGAAAAGGTTGGAGCTAAATAATCCCCCAGATCGGTTTCCAGCTGAAACCATATCCCAGTGGTGTAGTAAAAAGCAAAAATAATGCTGTGGTCACGGTCCATCTTCTGGTGTGTGGTCAGATGACCCATGAGAGCATCTAAACTGCTTAAGGCCTTGCAGAATCAATGCTGAATGTGTAAGCAGTCACTATTGTAGAGCTGTCTGGATCAGACAAGCATGCACAAGAAAACTGTTTTCCCAGACCTTTTGCAGTGGCTGTTACCAGGGGGTTGTGTTTTGCCTCCGTACCCCTATGAGTGGTCTGCAGGATGTGGTTGGTGTGCTTTCACTGCTCTGCCTGTGGAGACAGGCTGCACAAGGGTGTTGGGTCTGATGTGCCTGTCGATCTCGGCCCTGTCAGATAGGTGAGTAGACAGTGACTGTGATTTTTCTTTTTCAGCTCTTCAGTGAGCAGCTCAGGCTATTCATTGCAAGCCTGCCAGCAGCTCTTGCCATTCAAGTGGGTGATGTTCTAGCAGCATCTCAGAGCTGGCAGAAAAGAGTGATGATCAGATGCAGCCAGTTAAAAAAACTAAGCATATGCTTTACAGGAACATTTGTTCTGTATGCCTGAGCTGAAGATGGAATTGCGCAGTGTCAAGGCAGAACAGTCTCATAGGGGAAATAGTGGCCTTTTGGTAAGCTTACTTAAGTATTAGATGGACTGAGATGACCTGTCAGCTCTGCATTAAGAAGGTCAAGGATTTTGCTGCATCAGGAAACCCAGAGGTGGACAGAGCCTGCTGAGCACAGAGGTCTTGTTAGTGCTAAAATGGATGGGATTACATTAATCATTAGTATGGTAGTATTAGAGCCTGGGGATTTGTAGGTTTACTCCTCAGATTGTATCAACTCGTTATAAAATATATGTAAAGTTGTAGCTGAGTTGTATATGTAAAGGTGTATACCTCATGATGGGAGAGGTTCCGTGAAACAAGTTCCTCCTTGCATGCTGAGTTTTGAGGGACAGCTTCTTTTGTCTCTTTCATGTGCTATGGAAGACCAGTCTCATAACATCATGAAGGTAGATTACCTACCCCAACTCAGTGCCCTCAGTCATCTTCTCAGAAGAATGGCTGAGAGCTGCATGAGGATGGAAGCTGAAATCCCCATTCTCCTGGGCATGTGGCCTTTCTGAGTTGGATGCACTGGTTGGATGCTGTGGAAGAAATCATAGTTGCTCTTCTGTTCAGGAGCACATACAAGTCTCTGGAGATGTCAGTCTCATGCTTCCACCAGCTTTAAATTCACAGAATGGTAAAATGCGATTGTTGTATTAAGAGACCCAGCTGTAATACATGAGGAATGTGTGGCACATTAACTCATACAGAAACTCATGTATTATTCACACTTTTTGTAAATATGTCAGTTTAATGCTTCTCTGTACCTATCAGCAAAGCTCTGTCTCCCATGGGTTAGTCAGACCTGACAGCTTATGAAACTGGACCCTGAACTGTGTGACAAATGGTGCTGACCTCTGAATATTGTTGAATAACAACTAATTTCAAATTCAGAAAAAAAATCCTACAGTCAAACCCATTTATTGAAGTTCCTCATTGTCTCCTTAGGGTGATTTTAAGACTTCATCCTTCTTATGATGGAGGAACCCTTTACTCTCTTAGTAGAGCAAGATTGTACCAGCAGTAACCAAGCTCTGATTATTCTTCCCTGGACACATTCCGCCAGCATCAAGAAATGTAACATGATGCAGTTGTTGGTCATCTTATAATTCTTTCAGATACTTATTTGTAGTTTAATTCATACAATATTTTCTTGCAGACTGTAGCTTCTGAATAAGAGTCACTTGCTAACCTGTGACAGAAATGTGACAAGCCACAAGGCTCTTGGTGACTGGTGTGATGTGTGCCTGCTTCTTATTAACTGAATTGCCTGTATTCCACGGATAGATTCAGTTGCGCTTTTGTAAAGCCTGTGAGAATGCGCGATTTTGTGTGTTTGGTGCTTGCAAGCCCTCCTTGTAAGTGTCAACACTGGTCTCTTAGGTAGTCCATAGTAAGTAACAGCTTGGTTTAGTCACTGCTCCTCAGAAAACAATCCAAAACGCACTGTATGCACTATGAAAATAATGGTAAATAACAACGTGTTGTATTGTGGCTCGCTCAGAGATGCTGAGAATTTTAAGAGCTGTTGCATGGTAAATTGTTAAAACACATTGCTCTGCAGGATGCTAATGTAGCCTGGGCTGAAGCCAAAGTCTGTACAAGTCTAAATGAGTTAGTTGTCCAGGGAATTAGCCTGCTTTGGACTGGGTCCTTTGGATGGGATTTTCAGAAGCAGTCAGCATTGCTCAACTCCATGACCCTAACTTCAGTGGGAGTGGAGAGCTCAATGCTGAGTTTTCCTGCTGTTAAATCCTACTGGATTTAACATCATCTTTGGGTGACGCAAAGGCACTGAAGGGAGGAAAAATAATCTGCATTTTCAAGTCAGATACAGTATAAATTCTCTCAAGAGCTGGTTTTACAAGTGACTATACAAGTTACAAAGCTCACTTTATCAATATGAGTTATTTTCCAGCACACAGATGAAACTGGGGCAGTGAAAAGTGTTAAGTCTGCATTGCTAAACAGCTTTTTGGTGGGAACTGGGACCCGTCTTTGGAAAATTTAATGTGTATCCATGTGAAGGGAGCTAGAGCAAGAGGCTTTAACACCTGGAAGCCCTCCCAGGGCACATTTAAACTTTGTTTTCCTGAGCTCTGGTTTCTTATCCAGTTCCATGCTGTCAGTTATCACATTCTAACAGCTAGTGGAAGTTGTGTGGTTACCTTCCTACTCTGTTGAAGGGTGTCATGGTAATTCTTTATTCTTTCTTGAATTACTGTAATCCCTCTCTTTATGAAACAAAACTAAACCTATCTATAATAAAAACAAGAGCGAGTCTTCCTGCAAATACAACAGCACAAAAGCTGGCTGGCTCTTTCCCACTGAGGCTATCTGACCCAAGCAGCCTTTCCCCTATCACCTTCAAAGCCCTTCATTTCAGGGAAGGGAGTGACTACTGAATCGTTAAGGATAATGGCTATTTACTTTTGGAAACAATGGGCTTGATGAACCACAAAAAATAGCCTGATTTTTAGAAGTGCATTTGTCTTAGAGAAAATTAGCTGGATTTGAGATGGTAAAAAGTGACCTTTTGTTCCGAGGTAAACCACTTTTTTTTTTATCTTGAGGACTGACATCCTCAGCCACGGACCTAAGTTTGGAAATGTCAGGCTGAAAAACAATACTAACATTCAAAGTAAAGAGCACAGATTTTAAAACTTTATAGTGAGTACAAGTTGCCAGAGTTACCTGACACCTTGCTAGGAGTTCCTGTTTTTACCATGTATGTTTTTACCTCTGTATGTTAACATACAAATTTGCTTTCTGCAGTAGGATTTTGCCATGTAATCCTCAACATGTGGAAAACTGTTCCTATTTGGTAGAATCACAGAATGCTATGGGTTGAAATGGACCTTTAAATCTCAGCTAATCCAACCTCCTGCCATGGCAGGGACACATTCCACTATATCAGTTTGCTCAGAACACCTACCTGGCTTCAAACACTTCCATTGATGGCATACCCACATTTAGGTGTTTAGTCACGTCTGCTTAGGTTACAGTGTCATTAAAATGTGCTGAGGCAAGGGTAATAGAGAAGGTATTACTGTGCTAATTAGCATATTATTGTAAAATAAGGGATACTGCTGGATTTGCTTTGTGAGCTGGGTTGAATTACAAACTGGAGGTAGTGGTGGTGGGATAGCAGAATTATTTTCCTTCCAATTTTTCTCATGGTCCTTCCAGTTCATGTGACTCTGGAGCTTGAAAGATGTGTGTTTTACCTACAGCCTGGGCTGAAGCAATGACTCCTGCTCTGTTGTAAGTAATTTTGGCACTTATATGGATTTCTTTCTCAAGGTGTGTAGTCTTAGATTCACTCCTGACTTGAAGAGTGGGAGTAAATGCCGCTGCAGACACAGCTGAATAAAGTGTTTGGCCTTTCAGAAGAGATCCTGACATGGTGCTTGACAGTGGTACAGATGTGCATGGTAGAGACTTTAAATGAGGGATCCTGCTGCTGTTCATGATGATTGCTGTGAAATAATTGCTAACAGCTGCATGTTAATCTAATGAAGAAATACTAATTACAGACTGCACAATGGCAAGGAGATAAATAACACAGGAAGATCAAAACTGGGAGACAAAACCTGACCGAGTTTTTGAGCTTATGTAGATGGTTCTTCATAGACAAGTGACTTGTAAAAATCTTAGGTGAAAGTGCCCTGAAAGTGGAGGTAATCAGAGTAACCCAGGTCATATGTGCATTTGAGAAATGGTATTGGCTGTGTACCCTTTGATTTTGGCAATTGGGGTTTGCAGGTTTAAGCCCTTTTCATTTTATGAAACCCTAAGCAGCCTTTTGATGCCCATGCTTGCTTTCTTCCTGTGAAGAGCTCCAGGAGCAGTTCTTGTCAGGGACAGACAGATGTGCTATCATTGCCTTCTGCTGAGCACATGGAGTACACAAGCCCTAGCAAATGATAAAATGGGAAATTTGTGATCAGTGTTTGAAGATGAAGTCTCCACCAGTCCCAATATTGAACTCTGTAGGGCTGCTTGTAATGGGATTTTTTATTATTAGACTCCTTGCTTATTCAAAGTTTTTGCATAAAATACCCAGTGGTTTCACTGGTAGAATATGAGGATATGAATCTTATTTATGCTACTGCATTTCCTCCTATGGTAAAAATGCTTTAAAATGCTCCTGTAATAAGTATAAAATATTTTAAAGTGATTTTAAACTTAAGGGAATGTAGTGACCTCTGTGCTGTTAAGAATCAGACTCTTTTATGTCTGAAGGGGATTGTTCTATTGGCATCTGATAATATGCTCCAATTTATAGGGAATCTGTTTTTCAGTGAGCATTGCAGGCTTAACTCTGTCAGCTGGCTGAACTTCGGGTATAGGGACAAGGTCATCATTCAGTGCTTGTAGCCTGAGCAAGTAAAGTTTCCCCACTTCTGCTGCTGTCTTTGCCCTCCAGGAGACACATGAAAGGCTTTGGCAGAGCCTCTTTTTAATTTCTTTTTCAGTTCAATTTTAGATCATTTCAGCATTTATTGCCCTTTCTGCTATTGCTTAGATCAAGTGGCATTATGTGACCCAGCTTGTCTTTGTACAGTGGATGAACTTTTGTCACATGAGTGGTGTCTCCCACATTCTAATGACCTTCAGCAAATAAATGCTTATTATTTCCTGGTTAAACACAAGAATTGGAAACATGTATATTGGCAGTTTCATTTCACACACACAAGTTCCTAAGGACTTCATCCTAAACCAAAGGAGTGATTCTAAAGTACATAATGGCTAATTTGTCTCACAAAAAAGCATTTTTACAACAAAGTAGTAACTTTCTTTAGATCTTTCTTTAAAAAATACAAAGAAGTATGTGTATATAAAAAGGAGGAGCAATTCCCTTTAAGAATTGCTTGCAGTTTTGGAATTTTAAGGTGTTTTACTGTAAATGCTTTGTTTTATTGGCAGTGTGCAGTCGCGGTGCTTAAAGGTGTTTTAAGGTGTATAGAAAGGCACAATATCTTTTATCTGATGGACTGATGAACTTTGGGAAAAACACCAAGCTTTCAAGAACATTTGCATTGTGGGTTGAGGTTTTTGTTGTTGTTTTTGTGTTTTGTGGGGTTTTTAAGTGTTACAGGAGCCTTAGTGAGTGCTAAACTTCAGCAGACTTTCTGTTCTTTAGTTTAATTTTGCATTCTGGCAGTGAACCGTGCTAAAGCTCTTTCCACTTCACTGGTGCATGCCACAAAAGTGTAACTAAGAGCTTATGTAGTTTTGAGCAGACACTGCAGTAAAATTCCCATCTGACCCTTTTTGCCTTTCAGGCTTTTGCCAATCCTGCCAAGTCACCTAAAATGTTGGATTAAAAATATCTCACACAGTCAGAGCTGGTTAATCTGTGCTTGGTTTGTATGTCTGGACAAGCAAAAGGTTCTCATTGGTGATTTGGATATGCCTTTTGCCATTGCCTCATTTTAGGGCCTTCTTATACCATAGATTTGACCACAAATGAGTTTGCTTCCATCCCTTCAACACACACAGAAGACAAAATTTTTTTCAGGCAGGAGACATGGCTTTCCATCTCAAGCATTTGAGACCTCAGCAGCTGAGGGCTCAGGCTTTCAAGTAAGGAACATGGAGGCACAACAAGAACAAAACCAGGGTGAGAGTTGTATTTTCCTGCCCTGGCAACTCAAAACTGCCCTCGGATACAAAGATGTCTAGTTGGTGCCCTGCATGCCCTAACTGAGCCAGGCTGATGATTGAAGCTGCAGTAGCACAGACAGGACACCCTGTGCAAAGTCACCAGGCATCCTGTGGTCTGTGAAACTCCCTGCTGCTGTGGTTTCACTGCTTTAGCTGCTAGAGAAAAACTCACTCCAGTGTGTCAGCATGTGCAGCAGTCATACTGTGCTGGCAATGTAGCCATGAGCTTGGAGAGCAGTGTCTGATGCTGTCTCCACTGGTGTAAGGGAAACACCAAGCATGACTCCCATGACTTGGAGAGGGACTTTTTACAAGGGCATGTACTGACAGAACTAGGGGTAGTGCTTTAAACTGAAAGAGGATGTATTATTATTAAGAAGAAATTCTTTACTGTGAGGGTGATGAGGTACTGGAATAGGTTACCCAGAGAAGTTGTGTATTCCCCATCCCTTGGAGTGTTTAGGGGCCAGGTTGGATGGGGCTTTGAGCACCCTGATGTAGTGGAAGGTGTCCCTGCCCGTGGCAGAGAGATTGGAACTAGATGGTCTTTTAAGGTCCTTTGGAACTCAAATTGTTCTATGGTTCTATGACTCCAGAATGTATTACAACAGCTGACATTCAAAATGGGGATAAAACTTAATGTAGATTAAAGGTAAGAACATCCATGTAGGCTTTCTTGATTGTTCTCATTCAGGGTGGTGATTCCATATGATGATACTGTATGGGAGTTTATGACTGACTGAACGGGCTAAACTCAGGCTTGGCTTTCACTTGTTAAGCTATGCTGAAATAGTTACAAGAACAGGAACAGTAGTGCTGCAGCTGTTTAGTTATAAAGGTGGTTTACACCAGTGTAGCTTCTTCCTTTAAGAAGAATGGAATAAGCTAGCCTAAAATAAAGCATGATGCAGATAAAAATAAAACTTTTCTACAACAGACAACCTACAGAATCTGTGAATACTTGGGAAACATTTTAAGAACTAGTCAAGGATTTAGACCAATTGTTTCCCAATCCTGTGGGTGGCTACTAAACTAAAATAGTACTTCTCCTCTAAAATATTTATCTTACTTTAAAATTCCAGATTTACATTCAAATAGCAAAAGTAGTGGTGTGTTTTGTTCACTCACTTCTATCACTTGATTGTTTTGGTACACAGAGTACTTGTGTAGCCATGATATTTTCTGAAAAATCCTTTCCTTAAGATTTTTTCTCCTGAGAAGCTGAAAAGCCTCAAGAACAAATTGTTAACAGTAATTATCTGCTGCTGTGGAATACAACAAGTAGATCTGTAATTAGTCTCAGGTAGTTGTTTCTTATTAATGGCCAATCACAGTCAACTAGCTCAGACTCTCTGTCTGAGCCACAAGCCTTTGTTATCATTCTTTTTTTTTTTCTATTCTTAGCTAGCCTTCTGATGAAATACTTTCTTCTATTCTTTTAGTATAGTTTTAATATATGTAATAAAATAATAAATCAAGCCTTCTGAAACATAAAGTCAGATCCTCATCTCTTCCCTCATCCTAAAACCCCTGTGAACACAATCACATACTTGTATCCAGAACAAGTGAAGATGCATGTGGCCAAATATTAGATCTGCACATGGAACATACATACAACATATTGTCATTTTACATATTATACATATTTACGTATTATGTTTACATATTATAATACCATAGACCATATTTGGCAGATGAGCAAGACTGTACTGTGCTAGGCATCGTATCAACACAGAGTAGAAAGCTGATTCTGTCTGATGAGCTTTCCATCTTTACAGAAATCAATATAGATGGTACATAGGGGAGTGCGGAGAAGGCAAGGGCATGATACTTCTCTGAAGACAGATGTCAGTTCTGACACAGAAAATAAAATGCAGGAGAGAAGCACTAGCAATGGGAAAGGCAGGATGAAGGAAAGCATGGAAAGATTTGTTGGAAAGCCAGATAATTGGGTGATAGCGAAGGCTTCACAGAGTGATCAGAAACAGGAATCAATGGCTCAGCAGTTGGGAATGACAGAAAGGATGAGGATAAGAGATGGGAAGGCTTGAAACCAAACCTAAATTTGATGCAAGAATGCATCTCTGAGAGAGAGCTGGTGATAGTGACAGGTTTGGGCTGTGATATTTGCCAAAGCCATTTGGGTGGAAGAGAGCAAACTTCTCCTTATCAGGACTGGAGGAAACATGTTGGAGTTGCTGAGATGTTCGGTACCGGATGCTGAGAAAGGAAGGACTGTACAAACACTGTGTAAAAAATGCATTCAGGATGTGCTGTCTACCCGTCTGTGTTAATATAGGTGAAAATAATACATGAATTTAAAGTGAGTTTTCTGTTACTAACTACACTGCTTGCAGGTAGCTCTGTTTGGGAACAGACCCATTTTGCTATTTAGCTTAACCCTTTTCAAGTGAAACTGCAGAGAGGCGTGCTTTTGGTCTGGAAGAAAAGTATCCTCCTGCAGAGAACTGAGGAAATCAGGAGAGGCTATTAGGATAAGCTCTGTCTCAGCAAGAGCTTCAGCATAATCCAGATCTGTAGACATAAATGCAATGCATATCCAAGCTGACAGCTAATGGTACAGGGATGAGCTGTGTTGTCCTTAGGCAAGAGGAGGCAAAATAAGCATTCCCTTTTACTGTGTTTTACTTCAGCTGAAGGCTAGATATTGTGGATGTGCTGTCCAAAAGACAGGCCAAGCATTTACTGAGTGCTTAAAGGGAGTAGCCTGGAAGTAGTCATACATTAGTGTGTCATCAGTTTGGATACAGTTGAAACTGTAGATAAAATTTTCCAGAGATAAGATGCAGAGGTAGAAAAGAAAATCCAGTCAGAGCATTGTATGTAACAGAACCACAGAACATGGGAGGGAGTGTTGAGGAGAGCATGAGTAAAGCAGGAGAAATAAGGTTTGGACAGAGTCATAGAATTATGGCTTTTTTACATGTGCTGAGAGGCAGCATGAGCAATTGTATTAGTACTGTTGCAGTATTGTAAGGTCACATTAGTGATGCTGAATGCTATATTGTTAATACTGCTATAATGTTTGTGTGATAAGGAATATCAGCAATCAGTGGTTATATTAGCAGTCTAATCTTGGCAAACAATTGAATTAACATCGTGTGTGAGAGTAATGAGACAAGAACCTTAAGCAGTGATTGATTGCTCAGTGCCTGTACTACTGCTCAGTTAGGGAAAAGTGCAGGGTTTTTTTTCTGATTCTGTGAAAGATTTCAGCTGTAATCAATGGGAATTTCTGCCCTCAAGAACCAAGCAATTTAGCATTCTTTCCTTATGCTGTGATTGCATTAAATATTAAACTTCTCAAGAAATGAACAATCTGTTAGTCAAATATAAACTATAAACATGGCATGAATTCACTATTCTGTTTGTCTGTTTCATTTGAAGCTGGTGTAAAGCTCCTGCCATTTTGGTGGGGTAGCAGTTTGTACTCTGCTTCATCTCTGTGCTGGTACACACAGCAGCACGGTGTTTGGTGTAGTCCAAGCTGTTACAGACATAGTTGAGTTCAAGAAAAAAAGGCTGGAGCAGAAACAGAGGATCGTGCCCAAGGAGATTCTCGTCCTAGATGAACCTGTGTTTTCTGCTGGTTTTTGCCTTGACTTTGCAAGAGTGATCAAGATCTGTTGAATACTCAGTGAGGAATGCTAGTGCCAGGTTGCCTTACTGGTGTTTCTAATGGGCTTGGTGTAACCCAGTGCAATCACTGACACTTGGAAGGTATGACAACTTCATTCTTATTTTCCTTCCTGTTTTTAATAACCTTTGCCCTCTTCTTCCTCAGCCTGCTATGTCAGATTGGTTGTAGTCATAGGGCTTCTGGCTATGTTCTCCCAGAGAGTTGTGTTCTAGTTTGGTTTTTAAAGGTAAAAAGAAAGACATTCAACTGCTTCCTTTTCTTTTTAATGGAGAAGTGTTCTCTTTTCTGAGCAGAAAGGTTTGTGGTGCTTTCTGGAAACATTCAGACTGAGTTCACAAGACTTGCTTCTGGGAGCTTCTTCAGCAGCTGGATCTCCTGTGCCTTTGTAAATCTTACAGAAAATATTTCTAATCAACTGCTTATCACAGAAATTCCTGAGCTGTCAAGAGGCAGAAGCAATTGGCTTTGGGAAAGCAGTTATTGATCCAGAAAAGCAGAATAATTGCAACAAGCAGTAATTATCAAAATCAGATTTCGCTCTACTTTAACTGCCCTTGCGTATTTATTACACTGAAGTTGTGGGCTTTTTCCCATGTATTTTTGTCACTGATCTCCCATTAATAAAGAAGTTTTAAATCCATTGGTAACAAACTGGTCAAGTCATTAAATTTCAGTATCCATTCCTCAGTCTTGCTTTGCAGAGCCGTGGTAACTCGCTGTGAGTTTGTTTTGCCAAAGCTTTTGCAAAACTTTGGCAGTGGTTCCCACAGACTATGGCAGTGGCACCGTGCTACATCCCAAGATTTTCTGAGTCACGTTAAGATTCAGGAAAGAACCATATAAATAGAGCTCTCCAAATAGTACCTTTACATCATCATCATGTGTTTCCAGTCGGAGGATAAATACTTCCTCATTCCAGTGGTGATATCACTTTTCCAGACCCTCTCTAAAACTAAATATAGTCATAGAAAGTGTCTCTGCACTTACCAACTTAAGTGGTTGAGTAATTTAGGACCCTGGAGAATCAGAGGATGTGCTGTGTCATATATCACTGACAGTAATACAGGGTGGCTTCAGTGTCATTAGTAAAAAAGGGAGGTGTGGTCTTGATTCCAAAATCTAAGTCTGCAGGTCAGTGGTTCATTATGTACAGACTGGCTTTGCATAGTGATTCTGGCTAAGCTCCACTGTCAGTAGCATTGCCTTTGAAGGGACTAGTGAGGAAGAAGAGGCATCATTTGGGCCTGATTTTGAGGACTGCTGAGCCCCTGCAGTCATTTCATCACTCAAAACTCCTGAAGCAACTGTGCTGCAGACTTCTATGGTCAGCTCTCAAAATCAGTTTGGTTTTGGCGGCCAGTCCTGAAAGTGTTGACTTCGGATGTTCTCTTTCACTTAAAAAGAGACACTGGGTAAATGGTATTACAGACAGAATACAATAAAATCTGATCAAGAATTTAGGCCCTATGCAAAAGTCAGTAGCTTTAATTGGGTCAAAAGAATTAATGAAGAGTCATGTCAGTGAGCAAATCTCCTAACACCTAACTCTTCCAGGGTTATAACTGCTCATTCCCCTGTCTTATATCTTCTTCTCTTACTGACTGTGGCGGTGTCATGCTAGCTGTTCTTGTAGTGCAGTTCAACATCAGAAAGCAAGCAGTAATCACTCTACACAGACATCACTTGAGACTGAAGGGATGCTTCCCTTCCAATTTTTGGATGTAGAAATACAGAAAGAACAGGGTTGTTCAGGCTTGCCATTTGCCAGATGGCCAAGAGAGCTGATCATCTGGAGAGATCAAAGCTCTGCAAGAGACAGCACTGCCACCAAAGCCTGGGGAGGAAGGCCATGCTCCACACCAGACTTTTAATTGAGAAACAGTGTGAGGACAGTTTTTTCACTCTTAAAAGGAGGAGAGGGTTAAAAAGGATTTCCAATTTGGGCACAAAATCATCAGGCTAAACTAATCAGTGTGCTTGGTTTTGTGTTGATATCCGGAATGCTTTTCTGCTCTGCTGCCTTTTCACAAGAATACTGCTGTTTGAGGCACTAGGAAAAGAAAGGCATGCCAGGTGAGTAAAGAGCATGTCTCCTTGTCATATGCTTTCCAAATGGGAATGCCAAGATCTCTCTTTATATCTGGCTTTCCACAGATTTCTAAATGGTACTTAACTGCAATATTTTTTTGGATGGTATTTTGAGAGAATTAAATCCTTTTTTGAAAAAGGAAGAAGTTGTATGAAGCTTCAAGAAGAGACTTGGGAGAAAAGTACAGCTCTAAACCCACCTGTAGGCCTTAAAAGGGGTGCCTTTTCACTCTAGCATGCCTTGCACTCCTTTGAGACAGTGGATTCCAAATGAAGGCAGAGGCCCCAGATGAGTTTGGGAGGAGTGGTTATCTGGGAGTCTAGCTGACGTTTGGGACAGTGAGCTGGGCAGGTGTGATATAACACCAAATGTAAGTCTTCTAATCAGAAGAACTGGAGAAACCCACTGCTCTAAGGCTTTTTTTTTAATGTCAAAGGCTTGTATTCTTTAATCATATGGTCATACAATCTGAATGTACAGAAATGGAAGGCTGCTTGTGAAGTTTTGCACATTAGCTTGCAAGGACAAATACTTGTGGGACAGACAACTTGCAGGTGCTGCTTAAGTGTTCAGAATCATGGAATCGTTTCGTTTGGAAAAGATGTTTAAAGATTGTTGAGCCCAACCATTAACTAAGCACTGCCATTTCCACCACTAAACTGTGTCCCTGAGTGCCGTGTCTACAACTCTTAAAAACCTCCAGGGATGGTGACTCAACCACATCTGTGGACAGCCTGTCCCAGTGCTTGAAACTCTTTTGGTGAAGAAATTTTATCCTAATTTCCAATCTAAACCTACCCTGAGCCAATTTGAGGCCATTTCCTCATGTCCTTCCTAGCAAGAACCAAATGCATCTTGCAGTTACAATTTGTTCTTTGGATTTCCATCCAGTATGAATCCCTGTTATAATTCATTTGGATCTGGCAAATACATGTTAGGTAAAGCATATGTTCTGATTTATCACGGCATTTCTGATCTCTGATTATTTTTTTTCCACACACAGTGGGGGCTCAATCACCAATTTCCTAAATGTTTTGGCTTTTCAGTGCTAAAAGGTGCCTCTTTGTCAAGCAGCACAAAGAAGTGCTGCCCGTGCTAGCTGAGCCAAGGGAGGGAGTTGTACTCTTGCTGTCATTATGAGGAAGTTTGTAGGTGGTAATTTTCCAAACCAGAATTTGGCACTGTAAAACTAATATATTTTTTCCCTGGAACAAAAAGACTGTAGCTGTTACTGGGCATAGTGATTTGCTCTCTCTGAGACCCAGCAGGAAGCAAGTTGGGGAAAAGCAAACAGCAATGTCTGCCTAGAGTTAGCTCTCGCTTACAGAAGCCTCACCAGTGTTTGTGTGTTATCTCAGTATTGCAGGGAAATTGCCCTTCTCCCCAGCCTTCAGGTTACTCTCCCTCTATCAGTAACCAGTCTTTGTACTGCATGAAGAGATCTGCTGTGTGTGAGGCATCAGCTTAACACTTCAGGCACAGAGAGGCTGGAAAAGCTTCTTGTTAATTGCCAAGAAATACTCTGCTATAGGAACAAGAGAGGGAAGTTAATGTTAGTGTAAATGCAGCATTGATGTGTTCAGCTCAGTCTCACTGGGAAGAAGTGTTTATTGTGTTTTATTTCCTTGCTGTGCCCTTGCCCTCTGACCCAGGGAATGCTGTAACTGAGGGATGCTCTGTGCTGATGTCTGATCTGTGTCCTGTAGGGATTTGAGGAGGATGACATTAATTTCTTTTATCTCATTAAGCTAAATCAGGCTGTGCTTACAGCTTTTGCATTTCAGCACGTGGCATTCCCCTTGAAACCTTCTCTATTTCAAGACACCCCTCATAAAAGGAGACAGCGTCTGGCATGAGCTCAGGGAACACGAATATATAAGATTCTCATATTTAGCCCTGTTTCTTTTGGTGTTCTTTGGATGCTTTTGTAGAATACAGGGACTGGCAGGATGTGGAAGCATATGATGTGCTCAGCCCTGTATTATGTTATCTTTGTAAAGTGTTCTAACCTTAAGTGACATTAATTCTCTTGCCTCCACTGGCTGTAAGGAGCATGGAGTTTTGCCACAGACTAGGTTCACGTCAGTGATCTAAACAAGAGTGTTACTTATTTTCCTGTAGCCTCCATGGCCACATTTTGAGGCCGAAACAAGGATATTTGAAGGGTGTAAATACACACACACACACACACACAAACACATGCACACACGTATATATATACATACATACATACATACATACACACATGAATATATATATATATATATATATATATATATATGTGTGTGTATATACCTTCCTCTGAGAGTTTATGACTGTATTGGGCACAGAGACAGGCCCAATATGGTCATAAACTCTCAGAGGAAATTGTGAGTTAAACAAAATTGCTTAAATTTTTACAAGGAAACACATATCCTGATGCTGAAAGAAGGAAATGTCAGGAAACTTCCCAGCCATTTTTGTGGCAGAGTTTTATCACTGGAGCATTTTTAGGGTAGGACATTTGAGAGAGTCTATGGAGTGGAGCACTACTAAACTGCTTACCACCTCATATCCATGCAGACAGTATGTGCTAAATCATCAGGAAATATCTTCTTCCTGTGTTTTCAACTGGAGCAGTGTCAGCATGAGCCCTGCATGCTTCCAGCAAGAGACTGCTGCAAGCAAACCACA
Organism: Calcarius lapponicus; assembly: GCA_039654755.1. Taxonomy (NCBI): domain Eukaryota; kingdom Metazoa; phylum Chordata; class Aves; order Passeriformes; family Fringillidae; genus Calcarius; species Calcarius lapponicus. The sequence continues at coordinate 52,893,897 of CM077464.1, read as the reverse complement.
GAAGAAAACAGCTAGAGAGCCCCTTTCTCTTTGCAGTTTTTGGGGAAAATCTTTTGTTTAGACAAAGGGAACAGCCATTAGTGCCTGGAAGGATTAAGGCTTCCTGCTGAGACGTAAATCACTTTTGATTTTGTCTGGAAGAGGCATTCTGGGGACAAAAATAAATGACTGAAGAAGCTGTGGGATGGGAAGAGTAGTTGGTGACAACCTTTACCTGGTATAGGAGAGTAGTAGTCAGAAGGGAAGTTTCTTGTCCTGTTTCTGAAGGTGTGTGATCTCCTTGCACTTAACTCAAGTTGGAAAAAACAAGTTAAAAGCCTTGCCCTTGGCTGGCATTTTTGAGTTACCAACTATTACACGTGCACTGTGTTAGCACACAGGAGTCCAGTGTGAACTCGGTGTACCCTGTAAATATGGAACAAGAGAGTAGCTCCCTCATCAGATGGCTCACAGCCTTATTTGTCATGTTTCTGTGTTGTTTTTAAGATGACTTTCTTGCCAGTGGTGTTGTATGAAAACCTGTACAAACATTTGGGAGACATGCATGCAGTGGGCTGAGATGCAGAAACAGCAAATGGGAGGAGCAACGAGGGGGTAAAATTTTCTAGTTTTTCTTGCTTGCTTTTCCTCCTATCTTGAGCAGAGCACAGAATGTTTCAGCTATGGATGATGATGATGACAGTAGTGAGTCACCACTTCTTCAGGCAGTTGTGGGAACTTCCCATATGACAGAATTTCTAAAAGGAGCTGTCCTGCCAGGGGTCACTTGGTGGCAAAAGCTGCCACTTGGGGCAGAGTATTTTTGGTGAGCATGAGCACGTGTGCTGCTGATTCCCTGGACGGGCTGGGCTAATGCTGCATGGCTGGTGGGTGCCTCCCTCACAGGTTTCTGTGTTGAGATGACTCCTGAGGTGTCAGAAAGTCTTTTTTTTCCCCCAGCCCCATGACTGAAGAAGAAGTTGAGATTCATAGGTTCTGCTTGTCAAGGTTGTTTATTTTTTCTTATCTCTTACATTCTTTCTCTGACCTGCTGAGATCTGTCCAGCAGGTTGGGTTGTGGCACAGCATCCACCCTTGGGGTGATGTTAACTTTTTATACTAAGAACTACATGTACTTTATTTACAATAATTTCCCAATACCTATTACCTATGTTAGACAGTCTGTCTCTACTCTAAACCAATCAAAAATTGTCACCATCCTAGCAGAAGATGGAGGACAAGAAGAAGAAGGACAGGACGCGCCCAGATTCCTCCATCTTGCTTCTTGAACCCCCATTCTAAATCCCCAAAATTCTACTTTTTCACCCTCTGACAAATTAACTATCATTCTGCTCAAACTCTTGTGACTTGTAAATCTTCACACAAAGTTGGTAATTTTTTCCATGGTCTAAAATCGAAGGCACAGGTGTTTTTGACTCTGTGCCAAGGTCTCTGAGCCCCCTGCCAGGGTCTGGAATCACCCAGGGCAGCCAGAGGAATGTCTTGGGTCCCAACACCTCCCTAATCCTTAATGTAGTCAGTGCAGGTGGTAACATCAGTAAAGTCAGGGTAGCATGGGTTTATTCCTATATTTTGGAAACCCTGATGCTTTTCTGCCTAGAGCAGAGTAAAAAAGGCTTTGAAATGTAAACATATGCCCTGTCCCTGCTTTTCACTTTATTCTCTTGTAAATCAGGAGTAATCCCAAGGAAGTTGTTGGCAGTTTCCTGGCGTCCAAGGATTCTAAGGGGCTAATTACAAAAGGTGTTTGTATATTAAATTGCTCTTGAAGGGAATGGCCTAATTTTTGTCGCCTTTTGCCAGGGAAGGTGCAGTTGTGTGACCAAGGAGACAGTAAAAGAAGGGGACTTGATCTTGGATTTGTACTGTGAGTGCCAGACTTCTTTAAACATCAGTGCTTTACAAAAAAAAAATCTTACTGTCTTTACAAGTGGAATTGAGCTGCCTGAGGGATGTTTTAGCTATGTAGCAAGTTACAGACTCTCCTAACTTCAGGGCAGGACTCTGTCCTGGTTTTAGGAATGTTCCCACACAACAGCTGCTGGCTCCACTTTAAATAACCTTCTCTATCCCTAAAATGAGATGTTTCTTTATTCATTTTTATCACCACCCATGAAAAAAAGCTGAAAGCCAGTAAGCAATGGAGCACTTCAGACTAGGATGAATCATAATTTTCAAGTTTCATAGATCATGCTCTTTTCACTGACTCAGAAGTCTCTCTCATCCTGTCCTGAGGCTCAGGCTCTTGCTGAGCAGTAAACTTTGGCAGTAAAGTTTGTCATTGTGATCAGTGTTTCACATGAATGTTCATGTGACCAAATGACGTGGAGCTGAAGTTTCAAGATCAAAAAGCAAGAAGTAAGACTCAAAGTTATTTCTCCCTCGCCCCAATATTTAACTTGACTTGGTCTTTTGCAGTCAACTGGAGTCTTGCTGACCTATTTCTGTGCCCCTAACAGTGTGCTAAAATATTAGATGTAAGTGAAAGATACAATAAGAGAAGAGCCAACTAAATTCTTCCTGCCACTGGTGTCAGTCATCACTACATAACCACTGAAGTAGTTCCTTTAAAGGACAGAAAATGCTGGGTTCATACAGTGCATGTAGAGAGGCCTTGCATGACAGATAATCATTACAATAGAAAAGCAACAGTGATCAACAGTGATCCTCTGACCTCTGTTGAAGTCCCATCTCAGTGCCCTTCTGCTCTTTTTGTTCAGAGCGCGTGAGCTCCAGGCCTGGCAGGCATGTTTGTAATTAGTGTTTCCAGCATCACCCTGATGCTGCTTGCTGTGCCATAGAGAATGTTGCTCCCATGGAGCTGGGCTGCTGTGTGGGCTGCTCAAGGGTAGTGCTGAACTCTCACCAGGCTCCTGCATTATAAGCTGATCTCTGTGCAGAGTAATAAAACCAGGCCTTGATAGAGAAATGGATGAGCTGGAATTCTTAGGGTAAAAGCAGGTTTGAAGAGGGAAGGGCACCAGCCTGCGAGGTTGATCCATGAAGGGAGTTACCAGGATTCTTAATGCTGTGAAAAGTGAAATAACTGCAAATGTATGGTTCTATAAAATAGTGCTTATGTGCCAGAGAAGTAATTCCCCTGGGACAAGATAAAGGAAGAAAATGTTTACAGCCTTCCTATTTAGAAGGCTTCATGAATTTTGGGTGCTGCCTCTTTTGGATACCCATTCATTACCAGAGCCTGTTAGAGCACTCAGAGCTTCAAGTGAGGCAATGGACTCTGTGGAAATCAATCCCAAGTTAAGTCCCTGAAACTAGCAGTCACCTAGCAATCAGGCATAAAAGGATGAGTGACATGCCCCTTGGGTCACACCAATGTTCATATCTGGCCCTGCATTCTTCTTCATCAGTGCCCAGAAGATGTGCTGATCAGGTAGAGCATGAGAGCCTGGCCCATGTGTGCAGTCTGCTCCCTTGCACATTCCTGCATCCACCATTCTTGTATTGGGGGTGTTAGGAGAAGTATTATTGCCTGTTCCCTCTACTGTTTGTTTATGGACCTATTGTCCCTGGATTTGTCTAATCCCTTTTTCAACCTGCTGATACTGTCTGCCTGTGGCAGATGTTCCAGGTCATCACTGTGGCAACAAATTCCAGAAATTCACTACTGTCTCACTAGAAACGTATCTTTTTAAATTAATTTTAAATTATTTCCTGCTCGTTTCAGTGAGTGCCTCCCACAGCTAATAATACTGAATTTAGTTTAAAAGAGTTCTATAAGTACTTTGCCCACAGACTTCATAATTTTGTAAACGTTGATGATATTTCCCATCAGACTTTTTAAGCTGAAGACTCATGGACTTTCCAGTCCCTCTTGGTAAAGCAGCTCCTCTGTCCCCTTAAGCATTGCAGTTGCCTGTGTATGTACCTTTTCCATGTCCTTTTGTCCTTTAAATGCAGAAACCAGAAGTGCCCCCAGTGCTCAGGGTGCCTTTGTGCAGATTGAACTTGGGAGATGGAACCATGGACCTGCAGCATTCATTGCACACAAGAACTACTACAGATGCCAGTTTGAAAATTCACTGTGCATAGAGATGGGAAATATGTTTGTAAAACACAGTTACAAACTGCTGTTATTATTTTCTATTTGATGTTAAGTACTGTGAATATTCGTGGCACTTCTCAGGAAGACAGAGGTAGGGTGGGTCGGAATAACACAGCCCTACGTCATGCTTTGTGAACAGAATGGTTTACCACATGGTCCCAGCCCTGCGCGCATTTCCAGCTGTAGTGCTGCCAAGAAAAATCACAGGAATTTGCAGGAACTGTTCATGGCGGCAAGCAGCGCTGTGGCCTCTGAACCCATGGTGCCTAGGTGTGTAGGTTCATACATATGTGCATATATAGGCAAGGGCCTTTTTTAAGCCTTGTTTTATTTTCTCAGTATAAATGTCAGTGCCTTAAAAATGCAGAATGAAGATTGGCTGAATTGTGTAGAAAGACTACAGCAATTTCCCCTTTGTCTGCATAACTGGTAGCTGACTGAGGTAATATTTTACATAGTCTAAGCTTAGTAATGGATCTGAAGGTCCCTAAAAATCCTTTCCCATATGGTCAAGCTTAAATCTGATGATCTGTTTTGTAGTGAGATTTTTTTTTTTGCCAAGCTTTGTTGTGTGGTTGTTGCCTGCAGATGGAGGGTTAACCCTGAGGAGGTGACTGTGTAGTAAGAATGAGTGCATTTCTTGGCATTGCCCACTGCAACAGTGAAGGAATATCCCATGTTCTTGCTGTGTTACCAGCTTCATGTGATTTTTAACCACTTTATGCTCTAAATGTTGTTTTTATGCTTTTAACCTGGTTAGTTGTATCTTGGTTTTGGTAGATGCTTTTTTGAAAGCCTTAAGAGACCACTGCTCTTGTCAGAGATCAGCCCAGAAGTTTTACCTTATTGGTCCATGCTCCAAGGATATTCATGGGTATATTAGGTTTGATTTACTTATAGGCAGGGAGAAAATTGAAAGAAGCATTACTTGTTGGCTTTCACAGTCCTTTGTGCATAAGGTGAAGTGACAATATATGTAAATTTGAATTTCATTTTATGTGATGGTAACAGGAAAACTAATTTACAGTCAGCATTTTGTCCACTAAGCTTTGTCTTATGAATCTGACTTCCAGAGTTTAAAAAAAAAACCCAAAACATTTTCTAGTATAAATATGGTTTACTTTGACATCTCTTTCCTTCATTTTTCCGCCTTTTCCCATTTCATTATGAGTTATAATCCATCCAAAAAGCTAGAATGGCTTTATGGTACAGCTGTACTTCACATATAAGCAGTTTGGCTGCCTTCCCAAAATGGCACATTTCAACCATGACTGCCATAAAAGCTGCTAGCAAGGATTCTAACCATACTGATGTGTTTCAATCAGCTTCATTATATTTTTAAGTCAGGTCACATTCAAGAATATTCCTGGCCCTTGGCTACACAATACAGTAACACTTTGAAATTTCATCTCTTGGGACATCAGCTGTCATTTTCGAGTCATTGAGAAATGTGTTTGATGGCACCTACCCAGTCCTTGGTGAAACATTTGCTTCTAGGACCATCTGCCCCTTTAATAGAGTTGTTATTTCAGCATCGCTTCAATTTCTGCAGCAGCTGCCCACTGATAATAAGTCAGATGTGGGGATGTCACAGAGGAGAACAGCAGAGCCTGACTGCAGTGCTGTTGTTGCCTTCAGCTCACTCTGTCAGAACATCATTTCCCCAATTAATGAAATCCCCGTTGCATGTTCTGCCTGATCCATCCTTCAGGTTCCTTCTTGATCCGTCTCCAGGCAGAGAGGCAAGTCATGTGGTAGCTCATACCAGATGCCTTTTTCATGGCCTCCCCTTGCAGTGAGCATCTTTCTGTGCCTGCTGAGTTGTGTTTTTAGCTTGGCTCGGCTAACTCAAATTAAAACATTGGCAAAGACATGGGAATTTGCTGTTTCACATGGATTAGCATTTTTAAGTTCTTTTTTTAGGCTTGAGCTTGAACTGATAATCTCTGTTTATTCTTAGACTTGCCAGACATCTGCTTTCCAGCTGTCCAAATGGGCATTCTATTGAACCCCTGTAAATCTGAGCTGTCCAGTTTGTAGCACCCCAACACTACTGAGCCCTGCAGTGGCTCCCAGAGGGCACGAGGGACTGGCACGAATGCTGTGTGCTTTGAGACACAGGCATCTTGTTCAGCCTGAGTGAAAAACCTGTGCTTTTAAAAACAGGCTCAGTGTGGGTGACTTTCCAAAAGTGTTTCTCTTATAAGTGTCCTCTGTTAGCAGGGACAGATATGCCAAATGAGGTGTTATGAAATAATGCAGTGTAGGAAGGGTCATTCCAATATTTTGCCCATTACTCTGAGATCTGGGAGAAGCAAATTAACTTTTCTGTTTTGCTACTGATTTTCTGCCTCCCTTTTTAGTGGAGGCCTGTCTTAATTGATTAACTTTAGACAGTCTCTGTTTAGATGTCTGGTCTAAAAGTTACTTAACTAGTGTTGGCTGGTTACCAAGATGCTCTGTAAATGGTAGAAAGACAGGCATCATCTTAAAATGGGTGCCTAAGTTAGTTAAGTAAATAGCCTTGTGGTGATGTGTATTTTTGTCTGTTTGTAAGTCCCAGATTAGAGTTTAGACTAGATGCTTGACTTTGTGATGATAGAAAGGAGCAGAAATGAATCCCGGGGTTGTAGTCTCTCTGTGCCTCTTTTCACAGGCTGTAGAAGTCATTAATGATTATCTGGTGTTTCACAGGATGCTGTGGTTGGAAAGATGAAAGTGTCCAGAGATTTTATAAGTAACTAAGTTACGCAAAAGGGAAACGTGCCCCTGTGTAGGCAGAGGTGACCTAAATGAAGTGACAGTGGCTTCTTTTGAATGGGAAATAAAAAAAGAAGATATTTTTCCTCTTCCTAAATAGCTACCTTTATGAAATTTATAAAGCCAAAAGCATAAGCGGATTTTGTGGCAATCTTGGATCCATTTTGTGCTCCTCTACACTTGAAGTCTTTCATAGATGTACATATTTCTGTACATACACTGTCTGTTCACAAATCCTCTGCTTTCACTCAGGTGTTGGGAGTGAATGGATTCCTTCTTTTTTCTTTCTTTTTTCTTTTTTTTCTTCTGTTCTTTCCCTTTTCTGATGTGAGTGCTGGTTTTGGGGACTAAGAAGATAAATTTCAACAGCAGAGTCTCTTGATTGTCTGATGGGTGATTTAGTTGCTGACAGACTCCAGATACCACTTTCTTTGATTTCTCTCTTTCTTTCTATTCTTCTGTACAGGCACATGGAAGGCTCTGAGGAGCCCTGTGCACATTGCTGGGTTGCTTTGCCCGGGACTTCTCTCTGCTCTTTGGGCCTTTGGCTCATCTTCCAGGCAGAAAAAGGTTAGCAATTGCTTTTATGGTTGGACAAGTCATTGTGTATCAATAGAACAGACTGCCAGGCAGAAGTGCCACATTCTTCCGACCCTTTTGGCATTGAAATAACCCTTCCTGTGAGAGAATCTCACACCCTGGGTCCTCTGGAGTTTGTGAAAAAGACACTGTTGTCTGTCTTTCTTGTAGGAGCACAGTCAAGTTCATTGTGCCCAGCTGTCAGGGGGACTCTCCCTGGCTGGAGCTGGCCACATGAGCAGAGGATGAGTTGCCCTATGGAGCACTTGGTGCATTCTGCACAGTGGTGGGAGTTGTGAGGCTCTCAAGCTTTGTGTTTGGTCTCCCTCAGCCCACCAGGGGAGCAATGAAGATAACCCACTAGGTGGTTTAGCTCAGTACCCACCACTGAAAGGAGTACAAGGCATTACAGCATTGCCTTATAGGTTTTGGCTATGTGTTTCATGCCACCTGGAAAGGCTTCATGGAAGTTGCGATCCATAATGCCTCACATGCCTGGGAAGACCTGCTTGGTTACAATTACTTGGTGTTTCCTTCTAGATGAGATTCATGTTGGTTTAGCACAAACTGACCCCCTAGAGCCAGCTGCTGTATTCATTAACACCTCTGAGGAACTGTTTGAAAACTAATTCACCACTCTGTTTCTTTTAGTGCGAGATACAGTGTGTAAATGATGAATGGGTTTTTGCTCACATTATCCACTTTCATCGCAAAAATTATTTTGTTAAAAACTGTTAAAAATAAAAGCCACCAAAGGCTTTAGAAGACACACAAAGGCTTGTGTATTTGCACAGCTCTAACCCCAGCAAGGCATGATTCATGGCTAATAGGAACTGCTGAAAACATTTTCCTACTCCTTTGTGCCTGCACTTAGTGAGGAAACTGGGGAATGGAGTAAAGAATTAAATGCTTTTCCCTAGAAACCTGCTATGCTTTCAGTTGTGATACCAATACATCACTTCCCACCAGGCAGCTTGCATGTGGTGCTGTCCTGGATCCCCCCAGCAGTACTGCCTTCCTCAGGGTGAGCAGGAGATGTGGCACTTCTGGTGGCACATTCCCACCATGTGCTGTGTGACAGGAAGAACCTTTTGCCTTGTAGGTGCACTTTGTGCTGGTGTTGTAAAAGCTGCCTTTAGGAAGGCTGGCAGATGTTGTGGCAGTCACACAGCTGGGGTTGTTTTGAAGGTGCGTGCGGTGCATGTGAGACCTTTGTGGGTGTCTGGCTGTTAGGTGCTTTGCACTTTGTCCTCCTCTAGGGAGCTGCCCCTTGCAAAACAAAGCCCTGTGCCATGCCAGAGGAGTTGACAGTCCGGTGTGAGTTGAAGAAAGCCTGATATTTTTTAACTTGTTTCCGTTTGCATCTTGCTCAGACCCACACACAAATGTACATTAAGGGACACTTTGAGCTCCTTTTGTCCTTAAAGTTGCAGATTATGACCTGGTCTGATCTGAGACTGTGTGCCTGCACCTCCACAATGTTTTCCCGTTTCGCTCCATCTCATTATGGCAGTGCTGAGTCTTTATCTGGGGCATGGAGCTGGTGAATGTGGACTCTGAGCCCTGAGATATGCTCCCATTTCTCTGACTGAATGCTCACAGATCTCACATTTTGGCATTTGTCCACAGATTGAAACCCTGTCTGGCCTGCTGTCACCCTGTAATTGCATAAATCAGCCCTAGCATTTGGCTTCTGATCGTCATTTTTTTGTGTTACTGTGTATTGTATTCCTAAAACTGTGATGTGTAAGGAGACAGAGTTCCTGAAAGAGGATTTAGGCCAACCTGAAAAAATCTGCTGTTAAATAACATTGTTTGTTTTTGGGTTTTTTTATATAACTGGGACTCTTTTTGAAGTCCTTCTTTAAATATGTAGTGACGCTTTTTCTTCTTTAGCTCAAGGGTCAGTGTCTCGTGTCAGACGATGGTGTGGGCTCCCTTGCCAGCCTACAGAGGTTGCCAATTGTTTCTTTTCATCCTACTAGGGTTGGCTTTCAACTGTGTCTGTAAGCAGGGCTTGACTATTGTATCCAGATGATGGTCGAGCTCCCTGCAGCTAGACACTGCTCACTGACTTCCTCTAACAAGCTCTGCTGGCTGGGATACTCTCAAGCCCTTCTTGCATTACTCGGGATGGGTCAGGGAAAGGCCATATATTGGCACAGTTTTTGGGTTCCTGCTTATATATTTTCTCTGCTCACTACCTTGTGTATTGCTCAGCTTCTCTGCAATCTGAATTTATATCCCTTCCTGGACAAAATAATTACATATTCTAGAAAAGAGTATCTTGCAGAAAAAAAATACAGTGAAATGAACCTCTGAAGCTTTCTCCTGCTGAAACTAGTTTGCAGGTTGTTCACAAGCTGTTATGAAATGGGAGCTTTATCATCCCTCCTGTTCTGTTAGTTTCTTTAGTCCTTGATTAATATTTTCAATGGCTAAACCTTAGGGATTTGAATGAATGAAACTTTACCAAAAAAATCTGTCATATATCTCAATAGTAGACTCAGAAATGTTTTATCCTAAATATTCTCAACAGGATTGGCAAAAAACCCAAAACAACAAAAATCAACAAAACACCCCAAAATAAACAAACCTACCTTCCCCCCCCAAAAACAGGGGAAAAACCACTCCAAAAATCTCATATGAGATACTGTAAATTTATTTAATTGTAAGTTGAAATAATTTCTAGGATCTGTGCTTTCAAGATGTTCCGTCCTGTCTCCAGTGTCAGTCAGAGAAGTGCAATACAGCTTTTGCAGTGTACACACCAGCCTCACTGGTTTTAAGGGTCCCACATGAAAAATGGCCCAGTGTAATGATTTATTATGAGATTTGGGTTCCATGTAGTTAAAACCTGCCTAGAAACCCGGCATGATATCAGTGGTAATTTATTGCATGCCAAGACAGGATTTAATTGCATGCATTGACAGGATCTGGCTTCCAAGACAAACCAGTATTTGAAGCACCTTCTCAAGGTGGGCCAGGCAAACAGGGGTGCTCCTCGGGAGTCTCCCTCACCTGTCTCCTCTGGGATTCTTAGACATTCAGGTGGCAGAGAGTCAGGCTGCCCTTTCTCAGTGCTCTGCTCACTAATGCAGGGGAAAAGCTTTGTCCCTTTTCTACAGCCACTTCCATTTGTATGCACTGAAGTGGTCACTGAAGGCTTTAGCCCGTCTCAACTGGCTGCACAGGAGCTGTGCACAGCCAAAATTCACATTTGTATGCATTGGGTTTCTCCTTACTGTCACTTCTTTTGATCCCACTGTGAAGTGACAGTAGAGAGGGGCAAATGGGGACAAGCAGTTCTTGCAGAGGGAAGTGAAGAGAAGAAGCTGGGAGTGATTTTGTCTGGAAAATTAAATTAAGCCCTAGTGAGGCAAGTGGAGCAGGGTCTTGTCCAAGGTGGAGGAATGCATCCCCTCCTGCCTCTCTGCTTCTGTGACACTTGGGAATCATGTTCTTTCCCAAGGACATTTTGAGCATTTATGCAGGGGGGATATTCCTTGTGAGCTTCAGTGGAAATGTCAGATGAGTTGCAGTAGGAAACGAAAAGCCACAGAGGAGAGAGGGGCTGCCCAGCTCCCTTACTGCCTGATCCTGTTGAAACATTTTAGAGGGAGACAAAGCCCAGCCTGACAGACAGGACTTAATTGCATAATTCCTTTGGGGGAAACAAGAAGTGCTTCCAGTGCAGGTCCACTCCCCTAAAGGGACTGCAGATTAATGGCTGAGAAGCCTTAGCTGAACTCAGCCAGTGGGAAGTCATCTCTGGTTGTTCAGGGGGGCAGTCAAAGTCATTTCAGTTTTAATTGGATATGGCAATTCCTCTTCCTTTCCTAGGCAGCAACAGGGGCTCCTGCCCTTGCAGCCTGGCCGTGTTGGTGTTTCGTGGTTGACACAGATACCTGGCACTCAGACCCAGTGTCATCAGTGTGTGTGGAAGCCTTCCTGCAGCAAAGCCATGCCAGGCTGCCTGTGCCTGCCTTACTAATGTGGTCACCCTTTTGTAATCCAGGTGTACCCCATGCTCCTCCTGCTGCTCTCTGGTGAGGTCTTTTCCAGCCAGTCACAGCAACTGGAGGTGAATTTGTGTCCTGCACAGGCCCTTCACAAAAGAGTTGGAGGTTGGTTTGCTGCCTTTGTTTTGGCTCAGGAGACAGTGGAGTTCAGACTCTTGCCGGTGTCACCAGCTGTGATGTCCCACTGCATGCTTCCACACCTGAGTGAACGGGGTTTTCTTGGCAGAGGGGGGGATCTCTGAGATGAAAAGTGCTTGCAGTATGCAATGGAGGAACCTGCAGCTGCCCCCTTGGACAGTCGCAGGCATGCTCTGCACTCTGGAGTTCTGACATCCTCCTGGGAGTAGTGGGGTGTGCTGGATTCACACCTGTTAGATAACTAACACACCTGACCAGAAAAGCTTGTCCTCTTGTACTTCTGGAGAGCAAGGATAGCAGTGCCTTCACCTGTGCACAAGAGCATCTCTGTATAAAGCTTGCTTGAGATGGGCAGAACACAGTCCTTGCAGAGACCTTTTCTGTAACCACAGTCAATAAAATTATTTTTTTTTAGGCAGAAACCACCAACATACACTCTTGAATATTCACTGTAGAGAAAGCAGTAACATTTTGATCTACTATTTTAGCTGGAGGGAATAAACCAGTCTGTCTAGCAATTAGAAAAGAAAGCTGAAAGATCTGTGTTTTCATACAGTTAGAGGGGAGAATTGGACAGCAGAGCTCTGTGTTCTTCATTTCTGCAGCCACTCTGTCCTCTGTATGGGATCTCCTCCAAAAACCCTGTGCTTGGCAGGACAGCACAAACAAGTGAATTAAAAAATCACATAACTTTAAAATTTTGCCAAGCCTAAGGTAGCAGCAACTTGGCTGTTTACATATCTGCATGGGAGTAGTCACTAATCACAGTGTGCATGAGGTTCATTTGTTTCCTCCTAGGAAGGGTTGTTTTCACACTAATAATTGCTTCCATATGCGAGCTGGAGGTGTGTTGCTCTGCTCTTGTCACTGTGAAAGGATGTGCAGGGAAGCTGACCCTTTGGTGGATACTTGCTGTGAATTACAGGTCTTTCTTGCATCCTTTTACCTTTTTTCAGTGACTAGTGAAAATGTCCAAGGCTTTTTGGGAGAGAAAAAAAAATCCTGTTAGGCTACAAGTGTTATTAAACTTCTGCTTCTCTCTGGTCAATCCTTTTGTCACTTTCTCTATTTTGTGTAGTATTGTCATCTTTTTTCCTAGCTTTTTACAATAACGCCAGAAATCAGAAAACCAACTTCTTTCTTGCCTTCTTCCTTTCTCTGAAACTAATGTTTCATTGCCTACCTTCAGATGTTCTGGGCAGCTGACTCAACTAAGGACCAGATGTGGAGGAATAAAGGTGTGTTGCAGCCCGATACTTTGCGTGGATGTGCTCACAGCTTGTGGTGCCTTGCAGGGTTATTTGCATGGCAGCGAGAACTCCTCAGTAACACAGTGAGCATGCACACTGGGAATGTTGGCTTTCTGGAAATGAAGGGGTGCACTAGAGTCTTTTCTGACATAGAAGCAGAAGAGTGAGAGACGAGCTGGGATATGGCATTGCTTCCCCTCGGCACAATATTGTGAACAGGTGACCAGATTTCTGTGTTTTGTCAATTCTCTCTGTGGAAAGGACAATTTTAGATGAGCCAAACCGAAGATGACAACAACAGAAGCTATGAACCATACAGTTGGATAACAAAATACACTCTGTAAACTTAGAAGGGCTAGTTTTGTTGCAAACAAACAGCATGAATTTTTTCAAAAGGATAACCCAACTGCATGTGACTCAGAAGGGAACCATCCAAATTTCTGTGAAGCCCAGTTTCAGCCAACTGAAACCTGCTGTATTGTGAAAACACTGGCATCAGCATAGGTGTGTGCTTTGTTGAATATTGTAGCATTAAAAATATTTTTTAAAGGAAAGCCACACCTGTAGCCTAACAGTATTGTTAAGGCTTGTCCAAGGTAAAGTAATCTGTATTGCTGTGATGACATTCCCTACAACTGGAAAACTCCTTTGTCAAATGTGCTGCTGTAGTGCAAAACAGCTTGCAAGCAGAGAGGCTGTTCCAGCATGTTGCCACATTTTATGTCCTGTCAAGCCTCAAGGACAAATACAAGCTGCACAGTTTAAAAAAAGCATTTTTGAAGCTAAACACATTTGCAGTGAACAAAAACCTCGCTTAAGGAATCTAAATATGCAGGCAGCTTACAAAATTCATGTAGGATTTTTGCAGCACATACAAGAAATCTTTAAAGACTGAGCAATGTGTTGTCTCCTGGTATTCTGGAGTTTCTGGAGATGTGAGCAGTTTGCTACAGCTCTGCTGCAGCACTCCCCAGCCCTGGCAGCAGAGTTAGTGACTCAGATCCACTAAGTCATGTCTCTCCCAAGGTAGCAGTGCTGTGCCAAGGTACGTCAGCTGTATTTCCCTGTGGCAAAGACTCATCCAGCTACAGATAGACCACAAGGTCTGTCTGACCTTGCCCATACATTCCTAAATCATCCTTAAGAAAATAGGAGGCCTGTGTGCAGATGCTTCCTCAAAGAAAGGGAAGGAAGGGGTATGTATGTTCTATGCACATCTTGTGCTGATGTGCCCTTGGAAGGTAAAGGATGGCTTCAGTAAAATAGCTGAGGTGCCCATGCCATGGGAAACTAACTTTGACTTGTTTGGGCACTTCCCTTGCCTTCTGCCTCAGGGCAAATCCAGCTGTTGTAATGTCCCTGACAGAAACACATAGGAGCGTGGGACAAGGCAGCGTTTGGTAGGACATGCTTACTGCTGCAGTAGAAACACCTCTTCAGCACATGCTGCTACTCGTAAAAGGTTTGCTTATAGGCTGAATAAACCTGGGAAACTAAAATACTTGTGATGAGGACAGCCTTTGGTGATGTGAGCATCCAGCATGTGCCTGGAGTTTGAGGCTGGCTGCTGGCCTCTGCTTTTGCCCCGGCCATCCTGCTGGAAGGGCCCTGAGGGGAGTCAGTGGTCTTGTCAAGAATGGTTCTGGTGACAGTGACGCTTCATGACTGGCGTCTGAAGGCAACGTGAGCCTCTCATTTCACCCAGGCCACCGCCTTTTTGTCAGGCCTAACAACAGGCAGTTGGCCATTACTGAGATGAATTTGGGCTTGGAGGAGGAACACATTACTGCAGCAGTTCCTCTGAGCCACCAAGTGCCGTGCGGTGCTGCAGTCCCACCAGGCTTTCCTCCTGAGAAATCACAAATAGTTGTTTTGGCATCCCCCTCTTGCTGCACTGACTCACGGGGGTGAGTCTCTGCAGGCAGTGAGTTGCCTGTGGAGAAATTATCCTTTCCCAGATTTGGCACTCTGTTCATTTCTAGTTAGGTGGGGTAAATACTAACCCTTAGCTTAGCTCTCTGCAGGGCTTGTATGAATGAGTGACATCTTTCCATGAGGGCCTGTTGCTGCTGATGGGTGTAACCACAGCCAGGTGCTGTTCCTGCAATGATTTTAGGGAGTGCTTTTATCTCAGCACCCTCCTCGTTTTTCTCTCCCTGTTGGAAAATGCCCAGGGATGGATCTAGCCTAAAGCTGGTACTTTTGCCTTGCCTGCAAGGTATCCATTGTCAAGTGTGTGAAAGCAGGAAAACAAGAGCTTGGCAGTTTTGCTACACAAAAAATCCCTATCCTCAGGCAGTCCAACCAACACTCCTACAGCTGAGGTTCAGTCTTTTCACTTTCAGCTAAAGTTGAGATATTCCCACAATCTTTGAAGAGCAGATATGGTGCTTTTTTTTAAAAGAAAATAGTAAATAATGACAAAACTGGATGGAAAAGCTAAAAGGATGGTGTAATTTGTACAGATACAGAAAGATTACTAGTGAGGAAGGGGTTAGATAGATAGATAAGATTACTGCTTTTGCCACTTTGGCAATATCTGTACCAGGAGAAATCATCAAACTTCTTGACTCCTCTTTCCACTGTCTTTGCAGTGTGAGGATAATGCCTGCTTGGCTTTGTTGAGTGCTTGGAGGTCTGTGAGTGAACCACAAGTGACTGGGTGGCAACTTTCAATAATACTGTGATTACCTGTTAGTTATCCTTGTTCCTTCAAAGGGATAATCTGACTCTCAGTGTTTTCTGTGCTGGGTGCAGGTACAAACTTACAGTTTAGTTGAAAGGACGCAAGGATACTGAAGGGTCAAAAAGCTTATCTCCCAAATGTCCTAGGGAGTGGATTTTCTTGGGATGTGGGGATTCCCAGTTGAACTTTAAATAGACTGGTGTCATAAATGAAAAGGAAAATAAGAGGGTGGTTTTAATAAATGTCTCCCATTCTGAAGCAGCAACAAGCAGATGGATTTGGGATGAACCCCCAGACATGTGTGGCATCCTTCTGAGGCTGTTCAGGAGGATCCTCTCCCATGGCCTATGAGTGTGTGATCCTTGGCCAGAGTCCAGAGCAAGGCTCTTGTCCAAATCCACTCACACACATTCGTGTTCAGGTTTCTGACTGGAAATTTCATCTAGACTGAAGCATGTGACAAATAATGCAGAGCTCCCAGTGAACTGTCTGTCCTGCCTGGAAATTAGCCCTGGTGTAAGGTGTTGGGACATGATATTTTATATAGAGAGTTGTAGTAGTGTGGCTTCCCATGTGGCTGGTTATACTGGAATAATGATGACCTATTAAAATGAACCAAAAAAACTATAACATGCTTTTAATCAGGAAAACCATGTGTGTACTTGGGGGTGGGGATAGTAAATTTCTTAATGAATGGTTATGGCATAATAATAGACTCTGTGTAGTTGGGGCATAAAACCCCAGAGAATTCCTGGATAACTTTCGGTCTGTACTTATCAAAGTGTCTTTTGGGCTATTAAAGCCCTGGGCTATATTAAATGATTTTAAATATACAAGCTTGTTACCGTGAAGCCACTTGAGATATTGTACAATGTGACTGCAGATATATGCAAATTGGCATAATTTCCATTTGACACATGCACTGTAATTATTGAAAGCTTTTTTCCAAATTTATTTTTTCATGTCTGCTGTAGTTAATTCACTATCTCATTTTAACACTGGCAATTATAATTATTTGCCAAGAGCAAATCCTTGCTAACAAAAATCCAGTTTTCTTTAGCCTGCAGCTTTTCCTTTGAATTCATGATGAGGTACTGTTAATCAGAGGAACCAGTGCTGGCCTCTGAGTATCCAGCAGGGCAGGAAAACACTGCAGACAGAAAAAGAAATGCAATTAATTAGCCTAAGCTTCTTTCTAGCATCCCAACCCAGCACCTCCTGGGTTGCCATGTTTGAGTGAAGAGGTGCTCTGTGAGATCAGAGACAGCATCTCAATAGAACTTAAATTGAAAACTGTCTGTGCCCACTGTGAGATTTCTCCTCACAAGTTCTTGCTCATTCTTCTCTTGCAGAGGCGACAGGTAGAAAATAGCATGTATTTGGGGAAAACAGTGTTATTGGGTTGAAAACCAAGCTTTCCAGGGTTGTTTTGCATAGGAATCTGAGCCAAATCTGTGAAAAATGGAGCAGCTGAAGAGCTTAGGGATTCTAGCTGCATACTGCTGTTCAGAAATAAAGCAATTCTTATTCCCTTGAAAATGCCTCGTCCTTTGTGCCCTCCTTTCCGTTGGATATCAGCGTGTTATGCAGCTTCTGAAAGGAAACAAGTGCAAGTGCTGTCTAAGAATTGCTGACCTACTTTACAGGTGTTTTATTCTTCATTGAATCAGATATGTACCCGCAACAGTATAGGTGGATAAAAATTACATTTCTTTCACCCACTGTGGCACAGGTCAACTGCAAGAGAGCTCTACCCTTGAAGCTTCTACCCCTGGAATATTACTTTAGGTTCTCCTGGGGCTTCAAAGGGATGAGGTCTGAACACAGCTTTGCAGTGAGCTCAGAACAGCAGCATTAGGTAAGGCAGCCTGGGCTGCACTTCTGCCACAGCAGCAGGTGGGCACAGTGAGAGGAACTGCCCATGTTGATCTGTCTTTCCAGCCCAGGTATCCAGGGTGCAGATGATAAAACAAAGCCTGGGGCTCATTTTCCATTGCACATTTGTGGAACACTGGCACAAGAGGGTCCTGGGATTGCAATATAAATGCAACAAAGTCAGGCATTGAGGCTGATGAAGAACACAGCAGATTGGGCTGCCATAATTAAATATATCCAGCCTGATGAGCATAATGAGGAAATGTTTCAGTGTTGATCTGTTTTCCAGCAGTTTTTCAGTGGTGGGGAAAGATTCCCAGTGTCCTTCAGAGCAAATGGAAAAGCATAATAAAATATTACTTCAGCTGCTACCGTACCCTAGCTGCATCTTGTCTGGTGCACACTTAGCCAGTGTGAGTGTGAATGGCATTTTCCAAAAACCCTTTTGGGAGGGTTAGTTTGCAGATTGACTGCAGGCAGGACAATCTGGCATCCAGGCAGATTGCACCCGATGAGTTACTGCTCTCTGAGTCAGCTGGTTGCGCCGCTGCTGAGTCCTTGGCTCTTGTGTGAGCTCTGCAGCCTGGGGAGTAATTAATCAGACCTCCATCGTTCTTATGGACCCAGGGTTGGAGCCAGGGAAGCATGATGTCAGCGTCTCACATAGTCAGAATTGCTGATTCATTTGATTCATTCTTGCTGCTGCTGTTCAGAATGGGTTTATGGCTCCTCTTTAGCGGCACTTAGCGCTCACTGACAGGAATATAAAATACTACCCAAGAAAGTACACCAATTCTAAGATGACTGCCTTGAGGGGAGCACTTAATAATTTATTTACAAGTTTCTCTAAGGACCTGAGAATCATAAAATACTGTTGGATGAGAAGTTAACAAAAGTACAGTTAGTTTAAATCCTCATTTGCTTGTCATCAGTTCACTGTTCTATTGACCACGTTGCTCAAAGAGCCAGACCAATGGCCAGTGTGACTGCTTTAATTCATTGGATTACAGGTGAAGTAAATTTGGCTTCAAGTTGGCTAAGGCCTGATGCTAGCTCCCTGGATAACACTGTTACCAAAATTCTCACTAACTTCAAAATGGGAGTGGGGCTGGACTGAAGGAGCCCAGCTTGGTTATCGGTAGGGTAGAACTGCACTACTCAGCACTTGACTCAGAGAAGTGGGGGTCTCTATAAGAATGCCTTTTCTCTTGAAAGGATCCCAACAAAGGGGTTTCATTTTGATCAGGATTTTCATTTAGCTGGCTTGATTTTTCTTGTGTAGGCCAAGCTACCTTATTTTCTTAGCCTGTGTGTTCTGCGGTCCTGATCCTTGATGTTGTTGGCAAGACATAAAAACCATCTCTGGTCTGGGCAGAGGACCAACTTAGACTGTGAAGGGGAAATGAGAAGCCATGAAGAATCCATGCCATGGGCTCACCTATAAACAGGCTAAGCAAACTCTGGTGAGCTAGGCAGGTGGGAGAAAATTGTCCTGCAGATCCACTGTTTTGTGTATGGTTTTGTTGTCTCCCAGGTCCTGGGGAAGGGGCACACCAGAATTGAACAGATGGGAAAGGCAGCCGTGAGCCCTCTGGGTGAGGCTGGGGAGGTTGGACCAACTGCCTGGTTTCATCGTGACACCTTTTGTGGCACAGCTTTTCCTCTGTGCGCAGCCTTTCCCGAGGGCAGAGCAGTCATGCCAGCCTCTCCAGCTCTGCTGCTGCTGCCCCTCAGTGAGCAGAGAGGGGACCTGCTGACACAAGGAGTAGGAAACCACTGACAGAACATTCTCTCCAAGATGCATTGTGAAGCCAGTGTTTGTCCATTCCTGCCTTACATGCTGGAAAATCCATTTCCACTGCTAGGCACAGCCTTACAGGTTCTCGTAGAGTTTGCCTAGTGATTATAAATAGACGTTTTCAACTTTTGCAGCTGCATATGTGAAAGAGAAAATGTGACCACAGGGTGCACACAGGGACACACAAAGTGTTTGTGCACTCACTACTGAATGACAGGAATGGCACTGCTCACCTCCACCTGCCATGTACTTGTCTGTCTGTGTGTGAAAGGGACTCTCCTGCTTCCTTGGCATTTGTCTGTGTCTCTGTGCTTCTGTACTGAAGTAAAAATTTTGTTTGTGGGCACAGTTTTCTAATGAGCCCAGTTACATTAGTGCGTCCCAGTGCACAGCTGGGTGCTTTGGTAGCTGTAGTCAATACAGTATTTGGGTACATGAGTAATGATCTTAGAATTTATTTTAACCACTCATATCAGAAAATTAGGTCAAGTGCATGCTCCATTCATCCAGCACTGCAGGGGTGACACATTTTCTTCAGCACAGCAGTCCTTCAGACTTCACTGGGCAGGAAAAGAAGTAGAAATACCCCAGCTGAAAATATTGCAGAGAGATAAGATTAGGGAAAACATTTGCAGTAGGGTCTGGGCTAAGTGGGTATTGAAGCTGATGCTTCATACAATCATCACATAGAAGGAAACTGGAAACTTCAGTGTTTCTCCTGCAAAGAGATTGCATGGCTGGATGTTTATTCAAGAAAACCCTGAAGTATAAAGTGCAGGGGGAGTACTGGTGCTGCTCTGCATAGTGATGACATGAGAGATGCAGATAGGGATCTGACACTGCTACTTGTAGGGCCAATGGGGTTTTTTTTTCCACTGTCCCTGTCACTTGGCTGGTGAGATGTAATTTTTCAATGTTTGTAAAGCTTCATGAATCCTGTACAAATGAGTGCATTAACCACTCACTAGCTGTAGTCTGATGTTTATCTTTTGTCAGTTTTTTATTTAGTACCAGATTACAGCTTGCTAGTTTTAATGGGGTAGAAAGGGTAGGCAAGAGAAATATAAAGAAAATTAATTAACAGTCATAAATTTCTCTGACTCAGGAAGCATAAACAATTCTGTGATGGAAAAGCAAGCTGAAAGAAAATTGAACTGCCTGATTTCCTAATCCTCCCAAAGCCTTTACAACAGCTGGGCATTTAGTTGTTGTCAGCCAACACAAAAAGAAACATATTTAAATACAGATAACAATGCCTCAGGAGAATAGAGATTGATCATAGACTGTGTTTGCTCTGTGACTTCTTTTCTGAGGAAGAGAAAGGTATGATAATATACTGGACTGATGACATGCATTTTGCACTAGAAGTTGAATAAAGGAAATTAGAGTAGTTGGGAGAAATAAATGACCAAACACAGAGATTTACACTGAGTCCTAAATTCAATTTAGTCCTAAAACAATTAAAATCCCCTTGAAATCAATGAGTGTTTGCTTGAATAAGGTCTAAGTAGATTGTCTGGGGGATTTTTTTTTCTCAGCCTATCTGAATAGTTAGTGCAGGTCTTTTGATTTTTTTTTCCTGTGTGGGGAAGTACTCAGCAGGGATGTGATCATGCTGTTTTGATGGGGATTCGAAGATAAAAAAATCAAACAGAAATTTGGGAAAGCCAGCATGGTTTGTCCAATGTACTTTTTCCCAAGCATGTATGAGAGCATGGAAAGCATCCAAGTAGGGCTCAGGGAATGTAAGTCTGAGCATGTTTCAGATGCCTGAGCAGATAATCTCAAGCTGAGACCCCTGAAGCATTTCCCTGTGGTGTGCACAAGTAGCTGGTTTGTCAAGGTGTATTTGCACCTTCTCTAGATTTCCCAGCAGTTAAAGGTTTTAAATAGTTAAAAAATTACTAAGTGCCTCATTTATTTCAGGCTCCAGTGCTGTTATTTTCATAAGTGCCTGCATAGAAGAGATGAGAATGACATGCCAGGTGGGCTATAAACAAGGAATCAAGCTCTACCCTGTGTTAAGAAAGGGTTAGAGAATTTTGCTTTGCCTTGCAAAGTGTGCTGGCATACACAGGAATGCAGGTCTTTCTTGCTTGGCTTGCTGTTAAGCACATTGCCCATGGATTGAGTGATGCAGAAACTTTATAGTGCCAAATCAAAGGCCCCAACTGGCCAGTGTAACAGAATAAACACTCAGAAATTTATAAGGACTTACTAGGAAAGTTACCTTCAAGTCAGCACATGTGGTCTTTGCAGAAGAGGTTCTATATCATGGAATCTTAGAATATCTCCAAGTTGAAAGGGACCCATAAGGAACATTGAGTCCAAATCCCTGCTCCTTGCAGGACTACCTGAAGCTTTCCTATGTAGCAAATGTGAGTCCAGTGTCAAGCACAGAAGAAATGCATCTATTTCAAATGCCATGAACACTGCTACAGCAACATTTATATCTGCTGTAATATATGCACAGACATGGCCCCAGTCCATAAACCCTAATGACTACCTCTGTGCAAATAAAATTAATGTAATATTAGTACATAATGAAAATTGATGTGATCATTACAGTCTTCTCTCATTCTGATGAACTGTCCTGGTTCTGCTTAGGTGGCACTTCCTTACCTGCAGGCATCATTAGAATCTTTTTGGAGTCAGCAGGGCTATTTTCCCAGCCTAGGTACCATACCTCAGGAGCTCTGTACAAAAGAACCCAGCATTGCTTGTTTTTCTTTTTTTTCCCAAAACAAAGCAGTTCCTTGTTTTTCTGTTTGTTGGAAGGGGTTTGGAGACCGCTAGCCCTGCTGCAATCACTGGTGTGAGCTCCCATCTCATGGTAACCCTCTCACCTCTTGAGCCTGATTGCAGCTGTGGCGCTGCACGTGTGAGCTGCGTGTGTCTCCTTAGTGAGTGACACCTAAACTGTCGCTGGAGATGGTGCTCATGTGTCGCCAGCAGCAAGGTGCCATTGCAGGTTTTTGTCTCATCATGCATACAGTTGCTTAAGTGAAGTTTGGTTTAGCCTATGACTACAGGACAGCCAAGGCAGAGACACAAACTGCTTTTCTTCTCGGATGTTTATTTGGGAAGTGTATCCGAATGTTTAAGTTTTGTTTTCAAAGGAGTTGTGTGAAAAATAAGTTCTGTCAGTGAGGATACACCAGCCTAAAAACTGGAATCAGTGTGATGGACCAGAGCCATAAATGAACTGAGGCCCTGGCTTTAGGGGTGTACAGTTTAGGTATGTGTGTTTTTACTGTATTTCTCATCTAATAGTTGTCAAGTGCAATTTGTGTTCTTTAACTTGATAATATTTTGATGCAGAGGAAGAGGTGTAGGGTTTGTAAAATCTCAGTGAGCCATTGGTTTGCTGGGGCCAAATGAGCTGTTGCTCATCAGCAGGGCAGTGTATCACTGCCTGTGTGCATGTGCTGTCTGTTCCAATCACAAAGGAAAACATGTTCCTCCAGTCGCTGTTATTTTCCTTCACACTTACAGCAGACTAGGAATACACACATGGCCTGTTAATACAAATCAGATCGTGAGCTGTGACTCACTATGTTGTAGTAACTTGATTTTTTTGCAACAGATATGCATATCTGTGATTAACAAAGATTGTCTTGGCCAATGTTAGAGCTGTGACTAAAGCCAATCAGGCATTCATCATCCTGATTTATTTCCTTGTCAAAAGGTTTCTTAAATAAAGTTTCTTCGAAGAAACATTGTCATGCTATCAATTTTCCCTGGCAGATGTACTGATTGAAATAAATGTATTTCTTCATGCCACTGAAGAACTGAATGACAGATCATGCACTGAATACAATAAATGTAACTGTTGTTTTTATTGTTACTATGATCATTACTATATCACAAGATTGATGGCAGCAACATCTCATAAGAGCAGAGACACTTCTACATATTAATAAAAATCCTACTCCCATGTGAAAAGGTTTTTCAAATCACCTGAGTGATTGTTTTTATGAGATGGCCCAGGCATCATTCCTTATTTCCCAGAATGGAGCAGCCTTCTATCCAGTTTTCCACTCATCCTGCATATCCATTATTTTGTGAGGGATTCAAAAGCTTTTAGCCTCAGTGTAGTATGTGATTCACACATCTCCACATGCAATGCATCACAAAATAGTACCAGCCCCATAGAATAGCCTGTCCCAGTATTGCATTTCTCTAGGCTAATGTACTGTTGGGCAACAGCTTAATTCTTACACATATCAAACTTTAACCCAGATACTTTTTCTTAATTGTCCCTTCTTCTTGTCCAGTCTTTGGGTAGAGAAGGGTGCTGATTTTCTCTGAAATCTACTTCTTTCTCCTCCATTATTTCTTTCTTTTGCAGAAAAGATGCTAGCAGGGCATACAAAAAATTGGACTCAAGATGATCCTTTCAGGATGAGCCTCCAAACAGAGGGGATGTTGCTGATACCATTAGGGCTGGCTGTGCAGCTCCTGGAGTGGCAGGAGCACCTCTGGGTTTTTGCACCAGCCCCTTGAAGTGCCTTTCTTTCTACCTTGGAAATGTTTTTACTTCCAGCTCCCTCTCCTTTCCCTTTCTTCATTTACTCAGCCACTAGACCATCCTGCTTTTCTCTGCTGGATTTCTGCTGATGCTTGCTCATCTGGAGTGACTCCAGTGGCTGCCTTGGATTCCCTAGGGAGCCCCAGGAGGGAAGAAGGACTATTGACTTCACCTGGGTCGTCCTGATGCTCATTTTGCCAGTCCCTTTCCACTGCTCCAACATGCAGATGAGCTTTGTATCAATGAGCACAATATCCTTCCTGTCCTTACGGCAGTTTTGTGTCAACAGAGACAAATGAAGACACTTTTGAAACAGAAGAAATAATGTCACCTTCTTTTAGGTCTGTGTGTCTCCTTTGTAGTCAATGGTTTAGCATGGTTACAGCTTAGATCTCTTAAACAGTCTTCTGGGTTTTCCAGAACTTTATTACCAGCCTCTGATTTTCTTCAGACGGTTTAAATATTGGAATAAGTTGATAACTGAGAAGGTTTTCTACAGGTCCTGGCAAAATTAGGCCTCCAAATGTTGTATTTTTTGCAGATTCCAAAGAAAGGGATAGAAGGGAATGGTTCAAATATTATTATTATATTATTGTTAGGTAAAATACACAGCTCTCTCTACTGATACACAGTTTGTGTCAAAGATCAGTTTAGCTGTAGGGAACCACAGGCTGGCTCCAGGTGCCTTACTTAGTTTCTAAGATGGTTTCTGTGCACAGCTCCAGAGTTGATGATGTGTGTACATATGTGCAGAAGAACAAATTGCTGGGTATCAATTATTTAAATGAGAAGTAGTGTATTTTGATTTAGGCCATTTATTTTGACCACAGTTTTTGATAAACTCACAGGGAAAAGTCTTCCTCTGATTGTGCATAGGATCCAAAGGCAGCAAGAGCAGCTGCAATGGTGAAAATCTGAGAAGAAAAACTTGCCTGTATTTATTTATTGTATGCTTTTTAATGATAATGTGGATTGTTACCATTTGGAATATAGTTTTGTATTAGTTTCTTTTTTTTTTTTTTTAAGTGTGTTAAAAATATACTATAATAAGTTTAAGTCATCCATTTGAAATAACCTGGTACGTGTGCTCTTTTCACCACTCCAGTATTTTATGAAACTCTCAGACTGTCCTTTGAATGTTGACAGTTCCTCTTTGCTTTTAGAAAGATTTTATCTTTTTTTTTTTTTTTAATAGTGACAAATTTAGCTCAATTCACCAAAACCTTATTTTTCATTTCTCTCACTCCTCCATCCTGACAAAGAGCAATAGGTAGCAATTGCTAACTAATGAATCTTTCTGGTGCCAGTGAAGGACTTCATTAAATGCCCAGACTCTAAATAGAGCCCTTTTTTATTTTCTTGTGACTAGGAAGAAGAGAAAATATTGTATTGGGGCCTCATGTTTTAAGCAGAACATATAGAGGACTAGTCTTACTTCAGTTCAGAGACAGACACTTGTGTTTTTTAATGTGAAAATATTTCTCTCCTTATTTGAAACAATCAGAGCAGATGGGGAGAAAAAGCTGACATTGAAAGTCTCAGAATTGATGATACCTGAGCTGGTTACAGCCATTCTGCTTTCCTGTGCTTTGAGTTCTGCTCGTTTTCAGCTGTGCAGCACAGGGATGATACAGGGACAAAGAAACTTGGGCTGCTGGTAGCCAGGGAGCTTGAAAGGAGCTTCATCTGTAAAATGAGGAGATGCAAATTCCAGGAACTGCAGAGTCAGTAGTTAAATTCTTACTGTATCTCCTCACTCTTTCCCTGCACTTACATGGAAAAAAATGTAAATACGACTACCCTGGACTGTATCTACTCACCACTCACTTCTGTGCTTATCTCCAATTCACAAGGACTTCCCTTTTTTAAAAGGAAGGCTGAGGATTGCAAATAAATCACATGGCTTCCTGACAGAATTAAATACTGTTATGTGGGTGACAAGCTATTAGAGCATGGTTATGATTTAACTTTACAACGTACAGATCTCTAGAGAGATCTTCACTTGAATGGTAGCACAGACAATTTTTTTCTAATTGCTCAGCTGCTTCTATAGAGTTGGTTAGACATCTGTTTCTCAGAGAAGATCAGTGTTCTTCAATAACCTTCTTAAAAAAAGGCAGACTGGTACCAAAGTTGTTAAGGTTTGGCTTGGGGGTTGCACTTTATGCACTCCTTGGTAGGAGATGCATTCCCCACCTTCAGCTTTGGACTTGGGCTGGCCAGGAGTGAGCCTTCCCCAATGCTGGCACCACTCTCTAGAGCAGAGCCAAGCTGGGAGGCTGGAGTGAAGAATATGTGGAGCCCTCAAAAAGACTGACATGTATTTAAAATATTTGTCATTTTACCTGAGAAGTCAAGAAACCAATGCACATTAGTTGCCTGGTTAAGAAGTGTAGCACTGTGTACCAGATTTCTTGATGCAGGTGGAAGGGGTGTGTATTCTTTCATAGGATGAGATTTATCCAACTGTGTTGCTTATCAGCATGGACAGATATATTTCACTTTCTTGCTGAAACAAGCTGGCTGTGTTTCCCTGCTTTTATGTAATTAATGATGATTTTGTGTCTGTTGTGGTGCGATTTTCAAAGACATGTGAAACAGCAAAACACGCTGGTAGAATGACAAACAGTAACAATTCATCCTTTCTTAGAGTCTTGTCCAACAGTGGAGAGGATTAGACCACAGCCCCAGACTGGAGGAGAAGGGGGTCAGTTCCCAGGGAAGCCCCCTGCAGCACCTGCAGTCAGAGCACGCCCTTCCATGAGATTAAGTGTTGGGAACGGAGATTTTCCTTGCACTCTGCTCTCTGTTCTGCCTGATGCTGCTGTAGAGAATGGCTCAAAGGGAAGGTGCCTTTTTTTCCTTCTCCTTTAGAGAAGGGAGCGGAGGGAAGAGAGCAGAAAAATGGTGGTTTGATCCGCCTTTTTCTCATTCTGGTTGCATAAACACACCAGAGTATTTCTCTAAATTAAATTAAGCAAACCTTTTATGTTCTCTCCCTACTTCCAGAAAGCTAATGTGGCTGCTTGCAGATTGGCAGCCATGGAGGAGACAAAGATCTGTAGTGCACACAGACTCAAGTGCTGAGCAGTGTTATGCTGAAAGAACTGCACAAGCTTTAATAGCATATAAAAGGTTTCTGGGCATCAAGCAAAAAGCTGTTTAAATCCCTGACAGGGATGAGAGAATAGCATGTATTACCAGCATATGCACAGAGACAGAAAGTCTCTCAGAACATTTGCATTTTGGATTTGATGAAATTAGGAGGTTTCAACCTTTCAAAAAAGGTTGAAATGGTGGAAGGAGTAATTTTAAGCCTTCAATTTCTCCCTGTCCCCATATAAATATTTAGGGCTCTTCCCTTTCCTCTGCACACATGGCTGAAGTACACTGATGCATGCCACTGGCAATTTTTCTTGAATGTATGGACTGGAAAAGTGCATAGGCTTTTCTTCCATATTAATAATCACAATTTCATACTCAGATGTTGAGTATGTTGCCCCACATAGCGAAGGACTAATCCCCACCATGCATGGCATGGAACACTCAGCAAAAAGATTGTCCCCAGGCTGCAAAAATTCCTCGTGAACACAGATCCTTTTCCTAGCAAGCACATGTGTGGAGCTGCATATCTTGAGACACAGTGCCTGGACAGACCTCAGATAAAAAGCAGCAGGCATCTGTGTGTGAGGCAGAATGATGCAAGCTGAACTGGAGCAGAACGTGATGCTTTTGTGGATTGCTGGTGAGCAGGTCAGATAATGAGTAGTATAAATTAGTTCTTTGGGGTGAAAATTGCTGTGTCAGGAAGGTTTGACTCTAGGGATGTTTTGTCTAAGATTTCTCTTATTTTGATAACTAATTTGCCAGACTAAAATCTCTCTGCAAAGAGTCCGTGTAACTCAAGGACTATTACATTAGTTATTTGTATCAGGTGACACAGCTGGAGCTACCAGTTAGAGGATATAGGGCAACTGGATGAATGCTTTCTCCAGTATCAAACAGATGCAGCAAAAAATTATTCAGGGGCAGGAAAAGAAGTGCTATTATTTGACATTATTGAAAATGTCAACTCGGTCACCAATAGCCATCTGTAAAGATGAGAGAGAAAAGTAAGAAGAGAGGAACATGGCCACTGAATAGAAGATTCTTGGCTAATTTAAGAGGAAAAACGAGTACGTCTCTACTTATCTGATTAAGGAGAAGGTAAATAGGAGCAAGTTGAAGAAACATCTTTCTCTTCTTGTCTGTTAACTGGATGTGACTGCCACTTCAGCAATGACAGCCCTCCCTCCCTCCAGTTTCATCTACTCAAATAGCAGCAGACAAAGACTGGGAATAGGCAGTGTGGATAAGCTGGTTTTTGAATGTTTGGACTGTGACCCCCTTCTTCTTCCAGTTAGGCTGTTAAATATTCATGTACATGGGCTCAGATAGATCCCTGCCATCTGTCTATACTTATATGACTTCATCCAAACAGCTCTAAAACATGTAAAATTTTATACTCGGAACAGCTCTTAAAAGAAAAAGAGTTTTTTTAAAACTACAGGAATGAAAATACAATGTGATTTATCAAGTAAATTTATTCATCTGGACTCTATCAGCAAGGATCCAAATTCAGGTCTTTTAAGTGCCAGGCCTAACTGTAGCCCAAGGCACTCCAGGTAAAGGTTATATTTAGTGTCATAGTTTATATCCAGAGTGTTTCACAGCTTACCTGATATTGATCATTAAGCATTAAAACGTTTGTGTGCAACTAAGAAGGAAACTGCAGATTCTGTCACTATATATGTGTGTGGGTACAGATTGAAAGTATTTGAGGAGGAGAGATCAGTAATAAGCCCATTATTTAGCCTGCGCTGCATTCTGCTGCACACCTTGATGACCAGATAAAAGGGGACTGTCATGCAAGCTTCAGTAAACAGTCTGCCATATGGACAATTCCACGAGGGAACAGATTGTCACAGCTACATTTGACCTGTTTTAAAGCAATCCTGACTCTCCCTTGGCACCATGGATGCACTGCTGACATTTCAGCAGAACTGCTTCAAAAAACACTTGAGTGCCATTGTCAGAATAGTGGGGCATTTTATGACTGAGAAGCAATTTCTTCATTTTAAATTAAGCAGCAAGCCCAGTACTTCTTTCCTCAGAGCCTCTTAAAACAGTCTGAGCAGGAAAGAGGGAGAGACAGGAGTGCTGAGAAGACAAAGCCAGGCTTTTCAGTGTACCTGTGTTAAATTACTGAATACATGCACTTGTGTCATTCATACTCTTCAGGGAGTTGAGTCTGAGCCTCAGATTCAGCTCACAGAAACCCCTGCATGGGCAGGTTGTCACAGAAGAGATGTCTGTGAGATGGCTGGGGTGGGTGATTGGTTTCATACCTGCTCCCAGAAGGGAGCTTACTTTTTTCTGTTCAGGCCCTCACCTTTTAGCTCTTTTTAGACAGGAATGCTTTTTGAAAATAAAAAGGATCACATTTTCACTGTGGTGCTTAAAAAATTCTTACATGTATTTTGGAAGCATGCCAGAGTGGGTCTTTGTGCCTTGAAAACATTTCAATATGGTGTTATTCTTTTAAGGTCTTTCTCCTTGGCTTGGTCTTTAAGAATAGCCTTGAGGCTTTCAGCTTACTCCATTGATAAAACTTTATTGATGATTTTTTTTTCTCACCATTTCAGGCATTGGGAAGAACGTCATCTGTGACCGAACGGCGACTCCCCTGGATGCCTTTAGGATGATGACTGCGGCTCATTACTACCCAAAGCTCATGAGCATCATGGGGAACGTTCTGCGCTTCCTGCCTGCTTTCGTGAAGATGAAGCAGCTGATCCAGGAGGGTTACGTGGGGGAGCTGCTGGTGTGCGAGGTGCAGGTGCACAGCGGGAGCCTGCTGGGCAAGAAGTACAACTGGAGCTGCGATGACCTGATGGGAGGCGGGGGCTTGCACTCGGTGGGCACCTACATCATCGACCTGCTGACCTTCCTCACCAGCCAGAAGGCCGTGAAGGTGCACGGGTTGCTCAAGACCTTTGTGAAGCAGACGGACCACATCAAGGGCATCCGGCAGATCACCAGCGATGACTTCTGCACCTTTCAGATGGTCCTGGAAGGGGGCGTGTGCTGCACGGTGACGCTCAACTTCAACATCCCGGGGGAGTTCAAACAGGACATCATCGTGGTGGGCTCGGCGGGACGGCTCACTGTGATAGGCACTGACCTCTACGGACAGAGCAACAGCTCTCCTCAGCGGGAGCTCCTGCTGAAGGACTCCACGCCAGTCAGCAACTCCTTGCTTCCAGAGAAAGCCTTCAGTGACATCCCATCCCCCTACCTGCGGGGCACCATTAAGATGGTCCAGGCTGTCCGGCAGGCCTTTGAGGACCAGGACGACAGGAGGACCTGGGACGGGAGGCCCCTTACGATGGCTGCCACTTTTGATGACTGTCTGTACGCCCTGTGTGTGGTGGACACCATTAAAAAGTCAAACCAGCTGGGGGAGTGGCAGAACATTTCAATCATGACTGAGGAGCCAGAACTGAGCCCGGCATACTTGATCAGCGAAGCCATGCGGAAGAGCAGGATGTCTCTGTACTGCTAGCTCCTCTGAGCTCCTAGGAATGAATAGGAACCAGACAGCTCTTGAAGGAGATGGTAATTCAGGCCCTGTGAAGGGCTTGGGTGTCTTAGCTGAGGATTACAGGAGAAGGAAATACAGTGTCTGGATCAATTAAATCTGTTGGCAGCTAACTGCCAAACTGATGTGGTCCTTCGAAATGCCCAGAACAGACAGGAGACGTAAGAGCTGATAAACTTAACTGTTTTAATAACAGTATTGGCTGGCTGATTGCAAAGATATATCATGGACTCATCCCCTGCTTGCAGGTGCTTTAGATTATCCAATTGTGTTTACTGTGAAAGGTTGGGAAGATCCTTTTAGATTTTCCTTACCTACCAGAGGGCTGTGAAGGTACTGTCATGTTGTTAAATTTTCTGTAGTGTCTGACATGAATGTTTCCTACCATGACAGCTGACACCACCATGTTGTATTACTCCACCTCCAACCAACACACAGAATAACAGGACTTGATGTGAAAGTGTTGCAGGATTCAGAAAATCTTGACAGTTCACTTTTCATACAGCCTGTTAGGAGCTTCTCTGTGTTGGTTTAGTAGTTGTTTTTTGTTTGGTTTGGTTTTGGTTTTTTGTTTTGTTGGGTGTTTTTAAAGCACAATTAAATAGGAAAATGTGTGACTTTAAAAACAAAGCAGTCCTCAACCACAGTGCATATGCCCAGGTATTTAGGGAGGGAGGCTCTTCTGTGAGCTCCTGGTAAGTGTCAGTGTTATGGGTTTTCCGATTAAAGTGGGTGATGGAAAACCTTCATGGATGGCAGGTGGCATGACCCAGTAATGATAATGGGGTTTATTATACAGCCGAACTCAGGCTAGTCTTACAAAGATTTGCACAAAATTTCCTGTGTTTTGGACTGACTTTTGAGTGAATTCATCATTTTGGTTTAAGGTGGGAAACAGTAGGAATAAAATCCAAAACCATATGATGTTTAGATGAGCAGTGTTCTTTCAAACCACTGTGAACTCACACTTGAGAGATGCACACCAACAAGTAATTTCACATCCCCCAACCCAGAAGTGCTCACCTCCACCAAGTGCTAAGTGTGAGTGAAAAACAAAAGGGATGAGAAAATTTCCCATCTATTTACAAGGAAAAAAAAATTTACATAGGACCCCCAGCCTTCTCACCTCCTCAAAGTGGCCAGCTACTGGTACTGTATTAATCATTCCCTGTCACCAGTGCAGGGGTGGACAAACTCTTTTGCTATGTTTGTCCTGTTCTTCTTTTTAATATTTTAGATTGCAGTCTTGAAATAATTATTCTTTTGAGAATATCTTCTTGAAAGAATATAGTGAAAGGCACATGATTTATCCCAGTAAATGGGGATACCGTTTTTCTGAGTAAAGCTGCTCCAGTGCTGATGTGTTTACAGCGCTAGGTCTTGAGATAGTAAAAAAGTAGAACACAAGCATATAGCACTAAATCATATTAAACTTGAGAAAAACCTTTTCAGGGTTTTTTGTTATTTTTGACTAGGGGAAGTAAGAGAACACTGGTGTGACCAGTAAATATAAAAAGAAAATATGTTTTTGAACAGGAGGGCGTCAATAGTGTTGTTCATCTTATCTGGCTTTAGTCAGCTCAGAGTTGGATGTCTTGTTCTGATCAGCAAGAACACCGCAGTCAATACAGAGAGAGCTCTCCAAAGGCTGACTCAGTTCACCCTAGGATTAATATAGAAAGAGGTGTCCACTGGAAATGCCTGTCTTCCTCCTTTGCAGAGAATTTTGGCTTCTAAATTTTGATGTGGCTGAAGTTAGGAAACTTGACTTCCAGGCCAAAATTGATTCATACGTGCTTAATATTTCAAGAGCATATATATGACCTTTTGTTAAATAGTCCCCAAAGTGTGGTAGTGTGACTGATGAAGGAATAATGTAGTACTGCAAAACCACACCCAAGGGGAGAATTGTTTCTATCCATGTTGTTCTGCAAGTTCTAGCAACTCTCTCTGGGGCTGTTTCGGCTAAAACCTCGGGCAAGGCTTCATCATTCTTTCTTGGAAGCAGCCCTTGACAAGTTTGGTTGTTTTTCTTTAAAATGGGTTTCTCTGAGAATTCCAGAGGTAATATCTATGCCAATAGGAATCTCCCACTGCAGCTGTCATGGTATATACTGTGCTATCCAGTTCCTGCCCTGAAAAGTAAGTAACACAGAAGAGAGGATTTCATCAAGAAATCACCTGTCTCCTGAAAAATATAATTAACCCCTAGGGTATCAAGACAGTTTTCATACAGTGAAGCAAAACCCATTTACTGGAAAGAGTGGCTAGTTCCAAGTCATGAATGCAACCCTGGTGGATAATTAACCATGTCTAGTTAAACATCATCTAAAAGTGGAACCAAACCTGGACCAAAATGTTTGTGAATCTTGCTTCTCAGTGGTTTGGCGATTGTGCTGGAGTTGCTGTACATGTCTTTGCCCTTCTTTATGGTTCACAAATGTTGGCCGTGTTTCCTCTCTGTGTTTTCTTCTTTTCCCTGTCTTTCTGGGTTTTATGATGCCAGTTAGAATCCTTTCCCCTACCCTTGCAGTGAACAGGCGAGACACAGTGAGTAAGGATAGTACTACTGAGCTCAAACTTTCTGCCCCAGACACAAAGGTTTAGGTGACAGGCATCATCTATCCTCTGTGCAGACCTACTGATACAGCAGAAAGAAAATCCAGTGCTTTGGTTACACAGACATCTGATGCTGCTGTCTGTACTGGCTTGCAAATGGGTCAAATCTTGTACAGCTCCTTGTGCTGGCCCAGAGAGAGCAGGGACAGAGTGGAACCTCCTCTTCTAATGGTAGCAGAGATACTACATTTATGTTACCTAACTGGGATGGCAGCAGGAGCTGCATACATTCAGGATTGTACAGCAGTTTTTCCATTCTCTGGCGGGTGAAGGTGCTGCAGTGTCAAGTAGCAAGTATACTAAACTTCCACCTGGTTTGGAAGAGAAAAGAATTGGTGTATTTATTGAATGTGTATTGTTATTATGACAAGTAGTTTCTTTGTAGTCTGGGATTTTTTCTTGGCAGCATCCAGCCCTCTGTTCCTTTGGTGCAGTTGAAAGTATATTGAATTTGCCCTAAGTAGCTCTGGAGTTCAAGTTGGGTTTAGGAATTTGGGCAGCAGATAGCAGAGATGTACTTAATTGAACTCAGAAGCGGTACCATCCCAGGAAACATGTATTTGGAATTGCACTTTTAATGCTGTGCCACAAGGTTTGAGATGAATGCTGCTAAATTGGTGCAGGCCTAGGAGCCAAACTGCAGCTACTGCTGGAATTTACAGTAGCCCCCAAACGAACTTGTTCATACACTAGATAAGAAATTTCATTCCTCTTTCCCAGGGCTGCTATTGGAGAGGCTCTTTCCTTTGCCATCAGCCTGTGCACATAGGATACTGATCCTTATGGTCTGTTGCCAAAGACAGAAAGAGCCAAAGTGTGAGCTTTGCTGCTCTTCAGGGCTCTTGTTCAAGTGCTGGGACAGTCAGCTGGGAGAGGGTGTCTTATTTCCCACTGGAATTGCATTGGGATTCACACCAGGGGTAGGGCAACCCTGCATTGTGTGACAGCAGGGCACAATTGAACTCCTTAAATGTGCCCAGGGGAGGGTGGTGATTGCATCAGGGAGCAGCGGGAAGGTGTCTGCAGGCCAGTACCTCTGTGCCTGCCCTGCAGGGAGGATATGCTGGTGCTGTGGAGGCTGAGGGCTGCACTTCCTGAGGGCGACAGCAGCAGCCTTGCTCCACCTCTGTGTGTGGGAGCCCAGGAAGGGACCCTGCCCTTGGGAAAGCAGAATCTGTCCCATACTCCTGCTGGATAGGCACATCCTTAGTGCTGATCTCAGTGGAGTCCTACATGGAAGTGTAAGAGTTCTGCAGGAGCTTGGGCTTTTCTACATTGAGTACCATGCATGTGGTAAATCTGTAGTACTTCAGCTCTGTAGTGAGAAAATCCCCAGTAGGGACGAAGGGACCTTTACCCATGCAGCCAACACGGTAGAGAATTGGGCCACGCCTTGATGAGTTTTGGCTCAGGCTGGGCTGCTCTGAAGCTCATCCTTTGCTTTGGCTGAAGCAAATCAGCCAGATTTGGTTGAAATCCCTGCCCAGCCAGCATCAGGCAATCAGAGGCACTATCTGCTTTGTACTAAGTGTTCCCTTCTTTTCCGTAACTTTCCAAAAAGTGACTGTACAAGTGAACAGCTGTCCTAGAAGTTCAGCCATTCAAAAAAAGGAGGCTCTTCTGCTGCATGTGGTCACAGCACAATGACAATTCAATTTCTTGTTTAGTTTTGTGTCCATACAGATGTGGAATAGACACAGACAATTTAAAATGACTCACTGTTCTACCAAGAAAAGGCATATTTTATTTACTGGTAAAGATAAACATAGTATCTTGATGTTGTTTTTGCAGAGAATCAGAAATGAGTGATGACAGAACTTATTGTTGCTGGGAATTTTTGTATTTGACTTTTATTTATGTCCTTCAGCATAAAATATCACTCATTATGAAGTCTATTCACTGCTAAGTTCTGTGTTTACAAGCCAGAGTTGTGCTTTGTGCAGATACTCCACACTGGTTTGGTGTTCCAGTGGCCCAGTGATGTACCCTTAGTATGTATGAAACTCAACACTGGACTTTGACCTCTGCAGTGATCACTGGGTATCTGGAGCTAATTATGAAATGGCAGGATTAATCAGGACAGCAGTTTCTTTTTGTTGTTGTTGAAGTTGTTACTTGTGGGGAGCAAAGTTCGTAAATTTTAGAGATGAAGTGTGACTGAATAATATTTGGCAGTCTTATCTGCTTTAAAATTTCCTCTTTTTTGAGCTTCTGGGTGAAGTCTGTCCAATAAAAATAATTTCCCCTTAACTGCCCACTTCCATTTGCTCATGAAAAGAAGAAATTTTAAAGTAAATGGGAGTACACATAATGCTGCATTCATGAGCTGATGTCAAAACCTCATGACTTAATGAGTGTATGAAGCCACAGTCCAAACAAGTAATGTCTTTTTTGAAGCTGCCAGATCGAGGCCTTGGCGTTGGGGAAAGAAGGGTATCAGCACAGGTCAGACTGAAATAGCTTTTATTCAGCATTTTGAATAAAATGAATGGCTATGGTCAATCCAAAACTGAACACATGTTTGTATAAGGATATTTATTTACATTTTAAAATTTTGGGATTAAGTTCTATTTTTAAAAAATGCTGTTTTGAAATGAAAGGTTTTTAAAATCTTTTATTATGTTTTGGCATGTGTGAAATAAATTGTTTGGGGCTGGGTTGTAGGGGGGGGGTTGTTGGTTTTTTTTTTGTTTTTTTTTTTTAATCCATTTTTTAAAAATCTCATCTGTTTGGTTTAAGGATGTTCAGTGAATTCAGCTGCCCTTGGGCAGGTTCAGTTCTGAACCTGGACCCTCACAGTATCTTACAGTGACCCCATTTTTAACATCTGAATTTGGCCTTCTGAGTTTCCTTTGTGTCTTCTTGTGGCAGTGGGAAAACCGATTCATTCCATGGAGTTGGCAACAGATCATCAAGACACTTTTTGCAGCAATGCCAGCCATTGTCTTTTAAAAGCACTTAACTCTATTGACTTGTTTACCTTGGTTATTTATGACCTTCCAGCCATGTGCTGTCCATTATTTGTTTTCCTTTTTTATATCAGCCTTTGGGCTCAGTTCCCTGCCCTCTCTGTTTCTCATTCCATTGCAAACCTGGAGGCGAGCCTCCCTCGTTACCCCCTGAGCTCCTGCTCAGTCTGTGTTACACATGGCATACAGGGTGGCTAACTACAACTTGAAGTGACTTTTAATACATTACAGGATAGGTGACCACCAGGACTGCTCGAGTATGGGGCATTCCGAGTGCCCAGCCAGGGCAGGAATCAAAGCTCCCTGCTGTGCTGTGCTTCATGAGCAACACTCACTGTTTCTCTCCCACTGGTTTGCTTTTATTTGATTTTGAAAATGAGAAAATGTTCAGTTTGTTGCTGTGTCAATATTAAGTATATATTTATTGTTTTTCAGACATACATACATATATATAAATGCTATATATATATATATAATGTCAACGCATGGACATATGTACAGTAGATATTTTGAAGAGCTATTTATCAAGAAAAGTAAGTGTTATAAGTAAACAGAGTTTATATTTTATATATTATGTAGATAGCAAAAAAAAAAGTGGTTAAATTATACTAGGACTTTTGGGGGTGGGGTTGGAGAAATGGGCAAGGACTGGTTCTAGCATTTTAAACAGCCAAACTACTTTGTATGGAAGCTGCCTGCTGTGCCTCTCGGCTGCAACATCTGTTTGTTTCTTCTTTTAGAAGATGATGTGCATTGTTACTTTTACATTGCTTGGGGAATGTAGTTAGTTTATTCTCAGCCAACTGGTATGTGCTGCTTAAAACATGGTTTCCTGCTGTTCTGCATACTTGCATTGATGGAATAAAAGGATCTTAACTGGCAAATAAAGATGTAAAAGGTTGTGATTCCAGCTGTCTGTGGTCTTTCCCCACACTTGTATTCTGGGGGGCATGTGTCTGTGTAATAACCATCACCTCTGCCTGGATTCTGGCCTGCCTGTTAAGTTCAGCATGTCTAAAACACATGGGCTTTGTGCTTGGAGGTGTGGATTTTGATGGAGGGAGAGGAAGAATGAAGTGTAACACTCACTTAACACTCATTGAAGATTTTATGTATGGCAAAGATTGCACTAGTGCCTCTTGGGGCGACGTGTCTCAAGGGGACAGCTGCTTTTGTTGCCAATAAGTCCAACGTCACTGCAAAATTGGGACATGCCCCCCCGCCACCTGGAGATCCTTCCTCCTGAATTTTCTTCTGGATCCTTTCACTCCTCTTCCTACCTGACCACTGGTACTGTGGAATGTTTTTGCCTTCCCAGTCCCCAGCTCCCTCCAGTGACTTGCCCATGCTTACCTCCATCCTTGCTCCCATCTGCCAGGAGCTGTCTGCTTGTCTGGTGCTCCTTTTCTGCCCTGTATGTGGGAATATCTGAAATCTCGTAAGGATCTTCTTATTCCAGCCCCTCTTTTGCTGAATGAAACCTTACTTGGGTATGAAGGAGAAGAAATTCTGAGATCTGAGGGAAGATTTACTGACTCTGTGATTGATGTGTAAAAAGGATAGAGCATTTCCTACATTGCCTTTTAGAGCAGATCACACAGAAAGATGCTGGATTCTACTTGTGTCAATGCATATTCCATTCCCAAGCACTATGAGAGCATGTAAATCTGAGGCACAGATCTGTGAAGGAATGGGAAATCATCATCACTTACAATGCACACTACCCTCAGATCACATAATCTTGTAAACAGTATATTTTTCGTATATATAAAAATTTACAGAGTTGGTATATTTTTAATAAAATTTACAGTGTGGTTTCATCACAGAAATGTAACATGTTAGCAACTTCTATTACTACCACTGCAATTATCATACTGTAAAGATGTACTGATATTTATATGCACATAGTTTTAATACACATCATTTTTGTAGTCTGAAGAGAAGAAAAGCACAAGACAAGGAAGCATCAGTGCCCAGGTCTTCAGGAATTACAGTTTAATGTTTGTCTTGTCCTCATGAGTAAATGCAGTATAACCTTGCTCAGGTTTCCAGATCACCGTCTCCAACCAGTCAATTAGGCACTGAATTAGAATAGGGCCAAATTTCACAGTATATCCTTTCCCATCAACTTCAGAGTAAAACAAGGCCTGCTTGTCTTTAAAAGGCTAAAATGTAGAAATCTCTTGGAAACAGCACCTGGGGGAGCAATTACTGTGAAACAGCGTTGGAGGTACAGTGGGGTTATTAGTACAGCGTTGCAGTGCACAATATATAACTGTACAGGTAAGTGAAAATGCAAGAGTGAGTATAAACATTCCACACTAATGAGTCTGCACAAGTGCTAAGATAAACATTGCCAAACCTGTGTCAGCACACCGAGACACTTAAGGGCAGATTTATGAACCCAAGTGAAACATCCGCTTTTAAAACAAACTGCAAAAACCTAGGTGAGGGGGAAGACCTCTTGCCATTTTCCCTAGTTTTTGAAGAACCAAGGCTTCCACAGTTTACCCTGGCTTGTCCTGCTGTTTTGTGGAGCCCCTATTGATTACCAGCTATGCAGTAAAAACAATGGGTGGCTTGTAGCCATAAATATTAATCAGAAGAATGTTAAATGCATTGCATTGTTCTCTTTGGCAATGAGGAGTTTGCTGGGGCAGGGGTTATTAAAACAAGCTGCTGTGCCAAAGAGAAGACGCACTTAATGCTTTTGCTATTTATTCCTCTTGGGCAGTGGAAAGCTGTGGAGGTCTTTTGTGAGGCCAGTGGAAAGCCTGTGTTTCAGAGCTGACACAGGCTGTGATGCCCAGCACAGCAGGGCTTTACCCCAGCACATCTCCAGTGGGGTGACACAGCACAGCTTTTCCTAGGACAGCCTTTCCTGGGTTGGAGGCTGGGAGAAGGTGCCTCTGCTCAGTCTGCTGGGGCCCATGTGTCTGTGCTGGTCACAGCTGCAGTTGCCATGTTCAACATGGAAGGAGGAAATTTCCACCAGGCATCCCCAGCAGGCTGCCCTTGGAGTCACCAGACTTGTCACCTGTCCCACAGCACTGGCCTAGTCCAAGCTAAAACTCACGTCCTGCACATAATGCCTTTTCTAATGTATTTTCCTCTTGGGAGTGCTCCAACTACTGCATTTAGTACCACAAACCTTGGTGTGCACCAGATCTTTACTTTAAAATGAATCATTGCAGCTCCACAAACAGTTCCTGAGGGATGAGGCAGGGCTGCTGCCAAGCCCAGGGCACCACTCCTGCTTGTTCCTGCCTTGCCTGGGTACAGGCACTGGGGAGAATGTGTGTGGCCACCTGGTCAACACAGTCATGGATTTAGCTGAAAACTAACATTGTGAGGTTTTTATTAGGTTACTTTTCAGGCAGAACAATTCCCTGGTCTGAGTCATTGTCAACAGAAATTTATGCCAAATCATTCTAACAGCAGAATGTAAATAGAAACCAGTTTTGCTGACTGCCAGAAATATGCTTTTTTCATCAGATCAAAGAGTTGGTAGAGTAACTACAGAATAATAAACATGTCCAAAAGAAAAGCTAATAGAGGAAAACAATTTTAAGTTCTGCATGTCCCTACAAAAGGATTTACATGTAAGTAAGTGTTTCTGCACTGGCCCCTCTTTCAGACATGGATGTGGTGTGTATAGAGATTCTAGAGAAAAGTTTCACAGCCTTCTCCAGTCTATTTTAATAACTCTGCCTTTCACAGTTAATCACATCTTGCAGACTAAAGGCTTTTGCAGATTATCAGATCCCATCCAGGCAATGACAAAAGCCTCTGAATGCAACCAGCGTTGTCACTTGTGCAAGTAAGTTTTACATGCTGTTGCAGCCAAATCTGGAAAAGCTGGGACCCACTTTTCAGACTTTGAGAAGGCAGAGATAGTTGGAAATGGAAATGGTGCTTGATAGGCTTCTTTACCTTCCCAATGCTATCCCTAAATTGCTAGATTTTATATTTTAACCCTCCTTTTCAGTGGTGCTAGCTATGCATCTTAGGAAGTACTTGTGATGAAAAATGCCTTCCATTACTAGTTGTGACAAGCTCTCCAGCTCAAGAAGGAAGGTAATAAGAATATCAGATAAGGTAATCAGGATCAGGATAAAGAGCAGATTCAGTAGAAACCAGAACTTTCCCAGGCTCTGATGATTTACTCTATTCTGTTAATTATTAGGAACATCCCAAGCATGATTTCTGGCTTAGATCAATTTATATTTGTCTAGATCCTTTCCATGGCATTATTAGGAAGTTAGCACAGAGCAGACATGATTCCCACTAAGCAAACTGCTTGAAACCACCCTATTTTTTTGGTGAGGATGAAATTAATAATGGGCATTCTGTGCCAATAGGCCTTAGTGGCAGAGGGTGGGCCTCAGTGCTTCCTCTGCTGCTGTGTGTGCAGCTGAATGTTGACTGATTGGCAGAATGGAAGGATGTTGGGATTACGGAACTTGTGTATTAAGAAATGAGTCCGTGTTGCAGTGTTAGGAAGTGCAGGTATAAACTGTGCTCTTTCAGCAACATTTTTTGTTAAAATAGATTATTTTTTCCATTTCTATGCCTTTTGCATGCAGTTCCATGGACAGCATAAACAGCTTTCTGGGAGATGTCCTGCCCTTTTGGTTTACAGACCTTGATACCTGGAATCCTGTGTAGGCCTACTGTGGGACCAGGGACTCGGTGAAGAAGAAAGGACTAAGTCACTTGCTGAATTGACAAAGCTCCCAGCTATCCACCCATGTTTGGCAAACTTTGTCTGTACTGCTTCATACATATGAAGTGTCTTATTAACAAATCCCCTCAAAATGAGCTGTTGTGATAATTCCCATTTGCAGCTGGCAAAGTGAAGGCAGAAGTGAAATTTATGAGATCACTCTCTAATGATTTTTTTTTTTTAGACTTGTAGCTTCTAACCTGCTTTTAAGGCAGATTTTGGTAGGATTTTCCTCCTTTTATGAATGAAGTGGCCAGAATTATTTAGTTTTATCAAATGATTTTTATATTCTTTTTCTTTACTGTGAGGATGGTGAGACACTGGGAGAGGTCACAGGTTGCCCAGAGAAGTTGTGAATGCCTCATCCCTGTCACTATGCAAGGCTAGGTTGGATGGGATATGGAACAACCTATTCTAGTATAAGGTCTCCCTGCCCATGGCAGGGAGTTGGAATTAGATGATCTTTAAGGTTCCTTCCAACCCAAACCATTCTATGATTCTATGAGATTTTAATACTAGTACTGGAAGATTTGAAATTACAGTTAATATTTCTGTTTATAATAGGATCTCCTTGGCTTCACAAAGAAGGTAGATACCATTACCCTCACCTTGTCTTTTGAAAATTAGAGATAAATGGCAACCCATGTTGCTCAAGGCCACGCACAACAAGTCTATGACAGCCAGATCCACATCCTGCTGCTTTAATTTCTAGTTCCCTTTAAATAGTTCTCAACCCTAATATAATTGTAATTCATTATAATTAATATAATAAGTAATATATAATTAATGCCTAATATGCTGTTGCAGTTTGTGAATACCAAGTAAGCTGGGGTTGGCTGCACAGTCTGTGTTCAAATTACTCTATTTAGAACAGTGCTAGCAGCACCAAAGCCTACACCAGCAGCTTCACAGCTATGTGAATACATGTTGTATAGTTCCATCTATGGAGAGGAAGGCGAGACTGCACTCTTCATGAATTGATTTTAAAACCAAGCTGATAAAATCAGCACCAGATCCATGTGCTGACCAGAAAACGACTAAAATAACTGATCAGGTAGCACAAAGCTGCACTTTCTATTGTGTGTTTTAAGAAAGGATGTTAGAGGGGTGTATCTGCCTGCAACCTATAGCTCACAATGCTCAGCTTGACAAGGATTTCTGGCCTCAAATGCTTCAGGGAACATTGCTTTCAGTTCCCAACAGAAAGTTCTCAATGATAATGGCTGCCAGTCATTGTTTGTAGAAGCAGATGACAATCATCCTGGTGTAATTCAGAAATTGGTGGGGTAAATTGTCCTGTGATTTTTACAACTTTGCATTAAAGCAGGACACTGACAGTACCTCTAAAAAGCACAGGAATGCAGACCTAGAAGGCTGACAGAAAATCACCATCAGAAGAGACAGGGAGACTACTTTGTCCTGTCACAAAATAAACAGCCATTCACCATTCCATCTTTACAGCTTGTCTTCATATATTAAAACAAGCCTGCAAACCATGACTGATAAAATTTCAAGTCATTAATTAGTTGTTGCTCAATCCTTTATGGATGCTCTAGCAAAGCCCTCTGAGCTCCACTGAGATCAAAAGCCAGCTTGTGCACAGGGCTGCCCTCCCCCTGGGCAGGCAGGCCTCCTGAAAGAAAACGATTAAGTGACAGATTATTCTTTGGAGGTACAAGTGCTGTGTCTGCTGGGTTGCTTTGGTTGGATCCAATCCTTTCACCCTTCCATCAGTGGTCCCAGTGAAACTGCTTGGTTGGGCTCCTGCCTTTGAGCCTAGGCAGCAGGGATTTATTTCCGTGGCCGAATGTGCCCGCAGCTACTTGGGTGCTGTTCTCAGCACAGGTTGTGTCTGAGGAGGGTAGAAATGGGGTGCAAAGCTTAATCATAAAATCGTTTGAGTTGGAAGGGACCTGTAAAGCTCATCTAGCCTAATTCTCCCACAAAGAGCAGGGACACCTTCAACTAGATCAGGTAACTCAGCCCCCCCCATCCAACCTGACAATCAGTGTTTTCAGGGATGCGGCATCCAGCATCCCTGTAATCAGGGATATTTGGTTGAGTGAGGAAAACAGAGTCTAATTACCACACGCAGCTTGTTACCTTAAACTGGCTTCTGGGCACATTTGTGGCTTTGGTATGAAGGGAAAAATTGGAAAGACTGAAACTCATTCCTAATTTCTACTTGGTTTTGCATTTTGTTGCAGATACCGGCATATTTTTGCCTTGCCTCTAACCATATATAGGGATCATAATAACTATATCTCATCCAAATACCACAATTCTTGATTAGGCTGCTCAAGATGTCTTACTTAATTTTCCCACTGTCCTTAAACTGACCAGCCTTTGTCTCATTGTCACCTACCTCATTGTCTGTTCTCAATTAAAGAGTAACAAACCCAAGATAATGTTATTTGGAATTGTTTATTAGCTACTGCATAGTGCTCCAAATGTGTCATGCTCAGTGGCAGCACAAAGCATGTGTTCGGTGCTATTTAAAAACATGCAAGCCTTTTTCAGACAAAAATGTCAATCTTAACACAGCTATTAATCAGGTTGGTAAAAGAATAATTAGGGCAGGCACAGCTGAGGTTACACAACAAATCAAAGTTATGACTAGAATCCAGAAGACATCATCCTAAAAAAATCACTAACACAATCTTAAAAAAAACTCCTTTACATTTGGAGCAAGCAACATCAGTTGGTTATTTCCTTCCTAATTGTCTTGCAGTTTCTGTATGTCTTTGCAGACAAAACCATGTCACCTCTGAAGAACACTCTTTCTTTAGCAGGATGAGAACACACAAAAGTAGGACACATTTGAACTCAGAACTCAGATTTCCAAGTTCAGCCACTCTTGTTGCTATTTTCAGCCCCGTAAGCCTTTTCCTTGCTGTCATGTGGGGATGCCTGCTCATGATTACAGGGACAGTGTTTGGTCTGCTTGGAGACAGACTTGCCTCTTGTGCCTCCATGCTAAAATGAAAGGCTGAATTCCCCTTTGATGCTAAACAGCTTTATAATTTTTTTACCTTGGAGTGTTATATTTTTTCCATCTGACTTCAACAAGGAATTAATTTGTGAACATTAATAGTGCCAACATTTGCATTCTTCTCTCAGGTAGAATGTAAACAGCAGGGTGATGCTGTTTTGGTCAGGAAATGGGGGCAAGCTTTTCCACATCTGTTGATCTTCATAATGAAAAGGTTATGTGAATGTATAAGTAAATTGTCCTTTCCATTAACACAGCCCTACTCTCCATCTGGAAATATTAATACTTCTAAAAACATCAGATGATATCTTAGAAAAGTTGATATGACCCAACTTGTAACTTCTTTCCTGAGCATCAATCATTTCCTATTAAGACAGGCACAA
Organism: Calcarius lapponicus; assembly: GCA_039654755.1. Classification (NCBI taxonomy): domain Eukaryota; kingdom Metazoa; phylum Chordata; class Aves; order Passeriformes; family Fringillidae; genus Calcarius; species Calcarius lapponicus. The sequence continues at coordinate 52,849,863 of CM077464.1, read as the reverse complement.
GGGATGGTGCATTAGCAAGCTGGAATCTCTGAATCTGATACGCTGTGAAGATATTATCAGACAAGTGTCTTTTTTTTTTTTTAAGTATATCTTCTATCAGTTTAGAGCAAATGAAACCCACATGAAAACTTCACTTATTCTCTGTATGTTACATCCTTGTGTCATAATGCCATACAAATATGGACCTCCATGCTGTGTGAAATTGACATTTCATTGCTTTGCATTTTCCCCTTTTTTTGAGAAATTCACATAACGAGGTGTGCTTCTGATCTCTAATTCTGATTTATGGATAGGTCAGTCACACAGGACAGACTGAACTGACTTTCCAAGAGCAGCACATGGTTCACAGAAAATTAGTGCAGCTTTAACAGCAAAAGCATTCATGAAGAAACACAGGCACAACACAGTTCATATTTTGCAATAAAATACGTAAACAATGCCTGTTTGGCTTCTTTCTCCTGTGACCCTTTATGTCAGTGAGTAATTCACTTGAGCAATATAAAGATATTAGTACAAAATGCAAGCACAGTGATACTCATGGTCACAGATAAAAGCAAGAGATGCAGTATGCTAGCATAATTCATTTGGCTCTGCTATCTCAGATAATCCCAAGCCAATTCCAAACCTGCTTCCCTTTTATCTGTTATGTGTGCTACCTTTTCTGATGTTATTACAGTTTACAAGAATTAAGTGTTTAGGTTATCATGGTTTGGATGAATGCCTAGTTATGTATTATTGATTAATGATGTATTAATCAATTTTATTATAGGCACAGTCCTCCACCTGGCTGACTGACACTAGCAGCTATTAATGATTAAATTCTGCTTGCATTTTCAGTGGCAAGAAAGAGATTCTGTCAATAGGAATGAAGATAGTTTATGTCCCTAGACAAGAGAAAATAAGGTTATTATTCAGTTTATGAAAATATAAAATGTTTTAAATTAAATATTTAAGTCATGAGTCACTTGTGTGCTTTACAACACTGAGTTACAGCATATAGAGTCACTTGGCAGGTGCAGGTGGATGTAGAAGGGCAGTTAAAAGATAAAAAGGCTGTTAGAGTAAGAAAGTCCAAGTAAAAAAATAGGTTAGTCATCTTTGGTTTGCTGTTTCACCACATAATAATTGTTGTAGTCAACCTACTCTTGCTCAACCGATGCTTTTAATTTCATTTGCATTTTGAAAAATCTCAAATCCTTTAATTCATTTCCCACTGACCTAAATATTTATGTAATATTTACAACTGATCTATATAACCTATTATGTTAGAAACAAGCACCATTAAGAAAATCTCTGTGTATAAGAAGCCTTCTATATATGTGGTTTAGAAACTTCACTAGGGGAATAACATTCATTTTATTGTTTTTCAGGACAGGTGTTGATTTTATGCTGTATTTTTATGCAGCTAAATCTTTCAGAACCTAATTTTGTTTAGGCATTTTTAGCAATGGCATACAGTTCTGTTAACATTCAGTATCTCCTGTACTATAAATTAGTGCTAAAATAAATTGTGTTAGCTTCAGGCTTCTTCAGAGCACCACTATATGCAATAAGTCTTGACAAGGCCAGGAATGAATGATTGAAAATTACACGAGATTTAATTTCGGTAGCTGTTTCCTGAACCGTGTGATAATGGTCAGCTCCCAACACCACCGAACAGCTCTCATCCCGAGACAAGCGCCATCTATCGATAAAAGATGCATTTGAGTTGAGGAAGCCCCGAGTGACCAAAAATGGAACCAGCTTGCCACCTGCTGCTGAGCAGAATTATTCCAAGATTTGCTAGGGTTTGAACACACCCAACAAAAAGCATACTCCTGTGTGAGCTGGGTTTGACAAAAGCCTTGCCCATTCTGCAAGAGTGTGCTTTCTCCATGGCTACTTCGAAAGGGTGGGGCAAGATTAAAATAATGGGATGTCCTGTGCATTTGGAAATAGGCCCCATAACCTCAGCAGCTGCCTTGTCTTCTCTCTCTGGCACTGGGGAGGCCACAGCTCTTGTGCTGCGCCCAGTTCTGGGATCTCAATTCAAGAATGATGCTGAGGTGCTGGAACAGGTCCAGAGAAGGGCAACGAAGCTGGGGAAGGTACAAGTCCTGTCAGGAGCAGCTGAGAGATCTAAGGGTGTTGAGCCTGGAGAAATGGAGGCTCAGGGGGAACCTGATTGCTCCCTACAATGCCTGAAAGGAGGCTGCAGCTTCCTCTCCCAAGTTTCAAGTTGGACGTAAGGAAGAATTTCTTCACAGAAAGGGTGTCTAAACATTGGAATGGGCTGCCCAGAGAGGTGGTGGAGTCACTGTCCCTGGAAGTGTTTAAGGAAAGGCTGAACTTGGCACAATGGTCTAAGTTGACAAGGTCGTGTTTGGTCAAAGGTTGGACTCAATGTTTTTTTCCAACCTAACTGACTCCGTGATTTTAGCACTTCAAAACCTTGCTGCAGCTAACTCAGGCACTCGATGGCCTCGTTCAAGTTTCTGCTCCTGGAAAGGGCCTCCAAGCTGAAAACTCCACTCCTGGGACGAGCAGCTGCCCGGTCCTTGCAACTGCACAGAGGGGCTGCCAAGGTCCCACACATAAACATCACCAACAACTACAGAAGTACCCTAACCCCGAATCAAAATCACACTACTTTCCCCCACTTTCGGCAGCACAGGTTGATTTTTGAGGCTTTCAGCAGCGAGACGTAGGGCCTTTATCTGTTCTGAGGGGCGGGATATTTAGCACCGAGTACTTTGATCGCACGCGCCCGAGTAAATCTCGGTTTTGCCAAATGCACTTCGCTTCCCAGAGGTGTCTCTAAGTAACGCGACCTTGGAGACACCGCGAATGGGGGCAAAAACCATCATTACAGCAAACAACGCCGTGCAGCCCTCAGCGCACCCGCGCCGTGCGGACAGCCGCCTCTGAGGGACGGACGCCCTCTGAGGGCAGAGGGACGGAGCTGAGGGGTGGCGGGGAGTACAGGCGGTGTGCGTGATGAACCGGGTGACGCCGAGAGGCTGCGGGACGCTCACAGCAGAAACTGCGAGGCCCCATCACCGCCTCCCCAGCGCTCCGCCCGCCGCCGGGGCGGGACGGGCCCGCGCATGCGCCGCACCCGTGCCGCGCTCGGGCCGCGCCGGGCTCCGCTCGCCGCCCCCCGGCACCTCGGGCAGGTGCCCGAATTCCCGGGGTGCATTGATCCCGTGCCCAAATGTGCCCTGTTTTTCCTCTGGGACTGTGACGGAGGCCGGGAATTGAGCCCCGAGGTACGGCCGGGTGGGGGGAGCCTCCGGCAGGGCCTGCGAGGGAAGCGTGCTCGGTCGGGGGCAGAGCGCGGTGGCTCCGCAGCTCGGGCCTGTGCGGCGCTGCTGCCCCCCAGGAGTGACACTTAATGGTGCCGGGAAAGCCGCTGTTGAGGCCGAATATGCTGTAATTGAGGATAGGTCGAGGTAATTGCACACTTCTGTACAGCACACTTCTAATGAGCTGGCTAAGGATTTGTTCCCCTCCCTTTCTTTTTCCAGTTTATTGAAGATGGGTGTAAAGATTGGAATACTGGTCATTTGTAGAACATGCAAATACAAATCCTAAGTTGTGAAGGAGGAAACAAACTATCTTCTTCCTTTTACCACTGAATAAATAAATAAATAAATAAAATGTACTGTTGTTACAGTGCTAATTGAAAGTTATTAAAATAGCATTCCTAGCTAATAGGTCCTGCTGTTATTTTTCAAATTATGCTTAATGTTCCTGTTCTGTGTGTTTCTTGTCATTTTTCCACAAGTGATATGGGCTAGAGGGTTTTTTTTTAAACTTTTTTCTAAATAACACTTACTAAATTCAGCTTTTAAAAATTTGAAAATCTGAAAATTAAAAAAAAATTTCAAAAGTAGTTGACTGTCTATCACATCTGAAGTCTGCTTTTAGACATGGATATAATGTAAACAGTGGGCACTCTGATCGGTGGACCCTTAAATGCACCATACGTGAATATCCCAGTCATTTTCTTAAGGATAGTGCAGGACTGGAATGTGCTGCAAGTAATTTTTATTTTTTTTTTCTCTGGTTTTGAAATAATATTTGACCTATCTCAGAAGGCACCAATTCAGTCGTTTGCTGGTTTGTATTTTGCTGTCTGGTCTTCACCCTGATCCTACAAAGCACTAAAACCAGACATAATTTGAAACACAAATAGGCCTTCGGGATATACAAATTTGAATGAGCATACTCTCTATAAAATTGTGGTCTTTGTTTATATCTGGAATTGCTTTGCTCCTGCTGTGTACTTTGGTTCTGCAAGGAAAAGAAGAATTTAACTATAAAAGCTTCTCAATGCATCATTCACCGCTCTTTAGTCAAAAGAAATTATTTTTCTCAAAGTATTGCTGCTGTCACTGGATGTAAAAGTTAAGATAGTTCTTAGTCCTTGGAGTTAGGAAACAAAACTTTCTCATGTTTGCAAGCCTGCAGAGGAGAGAGAATTGATAGTTAGAGGGTTGAGCTGAATTGAAATGTCATTTACAGTTCTTATGATACACAGAGCACTCACTGAAATTTACCCTTGTTTCCACTACAGGGATGAGACATTTGTTTGGTTTTAGTGCTGGAATAACAAGCTCAAGGCTGTGGCTGTTACAGCAGCTGGTAACAACATGAGCATTTAATTTGTATCTGCAACTTAAGAAGAAACCTAAACACCCAGCCTTATTCTTCCCTGTCCCCCCTGTGCCCCTGGGGCTAACTCTGGCTTGTCCTTGTTTCTGATTACCTTGGCTGGTGAGTAAGAAACCTAATAATTTTACTTACATGGGCAATAGTTCTACTTGAGTAGGGTTTTTGTAGTCAAAATTTTGTCAGACTTGTAACTGTATTTTTTTAATGTTGGTTTTGAAGTACAGGGTATAGCATTAAATACTTAAGTGTTTCTTCAGCAATTTAAGAAAAAAGACTTTAGCATGTGAATATGTGAATAAGTTTTTAAAATCCCTTAATTTTGTTTGTAAAGGTGGTATCTTTAGATCTTGTTTAGAATAAATTACATTTATAATTGTTTATGTAAGTATGTGACAAAAAACATCTTAGAAGATTTAATATTTTGTAGGGTTTATTAATACTGTAGAGACATAGGCAGTAAATTTATATCATTGTGCAAAATTACTTGACCTTAAAGCAATAGAAATGTATTCTTGTAAGTCTTCAGAGGAATGAATTGTTTCTTCAGGAGGAATCAGTCATGGCTGATGACTCTCAGAGAAACTTCCGCTCAGTGTATTATGAAAAAGTGGGATTTCGTGGAGTTGAAGAAAAGAAGTCGCTGGAAATTCTACTAAAGGATGATCGTTTGGGCAAGTTGATTTCACTGTTTGCTTTATTTCTTGGTGATTAGGGGCTGGGGAGGGAGTAATAGATAATGCTTACCTGCTGTGCTTAATACCTTTTTCAGTTTCTCATTTTTCACCAATAATCCCTCAGTTAGTGCTAGCAGACCTTTGATTGTCAAAGACCTGGAAATCTGATTTTTAAAACTATTAAAGATTTGTCAGCTTGCTTGTTTCTTCTTTTTTTCTTCTTTCTTCTCTGTGCCCAAGAAACTGAAAGATTTTTTGAAAAAGCAATTTTAGTCTGAGAATGAATCGTCTCATGCTGTCAATTCCATCTAACTTCAAAGCAATGAAGATGTTGTTCCTGTTGGTCCCAGAGGAGTGCCACGTCTCTGGCAGAACAGAAAGATAAATGTTGTCCCTTTAAAAAAGGCCTTAATTATTTTGACAGTGACATGCTTTACAAAATGCCTATAAAAATGGTCCAGTTTCCTCCTGATGAAACCCAGAGTACTTTTACTGTAAGGCCAACGTGAAGGCAGTGAAAGCATTTCTTGATAATATGTGGTGAAATAGGGAATTTCAATCTGCAACTAAAGTTTGTCATACTTAGCTGGGTCAGAGATGCAAACCTATTTATAACCATATTTAAACTAGTCCTGAAATTATTTTCTTTTCATTTCTTTACAGATATTGAGAAGCTTTGCACATTTAGTCAGAGGTTTCCTCTTCCATCCATGTATAGAATACTTGTGTGGAAAGTGCTTCTAGGTATGAATGGAATATAGAATATATATTCTATATGTATCTGTATAACATAGAATATAGAATGTAGGAAGGTGCAATTTTTTCTTTTTTTTTGTCTTTGAAGAAGTAATGACAGCATTATTTTGTATTACCTTGCCTACTGATATATATTTAGCCCACTTTTGTATCCACCTTGGATGCCCAATGGCAACTATAAAACAAGTTTTTGAGAACTTTGCTGAAATGTGCCTAGGAGAGTGTGTTTCTGTATTTAACTTTGTAACACTATCCAAGTACATTTATGAAATGAATTTGAAATGTGGATTATAAGAAATTATCTATATTTGATAAGATATTCAGTTGTGCTCCTGAAATAACAGACAATGAAGTTGAAGTAAAGTTGTGATTAATTTTAAACTGGGTGAAGCATGGAATACATGTTTATTCTAAAGAGAAGCTTCATGTTCTGCAGAATATTGGTTTCTTATGGTTTTGCTGCTGGCTTTGAATTGTATTTGCCATTGAAGAAGATACAAGGCTGAAGACAAGTTACTGGTATCCCCAGAAACTGTAAAAACCATATATAGATTATATTTTCCTAGAAGTGCACTAGTCACATGACTAATTAAAAAGTACTAATGGCTTTGCACTAACTGGTCAAGTACATTCCTTGACTAGATGTGAGATAATGTCCACTTGGAGACAGGAGGGGTTTAAAAAAATCTTAATTTTTAAATTCATTTTTTCCCCTTCCAGTTTATTACATTTTGAAAGTTTTGACTTCATATTCCTGATTATGTGGAATATAAATTTAATTCCTGTTTTTTTTTTGCAAAAGTAGCAAATGAACAGTGCACAGAAGAGGCAAGATCTAATCACAAAGTTTGAAGGTTTTGGCATTGAACTTACAGAGTGGTCCTAATTGATAAAAGGCCCTGCCATTAACAATATTATTGTATTCTGGGCAGTAGTAGGCATCCTTTGAAATATTAGTAGTGGGAAATACAGCAAAGGAGTTTTGGACAAGCAACTCAGTACAGAATCCTTCAGCCAACATTATAATAGCAAAATATGTCTCTTTGCAAAATTGTGGCTTACTGCAGAGCCAGGTCTTGGGCTGTTTTAGATAAAGGATCTGTTAATCCTGTGATAACACAAAACACCTTCTGAATCAACTGCATGGAAAATTATACTGGTTTTAAAAAGTATTTTGTATTTTAAACCCAGAGTGATTGATTTCACAGCATGAAGTTGTTTCAGGGGAGGTTTGGGTTGGATATCAGAATAAGGGGCGGTTTGGCACTGGAGCAGGCTCCCCAGGGAAGTGGTCACAGCACCAAGCCTGACAGAGTTCAAGAAGTGAGCCCTGCTCTCAGGCACTTGGTGTGATTTTTTGAGTAGTCTTGTGAAAGGCCAGGAGGGGGACTCAGTGTTCCTTGTATGTCCCTTCAAACTCGCGATATTCTGATTTCAAGTATTCGTACTGTCATTCTGTGACATACTTTGGGTGAACAGAAGTTCAGGGACTTTTCTTACGCTGCATTTCAGTGTTAACAGTTGTTAGAAAAGCTGGTATTGAGAAGGATGGTGCAAAATATCTCCCCCTAAATGGCTGGAACCACAGCCCAGTCCATTTCTGGTGGGAGGTGTTATGTGACCTCTAAATAGTGTTAATAATTTAAGAAAAGGAAATCTGTCCTGTCAACAAAACTCTCTCAGACATGTGCCAAGGCTTGCTGATGTTCCAGGCGTGTCAGCAATGCCTCTGTTACCTTCCTGTTCAAGGATGACTCATGATGGTTTCCAGGCACCCCTTTGTTGTTTCAGCTTCGTTTTGCCTGCCTAAGTTTGTCCTCTGTGTTTGAGGAGAGCAGTTGGCAGTATGTACATACAGTTATGATGTCGACTCTCTTTTGGCATATTGTGAATAATGTCTTGCTTTCTTCCAGCTTTTGAAATGCAGACAGGTTTGCAGCTGGAAAAGAAAAGATAATTTTCTGTCTGATGTGCTTGTTCCTCAACTCAGCCATTTCATGGTGTAACACTTGGCAGAAATATTATTTTCTTTAAATGAGAGGTAAAAGGAGCAGGTAGCTTGTTTCAGAACTGACTTTTGAAGAATACTTTGTTCTCATGGGTTTCCTACACTGGGAAAAATTCTGCTCCACTAGCGATAGGGAAATGGCATTTTTTGCCTAGGTGTACGTATGTTTTTATTTCTGTTGAAGTCTGTGACAGTTTTGTTGTGAAAATCAGTGCACAGCAAGACTTAGTAGGGCGAAGGACTGAGTGAAATGGTAAGTATCTCTGCAGGAGATGCTGTGTAATTTTCTTTGCCTTTCTACTTAGATACTTCTTAAATTTTTTTTTCTCCCAGAAAACTAGAAAAGACACTTGTGTTCTGCTAAGAAAATAACAAATCATACTTTACAAGTGATTATGTGGCATTTTAAGTTCTAATCTTTAATTGATTCAACTGATTGATTTTGGTTTTTGCATGTCATTTTAGGGAGAATTAATCTCTGGTACAGTGAGTAAAGACTTTTCTGGCAGTAATTAATACTGCAGTGAACAGTATCTTTACATTAGTTAGTTGCACGTATATATTCTCTGTCATCTCAGACAAAGTGTAGAATTTGAGAAAATGAGCAGCCAATGTATATAAAAATCATTCTACACTGACTTTGTTTTCAAAATAAATGGAAGCTGGACACAAATGTACAACGAGTAGTGTACTGAAAACTAGACATATAAAAAGGAGCAAGTAGAACTCCTCCTTACAATTGCTTATGATTTTTATTATAATTTTTAAAATTTAATTTAATTTTTTTTTAGGAATTATTCCTCCTCACCACGAATCTCATGCTTTGGTGATGAAGTACCGGAAGGAGCAGTACTGGGATATTCACCATGCTCTCCGTGTGATTCGCTTTATTAATGATTCTACCCCACAGGTTGATGTTTTCCTCCGCATACATCAACTGGAATCAGGAAAACTGCCTCGAAACGTAGCTTTTCCCTTGGTCAGTGGTGATTTTAACAGTCTTTTAAACACAGTACTTTATTGAACTTGAAACTATAAACCAGTGAGAAACTGAACTGCAGGTCACCCCACAAATGCTTGTAGATAGACCAAGTAAAGTGAATGGAAAACAGAGGTATAAAATAAAGAATTTTTGTCAAAAGTGCTTTTCACTTTTCCTTCCCCTAAGTACTTATGTAAGATTTTATGCCTTAAAATTTATTTTGTGCATTTTTCCTGCTAGGTTTCAAGCCTTTTGTACTCCAGGGCACTTCAGTTTCTTTATAGCACTGAAATGAAAATGACATCACCTCATTGTAGCTCATAGGCTCTTACATTCCTGAAACAAGGGTAATTCAGAGCCTGTACAGGCAGTGATTTAATGCAAGTTGCAACAAATACTTAAATGGTTTGTTTTAAATCTAGACTTAAGTGTACGGTCCTCCTTTTTTTTCTTAGTCTGAACTGACCTGGGCTTCTGTCAGGTAATGCACATACTCTGCTGTTCACAGTGTACACCCATATGGTTAAACAAGTGTTGTGATGGTGAATTAGTAATGTGATGATAAAAACAATGTGTGGTTCTTTCTTTTCTCCATGAAATAGGAGATAAGGAAAGGAGCCAGAGAGCTTTCTATGTGGATTTCGTAGTTCATTTATCTGTATTCAGTGTAGCCCAGCTTAATTTGTAATTTTTCACCTGTAATCACAAATTCTGACATAAATACTTAAAATGTTCAAAATAAAAAAAGGTTCAAGTTAATATGGAAAATTCAGTAATATTTAGAATTGGAGGATTCCCTGCAGCATTCTCTTGTCAGAGAAGGGAATGTTTTCATACCCTTACCATTTCCTAGCAATATGGCCATCCTACCCTGCAAATTTCCAGTAGAGAAATTTCCTTGATTATGGCATGTGATGCAGTGGGCTGAAAATTCCTCCCCTCTAGAGCAGTATTGCCTTCTGAGCAAGTGTTTGTCAGTGCATCCCAGAGCTGCCCTCCGGACTGTGGTGAGGTTTTCATAGTGATGGTGTTTAGCAGAGCCCCAGTCATTTGTCCTGTAACTCAGGTTTGTTTTGCTGCTGCAGAAAGCATTTGTTCTCTTTTCAGTGCAGTCACTGTCCCCTTAAACTTATGAGAGGTTGCTCTTGGTGGTAATGCAGGTGTTTTATTGTAGAGGCAGAGGGAGATAAAGAGATGCCAGATTGATCTAAATATTTTTAAATGTTTGAGTAACAAACGGAAGTCTTCTGAGTGTTTTTTGCATCTGAATGCAGAGAGTTCAAGTAAGGCTATGTGTGCATTGGAGCTATCTGTGTGGCAGAGACATAAACCCAGTAGTATTTAGGACTCTATACACTGAAGGATGTTTTGGTTTTAAAAGCAAGACAAGTCAGTCTTACTTGCTCTGTTTTAATAGATATCTGTCATCATCGTGCAGCTGCTGCCCAATATCTTGTTTAGGAACGTCAGAACAGCTTTTTGTGTATGTTGATTCCTGTTTTCTTCCCTGAATAGCAGAGAAAATGAATATAAGAATAATTTAAATCAGAATAGTCCAATACTTCTTTGTAGATCACTTTTTTTGCTTTGTTTTTCAGGAACCTGAAGATGAAGTGTTTCTTGCTATTGCTAAAGCAATGGAGGAAATGGTAGAGGATCCTATAGAATGCTATTGGCTTGTCAGTTGCTTTGTGAATCAGCTGAACAGCAAGCACAAAGATTCATTACAACAGCTGGTAAGGAAAAAGGATTTTTTTTTCTTTTTGCAAGGAGACGCAGTCATAGAAGGCATTAACACAGGGAGACAGCTGGAGAATCAGAAGTGACACCCTTGGATTCTGTTCCACCAGCTACTTTGAAAAAAGGGGAGGAGTGCTTTTTGCATTGTGCTGCCCTGTTTAATGTAACATTAGAAATAGTTTTTGTTTGCTATGTGGTAATTTTCAATTAACTTTTTTGTCTAAAGATTACATTATATCCAGTTGAATTATATGTCTCACAAATTGGTCACTTAAAATTTTTCTTTAAACAATTAAAAATGTCAAAAGTGAAGAACATCTTGATGTACGTCTACAACTTTTTAGGCTGCATCTCTGGCATTCATATGCTGCTCATTGGATGATAGACAAAGTACAGTTTTGCTTTATAAATGGAGCAGAGTACTCAATCTTCAGAAAAACAGTATGTTGCAAATCAAGTTATAATAAAAAGTAGGTTAGTTTTTTGTAGCACTGACAATTTAAACACTATCACAGAATATTAATTTTGAATTTCTGTCTTACTGATTTATAAAATGAAAGTTTTATCAAAATTATTAAAATGAGAGTACTTATCAAAGTTATGAAAGTTCTTGTAATTCATCAAATAGCCGTAACAGATAAGGGGCTTTTAGTTAACAATATCCTGAAAAGTAAAAATATCGAGTACATGTGCACCAGCAATTGCTGAATAGAAATTTGCTGAGGAAAATTATGCCTGCCCTTGTTAGTTCTTTTGGAACTAAGAAATAATTTTTAAACCTACCTCCTGTTTCTGTGGGTGGTACATTCAATTATACCAGTTCAAAGGAGAAAGGAATATTTTCAAAGTGTGTGTTTGTATGATGTGATGTAAAGAGTGCCAAGTGTCTTCCTCCCTAAATTTTTTTTTGTAACACAATCAATGTGCCAAGACTCAGTAGGTGAGAATATTGGCAAAGGATATTGTTTTCTGCCTTTGACAGTTGAAGTCCTTAGCAGTTTGCCTAACTATGACAAAGCATAAAGGCAGTCAAGAATTTATGAAAATGTGTATTGTGTTACATTAAAATTTAAACAAGATGAGAAAATTATCCACATATTTAAACAATAAGTCAATGTCCAGCTTTTAAAGGGTTGCACAGGGATTTGCTCTCAGAATTGATTTTTTGGGTTTTGCTGCATTGTGTGTAGATATTTTTGGTGTGTGCTAAGGCGATTAGGTTTGAGGTGAATGAAACTCGATTTTACTTGTGAAAGTAGCAGTAATTAGTGCATGTTTAATCTCTGCATTGCTTGGAGCTCTGAAGCACATCCTTGCACTAGGGAATACTGCATATCTTGGAAGTTTTGCTAGTGGTCAGCAATTTCAGGAAGCTGAGGTTGTTTCTTTGATTACATAATTAGTTGATTGCAAAAGTTGGTAACACCTGTATTTTGGAACAACTAAAACAATGAAGGTACATTATTTTTATATGTTACCTTGCTCCATTACATTAATTGAATTGTTAAGACAGTGCTTGTCTTACAGTGTGCATTAACTATGAAGGTATTCTGATGTGAGTTGCCTAAAGTTTTCTAATCATTTCTCAGCCAAAAATTCTGGAGCAGTATTTGAACATTGAAGATAATAGACTGCTGATGCATCTGAAGGCATGTGCTGCAATGAGCAAACTCCCCTACGATCTTTGGTTTAAAAAGTGTTTTGCAGGATGTTTACCTGAGTCCAGTTTACAGAGGCAAGTTCTTTTTCTTTTCTTTCTGTGTGTAACTCCAAAGTAATTTCAGCTTTCTGTCATCACTAGCAGGCAAAGAGCTTTCCATACTTTATCTGTAAGATTATGGTGTTAGCTTTATTGCTAACTTGGAAATTATAAAATTGGATTTAATTCCCCTTGTTACTGATGCAAGATAATCAATCTCTATGTGATTGTTTCACCTACTGAAAATAAAAATAATGGAGCTCAGTATACCTGCTGATTCTGTTGGACACTTAGTGCCTTCTGGGATGCAGCTCTCCAAACCCTCTGTCAGTGTTACATAGCTGAGTGGTAGTTTTTGGGCTTTTTGACAAATATCTGTGCTTAGGGAGTGATTGTAATATTGTATTAGTGTTAGATGAAAAAGATTTTGGGAATGTGTATGGGTGTTGGCTGGGGTAGAGTTAGATTTCTTCAGAGTACTGGTATAGGGCTGTGTTTTGGAATACAGGGATGTTTTAGTTCCTGTGAAAGCAGAGCAGTGCTTTCACAGCATCATTCTGCTCCTCCCTGGCAGGGAGGCTGGGGCTGCGCAAGAACATGGCTGGGAGGGGACACAGCCAAGACAGCTGACCCAAGGAATATCTCATTTCATGTGGAGTCATGCTCAGCAGTTAAGCTGAGGAGGAGCTTGGCAGGTGGGATCATTTTCCTGGGGACTCACTGGCCATCAGTCGGGGTGGTGGGCAGCTGTTCTCAGTGGCATCACTTATCTCAGGTTTTATTTTCCTCTCTTTGTTGTGTTTTTCTTCTCTTCCTTACAAATTTTTTTGAAATTATTACTTCTTTTTAATTATGAAACTTTTTTTCCCCACCCACAAATTTGTTTCTTACTTCTACCCTTCCAATTTTTCCTCCATCCCACTGGTGGAGGTAAATGAGTGGCTGTCTGCTGCCCAATTGCTGGCTGGGGTTAAACCATGACAGAATGTTTATTTTAAAAAGTACTAGGGCAAGTTGAATATTACAAAGTTAATGAAATTATGGATTATATCAGGATTCTGCAGTTACAAATAGGTTGTTGAGCTTTTAAAAGGGAAAAATTCTTGTGCGTGACACTTCACTGAAGGGCTTTTGAATTGAAGCTTGTATGATTTCCCTAATTCTGCTGCCTGAGAACTCTTGGAAAGCAGGAAATTCAAGCTTAATGTAGAGAAACATATTTCTGCATTAACAAGAGTTGCTGATAGCTGAACAGGATGTGGCACAGAGAAAACAATGGTGTCATTTGCAGCTGTCTAAAAACTTTGAGAAGTAACAATGTTCAAAGGAAACTTTACTCCGAGGTAATCAGAGGACTTCAGTGGCTAGAATAGGAACCTAGCATGGAAACAGTGCTTTGTAAATTGCTTTGTAGAAAATGCTTTTATGGTGGTAAAGTTGGTAATAATCTGAATAGTGGATGCAGTGTTTGTTTATCTGGTACTTCATGTTCTGTGGAGGAAAGTGGAAAATGGCTGTTCTTAAAAATGTTTTACTTGCCCATATAAGAATAAGATTTTAGGGAACAAGCTGTAAGATTAGAAATCATGCTCCCTGCTCTTGTTGGACCGTGGTCTTTGAGATTCTGTTGGTTTTATTATTGTCAAGGATAATGTTTGGGAGAAAAAAACATTTTGTGAAGGATTGAGACCTTTATGTGCAACATGGTTATTGTTACATGGCAAGTTCTTCTCATCAAGCACCTATAAGGCTCCAAAATAGTCTTGTGTGCTTAGTGATTGTGTGATGTGGTGATTGAAAGCTTTTACTACTTCTGTGACTGCAGAAATTATGTAAGCATGCATAGTATAGATGTTTGTTACAATTTAGAGCTTAGAGCTCATGTGATTCAATTTTGCTATTGGATCTTATGGTTGTGGACAAGAGCTGATGGAGGAATTTGTATCAGAGCAGATTTGCCCTCAGAGGATGAAGGGGTTTTGTTTACATTTCTGTTGAAAATTGAAACTGTAATGGAGCTGTGTCATCCTGATGGTGTAAAAGGTAGATGAAGAATTTTGATTTCGTATTTCATCTTGCAAGAATATTTGGCTTCAAATGTCTACCATTTTGAATTAGTTTTATTTACATGAAATATTTTGTCTAATCAGTATACATCTTTAACATTTCCATATGCTCCTTTACCTTACTGAAATAGAATATTTTGATTACCTGAACTTTTTTAATACTTTTTTCCCCCTGGAAAAGGTCAAAATACTGACTTTTTGTATCACTCTGGAATAAAAACAAATTTCAGTGTTGATATTTCTGATGGCATAACAATCCCTTTTCCCTACAGTTCTTGTGGGAACATGATGAAAGTGCACTTTTTCTTGGCAGTTTAGGTTTGTGAATTATTCAGTTGTAATCATAATGGCCTTATTCGCTGAGGAAATAACATACTTCATGGGTAGTGTATGACAGATGAACTTAATTAATGCTTGGAGGTTCAGTTTGGATTAGGATCTAGAAGCCCCAGTGTTTATCTGGAATGCATCCAGATGTCAGTGTTGAAACTGCTGAGGTTTGAAGGTCTCCAGTTCTCCTGTGAATTTTACTTACTTTCTTGTCAAGTGAGAGATTATCTGAACACAGTATTTTATGATTTATTTTCACTTATGATTTAGCACTGCATTTCTTAAGAGAGGCTGCTTGCTTTCTATGAACTGTAGTCTTCTCTGTCAAGCAGATAAATCTAAAATTCATGGGGTTTTTTGTTTGTTTGATTTTCTCTAAGGTGTACAAAACTTGTACATGCTGTGCAGAAATTTTACCTGGTAATGGTGAGATGAAGTTGCACAATACTAGTACCTGGCAGGCCCTGCCACTCAGTATTTATACTGTTTTATAGCACACTTTTAAGTTACACCATAGGTAAAATTTCTGCATCAGTGGGCTTGGAAAATACATATGGACAGGTTTCACGTGGAAACTTCTGCTTTGAGCTTATGCAGTGTCTAATACACTTGGCATATTGTGTGATGAGCTTCTTAACAAACTTCTTAAAGGTGTCACATTGGTGAAAGGGAGGGGCAGACCATTCCAAAGACTCTGTATCCCACCTGGGATATAGACAGGGTGCTTTCTGGAATATGAACCAGCCTGTAGCAGAGGTTTGAGAGGCACAGAAAGGTGTGTTTCTCTCTGAGACAGGGAGAGAACTGGATCGCACCTTTGTTTTCATACTCATCATTGCCCTGTTTGTTTGATTTGTGCAGCAGCATGCATATTTGCTCATCTGTTTAGTAAGCCCATGTGTGTAAAGCTTTCCAGTGGTGCTGTGAGGGCCCTCAGCTGGAGATTGCTGCTCTTAAGCCTTGGGGTCCTGTTTGTGGCTTCATCTCAACAGGAAAAATGTCAGTTTGGCTTCCAGTTTAATCTGGCACTGTCAGCCCAGATGATCCAGCAGAAGCAGTGCAGCTTTGCAGTTGTAATTGTGAATGAGCCAGGCATTTTTTATGGCCTAATGTTGCCACTCACGTATCAGGCCCCTTCCTAATGTTGTTTGTACTCTGCACTGAAGGCTTGGCATTGGCTGGCTGGTGTTAGGTTGTTAGTCTCTGGCAATTTGCTGGTGGCAAAATATTTTGTCATTCTCCTGAAATCTTATGACTTTCATACTGGCACTACCTCATGTATTAATATAGTTCTGTAGTTTTACATCTGTGATCTCCATGCCCAGCATAAATTACATTTAGTTGTAAAAATGTAAATAATTTGTTAATAGAAACAACAGAAATATGGAAAATGCCTTAAATTTACTGTGGAGCAGGAGGGCATAAGAATGCGGGCTGCTACTACAGAGAAACTTAATTCAGTTTGCCTTTGTCTCACTGAGGTGCTTCCCAGGTTTGCAAATGGATGGGCACAAGATCATGATAGATCAGGGTGAGATTTGTGTGAGCCTCATCGTGTCCCTCCATGCCCAGTTACCTCTGGAAGGACACCCAGAAGTGCAGGCAGAGGAGAAAGCATTTGTTCTTTTTAGATGTCTCTTGTCTGGATGGCTGGAGGAGCAGAACCAGGAAATAAGGTTGAGTGTGTTTACCTTGCAGTGTAGGGAAAAACTGTGAGGTTGATGGTAGTGTATCAGAAAAAGAGAGAGCAGCAGTGCTGTGATGCTGTGTATTACTGCACTGTAGTGCTGCAGGAACCTCAGAGAGTGCCTGGAGAATGGCATCCCTTCACACACAGGTGCACACAGAGTGTTCTATCTTGTCTATAGAAGAGGCTCAGTTAAAGTAAATGGTTTCTTTTGCATAATCCTTGGCATGCTCTTTGCCTTTATAGCTTCCCATTTCTTTTTATTTTTCCTTGTGGTTGTCCATACTGCTTTGCTGTTCAAGAAACACCTGCAAGAGTGTTCCTGTAGTAATTGAACAGATGTATTTTACAGAGGATGATAGTCACACAAAACATGGTGAATTTCATTCAGAATATGTATTTCTTTTTCTGCATTCCTGTGTAGGGCTGTAGGCACAGTTGCATGATGTTTCTCTTATACTTTCCTCCTCTCCAGAAATATCAAAGAACAGGTAAAAAGTTGCAGTAAAGTTGACCTTAAATGATTGCTACTAAAAAAATGAAAACAGGACACCTGTGTATACACAATGTATAAAGACTGCTGTATTAGAATAGGATCATCAGAAAATGTATTTCCTTGAAACTCCTGAGGTTTTTTCCACTTTTGACAGTTTGTGTTGTTGTTCCTGGCTCTGCTGGTACAAGCAAGGTGCTGACTGTTGATCATAGTGTTGCACAATCATTCCTGATTACTGTCACTGATGGAGTTCTACTGAGTGCAACAATAGCTGGAAACGTTAAAGAAAAAAATATTGCAGCAGACACAGCTGGTTAATGCTGACAATTCACTCACTTTGCTGTGCATCATCTTCCAAAATTTGTGAAGACATTAGTGATTTAGATACTGCATCTGTTTTGTCATTGTTAAAACATTTGTTCTGGAATCAGACTAAATAATGCAGGAAAACAATAGAGTGTTTTCTGAGCATAGCATGTAACCTAATGTAATTATGGAGACTGAAGTCAGAAGAATTGGAAACAAAATAATGAAAGAAGACTGGGTATTTTATAATAGGATGAGTAAGTTTGTTTCCAAATTAACATGAGCTCTGATATGAACTTTAGAAATTATTTCCTGTTTTTGAGATGTGCTACTCTCTGTAATTGTCACTCGTAATTACAGTTCTGATGCACATGGAGCACATGGGGAAGTTTTTCTTGTGTTCTAAAAAGATGTGTTTCTGAAGGAAAATGCTGTAGAAGTAAACAGGAGTGACCTGTACTGTATGGAACAGAGCTGTTGTCTCAGTTTTCTCATGTTCTTGCTTAAAGCTTCCTAGACTTGACTTCAACAGCAAAGTAATATTTGCATTGATCATTTGTCCTGGGATGCTTGACCAACAAATGAAGCAGTAAGATTTTGATCTTGGATTGTGTATTGTTCCTGTCCCTGTGGGGTTTATACTAATTGTTAAATCATAGCAAGACAGGGAATTAAAACTAAATTGCAAAGGGGAAAGAAATTTGCTGTGCTTTTCACACCCCCTCCCCATCTGTCCTTGTGGGTTTTTTTATTTCCTTCTACTTTGAGAATAGTTCTGAGGATTTACACATTTGTTTTTCGCCTTTCTTTGTTATAAGTTAAATTCTAGTCCTGTGTTTTAGTTTGTGCCTGTTGCCTCAGATCCCTTCACTGGGCATGATTGGAAAGTGCCTGGCTCCACCCTTTTTGTGCTCCCTCTTCCAGTTTATACTGATGAGATTCCCTAGATCCCTCTCTTCAAAAATCTGAGCCGTCCAAGCTCTCTCACCTTTCTTCTCCTTTCATCACCTTAATTGCTCTTGTCTGGGCTCTCCCCACTTAATTCCTTGTGTAAAAGTGTGATCCTCCACTTCAGCTGTCAGAGTTCATGTCGTGCCTGTGTTGTGCTCTCCTGGCACTCTGGGCTGAAGGGCAAATTCTTCTGAGAGAGGTCATACAAAAATTGAGTTGTCCCTGGGAGGAGCACACCCAGAGATCCACTTTTGTAGATGGGCTGCATTAGATGTTTTTTAGTTGGTGTTACTATATTCAGAAATTATGGAGGACAGTGTGTGGTGTTTGTTCCCCCATGTTTTTATTTGGAAGGAGAAATACTTTGAACAAGTGCCCAGAAGGAGCAAGAACTGTAATCCTCAGAAACTCTTTCTGACACAGCTCTTAAAATTCAAGAACTAAAAATAATGTGAGCCCATAAAAGCTGCCATCTGACAGATGGTTTCACACTGTTTTGTGTAATCTTTTATCCTGAGTCTCTTGAGCTGGGCCTGAGAGAGCTGCTGGATGAAAGATGATTTCAAATTGTTGCAGGCTAATAGTAGGTTTTGGTAGTGGTGATCCATTTTAATATTCATCCAAGTTCTGTTGCTGAAGTCTTTGGACTCCTGCCCAAGGAGGTCCAGGTATAATTTCACACAAGAGGTAGGAGTACCTAAATATTCTGAGAGTGTCTGTGTGCAGTGGGATGGATTGGAAGACTTAATAGTTGTGCCTTGTGCCTAATTTAAACATCATGGACTATGGTTCTGCTGATAGATAATATTTGTATCTCATAGAGCAATGACCTACTTGAGATGTAGTAGTTTTCAGTATTACATTTCTTTGAATTTTTAGCAACTTAGCTGATTGAAGAGTATCTTTATTAGGCATGCTAATGAAGTTAATTTTGGATTTTTTTTGCACTAGGAAAAATTCTTATCTTTACCACACACTCTGTTAGCTGTGTAGTGCAGTAGAGTAGTTGTTACAGTCCAGGCTATTAAGCCAAAATTTGCTTTTTGTACTTGAGCTTGTAAACAGTTCAATCTCTAAACAGCAACACACCATATCAGTACATTCCAATTACTGCTTGCCATCCCTCTGCTCTATACAGATTGAGGAGTTGATAAAATGCCTTCTATTTATCCTGACCCAAATAATTCAGTACATTGGTGTTGTTCAGAAAAATATTCTGGATAGAGATCGTTGTACAAAGGCTGTTCTAGCAGACAAATAAGCAGATAAACACTGCAATAATGTTTAGTTATTCCTTTTCACTTTCTTGTAGAGTTTGGGACAAAGTTATAAGTGGATCCTGCAAGATTCTTGTGTTTGTTGCTGTGGAGATATTATTAACCTTTAAAATGAAGATAATAGCACTGAATTCTGCAGAAAAGATCACACAGTTTTTGGAAAATGTAAGTACTCTAATTGTGCTTTGCATTACCTTTTATAGCTTATAACTGCTTCAGCCTGAATTGCTTGCCTGCTGCAGATGTACCAAAAGTTATTATTACATTTATGAGAACAGTGTAGTAGCACCAAGGTGAAGGGAGAATGCTCAGCAATGGGAATAAATTTTTTCTATCAGGAGTTAAGGCTTCCATAGAATTAAGTGATTTTTGTGCTTGGGGAATGTATTGTCTATGTTCGTACAGAATTAACATTTCTTGTGATACTAAAGGGTTTTTCTGTGAAAGTAAGAGCAGGTCAGGTTAGGTTAATTTTTCTGGAGGCTTCTTAGAAGGGCTGGTTTCTGGCACCTTTTTTTAATGTCTTGCCTGAGTGCAAATCTGCAGAATCAATGTGTGTTTTCTGTTGATGTGAGGATGGGATCATAAACCTGACCCTGAATATTAGTGAGGCATCTCATCAGGGCTGTAGGGTCCCACTGTAAGCCAGGTGAGTTATATGAGACACAGTTTGTGGTCATGGATAGGCAGTGTGAGTCATGCCTGCTGTTGGGGGTGTGTGAAGTGTGAGGTGCCTGCATGCTTGTCAGCATTTTGGAAATACAAGCTGTTTGTCCAAAACTTGGATGTAATATGGTGTGTGCAGGACAGAGGGATGGTGGGATGTGAGGACAGGGAGATGGGATTCTAGTTTAGTTTTCTTTGTATTAAAGAGATAAAATCTGAACTGGAAATTCAAAACCTTTATTTTAAACAAAGCAGTCTGAATGGAGTGCTCTGAGCAGGCACCTTGCCCTGATCTTTGCAGATTCCTCAGGACAACACGGACGCCATTGTCAGCAAAGCTGTGGATCTGTGGCGCACGCACTGCGGGACTCCGGCACACTCAGTCTGAGAACTCCTGTGGCTTGTGACAGCTTGGGAAAAAACCTAACTTTGCAAAAGACATTTTACCACCCTTCTCCCATCCTAGTGTGATGTTCTTCTAACCCTTTTGTGTAAAGCTGCTGTTGAAGCATGGTGACCAATATGTAAATATTTTTCAATAAATACAGATGGAATGAAGATACTTAGTGGTGGGGTGATGACATCTGAAGTGCTAGTGTTCATCCAGCTACAGTATTTTGATTGCACAGTGTGCTCTCTTGCTTTTGCAGAAGTAAAACTAACTCTTGAAGCAAGGTAAATAGATTTACTTGTAATTTAAAAATGTTTCAGTATGCCATCTTAGACTTGATGTAACTAGTTACTCCTTGGAGGTATTTGTACAGTGAATTTACTGAATGTCAGCCTGCTGGGTGGTGAACAAACATGCTTTTGCTAGGAATGTAATTGTACTCTTTTAACACTGTAAATTTTCAGATAAATGAAACTTCCCAAATCTGAGGTACAGGACATCACAATGACCAGGGGTGGAATCCTTTTCTGAAGGGTTTAAAATACTTTCTTTTTATATGTCAAAAGCTCTCTATGGCTGTATCTCCTTTGTTCTTCATGGAAGATATTCTAGAGAAGTGGATCTGTGCAGGTATGGAGAAAATCAGTGGGATGAGCCAATATAATTTAGAATTACAGCCCAGTAACTACCAATGCCTCTGCTGAGTGCTTGGCTCGAAGCTGTTGTAATTTGATTCTTCTTGGTTTAGATTTCAGAATTAATTCAATGCAGAAATGTAATTCATGGTGTGAGTAAAAGTGGAGTGATTAGCCATAGGTAGAGATTTACTGGAGAACTGAAAAGTGTAAAATTCTATTTCTACCTCTTGCATAGACCAGGGAATTGTACATAAGAATGTGTTGCTTAGCTGTTATTTGACTCAAATTGGTGCTTAGTGTGCTTAGCCAGTTGTTGCACTTGAGAGAGTATGTTTAGCTTGCACTCGGTGTTGTGCAGACTTGAAATGCTTTAGAAGCTTTTGTTTTAAACTGGGTCAGGTTTACCTTGCAGCACATTAAGTGGGGAAGCCTGGGACTCGGCTGGGGTTACCCCTAAAATCCTGGGGAGATGGATCTCTGCTGGATGCTGAGACCTTGCTGTTAGTGCCGCTGGAATGCCCCAGTTCAGGAAAAGCATGTTTGTGTCTGCTTTGGAATCCATTGCTGTGCCTGCGCTGTGGTATAATCCATGGAGTTCACTTTGGATGGACGCTTGTTTTCCTAAGTGCAGGCACAGGAAAGACACAAGTTGTGTTAACAACAGCCCTGCATCCTGTAGCGTGCAGTGCACAAGTGTTTCAAATAATGGCCACAGGTGCAGTCTGAGGGATTGCTGGTGTGAAGGATCCCCCTGGCTGCACAGCCAGTTCACACCTCCCCAGAGGTGCGGGTGTGTTACTGGGGCCTTCACACAGAGATTACTTGGTCATTTAAAAACAAGCAACAATGACACCAAAGGTGTTCAGCTGTTTCAGTTCTGAAAGGGAATCAATAACTCATATTCTGTGAAGAGAGGTGCACTGCATCAGGATTAGAAATGCCAGTCAGTGTTACTGCTTCCAGGCTTGCCACTGGATGTTCCTCCAATTACTGTTTGACTGAAGGCTTCAGAAGTCATTTTTTTAAATTTAAAGAAGCCTTTCTCTATCAGTAGGCAGGCCTGGAGCTGCACAGAAGAGAGAGACCAACCTTTACAGAACCATAGAAAGGTTGAAGTTGGCAGGGACCTCTGGAGTCCGCATGGTCTGACCCCCCTGCCCAGCAGGGCCACCTAGAGCTGGTTGCCCAGGGCCAAGCATGTCTGTGTGGCTTCTGACTGTCACCAAGGAGAGAGCCTAACACCTCTTTGGGCAACCTGTATTTGGTCATCCTGACAGTAAAAAACTTTGTGTTTCCACACAAACAACAGCAATTTTACTTAAACATCTCATTTTATGTGGGATGGGTTCCCAAATGCTGCTCCAGTGTAACGTCCAGCTGAAGTTTATGTGTAGCTTTTTCAGTTGCGTGTACCAAGAAGGATCAAGAGTGTTTCTTTATTGCAGAGGTCATTTATTGTGGGCTATACTGAAGAAGATGCTATGCTCAAGAGAGTGCATGGTGATTTAATGTCATCCTTCCTTCACCACTGGTGAGAGGCATTTGTGTGTCTCATAATGGGTCCACTCACAAACTTAAGCTGTGGATTTAGAGGGAATCAGTTTATGCAGAAGATGCCCTGAATTCCCAATAGACTGGAAGTATGAATCTGGCTCACTTAGGCTCAGTCAATTTTCAGTGATTGCTCAGTTGCTCGTACACCCAGTGGAACATAAACCTTTAGCTCACCACCTTGCTTCCCAAGGGAGAAGAACAGCACAAGGGGAGCTTCCACTGTCCCCAGCATGTGACAGTCAGGGGAAAGCTGAGGCAAGGTACCTCTAATGTCCCAGCCTGGAGCAGAGTCCATGGTTAGGGAAGTCTGGGTCTGTCCCTCCAGACATTGTCACCAGTCTGGGGTTGGTGGTGACCATTATTGGACCTCTTGAACTAAACCAGTGCAGTAGTTGTGGTCTCCAACTTGGCACTTCTAATGGGAAGTCCAAGTTTGGTCATTTATCTACTATGGACTAGTAGCTGCTAACAGAGAATGTTTTGAAGTTGCACATAGTTGAGTCTCCCACTGAAATCCTTGGCTGACTAAGGTGAGGAAGGGGTTATCTTTGTTACTTGTTTTCTGTTAACCTCTGTGTCATCCAGCAGGAACATAAGAAGTTATCTGATGTTCATTTTTCCTGAGAAGCTTGAAAATGAGGTATTTTTTCTTTATTTACGTAATTTCTCCTTGACTGGCTGAGTATGTAACTGCTTGCTGCATACTTGCTTGTTCATTTAGAACACAACAAGTGTTAGGTTGTTGTTTTTGTTTTTCCTTTATGCTTTTTTCCCCCCAGAGACAGCACTGAAGCATTCACTTTGGACTGTGGAGAGTGAAAGCTATCCCCCTCAAGCTTCACCTTGCCAAATATCTTCATGGGCTTTGCAAACAAGAAAAATAAGCTTAATTTGATCCATTTCTCCCCTTAAGCCATGCTTTCTCTCCAGAGAGGTTTAGAGTGGTGCCACATGTCTGTGCTGTCCCATGCTGCATGCACCAATGCTTTTCCAGCTGATGTCCAAATGTTGTGGAAACTCCAGATAAGCAAAGTAATGGCAGATGTCAGAGGATGATGCTTGAGAAGTGATGAGGGGTTTGGATTTTATTAAGGGGCCTGACTGCATGGAAAGGAAAGCAGGAGAGCATGGAGACAAAAGTAGCTGAAATATAGTCATTTAAAGGCACATAAAGTAACAGTGATCCAGAGCAGCATTCTGTGGACAGGAGATCAGCTGTCATCTCCACATGGGACAGCTTCAGCTAAAGATCTCCTTCTGAACACCACAGCTCCTGTGGCACAAATTCACCTAAAAGCCAAGCTTTTGTTCATTCTGCCACTCAGGGAAGAATTCTGTAGGCGGCTTTATACCATTTGAAGGCACTGCTGGCCCGTGTGGCCAGCACTGCACCAGAAGCTCCCACTGCTCAGGAGTAGGGCAGCTGCTTTGTCCCCCACACACCAGCTCTACTGTGTGACCAGGGTATGGCCATACTTTTGTTTTTGGGCTTGGTTGTCTGGGAACCTTGATCTGAGGAGCAAAGGGGAGAAATGGAGGTGAGGAAGATGATGGCAAAGCAATCCAGCCCTACACCTGTGCTAAGGGCACTGAGCTCTTAGCCAGGCACTGCCAAGCAGCAGAGTGTGTTTGTGCAGGCGTGTCTGTTAAATGAAGAATTGATTTTTTTTCCAGCCTCCTGTTTCCTGCCTGCAGATGGCATTGGATTGCAGTTTGATTGTCAGTAATTACACGGACTTCACTGAAGACACACACATCCCTTCACTTAGACTGGTTTTATGAAATGCTTCCATTAAAACATAACCCATCCCTTTTGTAGAAGTTTCAGTGCAAGAGATTGGACTGTGTTCTCACATTCCCTGTACAATGTATTCTCAACAATAATTTTCTTGTTAAAGAAATTACTGTATGTAACCCAGCAACTATATACTGCTGCTATGGAAGCCATAGCTCGATGCGAGGGAAGGGGATCTTTAGTCACAACCTACAATTTTGTTTATTTATCCACATCTCACAGGATAGCCACAAAACTCGTTGGCTGTCAGAATGTAAATACATACGAACACACACAAACAAGGTTTGTGAGGTAGTTGAAAAGTTGCCCAGATGGAAACAAACCAAAAAAAGCCCAATACCAGAGTTTTGATCATGTTGTGTTTCCCTACCAGCAAGGGAAAGGAACAGAATTTGGTCAGTTAAAGTAGATGGATCTTTAATTTTTGTGAAATTAGAAGCATCTGTCAGGGGAGGGGAGCTGCTTCTAGCTGCCACTTACAGTGAGGATGCTGAGTGTCACTCGTCTCCTCAGGGTCAGAATGTTTGCACCATCAGTTCCAAACACTGAAGAGCCTCAGCAGAGCCGTCACCCTTGCAGGAGGTCAGTGAGCCTGTTTGAAGGTATGTACTTACTCTTCTGAAAGCTTTTCCTCCTCCTTTCACTACACAGAGGCTTCAACTTGTCACCCACTGAAGCTACTCAGGGAAGAAGGGTAACAAAAAATAGGAATACATGATATGGGTGTGCAGGAATGGCCTCTCTGCTGAACAGCAGCAGCACTTGCTGGTGCTGCACATTGACTCTGGCAGCTGGCCCTGGCAGGGCACAGCCTGCACCAGCAGCATTGTGGTCACAGATGGGGTTTGGTTGTGGGGTTTTTGGATGCCTGTGCTTGTCTAGTGCAGACTGTTGGGGTTGCTCTTCACTAGGGGGTACCAGGTACCTCTTCAGCAGCTGAGGTACCACTTGTCCTTCTTTGCTGAGCTGCACCAGCCCAGCCACAGTGCTTGGGGCTCATCTGATCTGTCCCATCCATCTGCTCTGGGAAGTCTCCTGCTTTGCTCGCATGGAGGTGTGGGAGAGCCTGGCTGGTATCCTTGACTGCCTCTGTGTGTTACATTGTCAGTCACTGGGACAGAGGGTGATAAAACACACAGGCACCAGAAAGCTTTTTTTAAATGATTTTTTTTAAGAAACTGCATACATCAGAGACAAACAATAATTTAAATACCATGCAGTTTCAGTATGTACAAAAACTAGGACATAGAGATCCAGTTTAATTTTTTCTAGTTATTTACATCATTTTCATACAGCCATAATCTGTTAAATTACAATACTGGAAGATCACGATTGACAGCCACCACACTCACTCCTATACAAAGACAATCTATATACATACACTTGGATATCAACTGGAAAATGCAACTGGTGCAGGAGTAACTGGGACACACAGGAACACAGGGTATGTGCCCATCACCTCCTCTTTGTTTACAGAAGTTGTTCCAAGCTCAAGCAGACTGAACACCTGGGAAAAATAATTTGTCCCCCCTTCTTTCCTGATTTTTTTATTAGCCTAGTCATCTCCCATGGCTATTTATACAAAGTTATTTTATTTGCAGGCACGTTAGGGAGCCCCCGTTCATGTATAACTATGGGTTTCCACCTTGCCCATCTGTTTTTATGAGTGCAAGCTTCTCTAGGCATGTTGGAAGTGCTCCCCCCTCTCTTGGTTTATAGTGTTTGCATTGCACAGGTGGTGCTGTAGAAATAAGGAAGGGTGAATTTGGTGAGTAGTTGCAGTGATGACAGAATTCAGTGGTTACACATGGATTAGGATGAGATTTATTTGTGTAATGGCCTCACTAAATTATTTCAGTTAACAGAAAATAGGTTAAAGTCTATTGCATTCTTTTCCCTGCCTCTTCCTTCTCTTCTGATAATGCCCAGTGTGTTCACTAGGAATTGCCTAGACCAAAAGTTGGCCTGAGCCCCTTCCCAGCAAACCTGCAGCCTGAAACTTCCACAGCCTGCAAGTCCCCACCCAGTGGGGTGTAGGGTGGGCAAAAGCCACAATGCCCACATTCCCTCTGGGTCAGAATGGTGTCACCAGGTCCCTGCAGCCCTCTGCTGATGAAGGTGTGCCACTATTGGGCTTCCTCACCATCACTTTTCCCAAACAACCAAACTTTCTTGTCTAGATGTTTTGGAACTGCTTTTTCAATCCCCACCACCTCTCCAGTCATCCCTTAGTCGCCATTTCTACTTCATTATTCTGCAGCCTGCTGAATACAGCAGATGTCAAAATATGTGCATACCTTAGGTATTCAGAATTTGGTAGATATAACAAAAATGCTTCTATTCCTTGATTATTACCTCTGGAGATGGATTACCTCTACAATAGTAATTTTTATTCTGTGTTGACTTTTCCATTCTCTAGACCTGGTGTAATTTCTTTATTACCACTATTAATCTCCTTCCAATCAGAATGGGGATGACTCTGCTAATACAGTCTTAGCACGAATGCCATCATTATGTCCTACACATAATCCAGGTCAAAGGAGAGAAATCATGACTGTTTGTTGTTTAGTTTTTTCCCTTTACTGCCAACAGAATCACATCTCCTTTGCCATGATAGAGATGGCTTTCACAGATCAGAAGACAATTCTCAAGAAACCAGATTTATAAAAAAAGGGACCAGCAGTTCCCCAGTCTGTGTACAACTTCCCAGGGATGCCAGAGGTGGGTGTGCACACCGAGGATGCAGTGCTGTGTTCAGGCCCTGAAAGGAACATTCCTGCTGTGGAATGCCTTGGCAAAGGTTAACTGTGCAAACTACCCAGACCCACTGAAGCTAAAAGCAGATGAAGTGTCACTTTGGTGATACTGCAGTGCCAAACACCTTGTATGGCTTATTTTTCCTCCCCTTCCCCCTTTTCAGGAATAAGCTCTATTTCTGTCTGGGGAGAAACATGGCAATTCTTCCACTTCTGTTCGGTGTCTGCTCAGCTAGGAGTTAAGTAAAAAAGCCCAAAAGAAGTAAGGAAAAAAAAAAGGCGTGGCTGCATGGAGCTGCCCTGGGTACAGCACAAAATCACGGGCAAGGCTGCGTGTGGCAACTTGCTGAGTGGTCAGCAGGGGCCTCCCATGGGCTCACTGGGATGAAGGTGCTGGGGAATGTTTGGCCATCTCCCAGGACTTGGCTGTTATGTATCTCAGACAGTGCTCAAGGGTTTATTTTGGATGTCAGACTGGCAGTGTGGGCACTGCTTGGGGCTGTGCCCGTGAGGGACAGTGGCAGCACCCAGAGTGCTCATTCCCTTAGGGACTGCAGCAATAACAAGGGACTGACAGCAGCAGCCTGCAACTTCCACCTCCCTCCTTTTAATTTTGTTAAAAATGAAATGAACCTTCACCTTTCCCTCCCACTAGCCTACCAAGTCCTGTGATTCCTGTCACCACTGCTCCTTAAACAGTGTCCCTTCCGTTTCACAGTGATCCTCTATGCTAGAGATGCCAGGGCAGGTGTGAGATCCATGCTGGGAACACAAGGATTTGTTGTTCTTCAGGACAGCTCTGTTCCAGAACTCTTTACACTGCTAATGCAGTGCAGTCTGAGCAGTTAAAAGCATAAAGGCTTTCTTTCCTTGTTTTAAAGCTCTGATGCAGTCTTGTAACTTGTGTGCATGTGTATGTGAATGAATTTATAAACACGAACTGAGGTTTTCATGACAATAACCCTGAAGCAGTGTATTCCTGGCTGGTAGTGCTCTGCCTCTGCTGCACTGAGCTGATAACACTGCACACTGAAGGCTTTCTACTGATGAACTTCTATCTAAAACAAGTGTGAGCTGGTGATACAGGGATCACGGTGTGTTTCCTCAGGAATCATCACCCAGTCTGGGAAGCACCAGAAACCACCTGTTTTTTACTTTCCTTTGATGCTCCATCCTACAACAGCCAATCCTCATTTAATAACTAATAATCCACAGCATTGCAAGGATGCCCAGGGATGAGAATGAAAAGGTCTTGCTTCTCTCTGCTGGAGGACCAATGTGCGAGGCGCTGAGTGCCACCATCAAGAGCAGATGGAGGGCGTCACCCTTGCTGCCAGGGTTGTTGGGGCAGGTTGGGTGCTAGAGCCACTCCATGGGCTCTGTGCAGGTCCTTTGCATCCAGAGGAGTGAGGTGAGGCCTGAGAAGAGGCAGGAGTGTTGGCACTACACTGCACTGCACTTGAGCATTAAATGCTCAAGGGTGAGAGGCGTCTCGGCTTGCAATCAGTAAAGGGCAATGATAGCATGGAACAGGGGGAGCTGAACAGGGAGCACAGAAGAGAGGATACATGGAAGACAGTGAGAAAGGAAAAATTAGTAAAAGAATAACAGAAATAACTATTCTGTAGTAAAAAACTTTGGCCTCTCTGTTCAAACTGTCTGTTTCAAAGGAAAATAGCTATTGTGGAAGAAAGGGTGTCCTGGAATATAATCTGGAACTTCTTTCAGTCATGTTGCTACAGTGCTTTCAGCCACTGTCCCAAAACATGGCGTAGTAGTATCCTGTAAGAGCTTGAAAGGAATCCTGACAATGTCTGCCCCAGTTTGCTGGCATTATACTAGTTAAGGACTTAATTCTGGAAGGTCATGGCCTAAGTTCAGAAAAGCACTTAATTGTGTTCAGGTTCAATTAAGCCTCTTAGACATATTCTTGAAAGCAGTGAGGCTGTGTGTGCTTCCTTACTGTAGAGCACACACTTAAGTTGGCAAGTAAGCCAGGCCCAGAGTGACCAGCTCTCCGAGCTCAGCTTGGTCAGTTTGTGTGTTAAACCACTATAATAAAAATAAATTAAAACCAAAGTTGGAACCAATAAATTCAGAACACCTCTGAATTGCTGTCCTTATGCCTCAGCTGTGGGTACCAGTGACAAGTCCCACCATCCATAAGAATGCCCCAGACTCCTTTTGTTAGGCCAGGTAACACGCTTTGTCATGCTTTGCGCAGTGTGATTTTAAGATCAGTTCTTGAGACACCTGATAGAGAGACAACAGATATCCTCCATGGAACCTCCTGCCCCTCCTGTTGTGTGTCCCTCTGCAGAGCTGGAGGGCAATCCCAGCCTTTCCTGCTGCTGGGGACATGGTGGCTCTCATACAGTCACAAGGTTTGGGTGTAAGACAAACTACAAGCAGAGCAGATGCCATGCAGTGACCATGAAGAGATGGGCTTTTGCTTGCTGGTTCTCAGTGTTCTTGTCACTTACTGCTAATGGGCTCACGACTGGGTTTAGAAAATTATACTTGAAAGAGAGGAAAACAAACAGTTGCTGGAAGTGAAGCAGCCTTCAGTAGGGAGTCCTGTTCTTCAGAGGATTTTTCTGCTTGGAAGCTGAAAAATGTCTACTGACTGGCTGAAAACTTCTCCAGGGAAAGAAATGCCTTTCTAGTCGGATGATATTCATAGATGGGCCGGCCCACGGAGAGTTTTGCTCCTTCACTGTCCTCATAAGGTGCTCTCAGCTTGAAAGGAGTGTTTGGTGTAAGTGCTTTAGTGCCATAGGGACTCATCTTTTGGAGACTTCACCCAGGCCAAGTGATTCCCTGAGCACGTCTCAGGGCTCTCTAGGCTTGATGAGAGAGGCTTGTCAGGATGAGGGGTGCCTGAAGACAACAATGGTTGCACCACCAGCTGGGCTTGAACACATATGGCAAATCCACATGCCGGGAAAGTCCTATACATAGATACCAAGTCTTGGCATGATTTCCCACCAGGGGTATTTTCTGTTACTGAAGCTTGAACCAGCAGGTCTGATGATGCTGCAGTACTCATCACATGTAAATACAATTCTCCTTTTTTTTAATATTTATTTTTCTACCTTTTTTTTTCTTTTTTTTTTCTTTTTTAAAAAGGCAGTTCAGAAGATTTACATTGTACGTAACAGGGAAGTGAATAATACCAGCACTTATGGTTCCTTTTAGTTATGTTTTGAAGATGGCATAGTAGTCAGGTAGAATAGATCTGCTACGGTCTATGAAACCTAAAACCCAAGGGAAAAAAAAAAGAAACAGTAAGATAATATCCTCACATGTATATTGCACATAAAAAAGTAGAACTAATTGCTGCAGTGACATCATTAGCACCTGCAGCATTGACATCAGCCGTGCTAGCAAGAGGACCCAAAACAGACAGACACTCATACTTTCTTGGCCCTTGCCAGACTCACAGTTCATAGGTGTAAGCTGTTTGCACCAAAATCTCCCAGAGACATTCATACACTTTGGGTCCATCCTATGGGATCCCTGAGTGGGCAAGAGCAGATCAGCTCGCTTCTTCCAGGCCATACAAGGCCTGACTCCACAAAAATTGTCTGGTTTAGACAAAACTTGTGCTATTCTACCAGAAAGATTTACATGCAGTTTAACCATGATTATTAACCATGATTATTCCTTAATGTTGGAGGCTAAAGAGACAAATGGAGCTAAAATGGCCACCCTTCCTGCAAGGTACCTTGTGTCAGAAGGCCTTGGTTTATCAGATCTGCAAATACATATTTTTTAAGCTTTGATTTTTCACTCTATTGTGAATTAATTAATGTGTCCCACTAGTAAAGTGACACATTCTTTGCTCTTGCCACTGCTTAATGACATGAAGAGCTCATTACCTTGCTAATGACTTTATAATGGTGATTTATCTAAGTTTATTCAAGGGAAATACTCTCTTTTGTTTAAGCATGCTTCCTTCAAGTGCATTTTCCCAAAGCCACTTGTCGAACCATTAAGTCCTGCTGTTCTTCAGGCAAAGCCTTATTCCAGGGTCTGTTATGTGAGCTGTGGCTCTCTGCCTGGCCCAGAATTACTGAGTCCAAGCTGCTCAGGGGGTTTCAGATACAAATTTTAAAGGGTCACTGCTTACTCCAATGCTGGAAGAGAAGGCAAATACTGTGCAGAAACCTGTGAAAGCCAAGCAGACGGAGAGACTTCTGGAAAACTAAACCAGTCTGTATGTTGTGGGATGCTAAAGGCTTCATGGAATTCAAAGGAGCTCTCAATGGAGCTTGACCACTTGTAGCAACACCCCCTTTAAAACAGCCTCATCCTTTCCACATTTGCCACCTTGCCCTGAAGGAGCCCAATGTCCCTCAAAGGCTCAGTCACTGGGGTCAACAGATCTAGGTCAACTGTACATCCTAAGGCTTCTCCCAGACCTTGTGGCTCCAGAGCAGTTGCCTTGTCTCTAGCAGCACTCCATCACTACAAACCCCAGTGCAACCAGCCTAGCACATGCTAGGATGGAGAAGGGAGATCGTTTCTGCAAGGTAATATATGCATAATACATGTGGTGAATTTTAATATAATTATTAATTTATACACATAAAAATCTTCTAATACAAAATTAATTTTGCCTTAAGCTTTTCTGTATTTTTCCTGAAAGTACCGCCTGCATTTTTCATGAGCACTGAAGTGATGAACACATTAATACAAGGGCAGCTCCAGTTTCACACCAGATCTCACTGCCACTTGTCTTCGGTACCCAACACTTGTCTTTAAAGTGTTGATTTGCAAAGACCTGACTTCAGCCCTAGCTCGTCAGAGAGGAAAGTGGCTGGTTTGGGCTCATGGATAATTCGTTCAGTCTCTACTTTTAAAACTAAAAAGAAGCCCAAGGTGTAAATAATAGTGTCTCTCTTACAGTGTGGATCTTGCCATGCCCCACTGCATCATGCCTGGCCAGGTGTGGAGGACAAGACTGAAAGATCCGTGGGTGGGATCTGCGTGGTGTGAAGAGCTGCACACACAGCAGGGCTCAGTGTGTGCTCATTCAGACTTTCAGACTTTGCTACGTGCTCTACAAGGGTTCCCTGTCCTTCTGACACCAACTCTTTTTTTTAAATTTTTGATCTCAGAAGAACAGATATGCAGCACAATGATTTAAAACCCCCCCCCATGTTATACTTCATTAAATGGCACGTGCCTGCATAACTCCACATAATGGGGCAGCCCGTGTTTGTGTGAGTTGCTTTTACAGCCTGTAATTCTAAATGTTGTCTAGACCTCATGGTGTGTTCCGTGCATGTTGGAGAAACAGCTGCCAGCTTTGATTTTCTTTTGAAAACAACAGTACTCATTTATAGTCTTAAAAAATTGATCTTACAGCTTACCTTGTTAGATGCCTGCTTAATTCATGAACTTCCATTTCAGAGCTTTTAAATTCATTAAGCTCTTTTCGAATGGCTGCCTGCAAAGGACAAAGAAACTCATAAATGTATAAATGAGAGAGATCAAAATAAGGTCACTTTGTTCTCAAAACAGTATATTAAAAGTAAAGCAGAGAGATAACATTATCAGAGAGACAAAGACAAACATAAAGACTTTAAAATGTGAAAAGGAACAGAGATAAGCATGTTCTAAATCACATAAAGGGAAGAGAGAAATGCTTTGGTGGAATGGCTCAATTTGAAAACACAGACAATGCAGGTACAGAACCCAATTTTGGCTTATTATGTGAACATTTACATGTACAAAATCCGAATTAGCACAAGCATGAGAAAAAAAATGTGCGCTGCAGTTCGTGAAACCCTGTGATCTATTCCAGACTGGACTGTGACTAGACCAGGCCCAGATCCTTGCAGACTTGTGTTTGAGATGTTTTCTGCCTTTATTAGTCCTGAATTTCCTCAGGTGGTGTTACCTAAAGTGACTGATCTTACTTGAGAAGGAAAGAGGCTCCCTGCCCTCTACTCTGCCTTGGCCTGTGCCCCTCTGCCCTGCTCCTCCCTTCTGACCCAGCTGTGCTGTTTATTCAAGTGATTTGACAAATTAATCCAGCAGAAAACCTGCCATGGTGTGGTGGTATTCAGCCTCTGTGGCTTGTCTGTGAGGGCAAAGAAAACCAGGGGGCACTGGCAGGAAGAGAAATGCTGAAGAATAAAAAAACAGAGGGGGTGACTTGGAGGCACTCAGCTGCACTCAGATGGTGCTCAGCAGAAATGGCTCAAGTCCCAAGCTCGGAGTCAAGACCTCTGACAGGTCTGTGATATTTGTCGTTCACGAGTGGTTTCACTGTGAGCATTTGGAGGGGATGTACAAGGTGTCTGCTGTGGCCAAACGCTCCCATGGGTCTGAGGTGTGTGCGCTGCTTTTCTGTGTGATGCTGAAAACATTAGACTCAGAGGTGGAAAGGAGTCCTCCAGTAAGTGGTCCTCATGTCTGTCAGGAATTTTTCTCAGTGGAGAAAGTCTAAACCAGTATGAGTAGCACGAGCCCAAAACAGGACTTTTGCAACAGCCACTGCTGCAGTCAGCAACTACCTTTGCTTTGACAAACCCTAAGTGATGGATCTTGCAAGTGTTTTTGTGCAGAAAATGCTCTTCCTGCTCCTTCTCCACAGCTTTGGTTTATTATTTCCCTTAGAAGTTCCTGTCAGGTGCAGCCTCATCCATCAGGTCAGAGCGATGGCTGTGCAGCAGCTCCTGGGCTGCCTTCAGCAGAGCAATCTGCTACTGAAGTGATTGTGCAGGAGGCCACAGGGGTGGTTGACTCCCACAGGGACTGAGGTCTATTTCCATCCCTCATCTGTTGGAGAGATGCAAAAATGCCCTTTTCCTTCCCCTAAGAGTCAGACCTCCTAAAGACAAACTCTGACTGAAGGCAGTTCCCTCCACCCAGCACACAGAGCAAGATTTACTGGCAAACAGAAAAGCCCATTGCTAAAATCTGTTTTTGCAGTAAATCTAGTCTGTGCTGACCAATGAAGACAGCTACTGAATCACAGCTCTGGAAGAAAATAATCCTATCTAGGATGATGCAGCTTTGTTTCAATTTTTCTGGCTATTTTTTCCAATAGTGGACATGGTGTTGAGGAAAAGCAGGTCACCTGAATGACAGAAATCAGAATACTGCCCACGGGACCCAAAACCCCTCAATCTATCTGCTTCCTTAGGCCATAAAAGGCATTAATATTAGAATGACAAACATCTCTTCTTCTGATGGTGCTTTGCTGAGAAAAGGTTAATTTGAAGGGTTTAATGCTTTTCTCTGACTACTGAACTTGCACATGCATTATAAAAAAAGTGACAAATACTCTACCTTAATACTAAACTCCTTACTAGGTTACATTAAATAGTGGTATTTAATGCTTGTTCTTTTCAGAGACATGGGATAAGAGATCAAATCTCCATGCCCAGCTGAAGTTTCTCCATGCCTTTCAAACTAGACAGGGATCTCTTAAAGGCTGTAGAATCAGTTGGGTGATTTATTCCCTCCCTCATCTAATAATTAAGAGAATAAAGCTAAGTCAGTTGACTAATACCTTGTCAAACATGGTGAGGTAAAATAAGAAAAGCTAATTTAACCCAGTATATTATGGTCTATGGACAGCTCTGAGGAAGTTTTTCTTTTTTTTCAGATCAGTTTATGCTACATTAACTTCACCAAAGCTAAACTGAAAAAATCCCTCTATCAAGGGGGAGAACAATGTCAAAGAACTATACAAATCCTTTGATTAAATTATACAATATAACAGGCTGTCCTTTGTGAATAAAACCAAGAGCACCGTA
The DNA here is from genome assembly GCA_039654755.1 of Calcarius lapponicus. NCBI lineage: Eukaryota > Metazoa > Chordata > Aves > Passeriformes > Fringillidae > Calcarius > Calcarius lapponicus. Next base: position 52,814,660 of record CM077464.1, on the reverse strand, counting down.
AATGAGAGGTGTGGCTGGAAACTCTGCTAAAGCTCTAAACATTGGACAGCATGCTCTCCATTGCTGAATGAGTGAGTTCCATGGCAAAGAAGTAGTCAAGGCCTGAATTCAGGTGTCTGAAAGTCTTTAAAATTAAAAGGGCATCATAGAGTGACTATAAGATTCATGACTGAATCACTGAGCCTCATAGTCCTCGCTTCTTGCAATGTCCATAAAATCTTTTAAATACTTTTCCTGAGGTCCCATTAAGACCCTCAGAATGTGACTGATATAATTTGCCAAAAACTTAATAGGTATTAATGCCATCAATGTCAACACCAGAGATGCTATTTAGTGGAAGTTCCACCATTGCTCAGAGGGAAGTGCCATCAAAGTGTGCCCTTTTTTTCATCTGCAGGTCTTGTGTGATTTCAGTTCAGTGCTTAAAATACTCTGTGGCAGAAATCCTGAGCAAATATCCCTGTTGTAACACACTAGAGAGAAGTGACTCTGGCTCTGGAGGGATGGAGGTACCTTTGCCAAATTGACCTGCTGGCATTTTCACACCCAAGCCTGTCCTGTCCTTGCACAGCCATTCTGGCACACATTCCTGTCTCACTGCTCTGCTAATTCTTGCCAGAGCTCTCAGCTGGCAGCATAATGTGGTAAGACCAAAACCAACAAACAAATAGCAGGGCTGTCATCAAGACCTTTCCTCAAGGGGCTTGGGATTCCTTCCCTCCTGGTTTCCATGCATATAGACACCTTCTTGCCAAAGATTTATGCTTCACACAAACAAACAAACAAACACCTAGTGAATGGGAAAAAAACACAGGTGTATTGGAAAGGGATGTCAGATAGATGTTTATTCCTTGACAGCCATGGGACCTGTGGGACCCAAGGGGTGCTGTTTGCCATGACATGTTCTGGCTGTTTAGGCCATGGCTCTCCCAGAGTTGCCCCCTTACTTTGTCGGCAGCTGTGAGTCGTGTCCAGGGTTTGTCTGCCCTCCTGTCGTAGTCCTGCGCGTCTGCCACCTCCACGTAGTCACTGAAGCGGATAAGGATCTTCCTCTCACGTAGCTCTTCTACTGTGGGCCTTTGACTCAGCTGCAGGTTTGAGGAAGGAGTGGAAAAAGACATCAGGACTTTGCTTTTTCCCTGCAGAGTGCTGCTAGAGGATTTATTTTACTGCAACTGCCATGATGGTAATAAGAGGGTTTGGACATTTCCAGCTGCCTTTCATGGAATCGCTACCTGGGAAATGCCCTCTTGTTATAAGACCTTGAATATCATCTCACTTTCTGCCAGAGCAGCCCATTGTTCTTTGGGAAGCTGCTGTGGCTGGAGACCACAATTCTCAGCTGAGGTTGGTCACCCCTAGCAGAAATGAGATGTAAGGCAAGAAAGTCTCCTGGTGCACTGATGTCCCAGGAAGAGACAAAGATCATTTAAAATGATCTGCACAGGCTGTGCACTTTCAGCCTTCTGCTGCTGTTGTTTGTACTTTTGTACTGCCTAGGAAGAGTCAGGCCAAGGCATGGAGTGGCTCCTGCCCTGAATTACATGCAAAAAGTGAAAACTGACTTTCTTTACCATTCTGATATTCTGCAGACCTGTCCTTACCTCCAGAAAAGGCAGGCAGGATGATTAGTGCTCATTGAACTTTTAACTGTATCTATTGACAGCTGTGGTTTGTATCACACCATATTTGATTATTAAAATTTTATGTTGCAAACTACAAGCCAAAAGAAATGGCAGTGGTGGATTGTATCATGTCAGGAAAGCATCTTCATTGTTTCAAGCATTTCTTTCAAATTCCACAGCAGAATAGGCAGCCACAGTGGAAAACTCCTCTTAAATTAGTGTCCTGATAGCACACGTGTCACACAGCCAGTTACATGGGCAGGGACAGCAGCTGGCTTTCAGGGATCAATTCTCCTTGGATGCACAGCATGCTGGTGAATGTCAAAAGCAATTACACAATTGTTTCTGAAGGTGCTACATAAATGTGTGCATGTGGCTGTAGATGAGCTGAAAAGTTTCACTGTTAGAGTAGAACATTTGTAACCAGGATACATCAGGAAAAATAATATCCTGATAACAATTTCCTACAGTGCATCATGCTCTTCCCACTCACTAAAAATAGATATGTTTGAAATACTTTACCCTTGTGAAGGGTGAAGGGTCTAAATATTTAATAAAATGCTTGAGATTCTATTCTGCAACATTATTTATGCCCCTGAATCCACCTTTCTTCCAAATTAAGTATCTCTGTTCCCTGCATTTCATCTTCCAGGGAGAATTAAGATTTAAAACAGCCAGATTACTAAGTGAAGGGTGAAAAATCCCTCCTCTCTTCAGCACTTGGGTGGAGCTCCACTACCCCATTCTGCATTTGGCTGTAAGCCTGTGTGCTTGTTCTTGGCACGGTTGGTTGTCTTCCTCTTCTCTGTTTAGAAAAGATGATTGTGATGGGAGGCAGCAGTGGGGCTGCTCTCCTTACACCAGCATCCCTGAGCATGCACACACAAATTGGGTTCAAACACCTCATGTGGAGAGTCTGCAGAGCTGCACTAATGTCCTGCCTGTGAGATGCTCAGGAGAACAGGAATGAGGATGGAAAAAAGATGCACTGACTCTTGTGCCAGTGCTCCTGCTGTGAAAGAGTCCTGAAATCCATGGCTGGTATCACAGAGCTCATGTGTAGCCATAAATCTACATATATTTCCATATATAAATACATGCACACAAAATACATTCAGTACATTATACCAAAGTGCCAATCTGATCATGCTAAGTGTAACAAGAGAGACAACCATGCTAAGTCACTTTCTAAAAGCCATTAATTAAGGGCTACATTATTTGAATGGTTAACAACTTTCTTTGCCTTCTTCTCATGACCTTCTAGGTGTGAGAGTCTTGCAGTATGTTTGGGCTGCCCAGAGCTCCCTTAACTCTTGAATAGCTGGGAACCAGCTCTGCAGGACTGACTGTAAGCAGCCCCACTGCAGGTGTCAGTTCAATGTTTGTCCATGCTGAGGGCACAGCTCATCTGAGATCTCACCTTGCAGTTTATTTTTATGACCTGTGAGCTTTGGTCTCTTGGGTCTAAACTGCTTAATGCTGCAGAGTCCTTATCAAGCAGCACCTGAGAATGAGCTCTTCTAACAGGCAGAAAGAATAGGGCACATTCGAAAATTACAGGACAAGGACACGGCCAAGGGCACCATGCAATTGTCAGCACAAGGTGTGGTGCTCCAAGCAGGGACAGGGGTTCTTACTGACCCTTTTTAATTTGCTTCAGTTAAAGTCAAAGGGATGTACGTGCATGACTGTGTCTGGACTTTTTCTGTGTGCAATACCTGGGCATTTACATTTCTATTTACCTATTTGTGAAGATCTGGGAGCTGAGGCAGCAGGGTAATTCTATAGTGAGTGACTAATTATATGGTGTGAACCAGGGTAAAATTCCCTTTCAAAATAAATGGATTTGTATTAATGCAAGGTCAGTAAATGAGGACAGGACCTCTCATGCCTTGTCACAGGAGGTCAAATTTTCTTCTGCATATTCTGGAGCGCTGTAGATACAAATGGGCATTTTCCAGGCTTTGATACTAAGGCAATTTGAAAGGGAAGGTTTAACACACCCCTTTTGTCCATGGCATGTGAAATGAAGCAAACTCAAGCACTCTCACCAGGTAAAGTGGAGGGGGACTTGCTGTTGCCAGTCTTGGGATTTAATCGAATGCAAAATGCTGAGTTTTCCCCACTTCAGTCACAAGGAAGCTTATCTTAGCATGTCATCATTGCCAACTCTGTTTCCTCATTAAAATGTTACAGTTGTTATTTAAAGAAGAAAACACACTGAAAAATTACAAACCCTAACGAGCAGTACCTCTCCCCCTCCTTTGCTCCCCACCTTCTGCAGTAAGGACTTAGGAGCAGGATGTGATGAAAATGCCCTGAAGACCTTTCCTTCTGACTATAAATGCAGTTTATCCAAATTAGCCACTAACCTTTTCTTCCTCTCTGGCCTTTCTGCTCCCTGCTGCCTTTCTCTCACCTCTCTCTGATGAGTCCCAACTCTCTCAAGAGTTCATTATTTTCAACAGCCTTTGCTGATGCAAGCCAGTGAAGGTCAGTTAAAGAAAAGCTTGAACATCTTCAAGGAGGGGAGACATTTCCCAGAGAGGCACCAGTGAACAGAGCATTTGAACTGGGGCAAGAATTTAACAGGAGCAAAGATTTCAGATTATGGCATGGAATTTAAGAAACAGCCACACCTCTTCAATTTGATAGTCAGTATTACAATTCTGAGAGATTTCCTTTTGGGGCTAGACCTTTGAGAAAAATAAGCTATTGGCAGTGGGGGGATAGGAAGCAGTAAACAGCTCTGGGGATTGGGAAGCATGATGCCATTTAAGAGAAGAGAAGGTAGGAAAAAAAGAGTTCTATTCCACATTGTAAGTGATTTGTAACATGTTCTGTTATTCCAGGCTACGATTCTCTCTCTGTAATGGAAGTCCTCAGGGGACATTCAGGCCTGTGTTAATTGCCTTGGTCCTTGGCCAAGTTTGTCATGGTTCAGAGAAGATACGTTCTTGGTAGTAATTCACAGGGGCCCAGATCTCCCTGTGGATATGACCCATCTGCAACACTTCCAGAGGGCTTCTGCATATTAATATTCTTTGAATGGGCTGGAGGTCAAGACCAGTGCTCAGAGAAAAAACCTTCCTAATCCACATGTCCTCCACTCAAATGACGCAAGCCCGTGTGCCCAAAGGCGCTCGGTGGGCCAGAGGGGCAGGGAGAGAGAGGACAGGGGGCTGGGCATCCCAGGTGACAGGCAAACATGCTTCCACTCTCCTTCCTTGGGCAGCAGGGACACGAGCTGCTGAGAAACTTAGGCAACAGCATGTCCTTCACTTTGTTATTTGAATGGTAGCTATTCCTCACCCCAGTTAGTATGGAACTAGATGAGTCGGAGAGGATGGAAAATGCTAAAAGGGGGCAAGCTCGCTATAGGTCACCTGATTTCTTTATAATGTTGTTTTTTTTTTTTAGAAATTGCCTGTCCAGATGATGAATTCAACTGGATATTTATTGCTGACTTTAATAAGGCATCTAGACCTAGCAAGGTAATCTTACTTATTACAGCATGTCATGTTACAACTTATCATCATAACACTGTAACAAAATGTCAGTGCTGACAGAATTTTAAGAATAGCTTTTTTATGGATGGAGTGGGTTCTTCCCTTGGAATTGGAATGTTGCCACCGAAAAAACTGGGGACAGTAGCAGTTTCTGTAGTGCAAGGTCAAAAGTCTCATCAGTGGCTTCTACAGAACCCACTTCCCTTCTTATATCCCAGCTATACACGTTTCCAAAAGAGGCAACATGGCAGAGTTTCCTCAAGTTGAATTTACCCTGCGGGCACGTGTGTGCTTGAAAATTCAGTGCAAACAGAAAGGGCTGCTGGGCAACACACTTGCTGTGCTCAATTAAACTTCTGCTTGATCTGGGGTTTAAAATCCTTTGGTACTAAGACTTCAGAACAAACTGACAGAAGGAGCTTGCCACTCTGCTGTAAACACAACGACACATCTGGGACAGGCTCATGAAAGGCACAGCTGGGGAATAACAACTATTTTTGCAGGATTCACTCAGTGGTTGGCATTTCTCGTTGTTATCTAAAACACTTGCACACTTTATTCACTTCTTTTCTCAAGTGATTTCTGAGCTTTTATGATGATATGTTTGGTAGGTGAGAACAAAATCTGTTGTTAGATCAGCCCTGCAGTTCTTTCATTAAAATTACTGTGTCACTAGAACAATTTACAACAGTTTAAAAAGATGAACCAAATCAAACAATGTTAAGTCCTGTTGCTATCAACCTCAGAAATGTGGGGGAGAAAAATCTTTACTAGAGAGGAAGCCAAAAAAAAAAAGACTAAAAACTAAAAGGTATGTGACCAGGAACAGGGGTATGAACATTAAAGAGTCAAATGCCAGGGACTTGGACTGATGCTGCTTTCCCTGCTGTTCCTACATAAAAGTGCAAAGAAGACAAAGCAAGAAATCTCCCAGAAAACTGCTGAGGTTTTAGGGAGCAGACACTGATGCGAAGCAGTGGCAGCCTGGGTGCTTTAGCTGAGCTGTGGCCTCTGCCTGTGACAGATGATTCCTGTGCTCTGCACCTTTCCTACAGGATAGCGAAGGATGGGAAGGATGGGAACCGTGTGGCGATGGTGCCGGCTCAGTCAGCAAGCCTCACTTCTTAGGCAGCACACTGGATGTGGGGAGCTTTGCTCTGTATCTATTACAGCTGCTCCTCAAATGGCATCAAGCTTTGCACTGGATTCCTGCACGTGTTTACCCTTCAATGTACAGGGAAATTGAAAGCCTGGTAAAATGGCATTTCCAGCCTCTGCGCAGAGCCTCAATCCCATGAAACATCTGCAATGCAGTTAGGATCTTTTCTTTCAGGCACTGCTAAGAGGGAATGCAAAATCATCCCTGTCATCGTGGTGAGGAATAGAAGTGTTTTACAAACAATATTATGGTTCTCTAGCTCCTGCAGACAACAGCAGTATCCCCCCACTGGTCACCAAGAATTCTACTTATTTACATGAAATGAGAATAAGGCATGAGCTTTTTAACCGTGGTAGAAGGCAATTCAGTTCTCAGAATGTGACCTTTCCACATATATTTAGAGACCTTTCCTTGTTATTATTTATACCATGAAAGCTGTGATCACATAGGTCAAAAAAACCAAAGCCATCTAAAATTGTACAGAAAGGGAATGGTGCTGCTTCACAAGTATGTGAGTTTTTAGAGGGCTTTCTTTACCCTTGGAGATAGGAAATATGTCAGTTAACTTTCTTTCAGTTAATCTGCAATAGCAGGATGGATTGTTCACTGTGTATGTTTGGGCATCCGTAGACATTTATGCCAGCTGCAAAACTGAATGGGTACATCTGAAATGACTGTTCTTCAGTTTTAAGAGTAAATGACTTTTGAATCAAGCGATGCTGTTTTGTTTGTCCTTCTCTGCCAATACAAGATTGTTTTCTGCACTATATGCTTTTTCATAAATGCTTGTCTCTATTTAGTTTAAATGCCTCAATTGACAACCTCCCTTTCCAGAAAATGTTTAGCTTCCAGTTTCATGAGGATTTTTTTAGTGCAATTTTCAAATCATCATTGCTTTAACTTTGCTCTCTGTAATGACTACAGAAGCCATTACATTTACAAGAAGCACTGGTTCTTGTAAATGCTGATCTTTATCTTTCACTGTTCAAAACTCTTTCAGTTATGAAGACTAGATCTTCTTTTTTCCTGTTTGAAATGTTACCAGCAGTAGCCTGCAAAGTGGTTTCCTTTGCTCTCTGTGGATTTAGACCCTGCAACATTGTTGATTTTTTTAAAAGATTTTTTGGTAAGACTTGTTTCACGCTCTACTTTTGAAAATGGTGCTGAAGAAAAGGAAAAAGGCAAACAACTGTGCAATAGGGAGAAAGTTACAGTAGTCTCATAATAGGATCAAAGTTGCTTCTCACCTTACGTGTTAATCTTCTCTTAATCTCTCGTTTTTCCTCCTGCTCCTCTTGCTCATTCCGGGCTGTAAAAGATTTACAAGGATCTCAGACTGTGGACTCATCAGGCATGCACTGTTGCAACAAAATAAGCCTTTCCATCGGTAAGTGTATTAATGTTTCAGGGCCTCTCTGATGCACAGTATGTCCCTCTGGGGCTGGTGAACGTCCTCGATCGTAGCTACTGCGCTTCTTCACACGCCTCATAAAACATCTACAACTTCCTTCCTTTCCCTGTGTTGGCACCTCTTCATGTGTGTCACTTTCTAGAAGGGCTGGGCAGCAAGCCAGCTCTTCAAAAAATGTTATCTCCCTGCCCACAGGCCTGGTGGCCTCAGGGGGCTCAGCTACGGTAGTGTTGGATTCCGCAAGGTCAGTGGTTGGAAAAGAAACACATGCATTTTTTTTTCCACCTGCAGAATAATTTCTTGCAGCTACTTTTTGGAGATAATAGAAAAAACCTTTTGGAATAGAGGTGCAAGGCAAATTGTGCAACTTCCCATGGCATGAGCAGAGTTAAGGAGAGTGTGTCCTTCCATCATGTGCCTTCAAAGTATCACACTGGAGCATAAAAGTTCATCCTAGGTCATTTAACTTTCAACATTAAGCCAAAAGATCACGTGCTACAAGTTCTTACCAGGGCTTGCCTCAACTCTTCTCCCTCAGGAGCTCAATCACATTTGAGTACACTAACTCTTCTTCAACTTAGGAGCAGGCTGACATGCATTTTCTTTGCATTGACTTTTACCAAAAGTCACTAAAATCCCAGGCTTCCAGGTATTCAGCTTCTTGATCAGTTAGGATCTGTCTCCACTGCTTCACTGATGGCTGAAATGCTCTTTACTCCAATCATGCCAGTACAAAACAGGTGAGAGCAAACACAACTCATCAGCTTTTCCAGTAAGTACTCTGTGCCCCTGCTGGGATCCAGTTTTTGCTCAGCTAGGACTAGCTCAGGCAGGAATAACTCTCTGCAGGGGACATTATGGACCTCAAAGGCCAGCTGAGGATAGGTGCTTTGATTTAAATTGTTAAACTTTGGACTGCACTAAACTCAAGGGGGCATCCCAGGTGCCTCTCTGCTGATCCTGCAGATGGAGCAGCCACCTCCTGTAGAGCAGCAGTAACAACCCACCAGCCGTAGCTTCTTCAGCTGTGAGAGCACAAGCCAGCACTCTCACTAGAAAACTGGGGCTTTCCCCACACAGAAATGAGACCTAAGGTTTACAGCCCACAGAAACCTCTGAGCAGGCGAGGAGGGCTAAGCTGCAAACCAGGTGTCTCACTGCTCAGGACAGACAGTGCTATCACAGCTGCTCACTGACTTCAGCAGGACTGGGAAATCTCCACCAAAGTGGACAAAGAGCCTGTTGATGTTATGATGTTTCACACTACACTTCTGATCTTTAAGATTTTACCAAAAATACTGCTTGTATTTTCATAAGGAAGGAAACCAGTAGGGACTAAAAAGAACACAAGACAGCAGGGAGTTCCAACTGTCTTTTTAAGCCATCACTTATCAGTATCTACACTGATAAATATGATTTTCCTCCTTCAGTGATTTCTGTCCCTACTGGGCTGGATATTCCTCTAGCAATTGATCCTCTAGCAATTGATCCTCTAGCAATTGATCCTTTTTTTCTTCCCTTTGTGTCTCAAATTTGGAGGAGCTGGTCCTGCAAATGCTTGCTTTCAGACACAGCACTAACTAAAGAGAATCCACACAGTCAGGGTAGAACTGCAAGCAGCCAAGGAGTTATGTATAAAACTTAGTAATGGCTATTAATTTTTGTCCTTGGCATCTGATATATTTCTCTTCTCCTCACTCTCAGCCGAGCCACCCACTTTCAGAGGCAGCCAGGCAGGCTTAAGTTTTCAGGCAGGTAAAAGCTGGAAAATAGGAATACATTCTCCTTCAAAACTAGAAAGTGACTTTGTTTTAGCCTATTTCTTTGAAGTTAAGTCATGCCAATCTTGTGAAGCTACAGAACTGATGCTTTATTTCATCTTAGGTGTTCAGGAGATTCTCTGTTTCTCTAAACCTGTGTGTCAGGGTGATGCAGGTGCAATTTTCACTCCTGATCTCTGTGCCGGTGTGAAATGTCCCCCAGTACTGTTTGGGGCATTCAGAACCCACCTAACCATAATTTTTGTGAGGAATTTATGCAACCCTGAATGTGCCAGGCTAACAACTGGATTACTTTCATCCACCTGTGAAGTGGCACAGGGGTGGTGCATGATGGGGAATCGAGGCATCTTTCCCTATACATCTGGACAGCAAGTACAGCTGCAAAGTGTTCTTTAGTCTTCAAAATAACCCTGCAGGCCTGGACTCCTCCCACTCCATGCCCTTGACCTAAATATGAGTCAGTGATTGAGGTATACTTCAGTGAAGGAGACCCTACAAGGACCAGTTGTCTGTCTCTGCTGTTTCCTTGCTGCGGCTGCTATGATTTCACTGTTGCCATCAGCAAGTAGCAGAACTTGGAAAATGGATGCTTTGCCCTTGCAAAGATAACTCATAATTATTGCAGTAGCACAGACCTAGGAAGCATTCAATTCATGTGTAAAGACTGGCTATCCAACCACACTTTGCCTCATTTTTTCCCATCAGCCTGGGCAGTAATGCAGTTACACGTGTAATAGGAACATCATGGTGCCAGACACGACATTTTCATCAGGGAGATTTCAGCTTTAACTGCAGAGAAAGTCCTGTTTAGTCTACTTGAGAGCTTGGTAGGTTTTCTTTTGTGTTTGTGCATGCTTTGGGCTGGGCTTTTGCAAATTGCTTGACATGCTAATGCAGAGAATTTCCACTCTTTTTATTAGCACTTCCTGAGTTTCTCTTTCCCTACACTCCATTATATTTATTATAATGGTCCTTCTCAGAAGTCTAGAGAAATGACACAAAATGATATACAAATCAGAAAATATTTATATTTACTTGTTTAGGGGTAGAGCATGTTTATGCTTTCTTTTTTAAAATTATGTAACAAATTTATTTTTTTTTTCTTTCCTGCCGTGGTTCACCAAAAGTTGGAATGCCTTGGAAATACCACATTACTCTTTCCTGTTATTAGGAAGCTGTTTGTTTACCAAGACACACATGTTTGGGGCAGATCTGTGCTAAAGTAAGTTAAAAAAATCCATTTAGGAAGTACAATGTGGTTCTGGAAACAGAGTAATATTTTCAAACATCCATGTCATTTAAGAGCCTTTATTCAATTAAAAAAGAAACTGGTGTTACTCAAGGGGTAACTCCTCTGAAATGTAAGACACCTTTAGGGCCCTCTGTGACTGCTGTGCCCAGCAATGTGACCATTAGGAATGTCTGCAAGGCACCCAGCGTTGGAGATGCTGCTCTCTGCTGATGCTGGTTCAAAGCAGGTGCCCAAGATGCCACCAGGGCAGTGTTTGCTGGTCATGCACCAGTGCCAGGTGGTGCCTGACATGTGTTTGTTCAGAGGTCCCAGGATGACAACATGAGCTGCCAGAAAATTGGCCTCTGTCTGTCTGTGCCTGAGCCTGACATCAGTCACGTCGCAGGTCGTCCCTTCTCCAGCTGTTCTGCTACACCCCTGGGAGACAATCACAGCTGGATGTGCCAAATATTTCCCCAGGTTCTGCCCCTGCCTTCCTCCAGCAGCCAGTCACTGGAGTTTGGAGCAGACAGGAGAAGCACAGTTACTGAGAGAGGGCTGGTCCCAAACAAATGGCTTTTCCAGGCTTGCCCACGCTGCTCTGCTGTCCGGTCTTTTCTCCTCTTTGCATTCACAGTGGTGCCTCTCTCTCTCTGACTGCCACATGTAATAACATCAACAGAGGAAAAGACCCTGCTGGGCACTAACACTGTCCTTAATCTGCTAAGAATTTAATTTTGAAGTATTTGAAAAATGAATTCTGCTGATTTTCAATGAATTAATCTTCTGCTACCACAATTTTATGATTCTATACAATGCAGCTATTTGAACAAGAGAAGGTAAATTATGGACCTACCTAAGGAGACATTATGTATAAGGTGCCATTTTGGAATATTTTTTTCTGTAGTAATTTTAAAAAATTTTCCTGGAAATATGCATTTGCTAACTAAAAAGGGCAAGAACTTGTTTGTTTGTTGGTTTTTTCTGTTTCCAAAGTAAAAACAATAATTAGATAAACAGTTTTTCTTGTTTTTAATATTCAAAACACTTCCATGCAAGTAACAAAACTGTAATTTTCTTCCTGTTCGTTCATGAGGTTATGAAAGTTGGACGCAGTCCAGCTTCCCTTGAAATCAGTGGCAACGTATCTACTAACCTGGTTCAGGATTTCTGGGTAGTATTTTGTCCCTTTAAAATAACACAGGCTGAGGATCTACCAGCAAATTTTTGGCTGACTTAAAGGGAGAGTTTCAGGGGAATAACCCTGAGTCACACTGGATTCTTTTTAAAATTGGATAAAGGCTCCAGCTAGCATAGATTGCTGTGAAGATTTTTAGGAAAGCTAATCAAGCTATGCCCTAATGTCTTTACTAACTTACAATGGGATGCTCATCTATATAAGTGCTGCACAAAGGAGGCTTCTCAGGATGTCTGACCCCCTGTCTGGAATGTCATTCAAGACCTGGGATTTTTTCCCCTTAGGTTGTTTATTTTTGTAAATTTACTGACTCTGATTTGAAAGAACTGTTTCAGCAGATCTAGATGTTGTTACAGACTTCCACGCTTATTTGCACTTACGATGCCCTTTATTATTTTTAATTATTATCAGTGATGCTTACAGAGAATAGCTGATGTAAAAACACCAAATGTATATGAAACCTAACCCAAATTATCTGGCTTCAGGTTAAATGGCAGCATAATCAGGACTTACGTTTCAGTATATTCCTCTGCTCCAATTCTTCAGCAGTCGGCCTCTGGCTCAGTCGTCTGCGAAAAAAGTCCAAGATCAGTTTTTGGACCATGTCATATTCTCCTCAGCTCTCTGCCTTGAAGAGTCACTTTGGGGTGTAAAAGGCAGAACAGAAAGCACTGACACTGCTCCATTATGTACTTGGTATGCCTGGACCATGCGTGACACACACCATGCTTCGCTTTCGCAGTTTCCTCTCTTTCCAACCCACGAAAGACAAAATATGTTATGTCATCTTAGGCATGACTCTCCCACCCCTACCCCAGGCTGAGCTGCTGAAAGCTAAGCCACACAGATGTCTCCACTTAATTTCCTTCCCTCCATGCCTTCTTCCTGACTTGCACAAGTTTTCTAGCTAGGATCCAGCTAACCCTCTCGCTGCCCTCTCGCCAGCCTCCTGACTGCGCCCCGTTGGTTCACACAGTGTTTGAACACACAGACACAGAAAAACAAGGGACTGTTTGGCAGCACTGAGGGCAGAACAATAGAAACCCTCCTCCTCCTCTTGTGGTTTTTATTAAATCCTATACTGAAGGATCAGTGTGACTTGCTAGTCAATCTGTCTGTAATAGGGTCAACAAACCCCACAATTTAATTACAAATGGGGGCTCTGTACATAGGAATGACCTGAATATTCAGAATACAGAGCAAGCACAAAAGGGTCTTTGCAAAACAAAGTAAACCAGAGAGATTACATCAGAAGTCAGCACTGTTGGGCATCCTCATACTTTTATCCAAGTCAATGGGTGTTTTGTCAATGATACCAATGACACGGCAGAGCCTTCTCTTCCTTCAGACTTGGTCACTCAGAGACATTTTCAACTTGAGGGCCCAGTCTCTGTCAACTGGACCAGCTTCCCTGCCAGTTACTGGTTACTGGGCACTGATAGGAAATGATAAGAATGCTGCATGGCTTCATCTTCTGCAGGGAATGTTCCCCTGACCCTGGGCACAGCAGCTCTCCCTGAAATGGAGCTGGCCCTGCAAGGCTGGATGAGAGATGTCTGACAATGGCTCCTCACACCACACAGGGACTAAGCTGCTGGTGCCTGTGCATCCCCAGCCTTCTCCAGGGCCAGGAGCTCCTATGTGTGCCAGTTCAAGACCCCTCTCCCTCGCACTGTGCGCAGAATTCAGGGCTGAACAAGCACTGGGTAGGAGCCCACCTCCCACACCAGCTGTTTGAAGGCAGAATCTTTACAGGCACCTGATTTACAGTCTGAAGATTTCCACCAGCAGAGGTGATACCAGCCATATGTTCTTCAGGGGCACTTTGCACCAGGAAAACAAACCAGCAGAACACAGCCCTATTTCAGTGTAGAATTTGGAGTCAGGAGCTTTATCCTTTTCTCATAGCAGATTGAACATTTATCTCATTAGAAAAGTGTTAAAAGGGACAGAAACTGATCCCTAATTCAGAAGTAAAGAATGTCTGCAAAGTACTTTGAAGATAGAAAATGCTATTCAAGTGCTTGCCATTACCATCTTTAATGCACAGTAGCTGCTGCTAAACTTTCCCTTACGACTGTGAAGCAATTAGAAGTACTTCATTTCTAGCATCACGTGAGAACCAAAAAAGAAGAAGTTGCCACTTTTAGCCCCACCACACATGTCTGCAGGAAAACAGGGATGGAAGGACTCAGATAACTGTTCTGTCATGAACAGTTCACACTAGGACATTTCTAAGAGAAGGCAGAAGTTTTATTTACCTACAGAAGTGATTTACAACAAGGATCACATCTTCCATGCGTTCAGTGAGGTACCTGCCATGAAGTAGCTTAGCATTTAAACTAAGCTTTCACTGCATGTTTCTGTGGCATTGCTTCCCCACAAGAGGACACAATTTCCTCCAAGAATACCCTTGTTGTTATCTGCACCCTCTACTCCTGTGCTGCTCAGGACCATGGGATTCTTCCCCACACTGTCTGGTAGGGCCCCAAGTGAAAGCCAGCCAAGGATACCCATATTCCCCACCAAGAGTCAAATTACTTTGTGGATCCCATTATCCACCCTTTTCAGTCTGCAGAGCACTCTTACCTAAATAGTGACTGCCACTTTTAAGTGATGCACAGCAGAAAAAGCCATGCCACTTTGGATAGATTCATTCATGGATTAGCAAACACTTCTGGAGTTTTATAATCCCAAGTTTCTAATAAAGTGACTTAGGCAGTAGGAAAAGCTAAGTTATTCTTATAGTGGAACAAAATCTTAATTAGTCCTTACAGTGCAAGTAGTAAAGCATCACTGGAGGATGAAGAAGGTCATGAATAGAAGCCATGGAGGTTCCTGGCCTCCAGTACGAGTGTCTGCTTTCATCTCCATGAACTGCTGTTAAATTCCCACTTCCATCATCCTTAGGGACTGACTGAGTCTGCTTCTGCTCCTTCATTTTAAGTCCCTCCTTGATGAGCTCTTCAAATAAACCCAGCCCCTTCCACAGCCCTTCCCTTCCAAGCTCTCCCAATTATCTCTTTTCATGGTCTCCTGTTCATTTAATTTAATTCCTTCTCATGCTGTTACAGTGACTTCTACTCCCAAACTCTTGGGGCACACAAACACCTCCACCAGCTCCTCAGAACAGCACCATTTAAGCTCTTGTTTCTTGCCCCCTAATTTCTTGGCTTGCCAGACGTTGAACAGCTGTTAACATCTCTGTTAATCTTTGAAAATCTTGATACTAGTTACAGATAACATAAATCAAGAACACACAAACAGCTCTTGCTTTATTACTATGGCTTCAAAGACACAGTTTTTTTTCCCACACTCACTTTCAGTACACCATCTCTAGCATAGAGCT
This sequence comes from Calcarius lapponicus, assembly GCA_039654755.1. NCBI lineage: Eukaryota > Metazoa > Chordata > Aves > Passeriformes > Fringillidae > Calcarius > Calcarius lapponicus. Next base: position 52,799,397 of record CM077464.1, on the reverse strand, counting down.
CTGACCTTGGCAAACATCAGTGGTGATAGCTCCTCTCTTCTGCCTTCCTTCCTGTCCTCCCCAGAATAAAAAGTTGTTAATGAAGCCCACCTAGCTTGCACAGGTTGATTTCAGTAGTTTGATTGCTGGCTTGCTGCTGTGCCTTATTTAATTTAACATCACAGGGGCTGCATGAGGCAGTCAGGAGGCCACAGGTCAGGAGAAAGGTGTCTCATTAGCAGCACAATCAGAATAAACGGGAGAAAATGGAGGTGAGGAAGGAACCTGTTGCCACAGCAAAGAATGGATCTGCTCGTGCAAACTGTAAGGATGGAGAGAGATGTTGTGTGGTGCTGCTGTTGATCAGAAAGGTAACTTGGGCTGTTTCATCAAACAAAGTAAGTGCAGGTGTCTGGCCAAAGAATAGGGGAGACAGACCTCAACCACCTCTAACAGCACTTCCTGTATTTAAAATGTTCATGTGTGAACATGCTTGACCTTCACTGTGCCATCCAACATTTTGAATACAGAAAGTGCTGTTACACTTTCTGTAGATACATACATACATGCCTGACCTTCACTGCCAGCATATTTGCAATATGCTTCAGGCATTCAAGAGGACAGGAAAGTGTTTTGTAATTGGTGCTTTACAATGTATTGCTTGGTTATACTTCATACATTTCTGCAATATCGATTACAACAGTTTTGCAAATATACTGTGACAAAGGTTTTACTACAAAGGAAAGCTTCCTAAGATTTATGGTGACATAAGGAAAGCCTTGCTGGGATTTCACTGAAAAAATAATATCCAAATGAGTTTGTCAGTAAAAACCGCTCACATTTACAAAGATAAACTTGACAGCAAACCATTTTTCTGAATTAATTCTCTGCATGATCAAATGCATCATGCTCCTTGTGCTAGACAATAAGAGCAGTTCTTCATAAGGACAGTGTAGTGAGGCTTATTTTGTTGGGTGTTTTCATTTTTTTTTGCTTGGTTGCTTGCTTTGAATTTGCTCTGGGCTGGGCCGGTCACATCATGGCAGATAGTAGGAGTTTGGGGCCAAAAGGAACAATCGTGCAGAGTCAATTGTTGTAGATCTAAAATACTGGCTGGTGCAGGTGTAATCTCTTCAGGGACCAACAGGAAAGAAAGGCAGCATTTTCACTGATGGATGCTACTGTTTGGACCCTCCCCAACAAACTGAGAACTCGGAATGAAAAGTTTCTGCTCCATGTGTCAGTGTTCTGCAGGACCAATAAAAGGAAAAACATGTCCTTGGGCATGACAAAACACTTAAATGGAGTACACAGTGCTGCTTACCCTGCTCTGCAGTGTGGCCACTCCCCGAGGGCTCTCAGGCCAGCAGCCAATCCCTTGTGGGGCCTTGGCTCAGATTTTTGCAGCCCTTTTGTCTGGCAGCACCTTTGAGGCTGCCTTGGCTGTCCCCTGCCAGGAGTCATGGGTTTTCTCTCCTTGATCTCTTGTTTTGCTGTGGATGAGCTCCAAGAAAAAGCTGGTTTATGCCATCCAGCTTGTTGTTTTATGAGCAGGATGATGTGGATATGTGTTTTCTGTGTAGCAGGAATTCATCTTTGCCTCTGTCCAGAGGACAAGAGAATTTAAGAGCCTAGAGTGGGGTCACACGCAAGTATGAATACAATGCAGGGCTTGCTGGAAAATGCTTCCCCACCCACTTGCCAGGCTCATTAACTGTGACTGTTTGCAGACATGAAAGGCAGAACTCAGCAGCTCTCCAGTGATTGAATGGTGACATTTGGTGTGTGGGACCCATGAACAGGACTGGTGGACATGACGGGGCACACAGCAGGATGGTGAGATGTCCAGAATATCCCCAAGGCATCTCTGAGCTGGTCATGCTCACACAGTTGTTCCTCGTGACTTAAGTCACCCTGGTGTAAAATAACTTCTGAACACAGTGGGGCATAACCTCTGGAGCAACTCCTGAATTTATTCTGTATGTGCAAATATCCCTAATCAACAGCAACACTGTCATACTACCCTAGACACTGCTCTAACAGAGCAGTACATCTGAGCTGAGCACATGAGAAGCCAGCTGCTACAAAGAACTACTTGTCATGTTGTTCTTTAATTGACATAAATAAGCATAACTGAAGCCAGTAGAACTGCACTGGTTTACATCAGCAAAATAATTCCACATGAGGAAAATTCAATGGGAGTAAAGAGTCTTAATTTACTTCACCTTTCCCAATAATAATAACGCTGATAGTAAAGCAGATTTAACCAATTAAGGCTGTCAGGGGCTCTCTGCACTCCCATGCCATGTACAGAAAATTCAGAGAAAAACCAAAGAGAAGAAAATCTTGTATTTGTTTCTACCAGTTAACTGTTAGCAGAGGGCAGGAATGAACTACCTCCTTTCCTTACATCACTGCACAATGAGCAAAAAATCATTGTAAGCCTGGAGGTTCACCTTCTCTGCAGTGAAAGCCCAGATTTTGCCAGCCAGACTGTAAAGTCTACAGAGGACTATCATTCTCCTAAACAGGATTTATAAAATGGGATTAAATGCAGTTTTATCAATGAGTGAATAAACTGAGGGCATATTAAATAGAAAATCCCTACCCAAAGAAGCAAGTGTAACAGTTTTATACCAATAAAATTCTTGTACTAGACTCCATTAGACGTTTGCTAATCTGTAGGATTATTACTTTCTTTAAACTCACTCACAGGTAAGCATGACAAGTCCCCTGGTATCAGTCATGATAATACACTTTATAACTCCTTTTCCTGAGAAATTAGGGCAATAAAACCATAAGGAGTGTTTGCCACGACTCAGCTATCATGTAATGACTGCTCTCCACTCCCCTGTTGTTTTAAAATATTCAGCCTCTGGGAGATGGTGATGTTTCTGCAGCTATAAAGAAGCCTGTAGCAATGACTAAAGGAGACCAACGTGGGCAGAGATGCCTGTTCATCCCTAGGAAAATGGGTGAAGCACCACTGGAACGGTTTAGCAGAGAACCAGTTAGATAATTTTGGTAGGAAGTGTTTGCTTTTGGTGAAAACAAAGTATCAGTTGAAGATAAAAGTACTTTCTGACAGTGATTTCCTGGCAAGGTACTACTTTTGCCTTAGTATCCCTGTGTGTTCCCTGAACTTTTGATTGTGTTCCCTTGACATTTGATCCAGGATAGCTACAACAGTCCCATAACCCTGAGGAGAGAGGCAATGCTTTTGCTCAGCATTAGTGCACTGCAAGAAGTACAGAACAATCTGGAAGGCGAGCCAACGTAATTTTATTTCCCATAACACATCTGCAGTTGTGTTTCCAGCTGGGCTCTACAGGAAAATCAGATTTACAACTGAAATTATTCAGACTTTAATTCAGGCTCTAAGCAGTCATTTACTACCCCCCAAAATTATCCTTATCCCAGACTTGATTTTGTGTTGAGAAACAGCTTCAATATAGACTTTAAAGCTCCGATTAGTCTAGATTGCAGTGAGGATTTTTGGGAAAACTAATCAGCACATTTTCTGCTTGCTCAAGCATCTGTGTATAGTGAGAAATATAACCAAGCTGGCTCTTTGTTTAAAACTCTTACAACTGACCAATTTGTTTTCCCATTCTTTAGATCATGTGAATCTATTCTTGAGTCATGGCTCAAATGATGCCATTTTTTCTGGTTCAGCTCACTGAGGGATTGAATTATTATGATTTTGATTTATTCTTTGGAAAGTTACAAGCTTCCTGAGAAAGAAATGGCTGCTCAGAGCAGGTCTCCTGGGAAAAGAATATAATTTTCAAAATGTAGATTTTAAAAATCCATTATGTTTGCATAAGGTTACATCTTGTTCATCATATATGGAACAAATTTCTTTAAAATATCCAAATAAAGTAGAAATATTTTGGACCATGAACTCTGTATTTCATTAAAAGAAATGAAGCAATGACTAGATAGCCCTATAACTCTAACTAGAAACACTGTGGATAATGGCATACCCAGGTCATCACTCTTCCATTAGACCACTATAATAGTGCAGACAATTGCATTTTACCAAGGAATGACTTCATTTCTTTTCTAAAGATAATGCCAAGCAGTGATAGACACACAAATCTAGATTTTGCCCCCATGTTCAATAATACTAACTGGGAAATGCCTACTGGTTTGTGGAACATTGCAAGACCATGCCTTACGCCTCAACTTCTAAAATGGAGCCTCCTCCATTTAATTACTGTACTGTTCCATTAACATCAAAGCTCTCAGCCAAAAATGCTGGCTGTTCACATAAAATATGATCATGTAAGTTTAAATTATTTTTAAAAAGGCACAGCTGAATTAAGATAGTTATATCACACGTTTTGCAGTATTACTTCTCACATCTCTTATCCCTAGTCCCAAGATCAAAATATCCAACAACTGCAGTAGGAAACAAAGAACAATCTTTTTTAGAAGAGAGAATTTATTATGTATCTAATTCAAGAATGTATTTTCGGAACAATAAAAATGGGATATTTTTGAGTACTAGAAATCCAGAGTGAAAAATGTACTAAATGCTGGTTGAAAATCCAAAGCATGCCAGAAAAAACAGATGGATGTTAGGACCCATTGTAATAGGGAAAAAAATGTTCTAAAATGTTAGCAATTGTCCTTCTGTTGTCTATACAGCATTGTGAGAAGACACTTGCTTCACCAAATGTGATAACATTGAATTAAAAGCTGATTTTACAAAGCTACAGATATCATAATTCACAGTTCAAGGTCAATCTGTAAATGACTTGAGTAAAATGGGACCAAAAATAATCAATCTGAGCTGAACAGATATGCTTGCTGTCTATAGGCATTACTGAATGGTTTGTTTTAAAATCTCTCTACAGTAATATTGCTTTGTCTCGGTGAACAAACATACTTAAAACAGTAAATAAAAGTTAGTTACACTCTTAAAAGCAAAGCCATCTCAAAGTATGAGCCAGAAGAGCAGAATCTCCTTCTCTATTGGAATTTTCCCCACCCTGGCTTCTGATGCTCAGGGAAGCTTGGATGTTGGAACATATTTGATATAGGAATAAAGCAATTCCTCTGTGTATGTGGCATGGCCTTGGGATGGAGAGAAAAAGCAATGCTTTAGGTGGGAAGAAGTTCTGTGGGACCAGGGAAGAAAACACGGAGGGAGGCTGAGGAGTGACAATGAAAGTACGGCCCCGCTCCCCAAAGCTCTTCACCTTTTAAAGCCCCAGTGATCTTTCCCAGTAACACTCTCTTCTAAGGATCCTCTTCTAAGAAATCTGCTGCCACAAACTTAAATGCAACCTACCCTGAGAAGCAGCTGCTGGCTCTGTGGAAGGGCTGAGGGCTGAAACACCTCATGGAGGAACCATATTCCCTATTTTTAGTCAGCTTGAAGATCAGACCCCCTGATGGGTCTCTGTGACCACAGTGACTGACATCACCTGTGCATTAGCAGGTATGTTGCACTTCTAGCACTGCCACTATGGAATTTGTTTAATGAAAAAAGCAGCAGCACCTTATCTTCTTCATCTGCACTAACACAACTGTAACCCTAAAATATCAAGCCAGGGACATTCAAAACATGTAAACAAATAAACCAACTTTGCTTGGCAGTCCAAGTAATCTGTGACCATCATGGAGAATCTCTATCCAAAATGCAAAAAGATGTCCATTTTAAGGAAGGAAATCTGGATGGGGAGCTTCACCAGCAAGCCAGTGTCAATCTCAACATATACACAGCCAACTTAATAAAGTCTCCTCTGTTACTACAGCAGCTACAGACGGTTCAAAGCACAGAGAGAGGAATTACCATAGAATGGTTTGGGTTGGAAAGGACCTTAATGATTACCTAATTCCAACCCCCCTGCCATGGGCAGGAACACTTTCCACTAGACCAGGTTGCTCAAAGTCCCATCTAACCTGGCCTTGAACACTTCCAGGGATGAGAGTACCCCAGCTTCTCTGGGCAACCTGTTCCAGTGTCTCATTAGCCTCACAGAAAATAATTCCTTGCTAATATTTAATTCAAACCCACTATCTTTCAATGTAAAGCCATTCCTGTTTGTCCCCCCTTTTTACATGCCCTTGTAAAAAGTCCCTGTCCATCTCTCTTGAGAAGCCCATTTAGGCAATGTAGGGCTGCTCTAAGGTTCTTCCTGGGGGCCTTCTCTTCTCCAGGCTGAACACCCCAGCTCTCTCAGCCGGTATCACAAACACCCCTCACCATATTAGTTCACTGTAGACCATTTTACCAGTGCCAGTATGAAGAAAGGCAAATGAACTATAGTGCAAGAACAAAATTCATCTCCAAGAAGGCACTTTACATTGGTAATGTCAAAAAAGAGCAACTCTCACCCTTTCTGCTAAATGAATCAAAAGCTAAAATACTCAGTGACTTGGAACAGCCACAATATAGGAACTCTAAATAAAGGCTTTTATAACAGAAGTTGGCAGTGTTAGCAATTCAAAACCACGATAATTCAGTTTCTAGTAGAAAAGATGCATAGGAAATAGCATGGTGGCAATACTTTGTCTTGTTACTGAAGTGGAAAATTCCTGGAAGTAAACAAATTTGAGAGCTTTAAGAGCAATTAACTATTTTGTGACAGAAGGATTTCAGTTCTCCAGACTGTGGGATTTCAGATCCCCAGACTTCATGAAAGGCAGATGATAAATATAAGTAACTTTTTGCAAAGGGCTGTGCCTAAAATTTTCACTTGAAGGTTAAGAATTAGGACTGGCTGAAATGTTTGTGACAAACTAAAATTGCTGTAAAATTGAGTTCTAGAAAGTCAGAAACTATCTGCAAGGTGAGGTCAAACCTAGTAGTTTCAGCTGAAAAAAACCAACTCACTAGACACAGTTTTCTCAAAAACAATAACATTTAAAAAGCATTAAAAACGCACTAGACAATATTTAATTCTGACCTGAAATGTTAGCTTTCAATGTGTAATAAAAAAATTAATGATGCCTGCACTTGCTATTTTTAGTCAGTTTTCCCTACTCCACTTGTTAATTATTTTGTTCCATTTGAGTACCAAATGCAAAAAAATCCACTATTCAGCCAAGTCCAGTAGACACAATTCTCCTTCCAGTAACTGCTACAGTGATTCCAAGCACAAATCTATTGAGGTGGATAACAAGGAGAACTCTCTCCAGCACCTGAATTGCAAACTGCAGAGTGCAGGTGCCTTGGTCATTCCTCAGCATTGAAGGGGATACCTATTGGTCAGACCAGGTCTTTGCACGTTTTACAACATGGATTCTTTTGTATCTGCATCACCAACTGCACAATAATTTCCCATCTTTCTAGAGAATGTCATGTTTTACCACCCTATCCAGAGATTTGCCCATTGTACAAATTTCCAGCTGGTGTGTATTTAACACCTTCACTGCCAGAGCCTACTTCTGCCTCTATGCATTAGCAAAGGTCAGAAACATTTTTTAAAAAATCCTAGCATCTCATGGAACATCAATGAAAACATGCAGCACTAGAGACAGAAAATAGCAAAAACGTCTAGCTTTAAAAGAAACACAGATGAAATTATTTTACCTGGTTAAAATAAAAAAAAAACATGCCTTAGGAAACTGCCTATTTGCATTTTGGAAAGATATTAGATACAATTATTCCACAGTTATATCATCAAATTTAGGTTCACATCTAGTGGTCTAAAAGCATGACAAAATATTTTTTACCCAGGAGAATTCTTGTCCCATCTGTCTTTTCTTCTCTTGAATTTACTGAGATACACATAATTACCTGGAAGCTAAATTTGGACTACAAAGTGATAAGCGTTTTTTCTGTTGTTGCTTTCTACATATTTCCACAGCAAAACAAATGGAATGCTATAAAGAGGCTTATCACATCAAATAGGGAATTAGCAGCGGGAATCAATAATCTCCAAAGTAACAAAGATCCTATTTCCAGGCAAATACACTTAACTTCAAAATAAACAACTCCCCCTTGTGAAACAAAAGACTTCCAGAGGGACATTCAAACCCTCTGTGCTATGTTGAGCACGCTGCAGCCTTTCTCTTTGTCCCCTGCATAGTGGGACATCAGCTTTTTACATTTTCTCCCTCAAGTTTTGAGAGCTCAGTTCAGCCCCTACTGAAGTTTCTCCACACTCAGATTTTCGACTGCTGTCAGGTGCCTGTACATCCCCCTGTTCCACCTGGCACTTCATCAATGTGAAAACCTGCTTCATTACCACATTCTAGCTGCTGGGATGAGTATTTGGTACCAGTATTCTTTACATTATTTTTTTTTTTCACTAACTAGAGTTGATGTTGAACTATGGAGGGGGGAGGGAATGCCCAATTACATCTTCCTTATATAAAATGGGAGAGAAAACTATTCCTGGCTCTGTTGACTGAAAGAATAATTTTTCCTTTACACTTCAGACACTTCACTTCTTAAATCTCATTGGGAAAGTGCTGTAGATATCTTCCCTGTGATATTTCAAACGAGGGTGCTACCGAAGTCCACATTTTTTCCAATTGTTTGCCCTCTAAAGAAAGACTGCCTTACATTATTGACTGTTTTTTGAGCTCCTTACTGAATAGCTTTGCAGCTGGCATTCAGGCAGAAAGGCAGAAGAGAATTAATATTTAAAATACTTTGTACTCAAACCGAGCACAGTATGTTTGTTCATGGCTGCTGACATGCCATAGGAAATCCAGAAGCCTGGATTTCCCTGCAGGGCACACGCAAATGCCAAGACTGAAATACCTCTGTCCCGGGCATTCAGTGCCCTGGTTTTGTGGCTTACACTTTTTTTCTGCATATCTAGCTGCAGTGATGGGCAAGGATAGGGGGCTTGGAAAAAGGCAGCAAAGGAAATCATCACAGTCACCCTGACAAAAATCCCTTCTGAGTATTTACTGATGATGCACCAAGTGTTCATAAAGCTGGAAACTGCACCTACTGCTATGAGAGGCTGCAGACTGTACTAAAACATGCTGGCTAGGATGGCCTGGGCAAACAGTCACAGTGCCTGCTTCCCAGTTCTCCTCCCCTTCTTTATTAGTTTAAAACATGCAATTTCTCATTCATCTACATTGAGCAGAAGTGAAAGGATACACCCTTCTCAGGCCCTCCTTCCAGCCCCAGTGGCCACAGCCATTTGGACTTGTGTTTTACTTTACAGGCAGATTGAATTTACATCTGTACCCTATAGTTTATTGGGTTCTAAGCCTACTCTTGTGACTGGAGATTATCTAATGCTAATAACAATTTTGCTCTGCTGAGACCAGCTAATGAACACCAGCTGCTAAGGAGAACAAGGAGGGGGGCATATCTCACAACTACTACATTCTGTCAGCTTTTCAAACTCCTCTGAGCAGTGTTTTTACCAAAATGTACATTAAATACACACTTCCACTCTGTTTTCTTCTTTAGAGACATCAGAACACTGCTGTACAATGCATTGCTGGAGATCCCTGCTGCTGTCTAGATACCAGGCAGCATCACTGCAAGCTGTCTAGGATGTTTGTGAGAGACCAAGCTCCTAGTTCCCGAAAGTGAGCAAGAACAATAATTTGCTGATTGTTGTCTCTGGATTCACTCACACATAGAAAATGTTGAAGGCAGATCTTAAGGTTTTGCTTCATATAGTCAGAAAAGCAGAAAAGAGCTATACAAGGGTGCAGGGACACTGATAACTCTAGGAAGAGAAACTGGGATTCTGAGGTGGGTTGTTGGTGGTTGTTTTTTTTTTTTTTTTCTTTTTTTTTTTAATGGCAGAGATGGACTGAGGGGATGGGGAAGTGCAGGGCTGAGAGAAATGCTTGTTGAAGGAAGTTGGGTGTCTGGAGTTGATTTCCTTGTGAATGCAGCATGTCTGTCATGTCTGTGAGATGTTCTTGTTTAAAAATGGAGTCCTGGTAACTTTTTCTGTAGAGCAGAACACAAGGAGTTTGGTTGCAAGAGCTAATCCCACACTCTCTTGAGACTGAAGTAAGCTAGAGACTTCTACAGTCTTCATGTAATAGACAGGCATTTGTCAAAGCTTGTGACCTGTCTGTGCTGGCACAGCCATTGTGCAATAACCCAAATCAGAAGAAATTAGTCAAGCATTGCAGCAGAATAGCTTTATGAAACGTATTCATAGAAACCTTAGGCTGCAGAGAGTGAAGGGAAGCAGGATTTGGGGAAGTCTGAGACAGAATTTGGCCAAAGGCACACAAAAAATCAGCCAACAATGTCATACACTTCAAAACCCAAAGATGTTGCTAATACACATTGACATTGTCTGTTCTTTTGATACCTGTGTTATTGCAGAATGGTGAGTCTGCCAGGGAGCTCCGAAGGATCCAACCCCTCTGCCTAGAGCTGGGACTGTGTTCAAATGACTTTTGAATGTCTCCATGGAGAGAAATCTCACAATTCCCCTGACCAACCTGTGGCAGTGTTTGGTCACCCTCAGAGTAGAAATAATGTTACTGATGTTCAGAGAGAACCTCCTTGTTTTATTTGTGCCTGTTTCCTCTGGTCCTGTCACTGGGCCCCTCTGAGGAGTGCCTGGCTCTGTCCCCACTGGATCCTTCCTTCAGGCATTTATACACATTAATAAGATCTCCTGAGCTTTTTATCTAGGCTCAACAGTCCCAGCTCTCTCAGGTGCTCTCCACAGGGAGGATGTTCCAGTTCATTATCTCCATCATCTTTGTGGCCCTTTGTTGGACTCTCTCTCATATGCCCATATCTCTTTTCTACAGAGGAATCTTGATGATCCTTGCAGATCCTTTCCAACTCAGAATATTTGAGCCAGCAGTTGACACAGCACTCCAGATGTGACCTCACCAGTGCTCAGTAGAGGGGAAAGATCACATCCCTTGGCCTGCTGGCAATACTTTTTCTAATGCAGCCCAGAATACTACTAGCCATTTCCCCTCCTTCCCCCACCAAGTTGCTGGCTAATGTCCAACTTCATGTCCATCAGGACCCCCAGATCCTTTTCTGCCAAGCTGCTCTCCAGCTGGGTGGCTCCCAACATATACTGGTGCATGGGGGAGTTCCTTCCTAGGTGCAGCAATTAGTGCTTGCCTTTGATGAACTTCATGAGATTTTTGCCAGCCCATTTCTCCAGCTTGTCAAGATCCCTCTGGATGGCAGCACTATCCTGCAGTGCATCACCCACACCTCCCAGCTGGGTGTCACCAGCAGGTTTGCTGAGGATCCACTCTACCCATCATCCAGATCATTAATAAAGGTTGTTAAAGAGGACTGGACCCAGTACTGACCCCTTGGGATATGCTGCTAGGTACTGGAGTCCAACTGGACTCTGTGCCACTGAACAGCAGCCTCTGGGCTGGCTGGGTAAATGGACTGAAAAGTCTGAGTGGCTGGGCCCATTCTTGGACACCTAGGAATTTTACAGGAGACAGTGTTGAAAGCCTTACTGAAATCTACACAGACACTATTTACTGCTCCCTGGTTGTCCACCAGGTCAGTAATTTCCCAAGTCCATCACATTAATCAAGCATGACTTGCCCTTGTGAATCCATACTGACTATTGCTGACTTTTTTTGTCCTTTACATGCCTGAATATGGTTTCAGGATTAGCTTCTCCATCACCTTCCTAGTTATGAATGCGAGGTCAACTGGCCTGTAATTCCCTGACTCCTCTTTGAATATAGGAGTGACATTTACTTTCCTGCTTGTCTTCGAGCACTTCTCCCAGCTGACAAGATCAGTCAAAGAAATATTAAAGAAAATAAGGATGGCACCGAATCTTCAGTAATGCTGGGTCAAGTTCATCCTTTCATTTATACTTTTATGCTGAATAGTGAGGCAGCACTGCTCTCTGGAAGATTTTAACACATGCCCTAATTGTTAAAACATGACACGACTAGTGACAAGTGCACAGAACTGAGAGAAAGGCAAGGTACAGTGATGGGCAGGTGGGAAAATCAAATCTGAGGCAGCCAAGTGTGCAACCATCAGGAAGGATGCTGAGACAAGTGACTTGTCATGCCTGGTATTCCTCTACTAATGCTTTGCATTTCCCCATCACTGTTTTGATATCTGCTCCAAAATCCTTCAGACTGAGGCCAAGTGCTGCACAGTATCTTGAACAAAGGTGGGGTGGCAGGGGCTACTAGCTTTACTGAAATACAGTGAGAAACAAGACAGAATAAAGACTTTGAAGAGAAGAATTAGGGACAAGGCAAAGGGAAATAAAAGGGCCTCCCAAATAAGTGTTCTATATGATGGTTTTCAGAGGCAAAAATCATCTTTCCACCACTGAGCCTCTTTTAATCTGTCATGTCATGTTAGAAAACATGATGGAGCCCTTTTCTGGCATTAAACAGTGCAGTGCAAAGTATTGGCAACTCTTTTAACTGCAGTAGATTATTAGATTTTCTTTGCTAGTCTAGTCTGAAGGGGCAGAATAAATGGATGGTGGAATATCACATGGTTCTATAATGCTTGGAATTGCCCAGGTCTGCCTATCTTATCTTTTATGTCTGCTCAAACAAGGGAAGAGTGAATGGTTCTGGCACAACCTGAGGGTGAAGGACACCAGGCTTTTACACCCAGTTGTTAACCAGGGAAAGGTAGAGTCTCAAGGGATGTTCTGGCTTTGGAACATCAGCCACTCCTTTTCCTGAAAGTAGCAGAGGGAGGTTTTGGGATCGGGTGGGGAATCCCATGATGGAGAGATGTAAAGGCCCCAAGCTCTTGTCAGAGAAGTTGCTCCCCACTTGGAGACTGATGTGCAGCTCCAAACAAACCACTTCCAGTCAGAGGGGCTGCCTGCCCTCTTCCTTTTATAGCTGAATCTTGGATAATAAAGCTTCCCCAGGCCAGGGAAGTCCTCATATAGCGGCACAGGGTGCTCTGGGAAAGCCAGAATTGGAGCACAGTTTGGGTAATCCAACTTCCCAGTGCCGCCAGAGGCTGAAGGAGATTGTTTCCCATGCTGCTTGAAGGTTTAACTGGAGGCCAGCCAGCTGATGGGGCTATGGAAACACCTTCATGGAAGATGACCAGAGATCTTTGTACCTTCTGTGAGGGGCTCCCAAGGAGGGAGTTTACACACACTTTATGCAGAGCAGCCCTCCAGTACCTTAAGGGGGCCCACAAGAGTGCTGGAGAGAGACTTTTCACAAGGGCGTTGTCACAGGACAATGGGGAATGGCTTTAAACTGACAGAGGGAGGGTTTAGATAAGGTATTAGGAAAAAATTATTTGCTGCGGGGATGGTGAGGCACTGAAACAAATTGTCCAGAAAAGTGGGGAACACCCTGTCCTTGGGAGTGTTCAAGGTCAGGTTGGATGGGGCTTTGAGCACCCTGGTCTGGTGGGAGGTGTCTCTGCCTATGGCAGGGAAGTTAAAATCAGGTAGTCTTCAAGGTCCCTTCCAACCCAAACCATTCTCTGGTGATATGAATCTGTGACCTCCCTGCATGCTCCCCTAATGGGTCTGGGTGCACCCAAGGTGCCATCAGCCAGCCCACCAGGCAAATGATGTCCCTGTGCTTGTAGAAGGGCTCTGGTCCAGGAGCCATGCCTGCTCCTAGTGAAGAAGCAGGCTGGCTCCTCTGCAGCCTCTGATGTTTGAGATCAGGGTCCCTGCTTGCAAGGCTTTTAAATCAAAGCCAGCTGATTGCAGGGAGGCAGGAATACCATTTCTGTCTTGATTACTGCAATAAAGGAAATCTTGAAGACTTTTCCAGCATGCTGAAAAACTCCAATATTCTGCAGGATAAATAGTCTAGCCTGACATTATAAATGCTTGCTCATTGAGCAAATACAATATATTGAATGCTTATTTTATTAATTATTCATTTACCAGTACTGTTGCTACCTCCTGAATTCAGGGATGTCAGTGAAGAACGAGGTGACTGAATTAATCTTGGTGCTAATGTGCTTTCCCTGTAGTTTGCTGGTTTGTTATTTATTATCAGAAAGGCAAATAATGAATATTACAGGCTGCACAGTTAGAGACACATTGATGTGATCTACCACACATTTCTCACACTTCCTCTTCCTCACACATTTCTCATACCTCACACTTCCTCTTCACTAAAGTTATTAACACAAATGGTAATTTCACATGGTCAGGTCTGAGGCTAAGGACTTTAATTCCCACATATGGTCTGTGCAGTGCTTGTGAATCCCAATGCATTGAAACAGGAGCATAATTCTTATCCAAACCTGCCTCTAAAAGACTTGTAATTTTTCTGCACATAGGCAAAAAAAGGACCCCATTCATCTCTAAGCAATCCTTTTGTTAACACTATGTCTTAGAGAAAGCATTAACATTACCTAATTGTTGCAGGTGTAATGGTAAGGATATTGCTTTTTTGATACGTTTGTCCAAAAGACACTTAGTCCTACACAAAACCAACATTAAATCTTACTGACTTATCTTCAGAAAGTCACCTCTGTTTACTCACATACAATAGCCTGCATGTGAAACTCCAGAGTTTCTGGATATAGATGGATGACCATGCACAAAAAGACTTCCTCCTCTAGCAGTTCTCCTTGTACTCACAGTAACAGCCAAGAACATATATACGAGCATATATATAAACACAATTTTTAAATCCTGTCTCAGATCAGCTTTTAAATACATGTTTGACTGTTTTACAAGGATTGCCTCTGTTAAATCTCCTACTCAAGTGTTGCTAAATAGACCACAATACACTGAAGTAGAGGGGAAAGGCAAACTGTAACTTCTGAGAGAGGTTAAATATTTTGCTCAAAGAGCAATTTCTCCATTTTACAATCAACCAATTATAAAGAGAAATTTATTCCTGCTGGTCTGCTTTTATCTTGTACTCCCACCTGATTTGTTTCCTTTACAGAAATTACAAGGTCATCCAAGCTAAGCAACTGTTGTGCTTGTGATTAACTACCTACAATCAGGAGGTACAAAATATGAAGATTCATGGTTGGATTTTTTAGAGGTGGAAATCTATGAGCTAGCTCTTAGTGGAGCTGCCCTAAATTTGTCAGTGTTAACCAGCAAAAGACAAACCTAACAAATAAACCACCTTTGCTTTTAAAGCCAGAATATAACATTTTGAAGCAGCTATTTCCCTGCTTGTGCTTGTTTCACCTGTTTTTATTAATGCCATTCTTTTACTCCAAAGAGAGTGCTGCACAGACTCCATGTGGTCTCTTGTTTACTGGAGAAATAAGACTATTTCTATTACCAAAATATGTTATTCTCTTACTGCCACAAGCTTAATTTATATCACCATGAATTATTTTACCCAGCAGAGAAATGTGGCTTCCTCTTATATAAAAGCTGCCAGTAGTTTGACAATGAAAAGCAAAACTGCTATCAACTCGGGGCAGAAAATGAATGATACCACACCCCACTGAAACTGCAAAGGAAATTAAGGTAGATTTAATATATTTGTCTCAGCTGTGTTGACAGCCTGAATTAGACCTCAAATACAGACTGTGTCAGGGGCCTGAAGAGTATGGGAAGCATGAAGGGGAAATTGTAACCCCTTCAATGCATTTTGCCTCAACTTCCTCAGAGAAAGGATGGGAGAAACAGATGTTGCAATGACAGGGCAGCGTGACTTGCCCTGCATCCACAAGAGCAGAAACAGGAACAGTAACAGACCCCAGCAATAACAAATTCCTTTCTGGGCTGGTGACATTTTTGATTGAAATGAACTTTGGACATGATGAAAACACTTTTCATTTCATCAGTGGTCACACAGGTGCCTCTGGGGAGACCTTGCCCTCAAATGCCACTCCCTGCTGCCTACCATTAAAATCATCCCTCTCCTCAGAACAATGTTTCTCCTCCTTTATAGTAGCATAAATAAAATGTCTCTGCACATTTGGAGCTCCATTGTCTAACATGGAGAGACACATCTGCCCAAGGACAGACTATATCTACTCTGCAAGACTTTGCTTCCATAAATAACAAAACATCTGGTGGCCCTAGCTGAGCAAAACTGATGGGGCCAGGGTTTCATCCCATCCCAAGGTGGAGCTGGAAAGGTTAAGGACACTGTTCATTCTCCAAACCAAGGAGTGTGTAGAGGTGATGTGTTTTGTGGTGACACTGTCATCCCTTGATTGCTCCACTGACCTTTTGCCATGGCAAATTACTCAGACAAAGCAAATTCATGCTGCTAGCTATGAAATGCAAAACAACCATCAACTATCAAAACAATAGTAATAGCATCATAATGTTAGAAATGCCTTTTTCTGTGATGAATGATGATGTTAGCCATGGAAATTCCTCATACAAAGAGGTAAGTGCAAACCATGCTCTGAAATGAGGATCCCTGTCCTACTGAAAGACTGAGTTAGATGTCTAAAGAGATCTTGGTATTGGGGTGGTTTTTTGAAAGCACACAAATGTTGCTGTCAGTGAGAGTTTGTCAATTAATGCAATGTTCCAAAGTTCATAGGCATGGATGTACTTTTTGAGAACCCAACACACCTTAAATAAACAAACAAACAAACAAATAAATATATGTGTGGATCTCTTTCAGTGGCTTGCCTGAGGCTGGAAAGCTGGTGAAAGATGCAGCCTTCTCAGAGTATTGTAACTACAAAGCCACCTTTTCCTTTCAGCAGACCAGAGTTCACCAGGACATTGATCACAGAAGAGAGGGCTGATAAGGGCCATGAACACCCATCTCCCATCTGCACCCATGCACAGAACCCAAACCAGTTCTGCTCAGAATATTTATTCCCAGCAGTTGAGCCCAGATGTGTAATGGTAGCTCAGTTTCAGCTCGTCACCCATAAACAATCACCTGCTTTTCCTGCCTTCCTCCTGATGCTGAGGGCAATTTCAATTGCTGCCTTGGGGTTTCTGCAAATGAATAGCTAAAATAAAAGGGGAAAACTGCCAATCTCCATAGGTACCATTGCAGCTAAAACTGAGGCTCAGCCCTTTGCAGTTTTTCTCCGTCACCCCCATTCATGTATCTAGTGCTGTCGCATCATCCCTAATCCAGCATTTCGATGTGCTTGTTTAGCACAATCCCATTTTCCGTGTGATTTATCCCCAGCACCCTGCATGCAGAGAGGGGAGCTCCACACACACCCGCGCATGCGTGCTGTCCTCAGGGATGAGCTCTTGCTTTAGGCACTTGCTTTGCTCTCATTAGTGGAAGCTAACAATAAGTGTGAGAATTGCAGACGTCAAACGTAATTAGGAAGAAATTATTTCACGTTACTCAACAAAATGAGGTCTTTGAATAAAGCCTAATCCTTCTGTCTGCCCATTCTTTTTATCCCTAAATGACTCGGAGATAGGGAGGGTGCAAAATGCCCTCCACAGCACTGGATGGGGAGCAGCTATGAGGAGATTCAGCCATGCTCAACGGGATCCATCATGCTGCCATCCTCCGGCTGAATAAACCCTTCTCTAGTGGGACTGCAGCACTGCGTAAAGAATTAACCGTTTCAAAAAGCTGAATCTCTTCACAGTCTAAATTTTAGTAAATAAAAACGATTGCTTCAAACTATTCAGTCCCTTCAGACCTCTGAAAGAACTGCTGTGCGTTTCAATGACTGTGCAAGCCTTGCAGACTGACCCTTCCTCAGTACTGGTAGTATTTGTCACCTTCATGGTGATGCTGACAGTCCAATCCTCTTCCCAAACTGTCCAATTTTTCTGCTCTTCTTTCTAGTATCTGACATGAATGAGTCCAAATACCTCACAGCAGCCTCATGACATTTTAAAAATCAATGACAATTTTTTATACTTGTGGGAGTTCACCAACTTCATTCAATCACAGGATTTCTGTTGTATGCAGCATTTTTCAGAACAGCTGAGGAATACATGGTATTGACCAGGGAATGTGTAGATTACCGTTCTCAACAAGATAGTAGGGGACCACCATCTGTCAAACCTGCCATTCCATAAAGTTTAATGCCTTCTCATGCTGTGTTTCTCAGTCACAGACATCCCAGTACTATTTCCAAAACATCAATGGGACTATAAAAACACATCTAGCAGGTGTGGATGTCCAAATCTCAAGTGTACTTATTTACAGCCATATGCACACAGACAGAGTCTCTGTGATCTACTGCCTCATGATCCTTGCAATATGCTATTTGTATTGCTTCAGATCACGATTTTCCACTTGCTGGTGTAAGGACAGTACCCTGTAAGGTATTGTAGTGAATAAATCTAGGGCTACACAAAAAACAATGCAGAGCACTACTGTATATCTTGAAGAGAAATTTTAAAGCTTTAAAGCCAGCAGAACATATATATAGTGACACACACAGGATTCAGTCGAGCAATTGGAAGAGCATCTCTCAAAGTCAGGAAAGAGGTAATAGGTAGTTTGTTACTTTCTTCTTAATTTGTTTTTAATTTTACTAGTTAGCTAATGTGCAGAAGGCTGCTCCCCCATCTCATCTCTCTGCTTTCACACTGGGCATG
The DNA here is from genome assembly GCA_039654755.1 of Calcarius lapponicus. Classification (NCBI taxonomy): domain Eukaryota; kingdom Metazoa; phylum Chordata; class Aves; order Passeriformes; family Fringillidae; genus Calcarius; species Calcarius lapponicus. Next base: position 52,781,038 of record CM077464.1, on the reverse strand, counting down.
ATAAATACAACCCCTACAACTAACAGCTTTTGGCAGCAGCACAGCACGAACTCTTATTGTATTGCAAAATCTTACTGGTATGCCTGTGGCACCTTCCAGTGAAGGGCACCAGTCCCCTGACGAGCACTACTGCCAGTGGACAGCCTTTATGTGTCTCTGCCTCTAGATCTGCAGACAGTGGGTAGGAGTGTGCTGATCAGACTGACATTATGCTGACCAGTAATAATACCGTGAATTTAAAGTTCCCTTGACATTGATTGTTAACAACATGATGATAGCACACGGGATTGCCAGACATTTTGTGCTCTTAGATCATCCAATTCCAGCAGGTGGGAGAAGCCAGGATGGAAACAATCAGGGGAAACATAAAATACACCATGCTCTTGAAAAGCGGTGGACTAAAATCTCCGCTTTAATACTCCTGTATCGAATTGCTAATGAGCACCTTGAAGCTGCACAGGCACCAGAGGGATAAAATAGAGAAGTTTGGGAGAAGCTGAACAGGGAGGAAAAAAGAAAAAAAAAAGGAACACCATGCTCACTTAAAGATTTACTTAGCACAGAAGGTTTGCATTTCAGAGTAGAAGATAATGGAGTTGTAAGGGTTTTTAGCAGCCAAGAACATGGTCTCCAGCATCCATTTCTTATCCCCATGCCACATGTGGTTTTGAGCTGAGAGTTCTGCATCTTAATTCACTATTTTTGCTCCTTGTTTCATAGGAGATGTCACATTTTGGAGCAATCCATTCTGGTTTGGTTAGAGGAAGAGGTCTTCTAATTAATCACTGTAATCAATTGCCATAATTGCTATGTCAGGACTCCTTTAGAAATGGTTTATGCTGCACTGGTCTGTTCATGTGGCTGGAATTCATATGATGTGGAATCTCCTGCCTTTGCTAGGACATATTTTGCCACCTTGGGCAAGAAGCTCTGTTTTTGCTGGGGTCTGCATGTGCTGAGCCATGATACAGGGTAAAGACCAGGGAAGCACAACATTCATGTGAAGTGTTTTATGACAGGCACCAAGAATTTCTCTCATGGCTCAGAGAACACCAAGGTGTGTAGTGGGCCAGGTCCTTCTATAAGATACAGTCCTTGCAGTCTCACCCTTACAGCTGACCTGGTGTAAGTCAAGGCACTATTCTACAAGCATGGGAAACAGTGAATTCTGCTCTGGAGTCTCTCTTCCAGTTGGCTGATGTAACACTGAAATCATAACAATTTTCTGGGAATAACAGGAGGTTCAGAGGATCCAAGCTACACTTAAACAGGATCTGAACAGACCTTTTTGAGCCAAACTGATTCCCAGTGCAACTCTAATAAGGCTGGAGGAACTGCACCTGGGATGATTTTGGTCCCACACAATATGTCAGTGGCCAATCTCAATATGCCTGGATAGAGGCATCTTTGAAAAAGACATTCTCTTTATAGTACTAAATTCTTGTCTGCCAAATGTGGCAGCCAATGAGCTCTTCCAAGCTAAATACTGTGAGGATTATGCATAAATAGTGAAGTATCCTAATCAGCCTCTTGGTGAAAATTAATTGATCCATTACAGACAATAACTATATGCTGAAGTTTTTATTCTGCATTTTTTACTTCTGTAAGTAGCATATGTGATTTGATTGGCTGGATATTTTAAACCCTAGGGAGTCATTGGTGGAGCAGTACAAATCCCTCTGAAATCTAAAATTGCCAGCTGCAATTATAGTCTGCATCTAGCATCTTCTCTAAGGACTATAAATGCTTCACTACTTTAATTTTGCTTGGCATTTGCATCACTGTGTGACAATTACCAAGCAACAGCAAAGGATGGATTCAGTAATAAAGTCTGGACAGTAAGGAAATACTGTCCAAATTGAAATATTCTGTCTATTTTAATCTAATATTCATCAGTTTATGCACATGGATATATCACATTTAGATACAGAGCACTGGTAAGACAAGCACCTTCCCTTTTTGCTGCTGAAATGCCTGTGGCTTCTTACATTTTAGATATGAGCAAAATAGTTTTCTCCTCATATTTCTTGATTGTTTTCAACTACTCAAAAGGATGAGATACTAAGTTGTAAATAGTAGTAATTAAAAGGTCAGACTTGCAACTATATCACTCTAATTAAGGCTTGTGAAATTCTACCATTTTCAGTGATGTTACACTGATATAGCAGGAATGAAACAGCAGTTTCATTCAGCTCAGCTAGTTTTTGAACTCATATATACAGCTTTAGTTATTTGAACGATTTGTGATTGCCCCTAAGATCAGGCATTATAGCTCAAATTATTAAACTCAGATTAGCAGAGATATAATTTGGGAAACAGAAAACAACATTATGAGAATATGGGGCTTACACAGGAAGGGCGTCGCATATGGCCAAAAATAGTTTTCCTTGTTAAAAAGGCATTTGCTGAAAAAATACTGTTTAGTGAGGAGAAAAGCTGGTTTTGGATAGGTGAAAAATGAAATACATACAATAAAAAAGATCTGGTGCACAATGAGCTGTGCAGAATCAGTGTTTATAAATGACACTACTTTCCTTCATCAGCCATAGCTGGAAAACTTCAGAAAGATCTAAGTAATTTAGGCAAATAGACAACACAGTGGAAATGCTGCTCAATGCTTGCCATCAAGGTCAAACAGTGAGAGACAAAAACTTAAATTCTTCAGATGCTTCAAAAGGGTTCAAATTTAATCATATAAGCACTGGGACCTTGCTATCCTGTGCTGTTCTTTGGGATCCAGAGCTCCAGTGCAGCTGCAGTCTAACAAGTTTGGAATAAAGCTGAATAAAGACTGAATCACAGTACCAGCAACAGTGCAGCACCATCTTACATATTTTGGGCATGTTTGCTGAAGCCCCTCAACAAGAATACTGAAAAATTAGACAGATTTTGGAGTAGGCTGAGCATGATCCAGCACAAAAACTTTCAAAGACAGTTTGGAAAGGTGTGGTTAGTTTATTCCAAGGAGGTGATAAACAAGGCCGTGAAAGAAAAGTAAATAAAATACTAAAAGTGGTATTTGCCAGGAGCTCCTATTCTTCCTGTCTCCACAACATGGCAGCAGTGTTTCCCCCTTATCCACCCACTCCCAAAATAAAAAAGTGAAGATGTGCAAGAAAATTCCCAGCAACTGGTTGGTCATCTCTTTGTGGTTTTCTCACTGGAGAGCAACTAACAGCATTCACCATCTCTGCATGCTACCAAGTTGACAATGTAAGGGGATTTAATTGATTACAGAAATCATAGCATGCACACAGAAGGTTCTTAGACAGTCCTGTCTGACCTCAGTTTAGTAATTCTTGTCAGAAATCCTCCACGTTTAATGGCCACCCATTTACACCCTATTCAATACAGAAAACCAGAACAGCTGGTGAGTAACACTGTTATGAAGAAGAAGGTGTCTAGACAGGGTAAATCTGTGCAACCTGACCCAATGAAGGCAAGTACTGAAGAACTTAAACTATTTTGCACCAGGAAACGTCTCAGCTACTCACAGGGGATGCTGTCAGAAGGGAAAGTTACACCTGTGACCTTTGGCCAAACTAATAGCTTATAAAAAGACATCTACAGCTACAGTCCAAAATGTCATCAAAGCTGAACATTTTCCAATGATGTACCAACAAGAACCAAATTCATGTAGCTCATGCTGATACTTAACCAAAGTTCCCATAGCATATGCCAGGAAAATAAAATGGGGAGTTATATGGGAAGCTTTATTGGACCAAAAATAACATATAGAACCATTTTTTTTCTCTCCATGGCTTTTGCTCTTGAACATTGTAAGCAAACAGATATCAAATGTTTAAAGACTAAAAAACTACATCCCACCATATATTTCCAAAAGCAAGAGTTAAAAAAATGTTTGTCCCTTACCTTGTTAGCTTTGTCCCAATCTGCTGCCTAAGTTCAAGCCTCTCTTCATCAGTCTGCATGGGGAGGATATTCTTTTCCTCCAGCTCTCGCTTGGAAGGCCTGTTGCTTAGTTTGATTGCTAAAGAGTCCTTCCTGCAGAGTTTCCTTGCCAGGGGGCCTGTGGAAGAGAGGAGAGGTTCTGCCAAAAGAGGTGTCATCATTTCATTACAGCGTGCACCTGGCAAAGAAGTACTAGCCAAGGGAGGATATGAGGCTGTCCTTTACATGGTATGGACTATGGGAAAAGGCAGGTCATTAACTCTGTGTGCTCAATTAACCTCAATTCCTATCATAATAAGGAAAAGCTGAAATTGGTAGGTATAGAGGAAATAGAAATTAATATATTGCTCCATAGAGGGGAATGGAGAAGAAGGGCTTGTTTCAGAATTGCTAGTAGCATCTGTAGCTTTCTCTACCACAGTATTTACAAATAATGGAATGAAAAATTCAACCTCAGAATCTGGGCAGGCAGCAGAGCTATAGCATGCCAAAAAAAAAAGGGGTATATCGAATGTCTCTTGCAATGTAATATCAAGACATCCAAGCCATCAACAGAAGGAATGAGAAATCAATCAGAAGCAGCACATATCTCTATGGACATGAACTAACTGCTTCTAGGGCAGTGGCAGTGACCAAGACACAAAAAACCAGTGGCCTTTTATGGCTCAAATTTGCCTTCTTAGGCTTGTGTTCAAAACAGTTTGAGCAAGAAGACAGACAGAGACATAAACACATGAGAGTTTGTCAGGAGAGTGTGAGATAGTGCAGTTGTGTTCTGGTTTTAGTATAAGAGCAAACACTACTTAATTTGACCTGCAGGGTAAGGAGGGGTGATGAGGAGATGAAATATGCCCGTTTCAGAATCTTCTTTCTGTGTGTTTTAAAAGGGAGGTTGTTTGATTGTAACTGCTTCCAGTTTCCAGAAGAAAAGAAAGGCAAGGGCCTGGAACTTCAATGTCTAGGATGACAAGCATTTGTCATACATAAAGTACTGTATCTTTTCTTCATAGGCCAGTCCTACGATGGCACACTGATGCAGGAATTGGGCTTCCTACCAGAGGTCAGGAAGGCCACAGGTCCTTTCCCAGTCTGTAACTGCAATATGGTGTCCTGGGTTGGCTATATGATGCTTGTATCCCCAATCATCTGCTCTGTTTAGCTGGATAATAAGTTTTGCACCTTTAAGACTTGTTCTTAGAGCAAAGGGGGGAGAGAAGAAGCATGGAGTTTGCTGGGGGAGGGGCCACTTGAATTTGTTTTTCTAGAGGAAACCTCTTTAGAGGTTTTTCTCCCAAAATTGCCCTAAACCAGGACATATGGTTATCAATTAACCTCTTCTTATCTGAGCCCAATACTCTGTTTGTGACCCCTTTCAAAGCATGTGCACATTTATGATTTCAAAATTATTTAATATTGACTACATATAAAAGCTCTGATTCTCTTTATGTGGCACTTATTTCATCCTCCTGAAGCAGCTATTGAGATGATCTTGACTTAAGCCAAAGGCAGGGCTTCTCTTCACAAAGGGCATTTGGGAAAGTGACTCCAAAAGCCAATTTGTAACTGAACCAATATTAAGCCCAAGCCTGTCATTTGAGTTTAGTCTGAGCACTACCGAGACAGGGATTCATGAATATTAGTGAAATCACTATAAATTCATACTGTTGTTATTTTAGATTAACATCTCCATGTAGTCAAGCCCTGAGAGATGGAAAAGCCACACCCAAGAAAGAAAATACACAGGCCTTGTGTTTCCTCTGTGTATTTTGAGTTCAGAGTAAAAATTAAATAAGTGAGAAAGACTCATTCCATTTTTCCTTACTTGTAAATAATGAGTTATCCTCCTCTTCATCTTCCTCTTCTTCCTCTTCCTGCCTTGGATAAAGGCAGGAAGAATCTTCATAGTCAGTTTTCATGAGGCACATTTTCTTTATTGTCATCGCATTCGATCACAACAGTTGGCACTTGTCTCATGTCTGGAAGGCCTGACGGTCCTGCTTTTGTAACGCTGTCACTTGTGTGTAAACCAGAGCTGTTGGGAAAGAAAAGCAAATAAATAAATTAAAGTGAACAGCTCAATGAAGGGCAGAGTTTCTTCTCTCACTGTATATAGGAAAGTAGTGGTCTTTCATCCCTTTCTGAGAAGAAATGAGAACAGAAAGATTTTCAAGACCAGCAACACATCTAAGGGGTCTAAACTGTGTACTTATTAGCTTTAGAGTACAACATTTAAATGGGAGAGTTAGGGCAGCATGCAAGCAGAAATACTGTCAGCCAGGACGAAGCAGTAAAGATCTGAGACAAATTCTTAGGGACCAGCTACTCAGAGTGGTAAGCACCAGCTACTCAGTGGTAAGCACACCTTCAGCCTGGTATCTGTGTGACCATTTTGCTGGTGTGCAGGCAGCAAGGAGAAAATGTCTCACCTGAGTGCAACAGGTGGAGAAAGACTAGGAGGAAGGAAGGATGGACTGTAGGGGATAATTGTAGAAAGGCAGAGGAAAAACTAGTGGCTTGCACTAGTGATGAGTGACTTGAGGGGATGGCAAGTGCACAACTCTCTGACGTGCAGGGGAGCGAGCATTTGAAACTGGGCTTGGAGAAAAGAGACTTTGGGAGCAGGTGAGAGTAACCAGGGAAGAAGATAAAACCTGGGGGGTTTGTTTGCTAATGGCACAGTTATATATTGGGGGGTGGACATGATGATATCCCTTGTCCTGCCCCAGCTTTTTATCCAGCCAGGTGCTGAGGATCAATCATAACTGGCGCTAACATCATATTTCTTTTGTCACAGGAGTGATTGATTATTTTCAGCGTCTTACGAGTTTAAGACCTGTGGTGAGGACTGCTACTATCTAGCCCTGTTTATGTGTAAAATTCAAAGCCCTTTACCAAATAACATATCAAGCAGGAAAATGGGAACATGAGGAGGCGAAGATCAAAGTCAAACAAAAAGTGAAAGGAAAAGTCAGGAACAGAAGCATGTTTCCCAACCAATTTTTATCGAAATACTCATGCTGCTTTTCCGGTATGAAATCAGAATGAGAGACTGGCAGGCAAAAATGGTGGCAATTCAGGATTATTTGTGAGACAGCAGAAATTGCCCTCTCTCTGAAGTCCTGGCTGATGCAACAGCTTCATGAAACATGGGCAACATTTGCCTGTGGGACACCCTCTCTATGTCAAACTCCCATTTTACATTTCAGAAGAACATAGGTGTGAAAGCAGATGTGCTTGACCTTGAGGCACACCAACTCGGATCTGACAAGTATTGAGTGCCCTCAATTCCTCTGAATTCTTCAGCCTGAATACCAGATGTGTTTTGCATCTTGAATAAAATGTATTCTTTCTTTAAAAGATTTTCTACAGAAATCTACTGAATTTACTATCTTCAACTTGAAACATTTTGCTTTCTTCTAGCCCAAAAGTTAGAATGGACTCTTAAATGGCTGCCAGATAACACTTCAGAGAGTCTTTAAAAAATTTAGTTCTAGGGATATAATGCTACTCCAAATATGCTTAGGGATTAAAGAGAAGAAAAGGCTTCAGATCCTGTGAACAAACCATACCATGCTGTTATCATCATCTTCAGCTTCAAAGAAATAATTTTTTAATTCCAACATGTATTATTGCAGACTAACCAATAATGAGATGCAGAGCTTTACCAGATTCCTTGAAGAGAGAAACTACATTTTCTTAGTGATAGCCCATGTTTTGTATCACAAAGTAAGAGAGATTCATGACATGGCTTGCAAATTTTTGTACTGGACTTCAATGCTTTTGACACAAAAAAAAACCTTCATCCCAAATGCAGTTTTAGAATTCATCATCTGAATTCTCATAATGACACATCAACACACTACAATCTTTAAAAACTTTGAACAAACTTGTAATTTACTGAAATGCTTTCAGAAGTTTTATATTATGAACTTTAATAAATCTGTTTTCTCTGTAAGCTAACTTTTGAGTAAGTCTTTTAAAGAGGAAAGGAAGGAAATTCAAAAGCCTGGAATCAAATTTCTGAGAAAAACCATAATATTGTGAAATTCTGTTAACATTGCAAAAAAAACCCACCCAAAACCTTCCAATTGCACCACGCAACCGCTGGATCATTAATTTAATTTTAAAACAATACATGCACAGAGAGTAAGTACAAATGAAAGGAGTGAGAAGTAGTTCAGCATCCAGGACTGTTGGTGCTTCCCTGTTCTGTAACGGATGGATGTAGCTTATGGATGCATCCTTATGGGTGTGTCCCCTTAAGGGTAGCAGATATCAAAGTGATCCATCAATTTAGGTTATTGAGCAGATATAGGATGGCAACAAGATTTACAAGTTACCACAGAGGATTTTTGTTTGAACTAGTGATCTAGAAATAGGCAGCTTCTCATCTCATTGTAAGATTTCTGAATCATCCACTTTCTTGATAATACTACTTTCTATTTTAAGCCCCTCATTTTTCCTTGTGTTTTGTGTTGTTCTTGATTAAAATCAGCCCTTTCCACAGCAATTTGACTAAGTCAGCTGTCTAAGCAAAGTGCTTATGAAATACATGCAGTACTGCAGTATACTTAAAAAGGACAAATCAAGGTCACTGGATATGTCCATTGTGTATAAATGACTCTGGGTCATAGCAAAACTCCCACATGGTCAGGTGACTACACCACATTGTTTTTTAGCTTTATTCACCAAAAAGCACACTATTGTTTCAAAAAGCCCATTTTAAACTAGTTTTGTGTTTTGCAACAAAATCAGAGAAAAAAGCTACAGTTAAGCAAGTACTTGTTTTAGGAAGATCTTAACACATGGATGTGAACAATTCATAGCTCCCTAGTACAAGAACTTGCAATTACTGCTGCATCATCTGTACATGATCAAAACAAAAAAAGTTACACCACCATAGCTTACAATGGTTCTAGTGAGAAAATACTTAAATGAAAAATGACAGTTGAAGCACATAAGTGACAGACAAAATTACAAAAAAGAAAAAAGTGAAATACTTCCTGTAAAATCTAGTGGGGAAAACCTGCACACTTCTTGTCTGTCATACCAGGCCCTTTGATTTTGGAATAGAGGATTACATTTATATCAGAATGTTTTCAGATCCATAGTACTTTTATGTCCTTACCAGTTAAAACAAAAGGTCTGAAAGAACTTCAAACCACTGTATATACGTTTCTACTACAGGAATGTGTGTGAGAAACAGAGAGAAGGCAGAGCTATAAATATTAAGTATTTCTATCCTTAGGCAATGCTAAAGTTTAGACAAGATGCAATTCTCTTGACAAGTTTTATGGAAGATAAATGTTTTCTGACTCAAATATGCTTCATAAGATTTACAAGACACTGGTGGTAATGTCTAATGCATTTCATTTCATAAATCTACAGTCTGAGGCTGAGCTGGGTGTCCCAGAGGAACTGGTCTCACACACAGTGTTTTTGGACACAGTGATTTTTCACTGATCTGCCACAGAGGCAATTCTAGCCTGGAGTGAGATATTGCCACTTAACAGCTCTTTAGTACATACATTGAACAAACTGAAGCCTGGTTTCATCTGTGCCTGCTCCTGTACATGAGCCCACAGACTAAATGAAATTAATTGTCACCTTTCCAGACAGGCTGAGAATTATACAGGCAAGGCAGAAAATCAGGCTGTTTCCGATGAAGAAACTGCCTCACTAAGTCAAAATTAAAGACACATTTCGGTGTCACAAGAGAGTCTCTAAGGCTTCCTTTGCCACTGTTTGCGATGCACAGCTTTGAGGCGTGGCCTTTCTTCTCAAATTCATTTCGGTTAGGAGGATGAAATCTGTGTATTTTGGTGGCAGGGCTTATCAGATTTTCATCAACTCCTAAAATGCAATGGTAAAAAATGATGTCCAAATCTAGAGGTTTTCTTATTCTTGACAAACACCCTTTCGACTGAAGGGGAAAGTCATTTGCAGTAAGACACAAATTAGCAACAGAGGTTGCAGAAAAAAGGTTACATGGAAATTGCACATATCTCTGTTTCAAATTTATCAACCATAAAACTGGTAATTTATCAGGGAAAATAGAGGCAAACTGGCAGCACAAATGACATGTCATAATAGTCATACTATGACAAGGGGCAGATTGCCCTTCTGAGAATAGGTTATGAATAGACATTATGAGTACCAGAAAATGTTTGCAATCAAAAGTGTTAAGTGCACAAATGAACTTAATGTTCTATAATGTCTGTAATAAAATTCAATAAAAAAAATCCAGGAATTAGCTCCCATTTTATGTCATAAGAACAACTGGAACTTGAATAGCTATTGCATGCCTTTTAATGTACCTTAAGACATTAACTTATTAATATGCACTAGATCTAGGTGAGGTAGTTACATGCAATCACTCCTGCAGAGGTGAAAATAGAGATAGAGAGACTCAGTAACTTTCTCAAGGTCAAAGACAGAAAAATCTGGCTTCCAGGTCTGTACAGAGGGAAAGCTCATTTTTCTCTGGCAAGCCTGTGGCTCATTGGCAAAGCACTGATTTAAACCATCATTCTTCAGATGTTGTTAGACTATCTGAATTCCAGAGATCTTATCTGTGTAAGCAAAGAGTCCAGATTGCTAGAGGAAGGGAAGGTTTTAGCCTTTCATTTTTAGTTCCTGTCCACATTCAGACACCTGGTGAACAGGAGAGTTGTAAGGTCTAAGAAAAGTTTACTGGACAAAAATGTGAATTTGATACAAACTGATTCACCAAATATCATTAGAGCTTAAATGACCTTGAGGAGCATCCACTGCACCAGGACCAAAGAAAATAGATACAAGGAAGAAAAGGAAAATTCTGGAAGGAAAAGAAAAAAATTAGAGCTCAAAGCTGATCTGTGCTTGTCTATATGATCATCTCTTATTAAAATCAAAACACTATTCTAAAAAATCCCCCAAATTACCAGACTTGGCAGCATTATTACTGCAGCACCATGGCAATTATTCTGTAAAGCTGTAGGATACTTTTGAGCTAATGTCTGAGATCAGAAGGAAAAACCCCTTAGTATTCACCAGAAGCTGTTTCAGACTTAGCAGGCTCTCTCATCTCCTCAGGTTTATTGACCCAACAGTAGTGGCCCAGTACTTTGCTAAGTTGCAAGGAACTTAGTGAAAGAAAGTGCAGGATGTCACTCCATATCCTATGCAGGCTACAGATGTGAGCACACAACCAAGCTCCAGACAGAGGAAGGAGAGCTAGGACCTTTGCAGTTTTAACAGGCCCTGAAGAGTTTTGGGCTGAAGTGTGCAATGACAAATAATGCAGTATTATTTCTCTGGAATTTAATGCAGATTTTTAAAATAAGGGAAAGAAAGTACTGTCAAAAATAGTAGAAAACAGTGGCATTCAGTGCAAATAATTGTCTCCCGAGTTAAATAAATATATTTAAAAAATCTGCACAAATCTTCAAGCAAACTTGGCAAATTTATCTAGATCACAATGTGGCTTGAAAAAAACAAATGAAGAATTTAAGAGCAAGATCAGCTCCACAGAACTGTAAATGGTTTGAAATACTTCTACCTCTATATACTATAAAAATAACAATTGCTGTTGCAGAGGAAATGATCATGACCTATTTTCTCCCTTGTGAATGTAGAAGTTATTGATTTGCTTTGACAAGGAGCACAAACAAAGCGCTCAATACATTAATCCATGATTTAACTAACAGTTAATCAACATAAAAAAGGCCATGAAAAATCTGCTGCAATTTCATGAACTAGGATTTATATTCTTTTTAAATGTGAAATATCAGTACCCAACCTTTTCTTGTTTTCTTCTTATTAACTGCAAAGGGAAACAATTGCTTCACACTGGGACATGAATGCTTGCTTTTTCAGTTTTTAACAAGCAGCAGAGATTCAGCTTCAAATTAATAGTTAAACCTAAACAGCATCACCTTCTTTAAATCAGTTAAACGTATTTGTAGACATAAACATGATGGATGACTAGAAACTGGAGCATTCATTGCTGTGGGGCAACAGATGCCACAGTGAAGTCATACTCTGAGAGATGTCACTGGGCTCAGGATGACAAAGGGCCTTCTGCACACAGTGTGAGCCAGACATTAAGACGTCCAACCTAAGCTGGGGACAGCATGGGCAGGGCAGCCCCAAAGGAGGAGACAACAGCTATGCTCTGTGCCTGGTGCACTGAATTTTGGGATGGTGTAGAGGCACCAGACCAGCCATGCTGGCAATGTGGGAAGTAAATGGGTAGTCACTGGGTATGGCAGTAGGGGACAATGTGGATGCTCTTTCTATCCTACCTCTACAGCTCTTTCACAGACAGGAATAAGAATCTCCTTCATAGCTCTAGTAGTTTTTCCCCAGCTGAGAATTCCCCCATGCTGTAGAAACATTAGCCCCATGATGTAATCACAGATGTGTCACTATTCTGGTACTAAAATAAGCTGAGACAGGCTCTGGTCTCCTGACTCTTTTTCAGGCAGTAAGGAGAAACTGCCATCAATAATCCAGTTGTTTCCAACTATGGAATATAATGAAGGTAGTGTTATCAGACAGAAATACTGGGGTAAATCATTAAGCACTTTGTCTGTTAGACCAAATATTTTGCCTTCCTGTATAACAGGATGATCTGATGCTCCTAGAACAAGCTGGCTACAAAGCTGTCCTTGGTACTAAATAAAACATGTAATTTTTCATCCATCTTCCCTGTTCTGGGACATTTTCAGCTTTCCTCTGCAAGGTGAAATAAATTTTCCAAAGCTTGTTGATGTTGCAGTCTATGAGGGCAGCTTGCATTTATACAGCATGCTTCACTTACTTAGACTACTTGGAGAAACATTGTGGGAATGTTAGTTATTAGAAGCTGGAAAAGTACTGTGTTTAGCCTTCTGATCTGAGTTCTTGCACCTGCGAAAATACTGTGTCCTTGGACATCTCTAAATGTGATAACAAGGAGTCAGAGAGGCGTGGGAAAGTGGAATGCAAGACTGAAAAAATGAAGAAGAGTTGATGTTTAGCTTAACGAATAGAATGCTTAAGTTACAGAATATGTATGAGCTTATTAACACTATTATAAAAGTGTGTAACCTAATCAATAAATTGGAGACCAATGATCATCAACCCCTAAAATGTGCACGTCTCTCCTTCACCTCCTCAAATAGTGACCCTTCCTTAAATGGAGTTTTTCCTTAAATGGTGTATTTCTCCTTAAATGGTGATTTTTTTCTTTTAACAAAACATTCAGAGATACTCATAAGTGACAATAATAAAAAACAGCCCCAAGGTGGGTAAGGCATTTCTGATCAAATGTTCTGCCTCTTGCCAGATGCAAATGGCTAAGAAGGTAGCTGCTGTGGAATGAGTTACTTACTTTAAGATCAAACACATAATTTAATTTAAATTAATTTAAGTAATCTAAATACTGTATAAAAACCCTTCTAAGTGACTTGTAGGAAGTCCATATAGATTGTTTCGAGCTAATTGGTAATACTAATCAGACGCCCTGCTGGAGTGGCACATTGGATTCTAATTGCTCTTTTATGAATCCTCCTCTCCTTGCATTTAGCAATCCTCCAAACTACTGGAGCTCTGCACTTATGCCTCAGCAGTACATACTGCAAGCCAGGCATGTCCTATTAAAATCTCCATTGGCTGTATTATCTACTTCCTTGAACACGACAGTGAGGTTCAGGAAATTTGGTCTTTATTTCCTTTCTGCCACAAACTTGTCAAACAAGTCTGGAAAGCCTCTTCCTCTGCCTCTGTTTCTCCAGAAATGACTCTGCCCTGAAGTTGTTAGACCCCAGAGGAGGCATCTCATTCAAGTCCTACAAATGTAACTCAGGTGATGCCATCGATGCTGAGTTAGCAGGTAACAGTGCAGACCAGTATGGAATGTTAAACATGTGGGTCCATTACCTTTCTAGCCTGTGCATGGTCATGGCTAGCGTTTTGTTCAGTTCCTCGATCATCCGGCACCCTGAAGGGTGAATGGGCAACGTGCTGGACCCAGAAGGAAGGTGCTGGCTGTGGCTGCCGTACTGGAGCTGGTGCTGGTGAGCTGCTAACTGGGATGGCAGGACAGTGTGATGCTGCTGGGTCAAAGGCTGCTGGGAGCTCTTCTGCGTGGAATAGGATGAGAGAGAGAGGTCTGGCCCCCCTAAAGGCATGCAAATCATGACTTTCTTTGGAGGTAGTGGAGGTGACAGTTTAACTGGCATACAAGGCAGTTTCACAGGAGCGCCAGGATCTAAAAGAAAGAAAGAGAGCACAGGTGTTAATTTTCATGTCAGTAAGAAGGGGATGAGAGTATCTGCCTGGGTGAGCAGGTACTGAGATTGCTACTCAACATAGGAAAGTGCACACCTTCCCTGTTGTGACAGACAACTCCTATTGTATGCTCAGCACGGTTTCCAGAAAAAACACTGTTGTTTTGCAGCACTCCTGAGTCTCACAAAAAAACATCCCAGGGCTGTGCATGCCCCTTAATAAACACATTAAGCAATACTTAACAAGACTTGTGGCACACTTTAAAGCCCTAATCCTCCAAAATAGCCCTGTGAGGTAGATGCAACTTCTTCCACTCAACAGGCACACAAAGAGGGGGAGAGCAATTAGGATGAGAGCAACTCAGTGTCTGAAGTTACAGTATGACTCACCACCATCACTGCCGGTGCAAAAGCTCAGGGATTCCTGATCCATCTCAGCCACCACAGTACAATTACTACAAGTCACAGCTTTGTGATGTGCAAAACATCTGGTGTAAAAAATTACATTATAGGGCAAAAGAGAAAAGAAATAAGGTTTGAATACTAAACAGGATGGGTTTGGAAAAATGGAGGGTACATGAGGAGAAAAGTTAAAGGGCACTAGGTTGTTAGGACTAATGCATTCTTTTAGCAGGATTTAGCAGAAGTGGCAGGCACTTTTCTCTGGACTCAAGCACTGAATTTTACCTTTCTAACTCTACTTAAAATATTCACTGAAGCCCATAGTTGATCAGACAGGAAAAGACTTCACTAACTTCAATGAGAAATCAGTGAGAGGTCCACAAGCAAACCTCTCTTCCAGAATTCAACTGCAGAATGGAGATTTTTGGAGTTGCATTGTGAAATATTTTCAGAAGGAAAAAGTAACATGAGGGCTAGTAGTTGCCAAGATGGATGGGGGAAATGGTCACACTGCATACTAAGAGTGAAAGAGAGAGAAAATATATACACTGTGAGCAGCAACTCTAAGTTTGTCTCTAGGAGGAAGGCCAGGCCTTTTCCAGCCTGAAATACTGCACATATTTGTCTCTGCAATGTAGCTCTGTGGGTAAGGATTGCATGACCTTTGGTCTCTTGCTGCTTCTGTTCACTCCTCTGCTACAACATGGTAAGGGAATTGCAGGGCCAGATTTTTCTTTTGATCTGAAGAAGCTTGGGAGTCAGATGCTACTCTCCAAAGGTCATCACTCTTCTGAATGCTACCAGATTTCTATAGTCCTTTTCCAGACTATACAAACTGGTTCTTTTTGGTTTAAACTATCCTTCCCCCCATTCCCTTCATTCTTTCCTTCTTCTTGGCTTGTTTTGGGTATTGCGGGCACTTCGATCCATATCTAATCGCCAGGGTACACAAGGTTGATATTAGGACTAGCAAGCAGTGGCACTTCTTGAAAATTATTATGGATTGTAAGGTGAAAAAAGACCATGAGCTAAGTTCAGATATATCTCTTGAGTTATTTTAGTGCTAGTCACATTGTCCACAGCATCCACTTGATATTAGTGGTTTTGCTATGCTAGGAACAACACATTAACAGTGTAAGCCTTCCCTCTCTCCAGAGTGTTTATAGGCTGTTACACAGAGGGGTTCAAGGGAGTGCAGAGATGAAATATTGCATGCTGGTTTTGGACGGGATAGAGTTAATTTTCTTCACAGTGTCTGGTATGGGGCTGCTTTGTATTTGTGCTGAACAAAGTTTCGGTTGGTAATATAGAGATGTTTTTGTTATTGCTGAGCAGGGCTTGCACAGAGCCAAGGCCTTTTCTGCCTCTTGAAATGCAACACAGTGGAGGGAAACCTGGGATGCATGGCAAGCCAGGACAGGTGATCCTAAGTGAGCAAAGGAATATTCCAGACCATATGGCATCATGCTGAGCATGTAAAGAAAGTGAAGGTAAGAAGGAGGAAGTGGGGGATGTTTGGAGGGGCGGTGTTTGTCTTCCCAAGTAGCCATTCCCTGGGATGGGGCCCTGCCCTCCTAGGGATGGCAGAACACTGGCCTGCCCATGGGAAGCAGTGAACACCTTCTTTGTTTTGCTTTGCTTGTGTGCATGGTTTTTGTTTTCCCAATTGAATTGTCTTTATCTCAACTCATTCATTTTCTCACTGTTACCCTTCTGATTCTCTCCCTGATCCCACTGGCGGGGGAGTGAGCAAGTGGCTGAGTGGGGCTTGGCTGCTGGCTGGGACTACAACATAATGTAGGGGCATGGAGAAAAAGTGGCCTTTCTACATTGCAGAGTGGAAAAGCTACAGAGAATAGAATCCAAGTCTTTTGCCTTTCAATGTAATATTAAATCCACTTAACATGCTGTCTCATGCAGGCAAAAATTCTTCTGATGGCTCTACCAAGGCTGAAATTTAACTTATGGGTTTGCCAAAGCAGTAAAAGCAAAAAGAACAAAAGAAACCACATTCAGGATTTTCTATTCAAGCACACAAAGGTTTTCCAGTCACCTTGTTTTTCTTACAAACATGTTATTTGCATACATTTCGTCTGTGTATCCTGCATAAAAGAACACACTCTTCAATTAAAGGTAAATAACAGAAAGAGTAAGGAGTAAATTGTATAGAGCCCTGAGAATAAAGCTCCTATGGGATTTGTAGGAAAAAAAGTGGATTTTTTCACACATTTATGCTTCAGGCAATTTTACTTCTAGAGCTTGTCCTGAATTACAAAGACTACACTGAGATCTGCACTTCCATTTTGACAAATACAGGTTGGTTTAAGATTCTTTTCTGCAGTACGTCAATTAAAGTCTTCATTTGACAGTGCCTGTGCCTGGATGCCCCATCACTCTGTGGCAGCCCTCCTTAATGGTGAATTCAAAAAGGTCCTGACTGCAGGCATCTCTGTCTTTTGACAAAAGAATAACTGGAAGTATCATTTGGGTTTTCTGCTTTTTGTGATCCTGAATATCAGAGCAATGTAGTTCAGGTATAAAGCAAACAGGAATCCTTCCTTCTTTCTTCTAAATACAGTGAAAATTTCTTTTCTCACGCAAGTATTCATGCAGTAGAGTTGTGGCACAGGCACTGCAGTTCTGGAATTGTACAAGAGTACAAGTCTAGCTTAATTATCCTGAGTAGCCACATATTCATTCTATCGTGAATTAGATGCACACATTTTGGTTTGACTCTGCCCAACAAAGGTATAGACCTTCAGTTTCCACTTAAATTTAAACAAATGCTTCACATCAACATGTTTTCAATGGTACCAGTGCTGGGTGACTCCACTGGACACCTGCCAAAAATCATGCCCATTATTTTTAATGTCCTCATTCAGGCTGACTGTATTACACCCATGTTCTTGAGCTTGTCTGAATATGGTCCTAATACCAAAACAGACTCTTAGAAATGACCAGAGGCATTAAATCTACTTGTCTGCCCTCCATCTGCAGGAGAATTCCACTTTGTTTAAAAAAAATGGTTAAAAGAAGAATGACTACAATGGAAACAGTTCAATCCATTTGCTGGGAACTGTAACTGTGTATCTTCACTGACACCAGTAATGGAGACCTTGGTACTGCAAGTTTTAATGCTCAACAAGTGGGGCCTTGCCCAAATCCATGGGCTGTTGGGAACTGAGCTACCATCATCTACACTAAAGGACAGAACAATTTCTCCCTGCATGTAAGAGTGAAGTGACCGAGTTTTACAGTTCTTTCCTCTGTTTGTTTTAATTTCACAATGTACATGATTTATGAACCAGGGCTAGTAACAATTACTGTCTCCCCCATGGAATATACATCAGACATGGGCATCAGTAGGTGAGTAAGAAGCTGGACAGGGGAAATAAGAACAAGGAATCTATGATGTGTCTTCTCAGTGAAACATTACCAGAGTATTAAATCATTGCACAAAGCACTCATAACTGAAAAGAAGCAAACTGTGTGAAGCCAGGTGTGCAAGTCTGATTAATCTCTTCTGGCTGAGGTTTTTCATGCTCAAGAGAATAATGAGCAATTTTGCAAGATGTTGGTTCCCAGTGGGGATGTGACCACTCAGCACTGTGTAATAACTTTTATGCTAGAGTTGATGAAAAAGACATCAACCTCTCTACTCTTGATGATAATCAATTACTTAAAAGACAGTTTTGTACGCCACAATATTTGCTACACATCAGACCTTTGACAAGCAGGCCATCCCTTACTCTTTCCATTCAGATAATTTTGCTAACATCTATAGTTACTGTATTTCTTTTGGGATTTTCATCAGATAAATATATGTTTATTTGTTGCACAGGTTTGCTACTATATGGTTCTTCTGAAGTGTTAGTGGTACACTGGAGCTGTGCACCATATACACCAAGTCTGATGCTTCTTAGTCACTCTACATGGCTGGAGAATTGCTCAGCACACATTGGAGACACAACTGCTCCAACTGCTCCACAACAGCACTGCAGACGAAGTGCTAGGAACTTCTGGATGTATGGCAGCAAAGGTTGCTGCAGCAGGGTTGTAGAAAGGCTCATTAAAATCTTCAAATTCTGCCCCAGCTCAATGACTGCATGGAGAAAGAGGACATGCCTGGGGATCCTGGGCTTGTGGCAGGGCTGTTTGTGTTTGCTATACTGCCAGTGGCAGAAATGCTCTTTCTGGACTCCTTGCCTAATGTAAGCCAGCACTGTACCCTGACAGCAAGGAAGGACAACAGACTCCTGGGTGGTGCAAGAAGAAACACAGCCAGGAGATCAAAGGATTCTTCTATTAATAGAAGGATCCCCTTCTATTCACCAGTCCTTAAGACTGTATCTAGACTACAGTGCAAGCTTACTATCCACCAGGAAGGATATCAAAAAACCAGAATGAGTTGAGCATAGGGTCACTGCAGTGGCTGAGGGCTGAGGTAGGTTCAGCTTGGAGCAAAGACAGCTCGTGGGGGGAACACTTAAGAACAGCCTCCCAGTACCTACAAGTTATCAATAATGTGATACTCTTCAGTGATGTGTGGTGGGAGGAGAAAAGACAGTGGACAAAAGTGAAAAGAAAGACGTTCAAGACTGGATTATAAGGAAAGTGTCTTCCCTGCCATGAGAAGAGGCAGTTCAGTGGAGCAGGTTTATCCAGACAGGTGTACAGCTGGCATCCTCTGACGTTTTCAAGACCCAGCTGGTCAAACCTCAGCAACCTGGTCAGATCCCATACTTAGCTCTACTTTGAGCAGGAGGTTGGAATAAAGGCCTGCTGAAGTCTTTTTCCTCACCTGAATGACCTTATACTGTGACCTTTGCTCTTACTGTATGCAACTACATGTAATACAGCTTGTCATAAAGTAAATGAGACACTCTTTAAATTCCTTCTAAGTAATTAATAATATAAAATAATGTGCAAAAACTCCCCCAAACCAACAAACAGTGCAAAAAACAGTGTGGCCTGTTGAGGGAGCTCCATGGGGTGATGTGCCTGATATTTGCTGGCATCATTTGGACAAGTAGCTTTTGCTTTTTCAGGTCTTCTCTCCTGTAATCACTTGTGCCTAAATGGTGAGAGTCTCTTTTCTTGTTTCAATGAGTTTTTGAGAAGTCAAAAACTGTTCTCAAAGGTTTGCCATGCATCTCCTGCTGACTATAGCAAGATCTGTAGTCATGTCTTTTGGGGAAGATTTGAGCCAGAAATTCTTTGCTGTTCTTCTGTACCACATATGCATTCAAGATTCAGGTTGAATATGGAAAGCAAAAGCAAGGCGTGATTAGCCCTAAAGGTTGAAAACTATAGCTCTGCATGAATTCCTGTGCAGGGCCTTGAAAAGGGTTTCAAAGACGAGAAGATTTCCTGATGCCTGTATGTGATAGGTACTCCTTTCCAGGAAGAAACACAGAGAGGAATCATAGAGGGAGAAACTGCACCCGGGTCCAGTTTCCATGAGAACCTTGTGAAGGAGAACTGCTTTTGCTCTGCTGCTTCTCCCTTGACACACAGTGAGAGAACTGTCCATTGTCTCCATGTGAAGGTAACCTCCCATCATGAATGTAGCCTGCCAGAGCAGGCAGCTGGAGGTAACATCACTGTGGAGGAAGCTTCTGGATTATGCCTTGGGCTCATCTAAAGAGGATTCTTCTGATTCATATGTGACTACTGCATTATAAAATATTCCAGAATATTTATTGGACAAATTGTAGTTGCAGAAACTTTGTAGAAGTTGTCACTAATAACCAGCTGTGTATTGCTAAGGCAGCAGGATCCCAGGCATTCACGTTCTCAAACCTCATTCTTGTCTTGTCTGCATTGTCAGAAGCAACTTTTGAGGACTTTTGATATTTTGTACCCTATTAAATGTTTGCCTCTAATTATAAATTAGTTCTGACTCTACATAGACATAACTAGAAAGCTCAACATCAGAACTAAAAACATGCTATGTGTCTCTTCAAAATCTTGAACAAAAAAAGCAAAAGAATGCAAAAAGCTTAAATGGAATAGATAAGTGGCCAGATATAACCAAAGCTACATCCTATTCTAATATTAGGCTGAATTTTGGCTGAAACAGACTCAGGTGCTCCTGAGATCCCATCTTAATGGCATATATTTTGTTCTGTGGTGTTTTAGGAGCCTTATGGTGATTCAGTTGAAAAATATCTAATTAATTTCAGAAAGCATTATCTGCTCTTGTGAAAATTAACAGCTTAATGAATCAAGATCAAAGGGAACTTCACAACACTGGGGTCTATCAAATCAGACATGTCTAGTTGTCCTCTCACTTGACCATTAAAGATTTTATGATAAACTGGGGACTTGAACACCAGAACCCCAATTAAATTCGGTCCCAGGTAATTATTTCAACTCTTCTTAAATTTTCAGTGAAGGAAGCTAGAAGTGTCCTAGATGCCTGGGTTCTGCACGTGAATATCGGAGGAATAAAACAGCGCAAGAAATCCTGTCTTGTGAACATTGTCTCATACTAATCAGTCTAATGGTAATCATGTTTGAAAACCAGTACAAGGCTCACCAGGAGGTGACTGCCCAACAGGACATGCAGAGCAGTGAAACAGTGGTAACAAAATAGTTAAGGCTCATGTTTTTCTCCTGGAGTTGCCTGTCTTCTAGGGCTATGTGAGCATCTCCACACCCAGTGCTGTGACAGGGATGTTCCCTGTGGAGCCAGCACCATCAAGATCACAGGACATGGCATGAGGAAAAGCATGGAGCATCTTCTGCAGCAGTGTTGGTACCACTCCCAGTGGCTGCACTGCAGTCTGCTCTTGGCTCTGGCACTGTTTCTATACTGTCCCATCCCTACAGAGCCTCAGCCTTGAAAAGATGCATGCCAAGGCTGTGTGATTTATATTTGCTAGAGGCAATTCTCTCTTCCTTCCACCTTTAAATGGATTTTTATTTTTCCTTTTCATTCTCCACAAAATTAAATGTGCTCTTACGTGTTTATTTAGGTCTGCTCTTTTATGTGCATTTCTTATCAATTGAAAGGCCAATCTTTGTCTTGGCACAGGCAGATAGATATTTGAGATGGCTCAAAATGCTTTCAGAGGAAAGGAATGTTTCTTTTCCATTTCTAAAACCTGTAATAAGTTCTTTGTTAAGCCCTGCAAGTCAGTCTGCATAACTTTTTGAAGAACTTTGGCATATTTTCACAGTAAGAGGTGCTCTGACTTTTTTCCCTCAAGGTTTGTTTTTAAAATATTTTTCCTTTTTTTTTCCTCTGACCACGTCTGTAGTGATTTTTTAATATATGTTTGTACAAAACATCTTTCTATTAAATAGATACACTTATGTACACATATACATGCATATATATATATGTGTATATATATATATGTAGACAGAAGTTGAGTTGCTTCTGCCTTTTCACATGTGTACCTGAACCCTTCACAGGATCACATCTCCTCTCATAGTCTTTTGAGGAGGGCTACCAGACCATTAAACCTCTGTCACTCTCCACTAGCCATGCCTGATATGTTTTAATTTGTCCTTCAACCTTCTCAAAAACTCTTCAGTAGAAAAATGTGTATCCAGCAAGAAATGAAAAGTTTTCATTTTGAATGCCAGAGTTCAGAATTTGATTGTTTTCTCACTCACAAGCAGAGGATGTCTCTGGAGTAATTAGAAAAAGAATAGCATTAATTCTGCTTCTCACTGAGGAGGATGCTTCATTAGGATTGATTGCTCATTTCCAAAGATTGTACATGGCTAATATAATTACTACTGGAGAACACAAGGCACTGAGCAACACTTATATCCTTTGGACCACCAAAGTAAATGGACCCTTTAGAACAAGCTGAATACTTTTATTTATAAGGAATGTATAAGTGAGGGCTTCAGTTCCAGCAGGAATACTGTCAATTAAATTATGCTCTATGACTAAATTTGAGTCTCCTTTCCTTTACCCTGAAGGTTTTGTATCTGCATGTACAAGAGTCTATCTATACGCACATACAAGACTTTATATAGGACTAGATGGGACATCACTGAAGGCTACCACAAGAGGCCACACCAGAGGAGTCGCAATTCTGTTTCACTTTCATTCGAAAGTCATCACCAAAGTTATCAGCAACTCACTTATGCTGATAACTTGAGCCTGATTCTACTTCACATAAAATTTCCAACTGCGGAAAAAACAAAACTACTCCAGAAGCCCTCATCCTTTGATTCTTCTGGTATTTCTTACAAAAGAATGGCTTATGTATCAAGGACCTGAGATTTTCCTATGCTATTCCTATATTTTTCTTTCTTCCATGTTGGCCTCATTTCTGAACAACTTCTTGTAATTGGGACAGAATTTTATGGGAGATCATAGGAAGCTGGTTTTGTCCTTAGGTGAAGCCATGAATAATGCTACCTGGCCTTGCAGGCTGCAGGACTGCCCATTCAGTTTGTAGCAAAGGGCAAGATATTAACTATTATGTGCAGATTTTGGCAGGTAAGAAAGTAAAGAGGTTTCACATAAAATGCACAAAACTATACAGGACAAAAAAGTGTGGTCATCCAAACAGAAACATGAAGAGACTACGTAGAGATGAGAGAAAACCAGAACATGTTCTTTCCTAATGAGCACTTTCCTGATATAGATATTAAACCTGAATAAAATGGGTATTAACTGTCTGAAAAAAAATCTACAATACATAAATGTGGGCAGAGCATTTCTCACATCAGTTCTGAAAGTATCAGGGCAGGATTAAGACAAGATCAACCCAGGGGAAGACTGGTAGCTGCCCCACTGCAAAGATGAACCACACCTCATATTCAACTCAGGATTTTGAGGTGCTGCCTGCTGTGCAGCAGCTGCAATTATGAGCAGACTGTTCAAAAGGTGCAGGCAAGCGTTTAGGGAATCTATTTTGGTCATCATAAATATAGCCATCCTTTGCTTCAGCAGTTGAAATGAGAGACTGGGAGGAGGAGACACACCCACCCTCCTTCCACATCCACCTAGAACATTCAATCCCAAAGAGCCTGGACACTTGTGAAAACATGTGGAACACAAAACAGAGCCTGTGATGTTTACTGTTGCGGCCTTCCATGCAGTGAGAGCTAAAGTGCAGCATAAAGCACATCAAAATCCTGGTCACTGGGAATTGGAGCTGGACTCACCAGTGGGAGGGGAGTAGTCAGAGCAGGGGTGGAAACGGGGAGCAGTTTGGCAGATAATGTAAATACTGAGGCAAAATGGCAAAAAATCTTGGGAGAGAATTACCTGTATAAGGATCAGGGGCAAGTCAAAGACAAACATATGGAAAGATACAGGGTGTGTGGAGGGGGACCTGCCCATAAGGCAGTAGAGGGGACAAGCAACAAATGGCAAAAGGAGAAATCAAAACTTTCCCTTTCCCGTCAACTCTCACGCCTTTCCTCATTAAGGGCATTTAAAGATATCCTAGTATTTTTCTGATACTTCCTTTCCCATCAAAGCACATCCTGCAATTTCAGTGGTGATGGTAAGTCTTGATGAGTAAGGGTGAGGAGGGTTAGGAAATGCCACAGCGGTCTTAGGCAATTAGAGCTGAGAGGGGAAGTGTCCCTGGAGCAACCTTGATGAAGGTGCAGTCTAGGATTTCACGATCCCTGCCCTAGGTAGAGCACGTACACCACCAGCACACACACAAGTGCAAACAGAGTTACAGAAAGAGGAAGAACACTGAGAACCTTGCTACAAAGGCAGCCTTTCCTATAAGGGAAATGGTGGGGCTGAGGGTCCAGGAATACCTACTTACCAGTTAAGTGGCTGGCAATCCTGGCAATAGGTTTAGGAGGCAGGGCAGGGGGCTGTTTGAGGAGGGACAACTGTTTCACTGGGGTGTCCTCATGGTCTCCAGGGAAAGCGGCAGATTTTTTGGGGGGAAGTAGCAGGACTGGCTTAGCTGTAGGATCTTGGGACAGGAGGACGCCGGATTCATTGGATGTGGGGCTCTCTTCAGACACTGGAGGACACAACCACATCATAGACGCAACAACGTTACGAGCAAAGCAGCAGCAGATACAGCCGAAGTCAGACAAGAAAAGCAGCACAGCAATGCAGATTAGGAATGACTCATCGGTTTCACTCAAACATCATATAACGGTAGAAAGGAGGAAAGAAGGAAAGAAAGAAAGAAAGTAAAAGAGAAAGAGTAACACACATCTACACAGCAGCCAAATTTCCCATTACTTCTGACAGAAGCCAGCTCCCATCCAGGCTGGGATGTACTTCCACATCAGGAACACAAATCAGGTTTTATAACATCACGTCTCTGATGGTCGGTCACCACAGCTTGCCTAGGACCAGGTATGTTAGCAGGTGGTGTGTAAACTTAGCCTGTTAAAAGTAAAAAGCACCTGACGGGCCTACTCTCTTTCGAAAAGGCTGCATAGCTACGCAAGATCACGCATGACAACTTCTACTCCTCACTTTTCCTCACTTGACCTTTGTCCACAACTCTCAGCAGCACAACCTGATGCAGAAAGAGGAGCTAACCTAGATGTAGAGAATTGCTGTCTCCCTGCACAGGCTGGGGAAAAAGAGCAGCCAGCCTCACCCAGGGTAGGGCAGCTGACTGTGTTAGTTACTGACAGATGTGTGGTGGGAGCTACACACAGCACCACGCGGCAGGTAGAGGGCACGATGTTGTACCCCAGAGCTCAAAAGTGTTGTAAGCTCTCTGCTCTAGAGCTCATTGGTACATCTGAGATGTAGACAGAGAGCTGGAAACCTGCTTTTACATGTACGCTAAGTGCAGGGGTTTTGCCTCATGCCGAGAGGTTACTTGCCTAGAGGAAGAGGTTAATTCTACATAATGTCAGTCAAAATTTCTTGTGGAGCATTCAGTGACAATCTTTACACTGTCACCTCCTTCTGCACCAGAAGACCTTCATTTTGACAAGGATTTCTCAGGGCTAAACACCAAAAGTTAGAAGTCAAAAACTTGTTTCAAACAGTTTAGAGTATCTACACCACAACATAAACGAGACGTTACCTGTCCCATCCATGATCTCTGTGGTTGGGAGCACCTCATATGAGCAGGGTTCCACAGATGCTGGAACTGACTCCAGCTCTGCTAGGGCTGGCAGGGACACCTGGCTGGAGCTCAGCCCAGAGCCCAGAGGCTGTCCATTCTCCAAAGATCCTTCTTCATTTGGTATGGAAAGTTCTCCATCTGTTCATAGTCAGAGGAAAGAAGAATGGCAAAAAAAGAGACATAAATAAAATGCAGACAGAATTTTAAATTAAATCTATTTCCATTTAGATTGCTTTCAAATGAGGAACTTGGACTGAGATCTCCTATATACACATGCACTGGGTTTGCATGGAAAGGTTTTGATAGCAGGGGGTCTACATGGGTGGCTTCTGTGAGTAGCTGCCAGAAGTTTCCCCCATGTCTGATGGAACCAGTTCCAAGCTGGACCCACAGCTGGCCAAAGCTGAGCCTATCAGTGATGGTGGTAGCACCTCTGGGGTAACATATAATTTAAGTCAAATATCTGTATTCATCTTTTGCTCTACCCTGGAATGGTCATTATGAACCGTGGTCTAAGTTGGTTGATTCCTGACCATCCTTTACCCACATGGACCTGCAGTCCCATCCAATGCCAAAAAATATCTGTTTTCCCTCTCTCTGTTGAATCTGGAAAGTCAGGAATGATAGTAGGCTGGAACTAAAGAATATTAATACATACTGTATATAATATTTTGATATTAATAACAATAATTAGCAGCTTTCCCCATGCCAACTTTTATGTTATAAGGGACACAAGAACAATCACAGGGATATGTCCCTATTTTACATACAAATAGCCACATTTTATGTAAGGAAGGGAATAATTTTTATATTTGCCTGATGTAAGGTCTTGATACTGGGGTATATCAGCATTCCATTACATGGGGTATATCAGATTCCATTTAGAAAGTCTGTTTTTATAGTTACTAATAATATCTCCTCTATCTGAGCAAAATTTCTGTGACAGCAGCTGGCATTTTCTTTCCTATCAAGTATCAATTCACATCAGAAATAATAAAGAGCAGAAGAAAGGATTCAGATTATTCTCTATAGTGTCAACCTGCATGATTTTTATCGCCGAACTTGTTAAGCACAGCACTCTGGTACCTGGAGGCAGTGACTACATGGACATCACAATTAGAGTTTTATAAAGCAAAGTGTTCAGCCCCTATGGTTACAAATGGAAGCCTGAAAATATAACTGAAATGTGACCTGTAAAATTAAAAACCAGCAGGCAAATACGCAGAACTTGATTTTACTAACCATTTAAATTGCTTCTAAAAATGAAACTCAGGAT
Organism: Calcarius lapponicus; assembly: GCA_039654755.1. Taxonomy (NCBI): domain Eukaryota; kingdom Metazoa; phylum Chordata; class Aves; order Passeriformes; family Fringillidae; genus Calcarius; species Calcarius lapponicus. The sequence goes on along the minus strand of CM077464.1, from coordinate 52,754,156 downwards.
TTCAGCATATGCTTTTAGATTTTTGGCAACACCGATTAGCCATTTGTAGCTCAATGTATTAAGTGGAGATGTACATCAGTCAAATGAGTGCACATTTTCCCCTCACAGGGCTAACAAATCACTTTGGAAAACAATACTGAAGAGATAATAAAGTCTCATTTTGGTGCTAGTATACAGCGATTAACAAGTCTGAAAATACATTAGCTGATAACTATTCAGAATTATGTTTCTGCCATTTAAAGCTTCTCTACAGCAAGTGAAGATGGTCTCCTGTTTATTTTGGAATTACTATGAATACCAAGGTCCTGACTTTCTTGGTTTTGTTGGAGGCTTTTTGGAGACCCAGAGAGCTATTATGGTAGTGCAGTCACATCATACTAGACTGAAACCTGACCCATGACTTTAAGAGATCAACTGAGGTGGCTAAAAGGTGGCAACATGAATTAAAGCTATAGGCTTGGGCCAAGTGTTTGCAGCACAAGCTCCTTTCTAACTGCTGTGCCCATTCTTTTCAAAGCTGTTTATTTTCCTAGGGAACAAAAATCAAAAAACAATTCAGCCAGTATTTAAGCTGAACATTTTTTGACTTAGCTGTTTGGGTAGAAATGCTGTATACTTTGTGCTGGCTCTGTCTCCCTTTTATAAAGACACACATGTTTACACATGTTTGGGATAAGGATTAATGTTCTCTCAGTTAGCTGGTTTCATGAAAGAGTGTACTGTTTCTTATGTAGAGCATATGCTTCTTGAATGAAAGGCAGTGACTCTGTCCAGCAATATATTCATTAATTCAGTGCATTAATTCAAACTAAATTTGACTGTAACTGTGAGAAAAGTATGCATGACAAACCCAGCAATGTTTGTTTTTTGGAGGGAAGACTACACATCCTTCATGAAGTGAGATGCCTATTGTAATATGCTGAGCATCTTGAAATCCTACTGTCTTAAGTGTGCTATGTACTTCTCAAGGTATATTAGCATGATTAAAAAAAATAGCATTTGAATGACCCACGAAGATCTACAATTGCAAAAAAAAGTAAAATGTAAGATAAAATTTTGGCTTTTACCTTTTGTCATAATACTAATGCATGGCATCTTTCTGTACTGACAGTATAACCTTTTTTAATCTCACATCTGAATAGCTTTAATCTTGATTTAGAGTCTAAAGATTGTCCTTGGATTTGAATGAAATCATCAGACATGGCACAGAATCATGACTGAAATATACACCCTAAATCAGGTATTGCTTGAAGAAGAGCTACCTGGAGAGTTGCTCAAGTACAGCAAACAGATCAAAGATGTGGAAAAAATAATTTGTAGAGGAAAGAGTATCTCAGTGTGAATTAATCCTGCATCAGAGATATGCTTGACAACCAGATACAAAGGCAAATTACTTATTATTTTCAGAGTATTAAAGCTATTCAAGTTGGCTGATATACAAATGAAAAGAATCCTGGTAATGCAATTATTACATATACATGGATGAACTTATCTGTTTTCAGGAACTGGCTGTGAGTTTAAAGTTAACTTTGCACAGTGATAACATATGTAATCTTTTGTTCTCAGACTTGCTAAATCCTTTGCTGCTTTCAGAGTGTCTGGTGCTACTTAGTGGAAAATGACTAAGTTCATGAGCTTTAATAACATCAGCTGAGCGTGAAACTGGATGGGTCCACGAGGGAGAAGCTTGACCTCTGCAGCAAGAGAGCACATGAAGGCTGCTCTTCTCTTACTCAGGAGACTCTGCACACCTGAAGTCACTGAAGAAACAGGACCTCAGAGGAAGCTCTCTTATGCAAAGGACTCTGTCCAGACACTTTGATTCACCTCAGCATGTGAAAGCACAGCATGGGACGAAGGCCCAGAGATACATAGATGTCGTCTTCAAAACCTGTGGCTCCTAAGCATGGTTTGTACTCCTGAACACACCTGCATTTTCCACTCTCAGGTACTTCTAAAACACTGCCTGGTGTGAAGCAGCCCACAGTGCATCACATTGACTGGCACAAACCAAAAAGTCCTGTTGTGTTCCCCTTTTTGTAGCTCTGCCTACCCTCTCACTCAGTGTGTCTTTTACTCTGAACTACCTTGGACTACAGAACTTTTTGCATATCTGAAAAGTGCCACACTTATGCATTCCTTCTACAGAAGACTGGTTATGGAAGTCAAAATGGACAAGTTGAAATCCTGGGTTAATTTTTGGATTGGGTTATCTCCTTCAATACTTGTCTGATCTCAAGTAGACTATTCAAGCAAGGTATTCTTGATGATGAAGAATAGGAAGGGCAGAGTAAAATTCATTGTCATTCTCTGCCATGACCCCAAGGGTGGGAAATGGAAAACTGAGCGTTCTTGCATGCAGTCAAGACCTCCCCTGGAACTGTTTCCTAGCCTTGGTGGGCTACCTTAGAACAGTAGCTGGGATCCTGCACAACTTCAGTGCCTAAGCAGACCCCTGACGTCGTGGGATCCCATGGAGTTTGAGACAGGCTACTTCTGGAGGAGTTCAAAACTTTTCAATTTCACTGCAGCACAACTGGCTCTCCAGTGGCTGCCATGCCTTCCTGCTGCTTTACCAAAGCCACTTCTTCAAGTTTGTCCTCGCATAATGTCATAAAATCTGCTTTAGCGCATAAGTGCAATACGTCCAAACCCTGTCAGGACTTAGGCTACCTGAAATTCAAGTCTAAATCCATAATTTTAATTAGATAGAGCACATTAAAATACAAGAATATAAAAGATGAAGACTGCCCATGTTTCCTTGGAAAACCATTGCACCATTGCCTTTGGAGTAGTAATTGGTGCACGCTCATATTCAGAAATTTCTCACTACAGGCAATTTCATCTGCATTCAGAAAGAAGAAGAGGTATCAAAATACTACAAGTAGATTTAGTTCTTTGACCGGTAGCATGAAACAGCAGGCAATTCTAATGACACGTTTTTGGGATGGTTACACCTTCATATGAAATCAAGGTCTGCTCCTATGTGTAGGAGCGGTGGCAAAAACATGAGTTCTTTTAAATGTTGAGGTATGTTCTGTGATGCAGGTGGAAAAGGTGTTTTTAACCTCTCAGGACTATCTGCCCACAAATTATAAGAACAGCAGGAGCTTAATCAGATACTTCTTCAACTTACTATTTTCCAAAAGTACAGAGTATTTGAAAAAAATTATAGCCTTTGCCTACATTTTCAGAATATTCAAGTCACAGAGCCCTGGAAAAGGAAGATAACAGAAACTGATTCTGTCATGAGTTTGGCCCTTAGTAAGGAAGCACTCTCTGCAGTTCAGTCAGGAGCAGCTTCAGGTGACTAATTTAAGTGTGGGGGTCACTGAAATGATAACAGCATTTCTTGTTTTCCAAATGTAGCAGCTGGACCAGTGACTCTCCTATGTGTGACTACTGTGACTTACTGCACTCATAATTTTCACCCGCTGGGTGACACGAAGTCCTCTGCAAAGCCAGCAAATCCTGAAGCAAACAGGTCAGAGTGTCACTTTAAACAGCAGGCAAACAAACCAACTAATTATGCTTTTCTTCAAGGTAGAATATTTGACAAAACCAACACTAAACACAAGGCAAAATTCTTGCTCTTGGGTCAGTCTGTCTGCACTGTTTCCTTTTATCGGTATGGGTTTTTAAAGAAAGAAAAAGCTAAAGTTACTCACAGACCTGCTTTGCCCACCTCCTAGGAAAGGGAGACAAAGAGATTTACACCTATTGTCTGTGCAAGATGCTTCTTGGCATGGAAGGTGCTACCACAATCAAATAAAGCGTTCTGCTAGGAAATGCTAAAGGTCTGTTGTTTTCTTGGAGGATTAGAGGAAGGATTACCTAACAGGAATTACAAAGAAAATGTAACTTCCACTTAAGGTTGTCAATGAAATAAACCCTTCATTAGAATTACTCTCAGATTATTACACCACTGAAGGAAATAATGCTTTTGCTCTACACATCTTGCCTTGTTCACATCCTTGTATCATCATAGCTGTTTGAGTACTGCTGCTATTCTTGTGTATTACCACTTTCTTCTCCACCCTACTCTTTCTTTTCATATCAGCTTTGTAAAGGTGAAAAATTACTATAAAGAGGAAATAATTTCTTTCTTTCAAATACATACAGACAACTTAGAATCTGCTTCACAAGATTACACAGAAGTTTACAAACTAAATCATTATTTGATCAGTAGGAAAAAAGCCTGTAGTGCTTTGGTAGCAATAGAAGAGGAATCTCCCCAAGTTTCAACACGGAAGGTGGAGTCAGACTTCACAGAAAAGATTTTTCCTGGGGAGGCCTTTAGGTTTATGTAGGGATGGTTCAGAGGGTGGCTACATGTGGGATGTGAGGAAGGGATGAAGGAGGTCACAGCTGGGACAGAGGTGTGACTGAAGGATGCCTTCTGAGCTGGCTGAAGCACTGATCCCTTGGTGTGACAGCCTGGAGCACGCCTCACTGGCTGCGGGTCCGATCTGAGTCATGCTACAAAATGTGGACAGCACAAAGAAGTGAGAAGGGCAAACCTATTGACAGGACTTGTTTTTACTCTCAAATTGCATCTAGGATGGTTTATAAGCCAGCAGGTCATAGTGAAAGCACACTACTACACATAACTGGTAGAAATTGTAAAATTTAATGATAAGCACATTTTGCTGCTGTTTGTTTTTAACTTACAAAAATTAGCAGCCTGGGTTAGTAAATTTTTAAATTCCTAATAAGCTAGAGTAAAAAGTAGGTAACAGATTTAAATACTCCTGAATTTATGAAGTAGGCCATACTTCTAATATCTGTGGAAACTTCTAATTTCTATTGATTTCTATGAGATTTTGTACTGCTATTTCTACTGCTATGTCAAAAACATTTAGACTTTGAATTAATGAGGCTTTAAAGCATGTGCTTTTCTATTGTGATTAAGAAGTAACTTTATTATGTTTTTATATAATTTGTTGAATTAATTACCTTAGTAATTGACAAGGGAAGCAGCAAAACAAATAGAAGACACACTCAAATACTGACACATATGTAACAGATGCCAACTATGTATTATGTTACCAGTGTAAAACAATTATGTTTGTAAAACAATGGCATTTTGCATAAATAAGACATTAAAAACTCAACGAATTAATTATCCTGAACAAGGAATTATTGTCTCTTCTGAGCTGTTTCAAGGGAAAGTATATTGTTCTGTGCTCATCAGAATCCAAAACCTTTAAATGCTTCCCTTTTCCACAACAGTTAATCCCGAAGTGACTCAACCAGACAATGGCAACACACAGAGGCATGAACCCACTACATTTCTCCACAGCCTGGATGCTTTGCTCTTTTGCAGTCAGTGACTACTGCCTATTGCTGTGATTTTTATTTCTATTGCTTTACATGTCTGATTAGTTTTCATTTTTATTTTCTAAGTAACGACGACATGTATCCAACAGAGAGGGCCAGACCACGGCAAAGTCAAGAGAAGTGTTTATAGATCTTATTTCGCACAGTCTTGCAATTCAGAACTCTCTATTCCTGGTTTCTAGTGTTACAATTATGCAATGTCTGGCCATAAAGTTATATGGGATGTCAATTTACTGTTGTGAAAAGAAGAACACTTACCTTTATCAAAAATTTCTTTCAGCACTCCTCGTTTTATAAGCTCCTCTCTGCTTTGCCTCATTGACATTTTTCTTTCCAAAGCTGTAACAAAGGATAAGGGTCAATATAAATAGAAAATAAGGAAATTATTGTTTTAAAAGGCTCTATGCCTTTTAAAAGCATTTAAAAAATGCTCCTTCTTCTCTTCAAGTCAGTGCAGTTTAGCATCTTGAAATAATGGCTACTGGTAGTCCAGAGAATCTGTCTGCTACTGCAGTGTGGCTGTTATTGACAGAAATGGCAGTAGACTGACTGATTTGAGGGCATGTCTGCACAGCCATTGCTTGGTTTTGACACATAAGCAAACATTTCTGATTTCTGTGGTGAATTAGAGACAGCAAAGGGAGAAAAAGGAAATTATTCCAGGAGCTGGAGAGGGAAAGGTAAGAAAGAAGGCAACACAATGGCTCAAACCAAGGAAAGATGTGGCCACAGAACATCGCCACGGACTGTGTCCAGGCTGTGGAAGAAAATGAAAGCCAAGGATTCTTTGCCACTTGTTCCAGTGAGGGCAGGTTTTGGTGTTTGGGCCAGTGCAAAAAATGAGCTGTTTAATAGAGCCTTCTCTTCCCTGGAGGAGAGTTTTACCTAAAGAGATGTAAAGGAGGGAAAGTCCAAGAAAGCCACTGCAATTTATGCCAGATCTGAACAGCTCAAGTTCTGTATTGGCTGCTTGGAGACTGCGGTAACTGAGGCAGCAAAATGACAGCTAGAAAATACATGTTTCTTTAGTGCAGTAGTAATTAAAACAATGTCCAATTAACCAAAACACCACAAAGGACATATACACAGGCAAAGAGCTGAAAGCCAGCAAGCTGGGGGCTCAAGAAGTGATGTGAAGGAGCGGCTGCGACTGAACCCGCTCTGTGAGAAACAAGCCTGTGCCTGCCAAAAAAGAGGCACAGTCAAGGGCAAATGGCTTCTGCCATATGCTCCTCTAGCAGACCCAGCACTGATGCACACACACACAAATGAACTGGGACTTGGCATCCTCAGCTGGCCCAAAGCAGATGTAAAGCAAAAGAGGCTTGGAAACCGCCTCTTCCCCCCTAAAAACAGGAAGGTGCAACCTTTCTTGGTACTGCTGTGTGTTGACTGTTCCCACAGTGACCCATATATCTGGTGAATTAGCTGTGCTTATACTGGCACACTGTGCTTGTTGCAACTTACTGCTGCCAGATACTTAGGGCTAATATGAACAGGGCCAGCTCTGCTTCACTTTTCTCCATAGGATAAATACAGGCTTCCCTGTTTTTAAAATCAGTTTTGAGCATGTATTCTTCGGGACAAAGATGACCAATATGTACAGTCAGAAGCTAGTTAAAAACCCTGGTCTCCCCAGGGAGAGATACTCTCTGAACTTCAGCATGGATAAGAATTAAAGGCAGATCCCTTCACTGAAGCACCAGACCCCATGCCCATTAGACAGCCACATGGTGCAGTTTGATTTTGGAGGTTGTTAACCTAACAGCCACAGCATTTTCTAGAGCGCTTTACACCCATTTGAAGGTGCTTTAGGCACCTCAACTGACTTGCAATGAAACACTGATTTCTAAGTTTTTAATATGCTTTTGAAAAGAAAGGCTCAACTTAAAACTCTGGAGTCACACTGCAGACTGCTCTCCAAGCTGCCATTTCCCTGTGCTGAAAGGGTCTTGTTCTGGTACAGCATTGAAAGCTTTTTTCTCTTCCTCCTTAAGAATAGCTGATCTCATACCTTCCAAGAAGAGCCAGAACAAGCTGCAGCTAATTCCTGAGCCTTCTCCCACCAAAGAAATTGTTAAAAATCTGACTGAGTTTAAAGAGCAATTTGGTGGCACCCAGCACCTTTTCCAACAGGTCTCAAAAAATGTAATTTTCTGTTAGAACAAGCAGCAAACTGAACTTGCTCTTCAGCTGGGTGAATCAGCAGCAAAGCAGCAGTTTCTGCATGTAGGCAGCACTGCACACAAAACAAAGACACAGGCAAATTCTATTTCTGTACTCTATCTGACCACAGATAGCTAAGTAACAGATCCACATTTTGCACACAAATTCATTGGTATCTACCTGGGTGCTATGTCTCACCCTTCTGCCCAGTAAAGAGCTGGTTATGCAAGGTAGCAGCATATGATTTCATGGCTAGGAGGTCCCACCTCATTATCATAGTACTGGTAAGAAACACAGTCATTCTGCTTTCAAAGACAGAATATATATATATTTTGAAGACTGTATATGTAAAAATTTCTCAGATATTCCCTATTGTAATCTGCTTGTGTTCAAGAATGAAAAAACCTACAACCCTCGAGCTGAAGCTCAGACAAGACCAATTTTTCAGTTTCTAAATCCTTTCTAAGTAGGTACTGGACTTATAGTATTAATTATTTTCCTACTAAGCCAGTTTAATTAATAAGATATTTAGAGGAAGGGCATGCTGGGCTAAGAGCAGTACTGAATGATAACAGATGCCACACTAAAACTGTGGAACATGCTGCCTTTCTTCAATTCAAATCTTCCTCCCAAACAACTGTCGCACATTTAAGTGCATAACCTGTTATGCTATTGCTGATCAGATGGGAAAAATATAAGCATTTAGACACAGAACTCATTGGGGTCTAACACCCTGAACAATGAAATGCTTTCCTTGTTCTGGATTTCTCTGGCTAAGATTGCCAGTTCTTTTATGAAGGATTTTCTTTTCAAGCAGAAAGCTGGTACAAAATAAATTCATTCACTCTACAATGAGAAGGAATCCATTCACAGCAGAGGATAAATGTAAACCTTTGAATTAATCCTTGATTCACGAGAACCGTGTAAATTCTGTGATGGGAAAAAATGAATTATAATTAATATTTAAGAAAAGATGTATTACTTCATTAGTGATTTTCCTTGGTGATTAACCTCATTTTTTTTCATTTGTACAACCTTCCAGGAGATTAGAAATAAGCATTAAGCCCTCTTTATGGGATCTACTTATGGCAGAAACTAGTTACTGTAACAAATTCATCCACTCTACAAGAAACTCTCAGTTACTAGTTTAGAGAAATGAGCCTATGTGTATTTTATGGTAGAGTAGAAGCGTACAGATTTTGCCAGTGTGCTCTGCAGTACGCTGTTTCTTTTATGCTTTGATGAAGAAACAGTGGGAGATGTTTTTATTAATGTTTCTGAGCTGGTATTTTCGAACTCATCCCTCAGGAGCAGCCCCCCTCTGCTGCTCAAGCAGAGTTTTTCTCTGTGGCAGACCCATTAAGATCAGTAAAGCCTTGACAGGGTCAGGAGAAGTTCCTGCCCCTCCATTCGGAAAAATCAAACACAGTTTTGTCTTTATCCCTTTAACAGGCTGCTGTGCTCCGTGATGGCAGTGCTTGTGGGCTGCTCCTCCAGCTGCGCAGGCGAAGCTCCGCGCTGCCGCTGAGCCAAGCGCTCCTGCTGCTCCATCAACCAGCCAGAGCGGCCTTTATGCCATCAGGACACACAGACTTCCCGTCCTCCCAGCCTTCCCTCCAAGTCTAAAACACCTCAGATGAACTGTTCCAGCCTGCAGCTATATGAGGCAACAATAAATTAATAATTAATATTATTATACAAGATAATGATAAAGTGTCCTCCTTTGCAGCAATTGTCATGTTGCTGCTTAACCAAAGGGTGGACTAAATAAACAAGGCCTGCCCTTCTCATCTGACAACTGAAACAAAATCCCAGTCTGTGCTGGCCAGTTGGATCTTAACCTTGCTTTTTTCTGAGGTTGTCCACGGCTTTTGTTTTAAAAAGCACTGGGGGATGCTTTGCATGAATTCTTCCTTTCAAAGGCCACTATAATTTTCATGATGATTTTAGAAAGCAAAGGTTGTTATACGATGAAGCTGAGAGCAGAAGCTTTCTGGTGCATCAATTATACTTCCTTTCAATAGGAATCTGCTTTGCTAATAATTCAGATCTGAATAATTAGAAACAAGCAAACCAATTGCTTTGCACAATGTTTAGATAAACAACCATCACTGTTTTCTTTAGATTTATAAGGAAGAAGAGATTTTCAAATGTGATGGATTATGTACTTAAAAACGTTACATCATCTTGAAATTTTCACAATTATGTAGACTTGCTTGGCAATCAAATGGAGCAGGATTCAGCTGATACAAATTTTTACAGGGTGGGCTTCTGAGTTGGTCTCCTCATATATTATAAGCAAGTCTTGGGCATGATTAACCTCACAAAAAATGAAAGAATCTTAACAAGATTGAGTTGCACCTTGGAAGTGCCTGTTAGGCTTCACTGACTGTGACAGAAGCTAAGGGTGAGTAGCTGAGATAAAGATGCATAAAAATAGGGCTGAATATACTCCTGAAATCAAAATTGACTGAAGAGAGTAGTTTTAAGAAAAGAAACGCTGCTATAGGCGCAAGTCTTAGACATCACCGAGGAAAATGTAGATGTATCAGCTCACTGAGAGCTCCATTAATTTGGGTATTGTTTTAATAGCTGTGGCATGACACTCAGCACTGTTGCTGTGAGCTTGGGGTATGACCACTACCCAAACATAGCTTGGTTGAAAAAAACTGTATTGCTCTGCTCATTACTAAATATGAATTTTCCTTGGCTTCAAACATGCATCAGACTCTTAAAGCCTGAGGGAAGTAAAAATATTTCAACAGGTTTCTTTGAGATTTAGTTCCTTACAGAAGTTTTGAGCATCTCTAATATCAGCCTAGGTTTTCCTGCAACACTACCAACTACAAAACCTAATTCAGACACATTACTACCTAGAAAAGATTGGGAGCCTCTTTTTGTCTGTGTGTCTGCCCATGACATTCCTTGTTGTGACTGTAGCCTAGCACTCCCATTCTATGAAATAAATGAACATTTGAAGGAGAAGGCTGGTATAAAAGGTTAAGCCTGATTTTGAAAAGTGTATAGAAGTACCTCTCCAAATCAGCTAACCAAATAAACCCCCTTCAGTATGTGAATCACTTGGAAAACTTCTGTGGCATGTGCTACGAGACAAACTAATAACACAGAAAAACCCCACAGCACTGATGCCACACTAAAGAGTAACTCAAACCATTCTTCAAGCAAACCTGGATCATCATTACAGGAGTGGACAAGTGAGGTACAGACAAGCTGCAGCAACTTGGCGTGTCATCTGCTACATCGGTAGCAAAGCATTACTAGCACCTGTTCTGTGACCACGGGCCAACACTCTAGGCTAGGATATGACCCTTCTAGACTTAGAATTTGCTACTGTCATCAAGGCAAATAAAATAACAGGAAAAAGAGGAAAAAATAAAATTAACATCCCACCCCCAATTAATTTTATTTTATTTTATTTCATTTCCAGCCTTGCAAATACAACTGGACTTATTTTAGATTGTGACTATGTAAAAGCATAGAGAAGATGATGTCAAGGCATCTTGCTTCCACTCCAATTCAGACCAGCTCAAGACAATGGTCCATTTCCAGTTAGAAACACTGGACTGAGAATATGATAAATCTTCATTTGTGACAGGTAAGCCTTTGAAATAGCACAGTAAAAATACACATATTCCTTTGAGAACACAGGATCAGATCTAAAATTCCTGGTTCCTCACTGGAAGAGTTTAGGAGGTAAGACAGTTGGCATACCTGGTAACTACAGATAAAAATTCAATCTTCTCTTCCTTACTGATTGAGACAGAAAGTAAAACTGGGGAAGAAATGAAAGCAGCCTTAAGAAAACTCTAGACCTGTACTGACCATTACTACACATAAAATGCCAGAGGACAGACTCAGGAGGAAAGTGGATGCAAAGTCAAATCTGCAAATACAGAATTGCAGAAGCTAATCAAAATACTACAAACCACACTAAGTGAGATCACAATACAGTAACACAACTCAGAAATAGAGCATATAACCAGAAATTCAGCAAACACAAGGAAAGGCAGAGAAATTATATCTGAACAACTTTACCACAGTAGTTCATAATTCTTTCTGAACCAGAGAAATCAGAAACCTAATCCAAGAACAGATGGACTGTATTTTTTTCATACAGAAGGACTTAAAAAATCAATCAAAGAAGGTGTCTTCCTAGGGAAAGAACTACATTTCAAGTTAGATCCAAAGAAACCCAACATAATGGATTTCACAGGCCAAGGTGAGTGAGCCTGGCAGAAGATGAATGCATGAAAGCAGGAGATAAAACAAGAAATCTTGACAAACATAACAAAAGCTGTTTGTTCGGGAAAAAAAACCCCAACCCTAAGAAAGCAGGTTTGAAAAGAACAAGATTGTAGGCACCTTAAGAAAAATGTTACCACCCACAGCTGCCTAGCTAATAAAGAGCAAAACAGAACTCCACTGTGTCAGCAAACTGTGATAATCTATCAAAAGGATTTTTGAAAGACTTGCATTTTATACCTTTTGTACATAATTGCTTTTCTAGTCACACTCGAGAAGTTAGGGAGAAATTCAGAAAGTAGATCAGAATATTGAAAAAATGAAGAAAATACATTTCTTCTGCTTTTCCCTCTGAATTGCTGTACAGTGTTTTCATGAGTTCCTAGGCAGTACTAGGTCAAGAACTGGAAAGCTGAGCCAGGAACAGGTATCGCTTTCCACAGCTTAATGAAAAAGGAGATTCTGTATCTTAATTAAAGACATTTGCAACAAGGTAACATATCGTATCTTAATGTACACCTGCTCTGCAAATACAGTGTGCGTGCAGAGTGGAAAGCCATAGCCTGGCATTCAGAGACTTCTTAATTTAGGCATCGAAAACAGTTGTGAGGGGGTGCTACTGGCTTATTAGAAGGCTTTTGTCGAAGCAAGAAACCTGGCAGACTAGAACAGCCCCTGCTTATGTCCATACTGCTACCAGCACCCTATGTAGCTGTAGCTGTGCTAAAGCTAAATTGACCATAGTGATCACCCCCACAGTTCTTACTGCAATGAGGTTATTTCCTAAGCACCAGCAAAAGGCAGCTGATGCAATCCTTATGGTAGGAGATCCATTTACATTTTCACAAATGATGGTTTCCCCTACAGGCTTCCATGTAACAACATGCAGAGGTTGTAGTATCAAAGAAAAACAAAGAATATGGGTTCTACATGTCAAACTTTTGCAACTGGATGAGTGATGCCACCTGAAAAAAAAAAGTGGCAGCATCAGAAGCAGTTGCACATCCCAAGGAATGGCTGCTTTTTACAAGTGACTCAACTTGCTTTAGGTACCTTGCAGTCTCAGGTTTCTGTATGTACAACAGACAAAAACTATGTTAAAAGCAAGTGAGTGAAGAGCTGGGTGAGATATCTGCAAGGTGTTTCCTTTACCCTGAGAGGGTGGTTCTCAGAATGATGATACAGCAGACGGGATCTGCAGTGCCATCTGTAACAGCAGAAATACCTATTTGCAATGTTGCAATATTCTGCAGCATAATAGTTCAAAGGACCTTCCTCAAAGCAAAAACCACAGTGGACATTGCTTCAATAAGATAATGACTCCCGTGACTCTCTGGAGAGTTCTCTCCATGACAGAGTTTACACATGGCATGTAACTACCCGGGCAAGCTGCTGCTTTTGGATGTGCTCCTCATCAGACAACATTTCCAGATGGCAAAATACAGAGCACAGTTTACGTACAGAAGTCTAGCAGATGTCAGGAAACTGGATTTTCCAAAGTAACTTTTAAAGGCGAAGGGTCAGCTTTTCTGGGATGGAAAAATGGGGAAAAAATTTAGCGATAAAACCAAAACAGTGGCAGGCTGATGATAAGAAAGTAGAAAGAATGCTTGGAGAGACCACCTGGAGATGACAACCAAGCTACTGGCCAGTATTTGGTCACCTCATTTGCCAGCTGGGAGGATCACCTTGCTGACAGAAGGTGACCTTCTGAGACCTGCACTGAGTAAAACAAGCAGCACAACTCTCTATAGCAACAGCCAACTGCTGTGTAGTTTTACAGCTTGAGTTCACCTTACAGCTGTAACTTTACAAACATATATTGCCTGGTACCCACTGCCAGACAGATGTGTAAATCCAGTGTTTTACTCCCTAACAACATCCTATTTTGGCTACAATGAAAAAGCCTGCTCTGCTGGATGCTCCTATTTCACCAGAAAGGGATTTGAGATAATTTAAAATATATTCACACATGACTCAAACACTGTTGAAGTAAATTACAGTTTTCCACTTAGACTGGAATAATTAGTACACCATAGCCTCCCAAACTGACATGCAAAATAGATGGGGACTTGTTTATCTGTGTCCACATGTACCCCTCCTAAAAATAAACACAAAGCACAGCTTATGACTAAGAAATACCCACTTAAATCTGAAGTTGGCTTAGCACCGTTTTGAGAGAGATGTTATGAGTATTTAATATACTTCTCAGAAACCATCACTACTGTTGTACACCCAGAAAATCTTGACTAAGCACACACAAATTAAAAATGCATTTGTTATTGAAATGAACTGGCATCAACCCTTCAACACAGACCTCTATTAGGAGCCAAACAGGAAATCATTCATTTAATGCTTGATTATAGGAATGACTGAATCACAAAGCAACAAACACTTCCTCCAAAATAAGAAGATTCTTGAATTGCAGCTGTCACACCATCCAGCAATTATATTTGGATGATATTTCCAGCTTGTGCAATGGTGCTAGCTGGCTGGTACATAATGCTGAAAAAAACCCAAAGTGTCTTTAACGCCAGCGTCTTATCTCCCAAAATAGTGCAGTCTGCTTTCTGGCTTAGTAGCTGATAGCAGTTCAAGCTACAGTAAAGTCCCACCATGCAATTTCAGAATGTTTTACACATTCAGAGTCTTGGTCTGACTTTTTTTTTGCTTCTTTGGGGTGAAAAGATAACATTTCCAGATGGAGAGAAACTTTCCATTATACATGGCAGTCCTCTGGAATCAACAGACTGAAAAGCGACCAGACTGTGATTTCAGTTACAGTAAATTGAATGCAGAACAGCTTCATGAGAATTTGGCATGCTTTTAATACTAATTATTCCATTATTTTAATAGGAGATATTTTTTAAAAGGCCACCAATGATGAAATTGTTTTATGCTCCTCTCCAGAAAATGTTGAAGTTATCTGAGAAAATCAAGGCATTTTTTTCCTCTTATTTTAGCTTAATGTTTTTTGCGTGTGTGTGCAAAAACATAGTTCTGATGCTTGTCTGGGATGGGAAGACAGAGGTGAAGATACAAAATATGTTTATGTTTAGATGCTAACAATTTTGAACTGAAGTACTGATATGAGAAGCAAATGTCAAAAATAATAGGGAAGAAGGACAGTGAAGTGAAGGAGATATTATTAATACTCTGGACATTTCTTACAGTGTAATCACATTATTAAATGTAGATAATACTGTCAGTCTCATATCTTAGTATGCCCATGAAAGTGTCCCTGCTTTCAATAACCTAATACAGTTTTTCTGTTCGTTGTGTAGAAAACCAAACAGAAAATTGGTAGAATTATAGATGATCTAAGGTTTAAAGCAATGGTACTGAAGGATAAAGGCCATGGTAAACAAACCAAATATTTTTCACAGCAGTGCTAATCCTGAAGAGCTTCAGCAGAATTGCAAAGTGCAACTCTTCTTTACAAGGAGCTGTGGAAGTCTTTCTAAGTGAAGTGTCAATTGGAGAACGTTTAAAAGAAATCAATAAAATCAGAGCAGCAAACTGCCAAGACCAGACAGTTTTCTTCCTTGAGTTCATCAGGAAATCAAATATGAACAGAGTAAGCATGATGTATAATCTAGATAAGATAGAAAAGTGGGAGATGACAAATAGAAGGTTGCTATTCTCTAGAGTCTGAAAGTTGTCTTGGAATTACAGACCAGTAAACCTTGTTCCCATCCCCAGTCTAGGAACAGTTATATAGAATAAAGACATTGGAGACCTAGAACAGAAGGGAGATGAGAGAAGAATTATCCTGGGTTTGAAGTCAATGAATGAAGATGTTTGTTCCAAGTTGGCCTGTTCAAAGTTCCAAAACTTTTATGTCAAGGTCATTGGAATAATTAAAATTGCATTAGATAGATAATTAGATGTGATTATCCTCTAGTGGAATAGCAACATGTAGAATTTAAAAAAGAATGTCCCATACATAAACAGAGGGATGTAGCACTACCTGCTGTCTTCTTCACAAAAACATAGTTAAGAAAGGTTGACCATAGGGAGATGACAAAATTTGCTGACTGCAGTCAAAACTAAGGCTGACTGCAAAGAGCTACAAGAATTCTTATGATACTAAATGACATGAGACAAAATTCAACATTGATAGGAGCAAAAAAGAGATTCGGGAAAAGGCAGCCCTAACTGTACACACTTAACAGCTGTATTAGTCATTCCCACTCAGAAGATAGTGCTTGGACAACTCTCCAGAGAATTATCTGAAAACATCATCTTAAGGCTTGGGGCAGTAAAAAAAGGCTACTGAAATCTGAAATTACTAGGAAATATATACAGCCCCTTTGTGCTAGTGTAATAGTCTACAGCTAACACAAGTTTGGGTATCCATCTCCAAAGAGATACATCAGAACTAAAAAAGTTACAAAAAAATGAAAAAAGAATGACTAAAGGAATGGGGTCTGCAGAGAAATAAAGAATAATAACAGAACCACATTGTTTTTGGTCATCTTCTTTTACAACAAGGTCCTGGTTCCCCTGATATTCACAAAAATACACAGCAAGTGTCATCTAGGCTGCGCACTGTGTAAACCAGACTGTTTCTTGGAGGAAAATCAAGCACAAAATGGGACAGACAACACCGGTACACGTATCCTACACATCCCCTGCTGGGAGCTACACCAGATAGGGCTTCCTTGGCCTGCCATAGCTCTAAAAAGCATCCCCACAGCCCTGGCATGCTTCCAGACCCAGAGACGAGAGGAAACCCCCAGCACA
Organism: Calcarius lapponicus; assembly: GCA_039654755.1. Taxonomy (NCBI): domain Eukaryota; kingdom Metazoa; phylum Chordata; class Aves; order Passeriformes; family Fringillidae; genus Calcarius; species Calcarius lapponicus. The sequence goes on along the minus strand of CM077464.1, from coordinate 52,737,641 downwards.
ATGGCTTTTGCCCTCTGAATGCATGAGGTGGCCGCTGTGAGCTCCTGCTCTCCTGCAGTGTGGTCACCCTCTGCTCCAGGCAGGGGCCATTACCAGCGCAAAGAGATGCTACAGCAAGGACAGAAGTCAACAAGGAACACAAGAGGTCTGCAACACCATGAACAGTCATTGACTCATTCATGAAATGCCAGAGATCAAGAGCACCCAACAAAATGGTCAGGGTGCAACTGAAAAAAAGGTGCTTTTGTGCACAATGCCTTATTTCATTGTGGAACTGTCTGCTAAAGCTAAATTTGGTTCCAACAACACAAAGGATAAATCCACATGGCTTGATTTGGATATTTCTGAGTGCTGCAATCTGATTTCTTAAGTCAGGAGTCAGATAAATAGTTGCTTACCCTGCTTCCTGCATGTAACACAAACGTTGAGTACAAGAAAAGATACTGGACTACCATAGACTTTGGTTTGATCTACTATGTCTGCCCTGGAGCATATTTATTTTTAAAATATGTGTTTAATGAGTCAGGAGAAAGCACCCTTGATCCCAACACACAAAACTATACCATTATCTAATTGTCAGGAAATGTGCAAAGGCAGCTGATTTGCCTTTGAAAGAAACTTGAATTTTATCTCCTTATCATGCAAGTCAGGGGATTTTTCTTGCATGATTAAATCAGACCTCTTAAGTAATACAGAGTTCAACATACTGACATCTAAAATTACAAAAATTGATTCAGGTTTCATGGCCTGTGTAGTGCTGGTTGCAAAAGCAGCTTACTAGCTAGCATGGCATCCAGGCTTAGAACCCTTTGTCAACACAGGCTTCAGGAATTTTTATTCATTAATTTCAAAGAATACTAAGACTTCTTTTACTTTTTTCTTTCAGTTTTAGGAAGTACAAGAGCGTGTGCTGTATTTCATTTTGGACAAATCTTAATTAATATTAATTGCTTTCTGGCAATACAGTATGTGAAGTGACAGTGGAATGTGAACCTGAAATCTGAAATTCTGCCCAGTGTTGGGTTATGACCTGATTATAGATTTTTTTTTAACAGAGAATAAAGTCAACTTCTTCTGCAGATTTTGACAAATACTTCACAAAAGAACCACAGAGATAATGCAAATCACTGCTCTCTGGCAACTACTAGTCTATTCAAAGATGACAGTGCCTTGAAATATTTTTCTGAAGATAATCAAAATACTGTTATGTTGTTATAAATACATTAATTAAAATATTACTGCTGTAGCTTCAAATTTCAGATACAAGTCAGGGGGAAAAAAATCCCCAGTTTCCTGGATAACTCTACCTAAATATTCTTCTGTTCTAACTTTATCCTGGCCTTTTTTTACATCAGTAAGATTTGTATGATTTTTTTTGGGTGAACTTTCACTTATTTCTGTTGCATAATAGCAATAGATGTCAGTCTATTTCTACCAGCATAATTAGTTGCTGTGGAGATGACTGAAATATCATGAATTATTATAATTGCAAATCAGGAATAAGCAGTAGGAAAAGATGACATTGATAATGTGCAAATATTGCAAGGTTCCTTGAAACTAGTTGACTACAAGGTATTTGAATTTGCCATAATAACGAGGAGGCTTACAGAATAAGGGGGTGGTGTATATTTCAGACGAATACACTATGAAGAAACAGGACAGTTACATATGATGGCATCTTAAATTTAGCTTAACATTAAAGCAAAATTATCATACAACCCACACATCTTCTGATTTTGTTACATATAATTTTGCTGAAGGCCTAAAGAAAAGCCATTTGTGGTATTCACCTTTATTACTATGAGGCAAAACCACCACAGCAGTAATCCATAAAATCAGTAGGTGTTACCCTGAACTAATCTTCTTTGGCAGATAAATGAAGGAGAAACAGGTGTTCAAGTATCTGCATGAAAAGCAGCTAGAAATATTCCTTTGACATTGTTCTTTAAAAGGCAGGAATCATACTCTGTCTTCCACTGGAGACTAATGAACCTCTCGGAGGGAGAAAGGAATAAGTAGACAAAAATAAAATTCCTGATGTACTTTTTTAATAGCAGAAGTCTTTTACATTGTGTTGTCTTTTGTTGCAGGGCTCTCTGGCAGTCCATTCTCACCTCAGAGCTGCATTAAGTGACTGCAAAGTGCAATGATGCTGCCTTCATGCAGACACTGTGTGCACTCCCAAAATGACAGTATTATTAAATCTTTGCCTTTTCTGCCTCAGTAGCATGAGACAATTGTCCTAAATTGAAAAAAAAAATCCCAAAATGATGCTTTTATGAAGAAACAAACTTTTAAAAGCATGACTGAGCTAAATACTGAGTTAAACACTCTCTTATGTGTTTCTGTTCAGAGCTAAGTTGTTGCATTCTGAAATATGAAGGGAAAGTGAGAAGCATTAAGGGAAATTGAGAAGCAGCTCTCTGTAAAACAAGATTTCTTACCCTTTCTGAGCACAGCGAAGTGTCCATGCCATTATTTGGATAGCTTTTTAAACACCAATTTAGTCTCCTGGCACCTTACGAAGATGATATGCATTGACCTATAGATCGCTGAGCTCCAGAATATCAATGTATTTTTACTGATTGAGCAACCAAACACCAAGTGGTTTTGGTATCAACAAAACTCCTCAGTTCAAAGACGCTGGAATGGATTCTGTGAGGGTGAATGAGCATATTTCATTCTCACCCTCCCTTTGTTCAGAGAGGAGCTCTGATCAGCCTCTTAACAAGGCAAAATCTGAAACACACTCCACTGCTATCTCATCCATCTATTGCACCTTTTTAAGACACTGTTGCTGATGCAATAGTCTGATAATTTGGCTAATTTGAGGTGAAACCTCTTGCTTTTAAACTCAGCAGTTAATTAAACAAATTAATATAAAACTGAAAATGCATCTGGTTTGGAAATTTTCTTCTCTGTGTTGGTCAAAGTAAAGACTGCACATCTCCCATCCTCTCATAAAGGCTGGGTAGGATGCGCAGTGTCTATTTTTACTTCTACATGGCAAATAAAACCATAACACACAGCTGCACACTGCAGCATTACTCATTGATACAGCTCTGAGGGATTATCTTAAATATTTTGGAGCTCAAATACCCCTTTTTATGTTGTTTGTTAGACCTCAAGGAGGAGTCAGGAAAGTGTGCCTGCTAATAACAGAACTGTAGAATGGTTTGGGTTGGAAGGGACCTTAAAGATCACCTAGTTCCAGCTCCCTTGCCATGGGCAGGGATGCCTTCCACTACATCAGGTTACTCAGAGCCCCAGGTACCACTGAAGGAAAATATTCAGTCAGCATTATATATGGAGTGGAATTGGACATATTTAGAACAATTTTACTATCTTGGCAAGGGACAGAAGAGAAATAAATAATGATGATTTTAATGACTCTGCATTTATTTAGTCAATTGATAGATAGGGATATGCCAGCTGGCTTCCCCCATCTCAAAATTGAAAAAACTGAGTTCTGACTTTGTTTCAAGAAAAAAATAAAGGCCTGACTTAGGTAATTAATTACTACAATCACAGAACCAAATCCTGCTCTCATTACCTTCTTAAATCTTAGATGAAATTATTCACTAGAGTTCATGTGCTCACTGCAGATATAAATTGATGCAGCAGGGTGCCCATATTTTTGCATTACTTAATTTACTCTAAACAATAGTGTAAGTTGACAGTTTAAAAAATAATTTAAAGAACAAGTGCCTCTTCTTTTTTTTTTTTAATCAATTTCAATTGCTTATCCTATTTGAATTCTTTCCTAGTACATAAAAAGGTCTGAGAAGAGATAGAGGCAATCAATAGTTTCATACTGTTGTTTTCATTCTATCTCAGAAATAGGTGCTATCAGCTAAATAGGTGCTTGTTTACCTCTGGTTTTATTAATGACCTTTTAAGGGATTGAAATTATATTTGTTGTGTAATGTATCTGGACTTTGTAAATTTTCTCTTTTCCCAAAGGGTCAAACTTATGTATTTATGTGATTGATGCTATGAAAACCAAACTTTTACACAGATTGGGTAACATTTTTTGCCACTCTTTTCTGGAGAGGACATAAGTTGAACTACTCAGAATAACTGTCTTCCAGAGAAGATAAAAATTGGTAGCTTTTATATGCATGAGAAAATGCAAATAAAAATACATAATAACCTCCATCTTCCTTGTAAATGTAGGAAAATGGAAACAGAAGTCATCTTCCAATTGAAGGTCACTTTTACCAAAGATCAGACACCAGAGCTCAAAGGAAAATCTATGATGCATTTGATTTCCCACATTCTTTATAAAGAAGAGGCTTTTTTTTTTCAAGTGACTTTTTGATTGTGTTCTCATCTATCCCTTTCTTTGGGCCTGACACGTTGCAAGAAGAGCAATCACAGTAACATAAGCATTAGTTACAGGCTCTGACAACCAAATAAAACTTAAAAAAAAAAATCAATTGACACATTAAAATTGCTTTTGGTATTATCTTTCATCAGAAGGACAGTAATACATCCTGAGCCTATATAAACAGATTACTCAACCACCCCTGAAGTGCAGCCAGTACTTGGGTGGGAAGCAATAATTGTGATGTGCTAGCAAACACAGCAGTGCGACTCTTGAGGGAAGGAAAAAGCGATCATCCATTGAAATTTCAGGGGCAAAGTACGAGTGGTGAAGGCTGAAATAATTGCCCCAGGTGGAACTTGCTCTAAAGACTAAGTTAGTGTTCTTGTTTTTGAGAAAATTTCAAAGTTATCTTCCTTGACCCAAGTAGTTCTTGAAGCCTGCCTTCCTCTGAAACATAATCCTTAGGAGAATGATTTTCCTCAGTTCATAGTTTAACTTAGAGAGTACACTGGATCCTGTAGCTAGTCACTAACACTTTCCAGAGCTCTGATGGTTTCCCTAGAAAGAATGTAAATCCCAAGGGAGAAAGAAACACGAAGAACCTAGCCTTCACTGTGCAGTAAGAGCAAAACCTTTTGGAGAAGCACAGGCAGTGCATTATAGTATCCCTGTGCTGAAGTAGGAGACCATGCTCCTCCTCCCTATGGCTTGGACCTGAACAAAACCAGTCTAGGACTGGACATGTACACTGGTTGTGGCTGCAAAGGAAGTCTTTACTTTCATGATGTGCAAAGTTAAGTGCACAGAACAGGTACCCAAAGTTGGGAGGAAAAAAGGACCAGCCTAGATATTTTTAAGAGCTTCCTAAAATAAAAGCTGTATATGGATTTTGATGGAGAAAAGAGATGAGGAAAGAAAGCCTGTCTGGTGAAATCTTGATTATTTATGAGTTTGCCCTTGATAGAATTCATCAGCTTACCATGCTTGGAAAACAAACATCTTGATAATGCAAGAAAGATTTTTGAGCTTTTCCCAAAGTGTGTGTGTAGGAAAATATGATAAGAGTTTCTAGAAACTATGAATAAATAAATATATAAATATGGGAATTTTCCTTCTGGCCAATTTTGCTAATAGACTATTTTTGCTTTGCATACTGCTGTAGTCCTTTAAACGGATCCTCATATTCACATGGAACTGTGTCCTGTAGCTTTACTCACAGTGAGTAATGAAGAGCACCAGCATCAGTGGGAGTTCACTGACTGTGTACTAATTTTTTACAGGAGAAACATGAGTCTGCTTATATTGCAGGGTGCAAAATGAATATGAAAGAGCTGCTCATTAACTTAATGACAAAGGTATGGCATAGGGCCAGCCTTTCCTACACCATCACAGGCAGACTTTTAACCACACTTCCTAGAGTGGATAGGTGATGTTTTTCACAGGATCACAATGGTTATTATGGCGTAAAAAAAAAAAAAATTATTTCAACATTTTGCTGAAGAATAGTTCCACAAGCCAGTTTTTATGAATATAATAAAATAAAATACGTCCTTTAAACTGTAAAATCCTGAAGCTTTGGAACCTGAGAAGAGAATGAGTCTGTCTTAAAGGCTGATTGTATCCAAACAAAATTTTCAAATCCTAGGTGAGCTAGGATCTTTTTACTAGGAAGACCACACCCAAGAGGAATCATTGCTGCTTTTTTCTTTGCTGATTTTTTTTTTCCAGGAAGGTGCTCCTTTCTCATTCTTTGATTCTCTTCCTCTCCTTCAGTTCCTGAAAATATGCAGTAACAACATACAAGCTGACTGGAGGAGAGGGGAGGAAATTGCCTTACCAGGCTGATAAAAGTAGTTGCTTATTAGCTTTCTTAAATCTGGGTTTGAGTACTCTTTTTTTTTTTTTTTTCCCCAGACTCCCCAGTTTTTGTAAAGTTCCATGGGGTTATTTTGCTGGACTCATAAATTACAGCACAACCCAATTCTCCTACTCTGTGAGGTGCTGCGCTGTAATTAATAAATCATTTGAATTTCAACAGCAGCTTCTGTCAAGGAAGATCAAAGAGCCCAAATATTAGAGTAGTGTGTTAACATCCTCTTTCTTGCATACTATTCCTATGGGAAATCTAAGGCAAACTCCACATCTGTGCTTGATCCACAGAGGAAGCTCCCTCACCACTCTTCAGCAGCTAATGCCAGAGGATGGAGAAACCTGCCCTCCTGTCCCACAGGTCTTGTAGGATGGAGCATCATTGCTCTCTGCCCCATAGATCTCGTAGCAATAAGCACCAGGATGACAACACAATAAGTCTGCCCCCCACAAAGGACTCTGTTCCTTAGAAAGTGGGAATATAACTTGTATTTTTACTACTACTCCCAGCTGATAATCTGAGTTGTGACTCCCATAATTTCCTGTTGGAAAAAGCTGGCCAATAACTAAAAAAACCAAAGGACCTAAATCTCCAACTAGTTTCATACACACCCCGGAAACTATGGGTTTGTAGGAGTTACTCTTTTGCACTGAAAGCACTGTTTCACTTCAAATTAATTGAACTTGGGTAAGTAAGAATATCAGGCTCACTCTGAAAATATTACAAATGCCATCTTCAAATGTACAAGTAAACCACAAATCTTGCTGGGAAAACAGAAACATGATATTTTTCACATGAGTAGTCATTTAAGGGAGGAAAATAAGCCTTTAGCCTTAATAAGTTCTGTTGCAGCTAGTTGAAAACTATCATCTTCTCTACAGACTTTAACATTTGTGATGACTTTGCTTTCTCCAGTAGAATTTAAATGAGGAAGAAATGGCTTCAACATAAATAAATAAAAAGTTTAAAATGTCTAAGAAGCTCTTATCATCAAAGAGTTGATTTAAGAAATACCTTAGCTAGCCTCTTTTTAATTAGAAATATTAACCTTTCTGCTTGGAAATAAGCAAGCATATTACAGTGATACCCTCAGATAGGTTTGTGATGAGAAGTTCACTTAAGAGGAACCCAGTTTAAATGAGACAAGAGATAAGGTATTGTCATAATATGAATTGCTTTCCTTTAAGATTACATTGCCTTCATCTAACATTTTTATTTAAAAAGACCCTGTCACGTATCCCTGTCTGAGTATGAATGCTCAGGGCAAATGCTCCCACAGTGTAATTTACTATTGAATTTAAGGAACCGAATAATGGCAGATTTTATTAGTCCAGCAGAACAACCTTTAGACAGGTTTAGTTAGCTGAACTCTGTTCATCAAGGACATTTTGTAAAGTGGTAGAAGGTCAAACTCCTTAAAGGCAACCTCCTTTCACTGGGAAGAAAGCACTGATTATTCCTCTGTCTGTAGCACTATTATTGGGGTGGTTAACAGAAATACTCTGAAGCATTATAACCATGTTCAAATGGACCAGGATCCAAGTCCACGAAGATAAAAATAACAAAGCCCAGCTTTCACCTGATGTCACCCATGATTTTTTTCACTTAGAAACAGCAGATCTGGCTGATTATTAGCTACAGCCCCTTGCCTTGCTTTAGTACTTATTAGTAAAAATATCTTGAACTTATTATAAACTTAAACCCATGCTATTTTGAATAAATTTATTATTATTCTTCCTGATAGAATGAAGCCACACAGTTTACATCAACACAACTGTTGCAATCCCTTTTCCTGTTGAAATAAAGGAATTCAGGAAAACAGAATATTTTGAAATCCAGAGAGAATGTTTCCCAAAATTCTTATCAAAACATCTCTGGGATAAAGGCATTTAAGGGCTTGGGGACTTGTTTTCACATTTTAAATATAAATGGTATCTTTTAGTTAAACACCATAGCATTTATCTTCTGGACTGAGGTGTGTATATCTGCACTAAAGTTTGGACAACAGGAAAAGAGCACTGAAGAGAACAAAAAGAACCTGAAACTTCATCAGCCAGGTTGAGGCTGTCTGAAGTTTTAGACTACCTTTATACAAAGATGCTCCTTTTGCCTTTTCAGGGCTGGCTGGTGCCTGCTGGAGCTGCGTTCTCTTCTCTAGTCTTTTATGCTTTATGGGTGAGGATGAAAAAACTAATGTTTTTAGTTTTCCCGTGACCTCCTAAACTGCAGGAGGTCACAGACCTGATTTGGCTCCAGGACATTGTTGCAGTACAGGCACAGAGAGGACAGAAGTGACTAAATCTGGCATGGTTATGTTGGTGAAGCAAATAAACCCTAATAATCTCCTCCATGCCCCATATTGGGAATCTGCTGCTAAGAAAGTGGAGATAAGCTCCATCCCCTACTCTTGAGGGTCTCAGAGAAGTAGCTGGAAGATGAACAGTGCCAATTACAACCAAGCTTGGTAAAATACTGTTGTCTCTGCAACTGGATCATGAAGGCCTGGTACCTGGAGCTGTAAGTTTGAATCTCCAATCCTTGCACTGGGAATTTGCACTCTCTAGTCCTGAAAAAGCTAGTAAAATTATTTGTTAGCAACCTAACATCATATTCTGAGTAAAAATGTATTCCAACATAAAGCACAATGCACTGGTGATTCACCCATTGGGGTGATAGATCATGGATTTGATGATTTACTTAGACTTACACTTTTTCAAATGTTTTCCATGGGTTTTGAGGAAAACAGGATTAAATAGGGATGAAAGGGGGTAGCTACTTACAAAGCTGCTTTAGAGGCAATCTGAGTACTGTACATGCACGTGAGACCTCCCCCCCTTCCATCTTGGTACACCTTCCTGAAACAATCTGTCTTTAAAATGTGACCAACAGCTAAGCAAGCATTACATAAAAAGACGTTGGCAGGCTGCTTTTCTTTATCCCTGTAAACTTTTGCCACATAATATTAAATACAATTATAAAGCATTCTCCAGATGAAATGTTAAAGAGGTCTAATGCTCCATCTCTTACTTCTGGCAATGAAGAGTTTAATCTAATTAAAGCCTTGAGCTGAATGTGTCTGCTGGTTCTAATCCTCAGCAGTTTTATTGTTAGGTTATGCAATCTTAATTAAAGACAATTTTAGACAACAGGAAATTTTAATGAGAGAAAAATATACACAGTGTCCTTGTGGGTCTGTTTAAGAATTATTTTTAAGGTTTATTTTTAGCTGATAGTTTTCCATATATAAGATACAACTACATTCCCTCAGAGAAATCTCATTTTAATATTTGCTATTGTAGTGCTGTCACTGTGTGTTTGCAGTTTGAATGCTACTACCTAAAATCATAATTTACTTCAGTGCTGTTCAGTACATTAAAATACAGTGATTTAACACACAGCCTGTGCTTCTTGATTCTAGAGCTCAACTTAAAAGGTCTTAATTTTCAAAAAGTATTAAATATCTACAGAGTCTTATTCTCTGATAAGCCATCTCACAAAATATGAGTGTTGAAAAAAAACACTGTTTCAGAAAGCCTACACAACAACACTCCAGAGAAAATACATTTCAGTTTTATTTTTAGGAAGTGAAGAAAAATGACATGGAATTTCATCCAAAGCTAGCTCTCAACACCATGCTCTCCCTGTGGGGTGCTGCAGAAACAGTAATTTTGGTAAGAGTGACAGAACTATTGTAACTGTCAGGGAAACACTTTAGTCCCCTACAGATGCCTTAGGGCACTCAGGAAGACCTAGCTCTTTGCCTGCAACAATCTAAGACCACAGCCAGAACAGAACCAGAGGAAATGAACCAGCAGATATATAATTTCTCTTCCAGTATGCCAGCTTTTTTTATAAACTAAACAGGAGTTCAAAAAAAAGTATAGACAGAACATCAAGAAGTTGAGCTTGATGTTATTATTCTGTGAATGACAATCACAGTTGGAGATATGGATCTACCAAAAGATTCTGGATGGCTGCAGCAGGGACTAAGTGGGGAATAGCTGCCTAGTTTTATTGTCCATTGTGGTGAGTGCATTATTGCCCAGAAAAGTAGCTGCAGGGGCTGTGTCCAGCTCTTTGAATTCAAAATATAAGCGTTACTGGCCTTAAGGGGGTGAAAGTGGTCTAAGAGGACAAAACTGTCCTCTTGAATTCACTTTGTCCTTCTACAGATGCATGGCAAAAGCTGTCTGCTAAGGGCACGCCTAGAGCAGTCAAGTTTGCTGCTCCCTAAACTTAGCTTGTGTGGAGAATATCATATTCCTATTAGCCTACACCTCTGAGTATGGGGGCTCAGCTGTGAGAGACACCAATTCAGGATGTGCCTCTGGGGCACAGGCTCAGAGGATGACCCAGCTGCATGCCCAGATCCAGGCTGGCACTCCCCTGCTGCTGCTGGTTTCATGCCATTGGCAGCACAGGAGTGGCGAGGGTTGCAGGCATTTTTGTGGATAAAGGAGGAAAGGGAGGGAGAAACTGCTTGAGGAATAACATATAAATGAAGAGGAGAAAACAAGAAAGAGCAAGAGCCAAAGGGAAATTCATGGTCCAGTTTGAAATGGTGAGGTAATATGCAGCTAACTCGCTCACCAGCACAAGACCCTGTCCAAAACATTATTCTGCTCTAAGCTCACACAAATGTTCCACAGGAAACCTCTAGCTCTGCACAGACTTTTAATATAGTTTTTTAAGGACAGCTAGGTTTTATATGAAATGAAGGAAAAGCTTTTTCAGGTTAGATTTGCTAACATGAACATGAATTTTTTGTGTCCAAATTTCTAATCCTATGATGTCTGCATTTTACATTAAGGAAGAGCACACATCACTGCCATGCTGTGGATTCCCTGAAGAGCTGATGAATAAAGCAACAGAAATTGGTGAGATGACTACAGTAAATAATTTGTGTGCCTTCCCAGTTCTCCAGTCAAGCAGATAAGAAATCTGAGCTATTACAGTTAAAGAAGTAAGGCATTTCAAAATCATATTTTTTTACCATGTATTTCTACAAGTAACATCACTGTAGGTGTTCTGTCACAGGCAATGCCAATATTATTAATGTTCTTTTCAGAGAAAGGAAAGCCTCAAGTTATAGTAAATACAACAGCTATTTAAGATTAATACTCTAAAAAAAGAAGTTCCAATTTATTTTTCTGCTTTTCATCTTTGACCTGGTCATCTTCTTTATAACTATGTCTTGTTGCCAATCTCAGGATGGGGGAGGCAATTGCCTGGCTTGAATTTGAAGTCAAAATGAAATTGTAGGCTAATTCTTGTCAGATGCTAGACAAGAATTGAGTCGAAAAATCTGTATTTCAAAGTCAAGTCTGTTTTACATGGCAAACATATTGAACAGTGGGCTTTATCACAGGTTTTAATTTTTTATCTTTTGTGTCACCTTTTGTGATTACCAGTTTATTATTCTCTTATGGGAACACAGCAAATGAAACTTGTCTCTTTGTAAGACTTAGCAGACATATGACAAAATAGAGGTGGGTTACAAATAATTGTCTGTCTGCATTTAATCGCACTACAGCTACTTTAATGATAGAGAGCAGACTCCTAAGATAAATAACATAACTAGGCTGTTGTGAGAACTATGCTTGACTTTTCATATGCCTTACTAATAAAACTAGGCTGGGGGAAGTTAAGCAAGGATTTTGCTGCCAGGGTTCCCAGAGTCTGCATGCTTCTCTCTCTTTCCGTCTAGGGTTCAAGCACTGGACATCGTCATGTCAAATATTTTAGCCTTAACTCATTTTATACTCATATTTTTATATAAATTTTCAATTCAAAAAAATCTCCATTTAAATTAGTTACTAATGGGACCAGGTAGAAATAGCTTTACATTAAACAGACACGTTCTTCATATTTCTTATAGCCAGCTGCCTATAGCTAGTTTTTTGCCAATAATAATTCCACCACAGAGAGGACCTTGGGCCTTCAAAGACTTGTTCAGTGACTGAGCAACTTAACCGGCTTCAACAGAGGCTGACCAGGTTTTGCCTTTTTGACAGAGGAGGTCACTCGGCTATTTTCAGTTCTAGGGCATGGTGAAATCACTGGGTGAAGGCTTACATTAATGTTCAGGGCAGCAAGGCTGAGGAGCAAGGTTTACTGAACAAGTTCTGAAAGGATGGAAAGGCTAAGGTGAATGCTAGGGTGAAGGTCTTGCTCTGCAGAGAGGCATGGTGATCTACAAGCACACACAGAACACGTCGCTGGCAGCAGCAAGTGAGCATTCCCAGGATAACAGCCCACTGAACACCGCTATGGCAAAGGCCCTGCCTGCCGCGGGCAGGCTGCACATGTGGAGATCTGCAGAAATGAAGAGCTGCTCTGCACTGCATGGGAGGCTGGCAGCAGAGCTCAGAGCATAACGTGGTTTTCTGATTCCCAGCCCAGCTGCTTAGTCATCACTCTGACTTTAATCAACTTCAAAGTACAATGGTGAACAAAATTCAGAAATAAGTCCCAACCTTGCTACAATTTCTGCCAAAAATGACCTTCTGCTACAAATTTAAGCAGTTGTGTAAGTGTGGTAAAAAGCCTTTGGAGTAGACAGTGCAAGCTCTGCAGAAAGAGGAGGGAATGACTGGTGAAAAACCCTCTTAGTGATTTGTGTGGGTGTAGGTAGCACCTACTGACTAGAGACCAGACTGGGAGCAAACAAATATGCTTTAGATCACCACCTTAAACTTATGCATGAGAATAACCGAGCTCAGCTGAAGAGGAAGGAGATCTCAGACGATACAGGAGGGGTCTTGACTACTCTCCATTTGCCACTAGCAGGGTTCCAACATTGGTTTTGAATGCTCTTGTCTACTGTTCTCCTGGGCTCCTTTAGAACTAGCAATATTAATGACTAGTGTAGCCACCTGAGGGAGATTTCCTTGCTGAATTTAATCTACATGAAATTTGTCTGGTTAAGATGAATGGTTTCTCAAGAGCTATACTCTGTATTGAGCACTTCTTAAGTACAGAAAGCTGTACACTTATCATGCACTGCCTAGGTAAAACCTGCAAAAGAAAATTAATCTTGGAAATGGAAATAAAAATACCTCCAGAGATTCAGAAAGTCTTACCTGTCACTATTATTTCTACAGCTTACATATATTTCCTACATATTCCAACAGAGCAAACAAAATAAGCACACTGATTTTTTAATACATTTATTGAAGCAGTCTAATATCCTTGAACTAGAGTGACTGAAGCTCTACAAATCATTCCCCTGCCCCACTGTCTTCAATCTCCATTGACATAAATTATGGAGGAGTTCACCCAGAGCAGTGCACATGTGTGTGTTGAAGGGTCTGTGCTAGGTAGTAGTCAGCTGTGATTGATCCCATCACCCAAAAACTGGTGAGTCACACAATCTTTAGCAAAGGGGCTGTTACAAAAATGAGGCTGAGATATGAATTAGATCAGTAACAGTTTTGACTTAATTTTGTTTCAAATGGCCTGCATTATATTAGGTGCCAATCAGATCTGTGTGCAATGAGGCTAAGGCTCTGGTGTCAGGATTTGGTAAATCCTGTCCATTTATGTTACATCAAATATCTCTTCTCATATAAAATTATGGACACATTATCCAGCCAGCTAACTGCTTTTTTATAGGTAATCATGTGAATGAATCTTGACTGTCCAAATATTTATGTAAAGAAAATACCAGCAGTCAGATATGCATGAATGAAATATAAGAAAATTCTAATAAAGAGATGTTTTTCCAGACTAATAGTAATGAAAGACAGGTATGCAAAGCTTTAATGCTAAAGTAACATATCTATGCTTCTGCTATGGGAAAACATGATAATAGGAAAATATGCTAAATAGCATGGGTATTTCAAATCTATGATATGGGGTGCTCTTTAATTTTCTGTTCATTATAAATTCCTTAAAGGAATTTATATCTTTAAGGAGAGTATTGCCATTTGTAACTCCAAAACAATGTCAAAGCCTCTTGATAAGTTTGGATCAAATATTTTTCCCAGTGCAGAAATGCTTCTCTGCTCACCCTCCAACTTTGCTCCATTTACGGCTCTGAAATCTCCCAAAAGTTTTGCTCTAAAGTATATTGTTTGAGAAATGTCTAATATTTTGAAAATATTACCTGAAAAAGATTAACCCATACCCAAACAGAGCACATATTAACACCCTTTTTTATGGCTTCAGCCATAGCAGCTGTGTGTGGGACAGCTGCTACAGAACATGGCTGGTCCAAGCTCCCACCAGGAGTCTCTGCAAAAAGCAGTGAGCCAAGCTGCCCATCCCAAACCAACAGCTTATATGGAGAACAGATATCTAAAGCATGGGCCTTCAGTAAAGAAAATCCTTGCACAGGACTTACACTTGAAAGTGAGAAGCAAGAGGGAGCAGTGTCCCCGATTGTAACCTTTTTTCTCTGTTTATTCTTTGAGAAAGGCAAGTTCTGCAGCACTGGTTCTCCTGGCTCTGAATTTAATGCAGATTTCTCCACACAAGATTTAGAGCAGTTTTAATATGCAAATGCATATTAGCTTACAGAAGCTTAGATTAAGATATTACAGTGTCCAATCATGGTATTGCTGCTAGGTTTTTAGTCCCTAAATTATAACACTTTTATATGAGAATGTGCTTAAATGGATAACACTCAGTATATAAATTTATGATTATTTGTTTTCCAGGTCTGTTCAATACCAATTCTGCACTGTCATGAGCTACACAACAAAGAAGAGCAATAGAACTACAGTTTTCTTTGCAGTATCTGCATTATTCCGACTATATATCAAAATAAATGAATGGGCATAGTTGTAACACAAACATGAGACATTCCAGTAATATTCAATCAGGTATGAACACTTAATAGTAGCATTTTTGTACATACCTAGTTGAAATGTTGTACGTATTTCATTGCTATGGACTTAGATGTGAACTGCACCAGAGTTCAAGGAATATTTGCACCCAAACACGTGACCTAGGCACATTTGCAGCTAACAACATTATTAAAAATTTATCTTTATAAATACATAATCATATTTGTGGCAGGGCACCTTAAGTGGTTTCTGATCTTCTGCTGTTCTTCATAAAATGCTGCAATAGATTTTGTCCTTTTCTCAAATAACCTTATTGCTGGTGCTGTGGATAACTTTGTCTAGTATTAAAATAATACAATTAACAGGCAAGAGTTATGAAGTGTGTGCATACACAGATGGGTAGAGAGAACGAGGTGGAGAGAACCATGTTTTGTAGGTGAGAAGTGTTGCACTTTTTTGCATTTAAAGAATGGTGGTTTTTGTCTTTGCAGTGCCAGTCTGTTTTGTTATTTGCCTGTCCCGATGCAAGACCTCTACATATCGCCCAAGCTGAAGAAGCAGCACAGATTCTATTGAGTATTTTTCTAATTTAAGTAGAAAATTGCAATTATTTTGCCAAATCCTTTAATTAGCAGATGGTATTACAGCCATTGTCAGTCAGATACTGCTCTCAGTATACCAGAGCAATCCCTTTATTCTCAAGCGGGTCACGGAGATGTAATCAATGACAGTATTTCCTTTTTATTCTCCTTTAATTAAGTAGAACAGAGTGGGGAAACCATATGACAACTATAACACCACCGTTAAAATGTTTGGAACCCTGAAACTGTTTTGCTAGCATTGTGATAAAATCAACTCAGAAAGGGCATTATGGATTTTTGGATGGAGCATCCAATTTGCCTATTCTCATCTCACATACATTTTCCTGAGGTTTGGGTACACCTGGATCGTGGCTTTGATGAGAACTGTCATAGGTAAAGCTCTCCCAGAATCTCAAAAGCACTTCATTAACACCAAAGTGATCTAATTAACTATATCTATGTTATATACCTCTAAAAACCGATGCCACAAAACCACACTGATGGTATATTTTTCAAGACCTGCTATTCTCAAACAGGAAGGCAGTCCAAATATTAATATTGTCAAAGGGTTGTTAGCCCCTTAAATCCTACTGTTGTGCTCACTGAGGCAAAAGCACACTGTTATTTTATTCCCCTTCCTTGGAATCACCAGGAGCAAGAGGTCCAGGTAGCCATACCTTTACTACAAAAAGAATTTCTTCTATCTGGCTAGTGGCTGTAAACAGCCCACAGCAGCTAGCAGAAGTGGGATAGGCAAACACACACACGTCAACAAGACATCTGAGGTGCTCTAAAAGAGTTTTATCAGGATGTACATTTCCCAGGAATTCACTATTTAAGAATTTCTTTACTGTGTCTGTAAAATAGATTGGTGCCTGACTGTTTTTTTATATTGACTCTTCTCAAAGAATTTACTCCATTTCCACCATGCTGCTCCACGTTTTGTAGCCTCCTTGAGCTTAATGCACTCTGTGCAAGGCTGACAAGCTATTCTGTCAGATCCAGTTTGTGCAGTTTCACCTGGCTGAATGTTCCCACCAAGGTCTGAACTCATTCACAGCCCAATTCATTTGCATTGCCCTGGCACTTCACTCAGTAATGCTAAAGAATGCCCAAGAGTGTCCTGAGCCTCTCTGAACACTATGGTGTGAAGCAACATCCAGGCATACAAAACACTGGGAATTAGGGTCAAAATTTTCACTTCTCCTAAGCTTCCTGGCCACTAAGCTTTTCAGTTGCAACTAAATCCAGTAGGAATTGTTAACCTGAAACTCCTGATGGGCTTTGACAATCCTAGAGTGGAGGAAAGAGCATATGCCTGTGCACGTTAATGTACTGCTGAAGTAAACATGGTAACCCTCCTGAATCTCTCACACTGAAATGAGTGGAGATGGAAAAATTAGGCACCTTCTTATACAGGTCCAGACACTCCACACTCACTTTGCATCTTACTGATTTTATCACAACTATATCACTGAGAGCCCTGAAATATAGTAAAATATTTTACTTTTAGAGACTTCTCAGTGTCTGTGTTTTTGAGAAGTATTAATCACATAAGAAGAAAGAACCTAAATTACTCTTGTCTCATTTCAAAGCTAGAAAAAGCTGAAAACAGAAACCTACTACTTTAATGTGTTCCACTGCTTTTCCTTCTGCTCAGGGTCATCCAATCCATAAATTCAATTCAAAAGTAACATAAAATATGCATATGTTTACATAAAGGCTAAAAATGTTATACAAATGGCAAGAATGGGAATGGCTCAAGTTATATAGCAAAACTAACAAATTAAAACATGATAATAAGAACTAGAATAGACACCACTTTTTGCCTCTCCAACTGGTTCCAGCTTACTGACTTATGCAATATCTCTTATTTATATATCTCTATATATGTACATATATTGCACTTGAATAAGCTGCTCTGGAAGGTTCAGTCCCTAAGTTGAGTCATTACATGTTTCTTAATACACTTCATCTCACAGAATAGCGGCTCACATTGATCCACACATAGCACATGCTGCAAAAACATAATTTATGGGCCACGTCTCTTCAGTATCTGGATTCTGACTATGTTTTTAAGACTAGCAAAAGGAAAGTAAGAATGAATGCATGTGAGCGTGTGTGAATGTGCAATAATCACAGCTACTCATGCTTGTTTGCCTTCCTGCCATCTAGATTCAGCCTCTACTTTGTTCCTCAGGTATCATATTGTCTGCCTCATAGCTTTTATCTTCAAGCACTGAGCAGAAGTTCACTCCAAATTAGGAATCAGCTTAATAATAAAAAGACCTGTGCCTACACAGAATAAAATGGACTGGTAGAACAACGCACTTTAGGGCAAAACTTATGCTTTTCTTTACAATGCCAGTGTTACCTAACCTGATGGATTTAATAGGAAATAGCTAGATGTAACTGAAAGCAAAATTTGACCTGAAATATCTGAAACAGAGGTGTAAAGCAAAGTACAACTTGATCTTATGTAAGCAAAAGTCAATTGTTATTTGCTGCTTTGTGTTATCCAAGTGACATGGGTGGTAACTATTAAAAAAAATTGGGAAAGATCATAGTCCAAATATAAGATGAAGTGAAATCTTAGCCTAGCACTGATCTGTGGCTAGAATGACTTTAAGGCAATCTGTCCTTTGTTTATCCTCTCCTTGCCTGCCCACTGGGCTGCAGGACAGAAGACAAGCTGAGAAAATACTGTGAGCCAAGGAGCTGGCCTAGATGGCTGCCTGAGACACCTGAAGGCAAGCTTAGCTTTGGCTGAGGTGCTGCTGGCTTTCTCTTGCAGTTTCTCTGCGGGAGTTGTTGTCTGGGCAAGCCAGGGCTTCCGCAGGCATTTCACCTGATGGAAAAGGGCTGAAACGGGAGTGGTGAGTCACAGCACGCCTCCTGAGCACGCTCTGCTCCTACCATGGGTAAGGTAGGCTGCTGTCAATTCCTGCAGTGAACATGATACTGTCAGCATCTGTTTGGGACACTTCTGGCAGAACGAACTGGAGCCACAAATTACATCGTATTGAGGAAGCTGCTATCTCATTTAAGGATTCTCCCATGATATGCAGCATGGAAAAATGAGACAAAATTCTCCAGAGGTGCACTCTGAGCAATCTCAAAGCAGACAGTATTAAATGGATAAAAAACAGCTCAGGTTTTGGCAAAATGCAGTGGCCCACTGGCTGCAGAGGATATCCTGTGGCACAAAAATGATTGCAGGCAGTTCGCAAGAAGAGACATGTCAGGGTGCCCATGTTTGCTCAGGGCTGATTCCAATTTTTTTAAATCTTATCAATTTCCTCGCCTAATACTGAGTGAAATTTAATTAAAGTGATACTTGAATTTAAGTATTTCACCATAATATTAGCTCCCCACTCAGTACAACCATGCTCTTGTCACAGACATACTGACTGTAGTTTACACAGCACTTGCTGCTTCTCCACAGAGGGCTGATTGGTCCCATGATGATCATGCTTCTCCTGATTTCCAGCTGGTGCATTTCATTAAGAGACAGCTAAAACTGCCTCAGTGGTTTCCTCATATTACTTTTCCACATAAGCAGTTGGTTTGACTACCAAGGGGATGCCAAGGAGTCAGGAACAGGATGAGAGGGTGGCTTTTGAGAGTCTCTTCCTACACAGAGGTAGTCCCACTTCAAAAGGCTTTGGGAAACATTCTCATGAGCAACTGAAAATGCCTAAAGATCTCCTGGAGACTAATGGGACCAATGCATTTACATTATTCCAGCAAAATGAATCAGGAAAAATTAGGTAAACAATGAGCCAGAAATCAGCATTTTGTAAACAATCTCCTATTTGTTATTCATCAACATAATTTTGTTCTGCAGTTATCTCCTCTAATAAATGTGTGTGCATTCTTTGTGCTATTCTTTCCTTGAGAGCATTACTTAAAATAGTGTTCTCGCTATTTGGAATGTCTTAGATACACAGCAAAAAGCTTCCTGCAGAAAGCCTTCACTACATTTTTACAGAGGGTCAGGCCTGTTGTCACTGAAGTTGGTGAGATTTTACAACCAAGTTTAACAGACAAAAGGATGGCCTATATCATCTGCTGCAGGCAGGCAATGTAGTGAGCTCGAACTTGTGTATAGATTCCAGGAGAAAAAAGTAGGACATAAGCATATATAAATAAAGGTTTTACAGAAATAGCAGGTGTTAGATGAATAGGGAGACTCTGCCCTACCAGCTGCAAACCAACTATGATATGGATCTAGGGCTCCTGAATATTAGCCCTCTTTTTATCCAGCTTCTCTGCAGCACAAGAGGCATCATTAGACCAGCAGCACAAGTACTTCGCTTAGCCCATACCTTGCCACATATGCTTGAAAAAGCTATTGCTTTACTCACCTTAACCTACAGGGAGTTTCAGACCAAGGACACACACCAATTTATTCACAGTATGCATACTGGTACTATGTTTGCTCTGACAGTGGCTAAGAAAGAGCTCTGCTCTTCTGGAGATACTGCTGGGTTTATTAGATAATGCAATCCTCAAAGCCCCTCTTCTGTTTCTCTCATTTATCTGTGCAGTGAACTATGATTTGGCCTACTTTCAATTAGCACAGAAGGGGAGCGTCTCAGCTCTCTTCCCCTGTGGCTTTTCTATCCTGTGTATTTGCAATGCTCACTTTTATAGCCTTTCCTTCTAGGGATACAGGAAAGCAGACCAATATAACTCATTTTGCAGCATGGGGCAACAAGGTTACTCCAATATACACAGTATTTCCTGGATGAAACGATGTTGCCAAGACAACAGATATCACAGGTAAAAGACACTCTTCCTCAGGGCACATAATTCCACAGATAAATTCTGAAGATCCTGGTCAAATACAAGTTCTTTCTCTCAGTGGTCATTTTGTTGATAAGGACAATAGGAGAAAGATGTCATGACTATGCTGAAGAGCTCACAGCCAGCTCAATTCAATAAATGAATCAGTGCCAGAAGACAACTAAATTGTAAAACAGTTATGTCTTCACTAGCAACAGGGGCTCCAGGCCTCTGGAAACCAGTGTTCAGGTGGCAGCACATGGCTCGCCAATGGCCTTCTACAAGAGCAGCTCAGGTAATGCCTTCTCAACAGATCAAAGAATACAAAAAATAATGCCTGACCAAAATGTGAATTGGCATTAATTTTGTTAATTCAGTTGCCCCAGTTCAAGCCTCAGCTGCCTGCATTCAGAAGGTGTAACAGTATGAATGACACAGCTGAGACTTGGCTTGATCTAAGTGCAGTCACTCAAATGAGGGCAGCTGAGTTAAGCCAGTCTCACAATCCTTGCAGTGAAATCAGAAAATGGACTAATCTGCTAGACTAACAAATGGGGGGATTTTGATTGGTTTTGTCAGCTTCTTGCGGTGCATTTTAGCCTGCAGGAATGTTGTCTGCACATTAATGCCAGAAATACCACAGCGTCACTGGCCTCTTGTTTCAGCCCAATGCCTTTGCAGATTCAGATGCAAAAAACCAACATCAATATTTAGAGGTAGCCATTCCAAACTGGAAGTTTTCTGGGGCGTAAACATCACATCTAAATAAAAGATAGTGCATGGACTCTGTTACTAGCAGGGACGAGTACGTGTGCCAGGGCTCCTGCATCGCTGCTGGCAGCATGAGAGTTCTGTGTTATGGAGATCAGCAATGGATGCCTGGCTGACTGTGTGGTCAGTTCAGTTCTATCATTAATTAGGAGCAGCTGTTGCTGATTTCATTATTTTAATTTATAAACCAATACACATGGATTTTCTGTAATAATCTTTCCACGATAATTCTGCATTTGGCTGCCTGCAGAGTAACCTCCTGATCTCTCCCAGGGGTCTGATCAAAACCCTGCAAATACCTTCACACCCTGGCTCTTTCCAAAGCAAATGGAAGCATGAGTACACACAAGGATTCTCCACTTATCATAAAATCCAAAATAATTTCTATAAACAATTTTGCAGATGCTTCTTATTCTGATGCTTATCTTCCTTACAGAAGTACATTTGATGAAAGACATTGCAGATATTTGGAGTTAATACTGAGGTTGTAATAGGATGTCATATATGCTGCCACTCTTCTAAGCTCATTGGCCAGTCTAAAACAAGAAAGAGCCAAAGCATCCTTTTCTATAGCACTCAGCCAATGCCTTGTTTTCTCCCACCCCTTCCTGCATATTTTTAGCAGCAGCAGTGGCTTCCTTGTCTTTTTATGCCTTCATTGGTAATTCCACTACCTCCTTCCAATTTTGGCAAACTTTAGTCAGGACAAAAGATCATAAATTTGTGGTGTTTCTAAAGTTCTGGAAGGCTGGTTAAGGAAACTTGACTCAAATTCCTAGGCTTGTGATCAGACAGCAAAAGATTCAGGAAGGAGCAACCCCTACAAAATTGTGTTTCAAAAGTTCTGTTTCTCATTGAATTACTGAGTTGGATTTTTTCCTCAACTATAAACTAGAATCCTTCAGATTGAGGATTGAGATGGTGTACAGGAAGCAACTAGCTGGTGAGAAAAAACACTACCACTACCACTGTGTACACTATCAGGTACGCAAACTGTAGCCCAAATGTCATCTAATATTTCACTCATAGTCAATTACATCTTTTTTTTTTAACTGATGTTTTATCTATCTGTAGCATATTTTCTTGTTAGATGGGAAACTGGGAGGAATGCTACTATGACTACTTAATATAGACTTGATCCTATGCTCACAAAAAAAAAAGAGAGAATCAAATGATCATTATTATGGGGCTTTTGATCAGGTCCATAAAGCACACAGGCTATTAGATGTACATGTACAGTTCTGAAAATGTAAGTGCCAGTACATAAGTGTAAATGCAGTATTGATTCTTGATGATAGTGATAGAAATTCACAGACTTCAAATGGTCTTGAGGCAGAACTTAACTATAAAGGGTTGCAGGGGTGCTTTCTAAATATATGTGCACACCCTGGAAACATTCTGCCTGCAGATATTGTGTATTACTGCAAAGATCTGAGCACCCACCAAGTCCCACAGTCTTCTTTTGGGAACAGAGCACCTCAGAAAGGTGATTGTGCAGCTGGCAGAAGCCTTCCTGGCCAGTCCATACGAACAAAGGCTTTTGGTATTCAGCAATTGCCTGCCAGGCACCCTGCATTCAGTGAGGACAGTGGTAGAATTCATCAGCTTCAGCAGGAAGAAAATCAGACTCGTTGCCAACCATTTTCAGCACAAATATATGTCACTGCCTTCAGGTAGAAGCATATCTGGACCTTCTTTGGCCCTTCCTCAGACTACTGCTTATCTGTGCACATTCAGCTGTCAGCCCCATGCTAACTAAGGAATTAATGAAGAGCACATGGAGACCAAGAGCTTCCTGCATGACACAAGGAAATGAGCAATTGATGTTTTCAGATTCAAGTGGTAGCTAGTGGCAGTCAAATTCCCTGTAACTTTTCTTTTAGAATAGGCAAACAATGCTATTGGGTAAATTTAAAAAGTGTGATTCACCACAGCAAAAGGATGAGTTTTACTGCCTGTTTTCATAAAGAGAATTGTTTGGGATTGCCAGATTACCTTGAAGAGATGCAAACAGAACTCTGAGGATATAAAGGACCAATAGTGTTAATTACCGAATTAAAACCTTTTAAAGAGGAACCTGTCCTTCAAAAATGCACATACACATACTCATCTGCAAAATAAGAGACTGAGAAACTCCATTTTTCAGCCTAGAAACATATACCTGCTACTCCAGTAAGAACAAAAGGAATAGTGGGTCATGTTCAGCATCATGGATCTATTCTACCACTAATTTTATCTAAAAGTGTGGAATATCCTGTAGATAATAAGCAACTTAGATGCAGTTAACAACATTATGTTTTTAGCCTACACAAACAAATAGTAACCAAATTAAGTCTTATTTTTAACTACTTCTTTATATAGACATCATACTGTGGAACGGAAACATTCATCTAAAAGTATATCAATAAAGCAAATTTTTAGTGTTCAGAAAATCTGTATATTTCTCCAAATAGAGAGTTTAACTTCTAAAAGGAATGAGTACTTTCCCCCCTTGCTTTTGGTTTCAAAGATTTTCTTCTACATTTTAGAAATCCTTTTTATTACCTTAATTCCAAAGTCTCTCTGAATTACTTGACTTTGTGAGCTGCAGGTCTAAAGACACCCTACATATGGAGAGACTGACCCCAAAAAAAGAGACCTGGTCAAATTGCAGTCAAGTCCTGCAATACTTAGAAGTCCAATATCTACAGGTGTTGTTTGCAACAAGACTGGGATGGGTTAGCAGCAGAATTTGGAAGAGAACACAACAGCTTTCTCTCTTCATTAAATGCTCTAATCACCACCTTGGACTTCCTTTGCCCAGTCCCTCAGGCAGTCCAAGCAGCCAGGTGAAGCTTTCACCAAACAGAGCCTCTAGGACCCATCTCTTGTGACACTTCAGGTTGTCTGATGTACTCTTTCCTGCACATTAGCTCCTGTGATTACTTACATGGGTGCTCAGGAAGAGCAATCTGAATTGGAGATTCAAGGAGGATCACCAGTGCCACATTAAACACTCATGTGGACACTTTAATTCAGAACTAAATTTTCCTTAATGAATTAAAATAAAATGAATGAGTTTATGAACTGCATAAACATCCACCCAAGGGTTTATGATGTTATAACTAATCTGTTTCATATTTATGGTTTAAATAATTCAAGTTACAATGTATAAACAAGCCCTAGAATAAAAAAGACTTAGACCAAGGTTTCTATGAAACTGTTCCTCATCAAGCTATCTTTGATTTCCAATTCATAATCTGTGTTTTCCTATTAAAACCTCTGTATATAGGGCAATTCAGTTTCTCTTTCTAGCAACTATTTATTATTCCTCAACATACTAGCCCCAGCATCCCTGGAAAGAGCTCGGGAAGTTAATGGTTTTGTCTGGGTGATTGCTATCCATGTTTCAGATCCCTGCAGACCTGGAATTCTCATCTCTGCTGCCAATACCCTATACATCTAACTGTATGTGCCTTTTAATGCAGCTCACGGACATGGAAATAAAGGGCAACTACCGTGATTAAAAAGTCCCATCAGATTAGACCCACTGGGCTGCATGCTCACATGACCAAACCAACCCATTTCCCAATCACAGCACGGGTCACATGGCACAGCAGGACTTGCTGGAGGTACTGCCATGCTGGCCTCGGGGATTCCTGCTTCATTTCCCCCCTGCGGGAAACACCAAAACAGTAAAGAGAGCAAAACAGTATTCTAGGAATAAAGCTTCCTCAACAGCACTTCTCAGTGAAAGCACCATTGTGAAGACAAATTTCCTCATGGCTTCATGTCAGTGTGAAATGTTGTGATTTTCTCCTGTGCCTTTCTAAAAGGCAGTGAAAACCAAAGAACAAAAGCCAGCGGTCTGAGAAATACTAATTAATATCCATGCTTCACACACAATCTAAACATAAAATGCAGCTTCAACGCATTTTGTTGTTAAATGAAATAATTCTAAAATAACCTTTAAGGACACAGTCTGATGAAGACCCTCCATTCATGAGTCATAGCAACAAAAGCTGAGGATGTACAACAACTTTTTACACAAGAATGAGCTTATTCCAAACATACATTCTCTCTCCCCACAGCCAGATATTCCATTATTGCTGATTTGTTGCTAAAACACTTAAAACATTTCCAATGGACGTTGTTCTTTAATCCATATGCCATGAAGAAGCTTATGCTATGAACAGCATCTATTTTCAATCATCACAATTTGCAATTTTTCTAATGGATTAATTGTATTATATTATTTTAACACGAATGCACTGCTGTAGAATTATGTCGCAGCATTACAGTTTGGGTGGCCTCATAAAATCTTCACACAGCAGCTGGAAATGTAATTAGCATAAAAACCAAACAGCCTCATTAAACATCTCTTTCCTGTAAGACGGGACACATTTAGAGTCCTCGTTTCACACATTCCATTACAGCTGGCACAGGGGTAGAACAATCCCTAAACGCATTTTTCAGCCTAGCTAAGCAAAGCCCACTTCTTAAACCCTGGAAATGTTCTGCAGCACATCTCAGGAAGACACAGTGATACTGCTCTGTAGTGGAATACATGCTCCCGGGGGAGTGATTGTTTCCTCCATTTTTGAACTAGGAGCTTCCAGTTGGCAATTCAAGTATAAAAATAGACAACTGCTTTCACTGCTTTCCTTGTACAAATCAGATCTGCAACTTCCGAATGCATTTCCATTCTTTTAATCTCCTTAAAATGACAAATCTGAAAATGCTGACAATTTAAAATATCAGCAATAGAGGCAAACATCCACCATCACTTTCCCTTGCTGTTAAGTTTCTTCTGCCACCCTAGCTTTGGGCTGTTTATCTAATTGTGAGGCTGAAAATGACCACTGGCTTTAAAAATCTCTGTGAATCTTTGGTTCCACAGCAGTAAGCAGATACACAAGATTGTTTTCTCCTTCTATGGAATGGCAAAAGATGAAATTTTTTAAAAGTTGTCTATAGTTTTGCATGAATTCTGGTACATTTTTCTGCCAATTTCTTAAAAGACTTTACGAAAATGTCAGTGCATACATAAAGAAGTTAAATGCAATCCTAGAATTTTTTTTTCACTTTCAAAACTCAGAATACATCAAGTGTGCAGTCTTGGATCAACACAAAAAATAGAACTGTGTATGGATTTTAATTTTTATTCAGTCCTTGAACGCAAGCAGTGTAATATTTCAACGGACCTAAGATTGTAATACTTCAACAGACCTAAGAAACCAGACAAATGGTTTCCTGTCTGCCAGGCCATTTTATATTTGAAATTAAGGTTTTTAACTATACTAAGTAATATCTAGTTCCAATTTCAAACAGAAATGTGAATTTGCATAAAAACTCTTCTAAGATTCATCTAGAAAACACTGAAATATAATGATCTTTTTTTAAAAATTTTTCTTCATGCAAAAATATTTGATTCATTCAATGTGCATTCAGAAGCAGCCCAAGATCCTGCAAAATGCTGCTTTTCTTCAGACAATAACAGCTTGTGCTTCCCTCAAATAATCACAACACAGCGAACATAGCAGCCCTTTCTACTCTGAAAAGCAGTTGTACTGCTGGTTTTTAATAAAACCAGAGCTATTTTTTTGCAAGTTTTGACTTAGTTTTAGAAAAGTGCCATTTTTCTCTCTTCTCCCAAAATCTTGGGAGTGATCGGTGATTTTTAGCAATGCCTTAATGCTGTATGAGCTGCTCCAGCACAGCAAAAATATCTGGCTTGGACCAGCATCTGTATCATCTGCTTGCTGTTTCACTTCAAAAGGGCCCCTAGGGGTTTTACACAGAAATATTAACAGGCTTTGTCATGGAGGAGAACAGGAAGGACTCTGAGGTATTTCAGGCTTCAGGGTGGTGTCAGACCCAGCTAGCCTGGAGGGGACACTGTGCTCACTCTCTGAGCACTGATTCAGAATTCAGAATTATATTTCCAAGTCATCAGAATATGAGCATCAGGGAAGAAAAAGCCATAATTACTTCTGTTCTCCTGGCTTGAAAGTATAAGAGGAATTTTCACTGAAATATTTATACTTTTCACATGGGGTCACAGCAGATATTAAATAAAATTCAGAAGAACAGAATGGGACCATAAAGTGCTATAAAACAGTTATCCTTGTTAGACAATAATCCAAACAAAACCACTCTTTTCAACAAAAATAGAACCTCTGCAGATAGATGTCAATAACATGGCACTTGGGAAAACCACACCGAGTCTCTCACCCCATAGACCACCTTCCCAGAAGTATAGGCAGGGGTGAGGCAGGCATGAGCATGTGCTTCTCCTTCCTTTCCCCATGCAGAGGTCTTACCCAAATTGCATGACCAGTTTAATACCCTAAGGGTTTTATATGAAAAAACACAAGAGGCAATTACTGGCAAAGCAGAAAGTTTAAGAGAAGCACTGGCAACATATAACGGAATGTCTCCCATCTGGAATATTTTGGAAAGAAAAGTTTAAAATATTTACCTGTTGTAGTTAGAAATAATCAGCAGTAGGAATCAAATGATCTGGGCATGGTTTATGAACAACAGTTTCTTCAATTGAACAGCTTTATCACATTTTGTTTTTTTCTTGTTATTTATCAGAAACACTGAAAAATCCTTGCCTGTAAGCGTTGCCAATTTAAGCAATCTCCCCTGGTGACTGGGAGACTTAACTTACATAAACACACTGACATATAATTTTTTTATAGAGTATTTTTTTAAAAAAATTCTGGTTGGGAAAACCAAAGCGCCAAGGATTAACAAGTGGAAAAAAAAAAACATTTAGGCACAAAATTAATATCTGTTTTAAAGCAGATTTTGGGAGTGAGGCAGACAAAGGTTGGATGAGTCAGCTTTGTTGAGGCTCACTTAGTATCTTTAAATGGCTTGAGTGAGAGTGAAAGCAAATGTTATTTGCCTGAGAGCAAATGTTATTTGCATGTTATGCCCTCTCCAAAAAGTAAACTGAAAAAATCCACATGCTCCTTTTTGTGGCATTGTCTACACTATTTGGATTAAATCTTTAGATCGAGAGTGCAGATCTCCTCTATTCCTACTTAACAGAGTAACACCTAGCAAGAGGAGACTGTCATCCTCTGTACAGATAACTATTAAAAGAGTCTTAAGGCCTTAGGCAGTAGATCAATCCACAGACCTGCCCTGAATGTCCTTTTTCCCCAGGCCAACTGATGATGCTTGGCTCACAATGGTTTGCATTTTGGCTCTTCTGATATTCTGGTCTACTTCAGCCCCAGTCTTCATCTTTTCCAACTCCCTAGTCCTATACCTTGAGACAGGTTCTTGAACGCCAATCTCTACAATGTAACCTAAGCCAATGAAGCATTAAATGAAACAGGAGCAGATCTTCCCTATTCTCAGGAGGGTACCCCAAGCATGAGGCTAGAAAGTCTTCCCCAGTCACAGAGCAGGATGTGGCTCACTCGTTCATCCATGGGTTTTGGGATGGGAACTGTGGCACCAGAGGACTAATATGCGATTACTGCCCTGCGGAGGAAGATTGCAAGTATTTCTAGGACTGGAAACTGGGACACAAATAAAAGGAGGTTTCAATGTATCTAGGAGGAAAGGCTGAGTTCAAAAGATTTCCTTTCCTGCTTTTCTCTTGTCATTCCAACTAGTGTCCTTCAAGTACAAGTTACATGCTTCCTTCTCCATTTTGCCTGAGCACTGCGATTCAGGAAGCAAGGATGGTGGAAGACAGATGCACCAATTCTTTAAAATGAAGGTCACCAGAAATGGGAAATGACAAAACAAGACATTTTTCTTTACTCAAAATCCTTCAAGCAGTTGAAACACTTTTGTTCTGAAAGGTTGCAAACAGTTGGCTTTTGATGAAAGTAGTGATAAAAAACCTTCAATAATATTTTAAGCAAGCGCAGAATCTATTTCCCCTCAAGCTTCTTTCTTTCAGAAGCAGTTCCTTCTCCAAAACATCTCCAGGAAATGACATTTCAGCATGTGTACAGCACTGCAATAAAATAGCAACACACCCAGGAACATTTTTCAAGTTCCCAGCAAGGTGAGCAGAAGAAGATCAAGGTATTAAAAAAAAATTACAAAGGTCTAGCAGAGGAGACAGTCAGCTTGCTCTCTTGCTATCTGCTTTGCTGATTCTCAGAGAGCCCCATTTGGCTTTTAAAATCTTGACCAGTCTTCTAGAGCCACCCCAGCTGCATCCAGCCAAGGAAATGTGCTTGAGTATAGAAAAATATGTTTCTTCCTGGCTTCTTCTGCCATGAGACTGCTCCTTGTCAGCTGTAAGAAACCATCCTGTCAACAGACAAAATCTTGCCATTTAGAAGTTTGCCTGCTCTCCCAGCTTTATGATACCTCACATTTTTGTTGAGGAGGCCTTGGCCCTGCATGGAAATGAAGGTTTCCACACTTCATGTAAAAATCTTTGCTAACTTTAAAAACTTACAGCATATCTTTGACTGTAGCATGAATAACAGTGTGGCAGAATTTTGTTTCTTTGTCGAAGTCCCTGTATATGGAACTTCAGCATCCCGAGGGTTTATATTGTACTCTGGGAGTCTCATCACCCATCAAGGAACTTCCAATAGATGTTCTGTGATAAAATGATTTGCAGACATGACACTGAAAACCACATTGTGGTTGTGGGAACTTCCCTTCTCTCCAGGAGGAGAAGTACTGTGATGTGGCATTCACATCCTTGCCCAGGATTTTTCTCCTGGGAAGCTGAGAAGCCTCAGAGAAAAGGAAAACAATTCTTATCTCATTTGCTTTTCCTCATTGGCCAACCAGGGCCAAGCTGTGCTGGAACTCTGGAAAAAGTCACGAGTTTTCATTATTATCTTTTTAGCATTCAGTAAGTATCTTTTCTGTATTCTTCAGTTCAGTATAGTATAGTATTCTTTAACATAATACAGTATTATAAAGTAATAAATTAGCCTTCTGAGAACATGGAGTCAGATGCATCATTCCTAACTTTGTTGGGGCTTCCCTACAAATTCAATACTGTGAGAATTAACTTGTTTCTGTTCCTGCTGTGGTACACTGGTGTCCCTCACAGAGTGTAATCTCCCTGTTTTTTGAGATTATGCCTAGCCAAAGCCCATCTTTCATTCACAGTGCACATTCCTTACACCTGATTAACACACCACCTTCCAGCAGAAGAGGTTGCTCAGATCAAACCCAGTGGCTCATCTGGTGCTTCCCATCTGCACACAGATCACCCTACCTGTGATTTTCTCTACCTGCTCTGGCTGCTTTACAAAATACCTAATGATGATCTCACAGAGACCAGCTGCAAGGCAAAGACATGAGATGGCTGCATCAAACCCATGACTCTTACCTTTGTTACCAAGTCAGCACCAAGGCAATGTCAGACTTTGGACCCTTCTGCAACGTCACTACATGGATACCAAAACCAACGTAACCTATAAACATATAAACTCTACAAAACATGAACCTCCTTTTGACCCTCTGCTTGTCAGTGACAATAAAATAACAAAGATGGAGGATGGGGGACTTATGCTCAAACATCACAATTTGAATATTGATATGCTGAGAGGAGTCATATATAGTAAGCCTAACACTGGGGTCCTCCATCAATCAACTTATGTACTGTCTCACCTCATGCAATTACCAGGTGTCAGAAAATAATTTTTCCTATCACCTAAAAGGTCTTTTTGCTCATTGACTGCTGAACTATATTATAAAACATTCATCTCTGAATAACTAAGAGAGCTTTTAGTCTGATAAAGATATGGATACAAAATGTTAGCACTTGGAAATACCAAGAAAAAGGCAACCTTTCAACCTTACATATCAGCTTGACTCTCTCTTTCTTTCTGTCCTTTCCCAGAGAAGAATCTCCCATTAATTTCAGAGGAAATTTCATCAGATTAGGCCATGTGTTTTGACCCTTACCACTTTTGACATTAAAAATAATTGAATCCATTGTTGCAGCAAATAAGGACCTAATAAAATACTTGTATTAGTATCTATTTTTTGATAATTACTGATGTTCTATGCAGGTGGGAAAGCTTGGGTGCGTGCCTGTAGGATACTAATGGGAATGCTTTTTTTCCAAGTGTCACATTTATCAGTGCACTAGAAGAAAATAAGCCTGTATTATGAAGTTTCATGCTGGCTCTCATTATGCCATCTCACAAGCTTGTCCTTTGATTCATTATAAAGATTAAATATATTTTCTCAGTGAGATCAGAGGTACTAGACAAGAGGTCATGCAAATGCTGGCAGAAAAATGCTAGTTTTCCATGTGTCAATTCTTTTGTACTACACATCCAAGGTTCAAGCAATGCTTCTTAATTGCTGGGGGGTCTTGTAGGGTCCTGGTGGATTCCTGCTCCCCAGGGTTGGGGATGATGGAAACTGTGAGGTCCCAGCTCTCTCACGCAAATCTCTATCCCTGCCTTCTACAGGGTGCTCAGCAAATTTGACATCCTTGTCAATTTTGCTGCAGTTAGTAGCAGGGGAGCTGACAGGAATACCAATTTTTCAGAGCAGCTGCTGGATACTTACTTAACTTACTAGAAATAAAAACTTCTAAAAAAAAAAAAGAGAAAGGTTTTGGATTCAACTGAGATCAAACCCAGTACTGTGACTGACAAATGTTCCTGGAGACCCAGCTCTTAATTGGTTTTTCAGACACTGAACTCACTCTTACTAGGGGAGAAGATACGCTGGCAAGTCTGATAAAACTTTCTATTCCTCTGAGAAGAGAAAATACATGTGTTCAGTCTGGTTTTAATCACTGTGTACTTTCCAAATATTTTGGTAATGGGGCAAATCTTAGCAATACTTCTTGTAATGTCCAGAGCGGACTATGGAGCCATATTCAAACCAGCTTCAAATCAGTCAGTCTAGACACAGCCATATGCAGCTCAGCCTCATCATCTGGAGCTGCAGAAACCATAAAAATCAACAGCAGGCAAGATTTGGCAACCCATGGTACCTCCTGAACAGCCATGGTTATTCTTCTAGTTGTAACCAACCAAGGCAGCATCCTGAAACTAGATTCAAAGCAGTTGTCACCACAGTGTTCACATATCCCTAAGAGCTACATGGTTTTCATGGAAATCCTACTACACTACACTATGGTTATGACTGATGCAGAATATGAAAGACAAGTATTTTTTTTTTTGCAGAAAGATGTCAGTTTTGGTGACAATAGCTTCTAGCTGTCAAGTCAAAAAATATGATCATCACTCAGAGTGATATAGCCATCTATTCCAGTTCATTAGGTTTTGGCTGACAAATCAGAAAGCAGCCTAAACAGCACACAGTAAAGAACTCATTCAGGTACAAACCCTGAACATACTTATTCTGCATTTAAATTTATTCAAGAATTCACACTTAGTTAAAAGAGATGTCTCACCCCATTGTGGGCCACTTTCAGGAGTACAGGATTTGGGGTGCCACAGGTACACGTAAGTAGAGCCTAAAACCTTCCACTGTGCAATACACAGGGCAGAAAAGCAACTTGTAGCTCAAGCCTCTTCTGACACTTGAAGGAGCAAGATACTCACAGCTTTCTTTCTAGTTCTAGTGAAAACAATAAGAAATCTGGAGAAACTCCATGTTTTCTCACAGATAATCCAGGCTAAAGACTTGCAGAACCAAATGTAGTAATTATTGGCCATCATGAAAGAAAATAAACCTTCTAAATAAATTGCAGAGCTTTCATCACATGCATCAATGCCTGCATCTGGGATCTTTGCTCAGACCAATTTACATAACAAACTTACATTTTTTCAGTTTCCTTTTTTTTTTTTTTTTAAACAAAAAAGGGTCTTGGACTAGAAGTCCAAGAAAGCAATGGCAAAAGGAGTGGTGTGGCAGGAACTGAGATTTGGTTTTCTCAAAAAAAACAATGGACACACCACTCCTGCCCAATGGAATGAATAATTTCTAGTTATGCAAGTTACTCAACATGATGTCAACTTCTTTATCCTGTCACTCCTTTTTTTCTCGCTCCTTTATTAACATTCACAGGAGCTTAAATGTGGCTAAATTGACCTCTAGCATTATCTTTTCATACTGCCTTTTCCTTTATTCATAATCTCTGGAATCAATATTCAAAGATTTCTTCTGAGTTAGGCTCTAGATCTAGTAGCAGAACCTGAAAATACAGCTTTGGTGAGCTGCTGATTTAATTGCAGTGCACCCAATGTGTCATTTTAGGCCTTTTAAAGAAAAAGTTTGCAACAAAGTTAAAGATCTTCTCTTAGATTCTGACGAATCTCTCCAAGCCAAGTTTCAAGAGTTGAAATACATGCAAACTGAGGCTGTATTACAAATTTTCACCCTTGATGAGCAAAAAGTTCCAGATTAATAAACCGACCCCAACGCAACTGTTACCTGCTGAAGTGTGCTTAAATTTTTCACTCTTCTTCTTCCTCCATTTCCATGGTTTAAAAATTCTCCCGAGAGTCGCAAATTTGCTCCTTCTTCTGATTGGAGGTGTGTGAGTCCCAGGTACTAGAGAATCTGAACGCATTGCAGCCAGTCTTTCCACTTCTTCAGCTGTAATTTCGGCAAGAAAAAGAGAAAAACACAAGGAAGGTGGGAAGTGAAATAAATGCTTTAATAAGTTATCAGAAAACCACACAGATGGAAAAAATTTTTCATGGACACGGAGAAGAATAACAAAGGGAAAAAATATTTTAACATTCTTTTCTTTTAGTGAAATTGTTAATCTACTGTAAAGAACAGTTGTAACAACAAGATTCAACAGGAACAAGATAAAACAGAAAATTATGATGTAAAAGTTATGACTTTTAACAAATTGTTCTACATTGCTCTGGACAGCTGGCAGTTCAGCCATCAGCCATTCCTGGAGAAGTGTGACAGAGAATGGGGAAGAGAAAGCCAAAAAAAAAGGATGCAATATAATTTAAAAGAAATATTACAAGGGGTTTTTTTAATTGCAATGGAAAGAAACATTTCATTTTACTAATATTTATTAAGAGCAAGGACCCTCATAAATAATGACCCTTTGGCACCATTACTGTGACCATTAAAATTGCTTGGGTTACAAAAAGGGGCTACATTAGAACTTCCTAGTGAGACAGAGGGTGCTAAAAAATCATAGAATCATAGAATTGTTTGGGATGAAAAAGACCTCTAAGACGGGGTCCAGCTGTTAACCCAGCACTGCCAAGTCCACCCCTAAACCTCATCCCCAAGTGCCAGATTTACACATCTTTTAAGTTCCTCCAAAGATGGTGACCACACCACTTCCCTGGCAGCCAGTTCCAATGCTTTACAACTGTTTGCATAAAAAATTTTGTCCTAATATGCAATCTAAAAGCTCCTTGGTGCTACTTGAGGCCATTTCCTCTAGTCCTACCACTGGTTACCTGGGAGAAGAGGCTGACACCCACCTGACTACACTCTCCTTTTACGTAGTTCAAGAGACCTATAAGGTCCCCCCAAGCCTGATTTTCTCCTCAGAATCTCTCCTGCCTCAGATACTCATTATAAGACCTGTGCTCCAGAACCTTTACCAGCCTTCTCCAGTACCACAGTGTCCTTCTTGTAGTGCAGGACCCAAGCCTAGTCCCATTTTTCTGCCCACTCACTGCCCTCCAATTCTTATGCTAAGTTTTTAACATTTAAACTTTTAATTTTAGATTTTAATACAGTCCTCACTTAGAACTGAATTCCCTTGAAGAGGATAGAGGTTTTCACTGAGCTTCTGTTCTTAAGATTTCTGTTATCTGCTAGCTTTACCCTGTAATACACCATGATAGTCTTGATACTGAAAAAAAATCCTGAAGAACTTAACTTAAATTACCCTTCCTACTTGATGAGAACAAGAGAAGTCTGGGGATGGTCACTTGACCATATTGCATGGTCCCCCTGTCTCACATTTGCAAGGCAAAATTAATACTGACAGTTTTGGGAAATAACCTCTTTGACATTAGAGGCATAGAGAATGGAAAGCCAGGATCACAAAGAAAGCACCAACAGAGGGAAGGTAACAGCAACATAAGGGGTTGTCTCTGTACCACAGCTGCATAGTTCAGTCAGCATACAAGCAGAAGTTTTGTGTGATTTGTTGCTGTTATTTTTGTTTGTTTGATTTAAGTTGTTGTTGATGGGGTTTTAAAAATTGTTTTTAAGGGATATCATTTCCCAGACTTGTGTTGTAATGTGACACTGCCACTAACACTGATTTGAGTGGTTTGCACACACAGTCCGGATCCATAAAGACAGGATGCAGATTGTCACCTCTCCTGCTCTGAAGACAATAGCCCAGTGTTTCTATTCACCTCTCATATTTTAAATATTAACCTCAGGCATGAGCTTGAGCTCAGAAACCTCAGCAAGAACACTGCTTTGAAGGGATAAGCACGCCCACTCCACACTGACAGAATCACCAGAGATTCTGGCTGGCAAATTCTTATGTATCTCAATGGAAATTTTTT